>JAJMLE010000003.1:0-1219607 GCA_030564055.1 Ogataea mattraensis | reverse complement strand
CCTGCCACCCTGCCACCCTGCCACCCTGCCACCCTGCCACCCTGCCACCCTGATAGTAATTTGTATTCTTAATAATAATACATCTTACTTCTGCCATTCCCAGTCTCCTTCCTGGTATTATGCTGGTTTTGTCTATGTAGTACATTGTTTTACTTATGTAGTGGTTTGGTTTCGTTGTACTCCCTTTTTAAAAATCGGTGATATTAAGATTAAGTGATCAGATTTCTGGATGGAAAGTGCAGACTAATCGCTAATCTGCGAGCAATGAAACACCAGGTGGAGCTGGTAGAAGAAGTTAGCACGATGTGGAGTTTATAAGGTTCGTTACTGTGCAAAAATGGGTCTCCTGTATTTATTTTTGTTTGCAATTGGTCAGCTGATAGAAATTTGGTTACAAGGCTGCATTTATAACCAAGTACATAGACAAATATGTAAATATACTACCATGGAATGTCGGCGCCATTAGTAATATCAATGAACCGGCCACTATCGTTCTTAGTCAGGGTATCAAGCATCTTGATTAGCAAGTCGACACACTGGCCAGGAGAAATGCCCATCGCACTAAAGGCTTGAACAGCGTCCGGGGTGGCACTTGCAGCAAATTGCTCCACTAGTTCGTCCCCCATATTAGTCATAACAAGCCCTGGATGGATGGTTACAAATGTAATATCTGGCTGCTGCTCCGATAGCCTTTTTACTGTAAAATTGAGAGCAGCCTTAGACTGGCCATACGCAGACGACGGAATTGGCAGCCACTTGGCAATAGTCCCTGCGATGGATGAGTTAAACACGACTTGCTTGCGTGCCCCTTTGACAACAAACGGATGAATTGCTTGGTAAACCATGACAGGGCCGAGTGTGTTGGTGGTGTACATCTCAAGCCAACGCTCTCTAGAGGTGTCAAGCACAAGCTCGACGGCACCACCTGCGCCCGCATTGAGCACAGCAACATCAATGTGGTCCGTCAACTGCGAGAGCTGTAAGGCAAGCTGGTTGATAGATTCTTGACTGGAAGTATCAAGCTCGATCGCTGCAACGTTTGGTTTTTCAGCGAGGGCAAGAAGGTCTTTGGCCGTGCGGCTTCGATAGGTGCCGATGACAAAATTGTCAGGAGACTCGCTCAGTTTCTGAGCAAGGGCAAGACCGATACCACGAGTGGCACCAGCAATAAAATAAGTGGTGGTAGTAGAGCTCATTTGAATGATATGCAAAAAGATGACGATATCGTGTTGGAAGCTAGTGCTGAAGCCTTCAAATTTATAGCGTACGGACCTGCAGGAGATTTGTCAGCCAGGCTGTGCTCGGCAGTTTTTTTGGCGAAATTTCGCCGAAAGTTGGCACACTGAAGTGGCAGATAAGTAGGAAGCTAATTAATTGCGTGGTGTACAGATATAAATGTAGAAAAAGGTAATTTCGAGCCACCGACTGCCTGTGGAGCTTGCCCGACTTCATAGAAATGGTATCGCAGGTACTCCTGGATCTGGTGGTTGATAATCCAAGAAAAACTTGACGTGGGATGCCAGCGAGTGCGATTTGGTTTCTACTGTAGAGTTAAGCAGAATCAGCTGTAGGAATAGATACCGGCAAATATGGAGTGATTCATTTACAGCGTTGATGGTTTGGTGAATTTTTTTTCAGTTGTAAAGTGGTGGTATGCTTATCGGAAGCCGAGCACCCAGGCCGCACACGACTACCATGATCAACCCATTCACATCTCTGCACCAAAATGCACAAGCTTGAAGACCCGGTCATCGTATTTTCTAAATTCTACGAGATGGTAGTACTTGAGGTGGACATACATCATTTAGTGGTTTACGCCGCCAAGCAATTTGCGCAACTGATCCAAATGTTTTGTGATATAAAAGCGGTCTGCCTCTCCACTACTTGGATGTGGCGCTGAATAAGATGTGCCTTTAATAAACTGCGCATCCATACACAAAATCAATGCGTAGCCAGCAAAGTCAGTTTACGTCTCAAGTTCGCAAATTGCGCTTACTGATATACCCAAAAGATAATTTGTTTAAATCGCAAGAAATATTGTCGGCTAAGTGATAGCAATCATATGCCTGCTAGCACTGGCGAAACTATACTTCCAGCGCATGCTTCCCACATGGCAATAAGATTTTAATGACTATTTACTGTAAATCTCCGCTCAATGGAGGATCTAAACCTATTTGAGTAAATTTCGGCTGCACGTTTGCCGGGTTGCTGAAAGATTGACCGCATAAGCCGGCAATTTCAAGTTTTCGGGCTTCAAAATTGCATAATTTTCTGGGGTAACTGACAATCAGAGATATTCTTGGCAGTGCAAAACTGCAGATCCCAAAATAAACCACCAATCTAACTGGTCTCCCCTTGGAATCAGGGACCCAATTATAGCTAAAAAAAGGGACCGATGGGGCTACATAGCGGGGAAACCCTGAGTTTGCAGGTCTGTTTCCCACTTCAGGTTGCCTTTTTAGAGCTGCCCCGCCAGATGATAGGCCTGTCAGAACATATAAAGTTTGTTTTTCTCTATAGCAATAATGTACTAGGTACCTGCTTAGTCTTTTGAAGCAGCCATGAAAGCACTATTATCTCTTTCATTTCTTTTAAAATTTGCGTTGGGATCTGTGACTGTGCAAGATCCCTCGGACTTTGCCGATTTAACTTCTGATGCCGAGGACAACACTGGATATGCCGACTACAATGTGGCATATCCAAGCTTTGCACCACAGATGTATGGTCAGTATGAATATACTGATGAAACTGTTACACTTGCTCACACCACATTAACCAACTTTGACAATGACACCAGTGTGCTCTTAATTGTGGACTCGGAGGTGATTCTTGACGACGTCACAATAATCAAAGAAGGATATTACTCAAATCTCGATGAATCCTCATTTTTTGGTGTTAACTCTGCAATTAACTATCAAAATGGCTCTACTGGAGTGATCACGCATAGCAACATTACTACCCATAATGGTGCTGCAAATGTGTACTGTTACGGTACTGGTTCGGTGGTTACAATATCTGATTCAACACTGTACTCGAGTGGGCCAATGGCTCATGGTCTATATGCATCTGGTAACGGTACTATATATGCCGACAATATCATGCACTATTCCGGTGGTATGCGGTGTTCTGCATTCAGTGGTGACTCACCAGCAGGCTACATCTATGCGTCAAATTCTATTGCCCATACTGCTGGCATTGGTTCCGCAATCTTTTATGCACTTGGTGAGATTCATGCTACGAATATTGTTGGGCTCACTGAACAAGCACCCTTTCTATTCAGTGATGGAATCCAGCTCGCAGAGATAAGTGACAGCGAGCTCACTGGATCACTACTAGCTGGTATGATTATTTTTTCCGGACAATCATATAAGGATGGGGCCATACAAAAATTTACTGACAGCTCACTCATTATCAAAGGTGAAGACGTTCCATGTTTTTGGTACGGAAACATTGGTGCCTACACTTACTTTACTTCTAGTACTGTCTCAATCGAGTCTGGAATTCTAGCAGTTGCTAACTTCTCTCAGATGACTCAGGATTTCAACCACTATGCATCTTATGAGCACAACCCAGCTATGCAAGCTGCTCATGCTTATATTTACATTGCAGACTCTGAGGTGGACGGAGATATTATTGCCTACAACCAGTCTTCGGTGACTTTATACTTGAGTGATTACTCAGAATGGACCGGTGCAGCATTGATTGGATACGGTACAGCTTACTTGAATGTCGAAATAGACGAAACTTCTTCATGGGTCGTCTCGGAGGAATCCACAATCAATTCTTTAATTGCTCCAAACTCTTCTTTCATCGTTTCCAATGGTTATGATGTCTACTACAACAAGTCAAATCCAGACAACTACTGGATTGGAGGATCCACCATGTCGCTTACTGGAGGGGGTTCGTTGATCCCATTTTAAGTTTTCATTCCCTTTCTCTTTTTCTCTTCTTGCTCGTCTATTACAGTATTTTGGTGAAATATACTGGCTAAAGTTTTATTCGAATTGCAGATACTTTCTCGTCTTTAGATGCATATTTGGCTTCAGTGAAAAATATACCAAATTGCGTACTAATAAAATTATTTCACTTTCAAATTCAGCGAGCCGCGGGGAAATCAGCAATTGGTAATTTGTGTTCTGTTAGTCACGAAACCTTTGTATTATTATAACAGAGATTTTTATTATGTTTACATTCCATAGAGTACTTTTTATCATTTTAAAGTCAAATAATGTCGGAGGCTGAGTTCATGCACATTGTCAGACAACTTCCTAACGAGATAAAAGACCAGATTTTTATGTACACGTTAACTGAGTTCAATATTGCGGAGTACGGGTATATGATTTTACGTAATGAGCCCTTCTCTGCCTTGCTTCAGCAATTGAAATTCCGAGCATCTTATTCTCAAGATAAAAGCTGTCATATACTCAGTTATGGTAGTTATTACTGTGCATTCAATGCAGACTTATTAAACCTCGTTGGTAATGACAGACTGAAACTTGAGTATTACATGTTGAACGAGAATGAACCTGCTTCCTCAGACTTTTTTTTGAGTAAGGCGAACAAAATATGGGGCTCACAAAATCTAATTGAACTGATTGGCAATGATTACACCAAAGATATACATATATCATTTGAGAAACCATATAATGATTTGGCACGGGTGTTTTCGTTAATTAGAAAATCCAACCTCCGCCCACACTTTGAGCTACATCTATGGAATACCTATGAAGACCGAATATTAATGAAATGCTTAGTAGATTTTTGTAAGAACAGCATTGACTACAAAATCTCACTTAGCATAGGTGGTAGCATAAAGGAGGTTTGGCAAGAGCTTGAGCCTTTAGCAAGCTCTTTTTCAGACGTTACATGTCGAATGGACTTGCGTTTTGATCGAGAGGTTTGCAATTTTATTAAATACATAAAGAATTTATGTGTCTACCACATGCCACATAGCCTTCACTCTCTAGAAGCGTTCATTGGGCTACGTCGGCTAGAACTCTATATGCCAGCAACAACTGAATGCCCTATGATTGCAATACCACCCATACAGGAGCTACTAATATCCTCGCATGCAATAAACCAAAAGTGGCTAGACTCTCTCAAAAGTGTGACAAACCTCAAGTTTATTGATTGTAGATTGTTAAATAGCCAGTTGGTACTTCCACTACAACTTATTAAATTAACAATAGAGAGATGTGGTTCTTTCTTTTCTCGGCTGGATTTTTCGGGTTCACAAATTAAAGAAATCAAGGTGGAAGATTTTACAAAGCCAAAATTTCCTCCATCTCTTCCGCCTCAACTCAAAATCCTTTTTGCCAGAAGTTATGATCCGTCGTCATTACCAAGTTGGCCTCCTCTCTATTGTTTTGAGATGCTAGGCGACCCAATACAGAATATTCCTAAAACTGCAGGGATTATCCGGATTCCAGTTACTCTCCGATCACTGCAAAAACTAAATTTTTCAAACTGTTCGAAGCTTCACCTAGTTATTAAGGACACCGGCCCACGACTTATACTCCCCCCCCTTGGAAAACTGGACAACTTGGTTTTGAATCATTCATTCTGTGAACTTGATTTGCGATTGCTAAATCCTGGCATCAGGAGGCTTGAGTTAATTTGGGACTGCCACGATGGTTCAAAACTGTTTCTAGGCTCTCTAGCTCAAAAGCTGGAGGAGCTAAATCTGGACGCTGTATCAAATTTGCAAAAGCTGGAAATCTTCTCCGAAAATCCTGATTTGCTACATACGCGGAACCTGAATTTGAACAAAAACTTGCATCAATAGTACATCGGCGTACATAGAGCAGCTTTTGTGATAATATTATTAAAATCTACTATTCGTCCGAAATTTTATTGTATGCGGCTAACCAATTGTTGCTGAATGACCTCCTAAATTCTATTGAGATAGGGTAATGAAATTAAAGTACGCACGATAAATCTTATCAGACTCTCATTTTTAAAGCATCTTCATGTTCAAATCTTTACTGGTTGCATCTCCAGATAGGCGAGGTGCAAACCCCAGATCCATGTTTGTATCTGCACGACAATCACTCGAAGGGTCCTTAACTGGACACTAAGGCTAATGTAAAGGATTGAGCGGATTATGGTTTAAATATCATATCTCAAAAATAGTCGTACACTTAAGATCTAAAAAAGTATCTCACAATTCATTTTAAAAAGGTTTAGATACATTACGATATTTTGTCCAGCTGATGACCTTATAGCTGGTGCCTAGGATAAACTACTGATAACCATCCAAAAACTGCTATAATTGGTAAAGAGACCTTTGAAGCATAATAAACATCTTGTTGCCTTTTACTGTACCCAGTAATATTTTGTTTTGTTGCTGAACAAAGGCATGAAGCAGTATTTCATTTCCGCCACTTAAATTCTTAGACCTATAAGTAACTGAGGTGGGTTGCCGGAAATCTATTTATTGTTCTGGAGCAAAAAATTTGCCCAAAGAAGAATCACTGCGGAGTTACAACTGTACAATTAGCTGTTAAAAATCATCATTCGATGACTGTCTGCCTCTCGAGAAATGTTTGCGGAAAAATGAAACTACCAATCAGCATTCAGTTTATTGTTTTTTTTTCCGGAGTGCATATATATTTCTTGGTTCATGCTGTATAAATTTTGGGCAAACAAGGACGATCTGCAGTTCATTAGCAAATTGTTTAATTAGCAAGTAACTCAATGGATAATTTACATTGTGCTCGTAGAAACCAACAGGAATGTTTCCTTCAGGCCCCACTTTTTTTGAAATGTCTCGAATCGGAAAAAAAAAATGAATTGGGAAGGCACATACATGACTCAAACAATAGAACGGAATTACCCCACCAATTAGCAAACAATCCGTCTCCAGTTTTTTTTTTTTTGTTGGGTGTACTATTAATTTAAGGTTCAATTAGAGGACCTTACCAACCGTGAATTAAATTGTCTTTACTAATCGATTTTACTAAGTAAATTAGGTGGACATTCGACATACCTTAGTAATTAAACTAGTTCTAATTTTTCCGAGATCTCCCCGGAATCTCCGTCCAGCCGTGTTAGTTGCACAAGATCTGCATGCAGTGAGGTGCATCAGATTTCCTTGGGGTCCTGAAATCTGCTGGGCGGTATATAAGTATCTGGATTAATCTCCTCTTTTGTTTAGCATCGAACACCTGTTTTGCAATGCGGTTTTTACTATTATCAATCCTTGCTGCTGTAGCAGTGGCTATCACAGAGGAGGAGGCTGAAGAGCTGGAGCTTTACTGGTCGTATGGCCGCTCTGAACCAGTCTATCCAACTCCAGAAATGGCTGGACTTGGCGAATGGGAAGAGGCATACGAGATGGCAAAGGAACTTGTCAATCAGATGACTAACGAAGAAAAGAACAATGTGACTATGGGATTTTCTGACACAGGAAGCGGCTGCTCTGGTGTCTCTGGTAGTGTTCCAAGATTAGGATTTCCTGGTATGTGTTTCCAGGATGCCGGTAATGGTGTGAGAGGGGTTGATATGGTGAGCTCTTTCCCTGCTGGGGTTCATGTGGGTGCTGCATGGAACAAGGAGCTGGCTTATCTCAGAGGTCTTTACATGGGAGAGGAGTTTGCTGAGAAAGGCGCTAGTGTTGCTCTTGGACCTGTTGTTGGACCTGTTGGTAGACTTGCAAAGGGTGGTCGTAACTGGGAAGGATTTAGTACCGATCCATACCTTACAGGATCGCTTGCTGCAGAGTCGGTTGTGGGAATGCAGGAAAACGTTGTTGCCTGTGTGAAGCACTTTATTGGTTATGAGCAAGAAAGTATGCGTAACCAGCCTTGGGAAATTACTGATAGTTATAACCAGTCTGTGTCTTCTAACATTGATGACAAGACCATGCACGAGGTGTATTTATGGCCTTTCCAAGACTGTGTCAAAGCTGGAGCTGGTTCTGTCATGAGCAGCTACAATAAGGTCAACAACTCTTATTCATCTCAAAACAGCAAGATGTTAAATGGCTTGTTGAAGGAAGAGTTGGGATTCCAAGGGTTTGTTGTCACCGATTGGGACGGACAGCACACAGGAATAGCAAGTGCCAATGCGGGACTTGACATGGCTATGCCTGACTCCGAGTACTGGACAGGTAATCTTTCACTTGCTGTTACTAACGGCTCCATGACCCAAGAAAGATTAGATGACATGGCCACTAGAATTATCTCGGCATACTACATGTATGCAGATGATAACTCAACTGGTTATGGTATTGCTTCTTCCCTACTTGAGCCACACGAAAAGGTCAATGCAATTGACCCAGCTGCTAAGTCTTCAAGACTTCAGACTGCAATCGAAGGACACGTTTTGGTTAAAAATGAAGGGGCATTGCCATTTGTTAAACCGCAGCTTCTGTCTATTTTTGGTTATGACGCGGCAGCAACACTATTTAATAACCCAACTGACGACTATATTTGGCCTCTCGGTTGGAATGGACTTATGACCAACGAAGATGGTACAGACTTCAATTACACTGCTGCTGTGGCTTTACTGTCTTCCAGTCTTGATCCGGCTGTCTACAACGGACCTGGTGTTGCTTTGAATGGTACCCTATTTTGTGGTGGTGGATCGGGTTACGGAACCCCAGCATATATCGACTCTCCATTGGATGCCTTTACTCGTAGGGCTTACGAGGATAACTTTTTCCTTTCCTATGATGTTATCAATCCTGAACCAGAGGTCAATCCAGAATCAGATGCATGTATTGTGTTCATCAACGCATTTGCATCTGAAGGCTGGGATAGACCACATCTTCGCGATGAATACTCTGACAACCTTGTTAAGTCGGTCGCTTCAAACTGTGATAACACTATTGTTGTTATCCACAACGTTGGAATCCGTCTTGTCGATGAGTGGGTTGACCACGAAAATGTCACTGCTGTGATTTATGCACACCTTCCTGGTCCAGACTCGGGACGCTCTCTTGTTTCGTTGATGTTTGGTGATCAATCATTTTCTGGTCGTCTTCCTTATACAGTTGCCAAAGATGAATCAGACTATGGTTCTTTGCTAGACCCAACCTACCCATCTGATGAGACACCATGCTACCCACAGGCTAACTTCACTGAAGGTTTGTATATTGACTACAAGCACTTCATTAAAGAGGGCATTGAACCACGTTATGAATTTGGTTATGGATTAACATACTCCAACTTCAGCTACTCCAACTTAGATGTTGTCACCTACGATGTGGGAACACCAAATGACGAGATCATTGAGGGTGGTGCAGCCAGCTTGTGGGATGTTCTGTACACAGTCAACTGTACTGTTCAAAACACGGGTGACTTCAGCGCAGCCGAGGTTGCCCAACTTTATGTTGGAATTCCAAATGGCCCAGAGAAAGTCTTGCGTGGTTACAGTAAGCAAGGGCTAGATCCTGGACAAAGTGCTGCATTCACCTTTGACTTGACCCGTCGTGATTTGAGCACTTGGGATGTCATGTCTCAAACTTGGGTTCTACAAGATGGTGATTATTCCATCTACGTTGGAAAGAGTGTCTTGGACATCCAGCTCACTGGAACCATCACTATTTGAGCCATTTGGCTGACTTTTATTTCTTCCGTTGATTCTGCTTGAATCCCTTTATTCTATCTCAAGATAGTTAGCCAGTTTTTAGATACAGCTCAAAAAGCTTTATACTTAACTAGTTAGATTTTAAAACTTTAGAAACCCAAGGCTCCATGTGAAGAGGTTGTTTGCATGAGAAGTAGTAGGAGAAGAAGATTGATTTCGCATGGTAAAGGAGTCTAGTTATTTTTCTTTTACCTGATCATCTACCAAATGAGGTAGCAATCTGCATATTTCTTTTTCTCGTACTTGTGGTGCTATATCATCACCTTAGTATATCTCAATGCTTTATGAGCTTCACCTTATCTAGGAAAAATTTGTCAAGGATTGAAGAAGCTAGGAATCATTGCATCAGTTGGGCACCATGCACCGTGGTTAGTCAAGTTTTAGGTTCGGCCCAAGATAAAAGTAGACAGCTGCAGGCCTAGAAATTCCTGTTTTCCTAATTATTCACTTGCATGGTATAGTGCTGTGTGATTTTCCAGCAAAAGTAGATGATGGGAAACCAGGCAGAAAAAAAATTCTCTTGATTAGGTAAAAGCAAAAAATATTATGTAAGCAAGGATTGAGATGTATGTGGTAACTCATCAAGTGTCAGTCCAAGTAATTAGATCCCAAATGGCTTTAAAAGCAACCAATTATCCAGGAACTAAGCAACCAATTATCCAGGAACTAAGACAACAATAATGAAGAAGAACAACTTAGTGACACAAAATGTTAGGAAAAATAGAGATTACACCAATGCCAATAATGAAAGAGGTGTGTTTTGTTATCGTGACCATCTCGGGAATGCTTATGACACAGGCCAGTGTTAGCCAAGGACTCTCGCCCATTAAAATAATTGCAGAAAAGTTCAGAATTGAGAATGACTCAATCTCGTCTTGGTCAATTGCTTCTATAAGCATGACAAATGGGACTTTCATCTTGGTGGCCGGTAGACTTGGCGATATGTCTGGCCACAAGAAGATCTTTATTCTTGGCTACAGTCTGTTTGTTATATGCACCATTCTTACTGAAGTTAGTTACTATGTCAACTACGTATTTTTCTTCTGCTGCAGAGGATTTCAAGGAATCTTTGCTGCATTTCTGATTCCAAACGGCCTGGCTATTCTGGGTCGCTATTATGAACCAGGAATGCGTAAATCCCTTGCCTTTGCAGCATTTGGAGCTTGCACCCCTATTGGATTTGCTCTTGGCACTGCAGTTAGCGCTATATTGAGCCAGCTAACTTCATGGCAGTGGATGTACTGGGCAACTGCAATTGCCGGACTCTGCTTCACTACTAGTGCATATTTTTTAATTCCTAATGATGACAAAAAACAGAAGGAGGTTCACTTCGATTACTTGGGAGCATTTACCGGAATTGCTGGATTGGTTCTTTTTAATGTTGCATGGAACCAGGCGCCAATTGTCGGCTGGGGTACCACCTACGTCTATGTCTTGCTTATCATTGGAACGCTTTTACTAACTGGTTTTTTTGTTGTTGAATGTAAATGCCAACATCCAATTTTACCTGTAAGGGATATGACCTCGCACACTGTTAGGGTGTTGAGCTGCGTTGCTTGTGGATTTGCTTCACTTGGAATTTGGATATACTTTTTTGGGGTTTTTCTGTTGCAAGTCCGTGATAAGACACCACTTGCTGGTGCAGCAGAATTCTCACCAGTGGCAATTTCAGGCATCTTTGCTGCGCTAACCACTGGTATTTGTTTTGCCAAAGGTGTACCAACTACGATAATGCTTGTTTTTGCTTTAACATGTTTCTTGATTCCTTCCATTCTACTTGCAACAGTGTCTCCTGAAGAAATCTACTGGGCATCCACATTTGTGTCAACATTAATTGCTTCTTTTGGTGTTGATGTTAGTTTTCCAGCGGCAACACTCTTATTGAGTAACATGTTTCCACCTGAACAACAAGGAATTTCTGCTTCTTTGGTTGCTACAGTGGTTAATTATTCATTATCCATTGGATTAGGGGTTGCTAGTACCGCTGTTAGAATGCAGGCCCCTTGAAATTCAACCATTCAAACTTTGAAGGCTATCAGAACCGCTTCCTACGTTGGCATAGGTTTCAGTGGATTGGGTTTATCAATCTCGATTTACGGATTTTTGGCAGAAACATTACACAAAAGAAAAACTGCAGAGGATCAGGAACTTGTATAACTAAATAAGGATTCCGGTATATAACTATGAAAATCATCATAATGCTCGAGTAAGTCAAAGTATGTGTTGAATGGAGGAAATCCTTGACAACTTGCATCTTTACAGTATAAATCTTCCCATGATGCTTGTGTATCCAAGTCTGGCATTTCTAAATTAGAATCCAGCAAAATGTCACTCATGAGGTGTGTTTCAAGGATGTGGTTGGATAATTCTTCGCCTGTTGTGAACTGGCTGCCACACTCATAAGGACAGGTAACCTCTTTACTATGCTGGGATTTCAAATGTCGTCCAAGTTGCTGCGATGTAACAAATCCTTTCTTGCAATGTTGGCACATCAATGGCTTTAAAGATGAATGTGTCCACTTGTGAACTTTCAAATGCGACTCTCTGTAAAATGCTTTTGAGCAGTTTGGTTCTGGACAGGCAAATGGTCTTTCAGCTGTATGTGTTCTCTCATGCTGTTTCAATAAGCAAGGTCTCGAATATGCTTTTCCACAACCTTCAGCCTTACATTGATATCTTTTAGGTCTATCTTCCTCCTTCACCATGGTCTGCTGATTAACTGTAACGTACCCCTTTTTCTTGCAAATTGGTACCTAATCATAATCCAAAAAAAGGCTCTTATTATAAAACGTATATTACGTAATAAAAAATTGGAGCCATGATTAGAGCCCAAGTAAGAACGTAATATAAATAGAAGCTCGAGTTTTACTTAATATACCCTCTCTGCTACTAAAGAATACAACAAAAATCAATACAAATAAGAATTCATAAAATGAGTGAAACCGTTCAATACATCAGCTTACAAGATGGCACCAAAGTTTTTTACAGAGAAGCTGGGAGCAGATCAAAACCAAAGTTTTTATTGTTGCATGGCTATCCAACTTCTTCTTACATGTTCAGAAACTTGATTCCATTGCTTGCTCCATACTTCCATTTGATTGCACCAGATCTTCCGGGATTTGGTTTTACAGAACCTTCTTCAAACTATAAATACAACTTTTCCAGTCTTGCGGACACTCTCGACTCTTTTGTCAAGCAAATTGGCTGGCAAAAGTTTGCAATTTACATCTTTGATTATGGGGCTCCTGCAGGCCTCAGACTTGCGCTAAAGGACCCTTCACGTATTACTGCAATTGTTTCACAAAACGGTAATGCGTATGAAGAAGGTGTTGACGATCGTTTCTGGGCACCAGTGCGCAAGTACTGGTCTGCCTCCAAGAACGATGCACAATTAGTTGAAGCCTTAGGTAATTTCATTCAGGACAAAAATAATATTGATACTCAATATGTCCTCGGTGTTCAAAATCCAAGAAAAGTCGACCCTGCTCCAGCACTTCTCGATTACGCTGCAATCACAAGACCACATCAAACCGAAATTCAACTGGGATACTTCCATGATTATCAGAGCAACATCAAAATGTATCCAAATTTCCAGAAGTGGTTTAGAGAAGCATCCATTCCAGTTTTGGTCACCTGGGGTAAGAATGACATTGTCTTTAACATTTCAGGAGCTGAAGGTTTTAGAAAGGACGTCAATAAATCAAACCTCAAGATCGTCTATTATGACTCTGGCCATTTTGTTTTGGAAACTCATGTTGATGAGATTGCCATGGAAATCATTGATTTCATTGTTCCTAAATTGACTGCCTGATCAATCACTGTCTTGAATGTTCGTTTATAACACTTTTGCCTTTTTATAGCAGTCGTATAAAAAAAAAATCTTTTTTTTTGCTGAGCCGCATCGTGATAATGTTCATCATAAAATAAGCAATGCTTTCGTAATTCGTATAGTCTGTTTAACATATTCCGATTTGAAAAAGATCACTCGATTCAAATTTTAATTGCAGGTATAAAAAAAAGTCCCATAACATAGCAAAAGACACATGAATGGGATATCAAACGAAGAAGAAAAAAAAATCGAGTGAGAATGAAGTGAATCTCCAACTTATCTAGAAAGGAATCAAAGAACCACCATCAGATAGTGTGAGAGTTGATCCTCCGATCCAGTAATTGTCTGGATTGGATTTGTTGTAGTAAACATCGTATCCATTAGAGACGATATAGGAACTGTTGGTGGCAATTAAAGAGTTCACTGTGGAATTTCCAGACACAGTCCATAGAGATGTATCATCAATTTCAACATTCAAATATGCAGTGCCGTATCCAATAACAGCGGCTCCAGTCCAGTCAGCATAGTCGCTTAGATATAAAGTGATAGAGGATTCATTATAAGCAACAATGTCTCCAGAGATGTCTGAGTCAACTATGTAGATGTATGCATCTGCAGGTGACAAAGCGGTATTGTCCTCGTAGGAAGCATAGTGATCAAAATCTTGAGTAACTTGGGAGAAGTTTGCGACTGCCAAAATTCCAGATTCTGTTAAAATCCGACTCGATGTCACATAGGTATATGCACCAATGTTTCCATACCAAAAAGCGGGGACGGTGTCACCTTTGATAATAATTGTGGAATCGGTGAAAATTTGCTTCGAGCCATCTTCATAATCTTCAGAGCAGAAAATCACCATACCACCAAGTAAGCTTCCCGTAAGCTCACAGTCGGTCATTTCTGCAAGTTGAACACCATCACTAAATAAAAATGGAGCTTTTTCAGTAACACCCACAACATTAGTAGCATGAATCTCTCCGAGAGCATAGAAGATTGCAGATCCAATACCAGCAGTATGGGCAATAGAATCGGTAACGTAAATGTATCCTGCTGGAGTGTCACCACTAAAAGCTGAAGATCTCATTCCTCCCGAGTAATGAATAAGACCCTCACCGTAGATGGTACCATTTCCTGCCGCATAAAGACCATGAGCCAAAGAGCCACTGGAGTAAAGACTGGTATCTGTAACATGAACAACCGAATCAGAACCGTAGCAGAAAACTTGAGCAGCACCATTGTGGGTGGTAATATTGCTATTGCTGATATAACCTGTGGAACCGTTTTGGTAGTTCAAAGCAGCATTAACCCCATAAAAAGAAGAATCGTCCAGGTTGGAGTAGTATCCTTCCTTAATCACAGTGACCGATTCTAAAGTCACGTAAGTATCTCCCACAGCAAGGATTACATTGGTGTCATTATCACTGTTTTCCACAGTGGTATGCTCAAGAGTAACGTTCTCGTTTTCATACTTGTACTCTCCATAAAGCTCTGGGCTGTAGTCAGGGAAAACCACATTATAATCAGCATACTGGGTATTATCTTCGGCATCGGCAGTGAGATCTGCAAAATCCGAAGCATCAAGCACAGTGATCGAAGCTTTACAAGGCTCAAGCAATGTCACAAGCAAAAGTGTAAGAAGTCTCATTTTATCTCTCTAGTCAAGTCACTATCAATGATCTTGAATCAAAAAATTCATCAGTCTTCTTAGGCAGACAGATTCACCTTTATAATCCTATGATGTACCCCCTCTTTTCAGGTTTTGGAGATGACTGACCTAAATTGTCAACACTACTCTCGAGCTTGCTCTAAGTCTGAGGGGGTTTCGGAGGAGCCCTGAATGAGGAAACAATATATGAAAAGCCGAGGCAAAAATCATAAAAACTGTGGTATTTGGCAAATACCGAGGCAGCATAATTGAAGGGGTAATGCTTTATTACAGTACAGACAATAGGTGCGTGAACTGACAGCCGTCAAATTGATCTTTTAATTTGTCTGTATTGGGATATCATGTATATCCTATTGTGGTTCCCCGCAAAACTAACTTCCCTGCTCATCAGCTGGTGCCTGTGAAGTACAAACACCACCGGTACTTCTTTTTCTGAGTTAAATTTTTTTGTACATTTCCAGACATTACTCATTTAGGTCATGGTACTTCTTAAATTCCGGGGATCTATTTGGCTGCAATTATGTACCCCGGATTATGACATTTGTAAAGCATTACCCAATTTTTTGTGTAGCCGGGGATTTCAGAAAACTGATGTAAGTCAGTCGGCTTTGAAAAAATGGAGATGGTAATAGTTGGATGAGTAAAGTGTATTTTTCTATTACGCTACAAGTCTATATCCTTTCTCAGTGAAGATAGAGGTTATAATTTGATGGTTTATTGAAGTAATCCACTAGCAAGTCAAATGGAGGCCTTTTGCAAAAGTTGTCCACCGAAGTCAGTGCGGAGCAATTAATCTGAAACTTGATATTAGCAAGCCACTTTGAATGAGGAGACTTACTACGAATAAATTAAGGTGTGTCACACTATACAATTCCATAATAGGTGCCTTGTGCTCACTTGTTGAAAATGATGTCCGGATCTTGCCTCAGAAAGTAGAAGGATCTGATTTGTTCTATGACTGTTCGGCCAGTCACTACACAAAAGTTGATTGAACAAAATTGTTTATAGCATGTCAGGTCCTATGGAATTGCTACATAGCTATTCAACATTCTATAACTTTCGAGAAGATCAGCTTTGAGTGGCACATGGCATCAGCTCATGAGTCCGCAAAAGAGAAAAGAGCAATAAGTACAAAATTTCGAGTAGCTATTTCATTGATGAGTGTAGTTTAAGGTATAAGGCTACTGAAGGCTATAGCTAACTCTTACGGATTTGATCAATGCTTTGTAAGCATGGCAAAAGCTGGACCTCACTATTAATTGGCAGTAGTGATCAGATAAGTCCAATCTTAACTAAGAAACCTCGACACCACAACCAGCTTGGCTCCACAAAAGGAAAATTTGAATTCGTACCTGAATTTTTATCTGAATTCGTGCAGGTGCTGACACACCTATTTGCAAGGCCATGAAGATCTCCATCTCAACCTTCAGCTAAGGCGTTCATCAGCTCTATTTTTTATGTTAGATTTCTTTCCAAATTCTCATTAAATTACAGTGGTTCAAAAAGGAGAATGAACTGGAAAGAGAGAGCAGCAGCTAAGAAAGCAGAAGTAGAATCTAGAATTCCGACTGAATGGAGACTGAAACCAAATACGTTGGCTCTGTATTCGGAAACAACACCAGTTTCAGTGCTAGAGTTGATTCCACAGTTTTTGTCTGCGAAAGAGCTGGAAATAACTAACATTTTATCTCCAGCAACGCTTTCAATGAAGCTAGCAAATCGGCAATACTCTTCGGTAGAGGTTTTAAACGCTTTCACTCACCGTGCTCTTGTTGCCACTCAATTGACCCATTGTTGCACCGAAATTATGTATGATTATGGTTTGCAAAGGGCAAAGTACTTAGACGATTATATGGCAAAAAACGGAAAACCAGTGGGTCCTCTTCATGGTATTCCCATTTCCTTGAAAGACTGTTTCAATGTTCCTGGGTATGACTCTACCATCGGTTACGTTTCATACATTGGCAATAAAGATTTATTATCACAATCCAATTTGGTGACTTTGCTTCATGATCTGGGCGCAAATTTTTATGTTAAGACCAATGTTCCTCAAACATTGATGGCAGGAGAGAGCATTAACAATATTTTTGGTAGAGTTTTAAACCCCAATAAGCTTACTTTGGGAGCAGGTGGAAGCTCTGGTGGTGAAGGTGCTCTTGTGCGCCAACAAGGATCAATTCTTGGAGTTGGGACTGATATTGCCGGCTCAGTTCGAATTCCTGCATTGTGCAATGGAACTTATGGCTTGAAACCTAGTATTGATAGGCTTCCATATGGGGGGCAAGTTGGCAACAGCAGAGATATACCTTTTCTTTGCTTCAAACCTGTCTTAGGGCCTATTTGCAACTCGATGGATGGAATTGAATTTTTTTTCAAAAATGTGATTGAAGCAAAACCTCACAAGTACGACTCCGACACTCTCCCATTTCCTTACAACGAAAATGATACTACTACTAGCAGACCATTGAAAATTGGGTTAATTTCGCAAGATCCATTTCTTCCTGTGTACCCACCGGTGAAGGAATTTTTGGAAGAAGCGGCTCAAAAGCTGGAAGAATCTGGCTGTACAATTGTAAAGCTAAATGGTAAGTTTTCAACCTTATGGGAGGGATGGACAACCTCTTGTGGATTTTTCCTTGCCAGTGTCAATGACCAAAAGACTTGTTTTGATTGTGTTCGAGAATCTGGTGAACCGCAAATAAAAGCCACAGTGATCCCTGAAGATTCTGTTTTCAGGCCAAAAGATTTAAATGAGTACTCAAAGCTCATTGAGTCAAAAGCCAGACTTTATATTCAGTGGTGTGAACTCTTCAAAAATTTGGATGTTGTCATTTGCCCAGGTCATTGTGCTCCCGGTGCTCCTCATGATCATTATGGAGCCTGTCCTTTTACTTGTTTTTGGAGCTTGATAGATTTTCCGGCTTTAAGCATTCCGTATGGAAAGGTGACTAAACATTATGACGAAGTAATTGAGCTTCCAGCTGATCTGAAGGGGGTCTTACCAGAATGGGACTCAAATGTGTTTACCGGAGCAGTTGGATCTATTCAGGTTGTCGCACCAAGACTACAGGAAGAGAAACTAATTAGCTGTGGGAAGGTCATCGATCAAGTTCTCCATCCAGAAGCTTATTAACAGACCAAAACTACTTGAATAGTGAAATATATAGTGCTTTCTAAAATGGTATGTCAAATCCATCCTCAACTCTAAAATAACGACCATTACTGATGGTTGTTAGTAATGAAACTTGGCTTAAAATTAGCTCTGCGCTCTTCTGCGGTGAGATCCCCACAGATTTGAAAATTTCAATTTGTTTCTCATCGTCACCACAGAACATTTCAATGGCTTCCAGTCCCATATCTGTTAGGGCAACTCCAGGATGGATTGAAACAACTGTAAATCCCTCAGGATGAAGCTCCTCACTCAATTTTTTTGCAGCAAAATTGAGTGCTGCTTTGGATTGTCCATATGCAACTTCAGAGACCGGCATCAAAGTCGCAATAGATCCTGAAACACTGGAAACAAAAACTACTTTTCTTGTGGCCCGGCGAAGCATGTACTGATGAATTTTTTGATACACTAGTACCGGCCCCAAAGCATTTGTAATGTAGTGGTCTAACCACGTTTTTCTTGTAGTGTTGAGAACAGTGAAATAAGAGTTTGCGATTCCCGCATTCAAAATTGCAACGTCGATTCCATCAGCAATCAATTCAATTTGATTGTCCAATGCTTGTATTGATTCTTCACTTGCAACATCAAGCTTCACAAGCTTAACGTTCTTGCAGTTGGCTGATAAGTCGATCAATTCTTTTGCACTGCCTTCCCCCCGATAAGAAGCTATAACTTGATTGGATGCATCCTCACTCAATTGTCTTGCTAACTCTAAACCAATACCACGGGATGCTCCAGCAATAAAATAAGTAACACAATTTGCCATTTCTTTTGTAATCTGGAAAACTTTAGAAATTGTATAATCAATTACTTAACTACTTATATAGTGAGAAGATAAGCGTTTGAACTAATCAGATTTGTATAACAATGTGTTTTACACGCTTTCTGTTTTCTTGAAAAATTAAGTTATCACGCGGCTCTACCTTCCTAAAAGTTACTAGAGATTGCGAGTTTGGATTCTTTGAGTCCATATGGACCTTCACCGACTCTCAAATTTTTAAGATAGTTAGGTGTTTTCGTAAATATCTTCCGGTTATATTCCAAATAATTGGGGTTGGGTAACTCTATATAAACTACTCAACATTTGGCTTCTGCATACACTTCAACGCTTTCGGTCGTCTGATCTTCCGAGCTTCCAATGATATCCTCGATCCCTTCACCTTCAAGGAAGCCGTCGGTTGAAGCCCATTCCTCAAATTTTTCCGGGGCATTAGGGGCCTTTTTGGGAGGAAACAGCTTATTGAGAATAGCAAACGTTAGGAGTGCAGAAGCAAAAGATAACAGAAATCCAAGCTTGTACATTTTAACTGCAACTTCACCGATAGAACCAGTGGTGATACTGTTTGCAACTCCGGAAATGGTGAGACCCACCCCAACAACCCATGCTGCTAAACTCTTAAAATTCAAGCCAAAACGGTTGTACCAAAACATGGTAGTGCGATCGTTGCTGTAAAAGTCTAAAGTCCTATAATTACCTTTTCTTAAGACGTAGTAGTCATAAATCATGACAGCAGCAATTGGACACAACATTACGGAATAACTTCCCAAAAATGCCACAAATTTAGCCCCTGTTGAGACCATTTTCCACGGAAAAAGAAGGGGTGCTAATGTCCAACAGAGAAGCTGGCCACGCACAATATTGAAGTACCTTGGGAACATACCGGTCAAGTCTGCACCAACCGGAAGACAATTAGTACCAGTATTGACAACAACAAGTGCAAAAATCAAACTGAAGCTTGCCAATGCCATGGAGGTTCTCATTGAAGCAGTCCAATGATAATCAAGTAAAGCACTGTATAAGTCCCAGGGATTCCAAAAAGTTTCGTCCAAAAAAGATCTTGCGGCGGACGTAGTTCCGCATCCGAGGAAGGTGATCAGTATTTTGGACGAAAAGACTGCCCATGATTGAACCCACTGCGCATTCTGAGGCTTCTGTGAGTATCTGACCACATCTCCGGCATTGATAAGGATTGGACAGAGAGCCCCCATGATAGAGTTGATGCCATACATAATGCCCCATCCAAGAGCTGAGCCATAAACACGATCCTCGTTCAAACTTTCAGGAGATCCTAAGCCACCTGCTTTACGCACACAATACCCAAAAACTGCGAATAAAGATGTAGAGGTGGTTATGAATTTGATGGTGTACAAATGCCTTTGAACTGTAGGATGAAGAAACATTAGCGGAAGTTGGATGATCCAGACTAAAAAGAAAGCAAGAAGTTCCGATGACGTTATTGAAGAAGACGAAGGAAGCTTATTTGGAATATTTGTCCATTTGTATCCAAAAATGGCCCTCATAAACACATCCATCAGCTCGCTGGCAAAGTATGTTTGAATCGAGAAATACAATGTGGCGACCGAAATTCTCACAAAAATGAAGAAGTATGAACCATACATTCCGGCACTAGCACGGGCCAGAGTTGGGTATCCCATATGATAAGTTGCTGGAGCTCTGGAGTTAAGAGACAAAATAATTGATAGGAAGAAAGATCCAACCACAGCGCAAATCAACCCATGCCACCATAGCAGCCCCATACTAACCAATGTGGAGCCAAGAGTATAAGACGAAGGGGTCAAAGACGTCGTAAAATAGAATAGTAGATAGTTGAAAGTGTTCCATGTTCGTTTTTGAGGCGGTGTAGGCAACAAGTCTCTGTTATACCACAAGTGGCCCTTTGAGTTGACGTCTTTTATTTTCAACTCCTCAAATATCTTCATTTCTGTTTAACTTGGAAGCATTTATTTGAGCAGAAACACATGCTATAAAGGATTCATCAATGCATTTATAGTACAAAATCTTATCCTAAATGATAATCAGAAGATTGTTTTAAAAAAAAAAGAGATCCCCGGAGTACCTCCGTCATTTTTCACGGTTGACTTTTCCGACGCTATTTTTTTTTTTATCTTTTCTGATAAGCTACGGAGCATTGGCGAAAAACCTGTGAGATCTCGAGATAAGATGTGTGCGGCTCGAGAGTTATGCGAATTCGGAATACAATTGCTATCAGTGCTCGGCAGCATTTTCCAATGTGCTCTCTTACAATCTTTTCAATTTGAGAAGAAGGATGTCAATGTCACTTAATCAGAGTCAATTATAACTAATACAGGTTGAACAAGATCAAATTTAAAAACGTTCTGATGAACTGTAAATTTACATTTTTTTCCAATCAAAGGCCTTCTCCCAAGCATATGCAACTCGATATAAAGTAGCTTCGTCATACCATTTACTCACTAGCTGCAATGAGACTGGAACTTTGGTTCCCACTAAAGGACCTTCCTCTAATGGAAGCATTCCACAAGGTAGAGCCAGCGCCGGGTGACCTGTCTGGTCAAAAGGTGCGGTGTTAGAACTCAACCCTACTTGCTTTCCCAACATATCTAAGGGGCCGGCTCCCTCATGCACTTTTGCATGAGATCTTGCAACAAATGGTAATGTTGGCATGACAATGATATCATAATTCTCAAGAACACGGTTGTAGTCGTCTTTCAATTTTCTTGAAAGATTGACGCACTTGCCGTAAACTGCTGGGAATTTCTTCAGGGCATAAGCACCATTATAGTAGATGTTTTTAGAAGATGGGTATGCCAAATCCCATTTTGATTGATCATGAATTGAGGCTAGGAATTTTTCATTCAAGTCATTCAAGGACATGCCCCGTCTTCCGTTAGCACAGCCAATTTTGGTTAAGTAACCGCCAATTTTGGATATCCCTGTCCAGATTAAAGGTCCTTTTGCATGAAGGGGGACACTAACTTCTTCAACAGTAGCTCCTAGCTCTTTAAGTTTTTGGACAGCGTTGGTACAGCACTCTTTTATTCTTGGCTCGACGGACTTATTTTCGAATCCTTCTTTCAAAACTGCAACTTTAAGTCCTTTTAAGCATGTAGGGTCACTAAGGCTTAGTAATTTTTCAGTATAAGTGTCCGCAATAACATTGTATCCCCTATCGTCTATATTGTCTGTTCCAGCAATTGACTCTAGAGCTTTAGCATTTGTTAAAACATCTCGAGTAATAATACCAAGATGATCGTTTGACGCTTCATTGGTTGCACAACCTGTAAATGGAATGAGTCCAAATGTTGGTTTTATGCCATAGCATCCACACCAAGCAGCAGGAATGCGGACTGAACCCCCTTGATCTGCTCCAATTCCAATATCAACTTCTTCAACTGCTAGAGCTGCTGATCCAGAAGAAGATCCGCCAGATGAATATCCGTAAGCATATGGATTATGAACGACACCGGTATTTGCTGAATGTGATGTTGCTGAATGACAAAGGTTCTCACAAACTGCCTTACCAAGAATTGTGGCTCCATTTTCCAAGAGTCTAGTGACAAGTGTTGCATCCACTTTTGGGACATAGTCTTGAATAAAATTGGTTCCCAACATCATTGGAACACCGGCAATTGCAACGCAGTCCTTTACTGCAACAGTCAAACCTTTTAAAGGTCCTGAAGGGTTTTTGTCTTCAATGGTCACCTTATAGCCCCATGCTCCGAGTTTATTATCCTCTGGATTTGGAAAATGTATATTGTTTCGAGGAAACCGATCCAAATCAACCTCAGTAAGATAGTCTGGCATATTCATAAGCTCCTCGCACGAATCATGAAACACTGCCAATAGAGTTTTGTAATCCTCAAGATCTTCAACCTTTTCGGCTACACCAAACTCTTCACCTAATTGTATAATCGTATTGATTGTCACAGGATTTCCTGTTTTAGCATCAAATGTAAAGACGGACATGATTACTTACAGTTGAATTTGCGCAAAAGATACTACGCGGTGTACATCATTACCTTTATACTTATCTCAAATTTTTTGGAACTCCAATTTCGGAGATTCTCCGAGACTTGCATTATCGCGATCTAAATTTTCAAACTGCCTCGGAGAGCTCTCCGAAACTGGACTATATAAACGTAGCAGAT
Source organism: Ogataea mattraensis (assembly GCA_030564055.1). Lineage (NCBI taxonomy): Eukaryota > Fungi > Ascomycota > Pichiomycetes > Pichiales > Pichiaceae > Ogataea > Ogataea mattraensis. The sequence continues at coordinate 1,196,423 of JAJMLE010000003.1, read as the reverse complement.
ATAGCAGATAAGAAGTAGACTTTAATTTGAAAGTAATTTGTTTAAAACTATTAGAAAATGGATACACTCGACTTTGTTCCAGGCGAACTTCCAGACTATGAATTGCCAAGAGATTTTGTGGGCTATGGGGAAGTGCCAATTGACCCTGCCTGGCCAAATAATGCAAGAATCGCAGTCTCGTTTATTCTCAACTACGAAGAAGGTGCAGAGCATAATATTCTTCATGGTGACGATAGATCTGAAGCATATATTTGGGAAAAGGGAGGAGCAAGTACTGAACTTATCCAAGATAGGCATCTAATGAGTGAGGGTGAGTTTGAATATGGTTCAAGGGCAGGAGCATGGAGACTTCTTAGATTATTCAAAGAGTTTGGATATCCAATGACTCTATATGCGGTTGCACAGGCCTTTGCAAAAAACCCTTCATTTGCTAAAGCTTGTGTTAGAGATGGCCATGAGATTAGCAACCATGGGTTACGTTGGATCAATTGGAAAGACTCAAGCGATGAAGAGCAAATTGAAATGATAAAAAAAGCAGTTTTGCTTTTGAAGGAAGTCTCTGGTGAAGCACCTGTTGGTGCGTATATTGGTAGAGGAAATATCAAGACACCTTCATTAGTAAAAGAAGCACATGATCAGCTAGGCATTCCACTTCTGTGGGAATCGGATTGCTATTCTGATGATATTCCATTCTGGGTAGATCTTCCTCAAGAAAAAAACAAACCAGATGCCGAAAAAGAAGGATTGTTAATGATTCCTTATGGGTATGTTACTAATGATTACAAATTTGTAGCATCAAATCCTGGACCAGGCTTTCCAGGAGCCATGGTTTATGAAGACTACTTGAAGCAAGAATTTGACCAGCTATATCGCGAAGGAGGCAGGATGATGAACATACCTATGCATTCTAGAATTTTGGGAAAGCCGGGTAGGACCAACGCATTAAGGAACTTTATGAAGTACATAAGTGAGAAAGAAGGAGTCTGGGTCTGTACAAGACGTGATATTGCCAAACATTTTGCAAAGGAGTTTCCCTATGTTCCAGGCCACCTTGCAGTCAAGAAGAGTTAAATTTGTGAATATTGAGTAACTATTATTTTTAAATATTACAAAAGATTAAATCTCGTTCTCATGGAAGAAAAATAAAAAGTGCTTACTAAACGAGCCACCAAGCCGCGCGGGGCCTCTGCTGTAGATTTGATAGAAAATTATCATGATCAATCATCAACGCAAAATAAGAATAATAGCAGACCCAAAAGTACCATAGTCAAACTAACTCTAAAGAGAGCTATTTAATGTTTACAAATTTCACTATAACTAATTTACGAACTGACCACAAACAACGTATGTGATCAGATGATTACAAAAACATACCATTTCTCAAAGCCTTTCTGAACGAGGGGTTTTACTCGCCGCCGGAAAGGAAATAAGATGAACTCCAATAGTCAAACCAAAATCGTCATTCAAATTTGTGTATTCGAATGTTTTTGCAGTATATTTTTGATTGGGGTTGCCAGAGAAAAGTTCACGGATTTTCCTAACTAGGTAATAGAATGTGGGGCCGATCTTCCCCAGAAAAACTTTGAGCCTTAAAGAAATTGTCGGACCTATTTTCTATGTCTCAGGATATATAAGCATCAGTGGTGCATGGAACCGCAAATGAGAAATTGTTTTGATGCAATCAGGTTATAAGTAGCTTTTGTGAATCAACCCATTATTTATACGATATGCCTATTGAGAGAAAACCATTAGACATCAAAATCTGCGGTGCAGGTATTGGTGGTCTATCTGCTGCCATTGCATTCCGCAAGCAAGGACACAACGTCGAGATTTTTGAACAATCGCATTTCTCCAACGAGGTTGGTGCAGCAATTCACTTACCTCCAAATGCCTACGCGATGATGAACCATTTGGAAATTCCTATAGATTCAATGGGAGGAAACTCTGCTGAGATTATTACTGAATTGAAGGCCGATGGTACCATACTTAAAAAAAATCAAACTAGTGCAATCTTGAAAGATTATGCTTATCCATGGCTTCTTGTTCACAGAGTTGATTTGCATCGAACACTAAAAGAACATGCAGTCAGCACAACCAGAGCTGGGAAACCTGTCAAGATTAACTTGAATTCTAGAGTTGCAAAAGTTGATTGTGAAAATGCCACTATTTATTTGGAAAATGGTGAGATTCATAAAGGTGATCTCATTGTGGGGGCAGATGGAGTTCATTCTGTGATCCGTGAAAATGTGACCGGGTCCCAAGTCAAAGCTGGTCCATCAGGATACAGTGCTTTCCGGTTTCTCATTCCAAAAGAGAAAGCGGAGACAGTGAAGAATTTCTCAAAAATTGCGGGAGCTGACGGTGAATTACAGATTTGGCTAGGTGACAACAAAAGAGTTGTCATCTATCCATGTCGCGATAACACTATTTTGAATTTTGTTGCCATCCATCCGGACTCTGAAAATGCAGGCTCAGAGGAAGGATGGAACCATAAGAGTGACGTTGCATCAATTATTAACTGCTACAAAGACTTCAATCCAATTCTGGTTGATTTGATGAAGCTTGCTGAAGATGTCAAGTTGTGGAAGTTGCTAGACAGACCAACTTTGACGTCGTGGATTAAAGGAAAGACAGCACTTCTAGGTGATGCTGCTCATTCGTTTTTACCGCATCAAGGCCAAGGTGGAGCTCAGGCAATTGAAGATGCGGTTGGACTTGCTCAGATGTTTCCACTTGGTATGGAAAAATCAGATGTTCCAGAATTGTTGATACTTTACGAAAAAGCCAGACTTGAAAGAGCCACCACAATTCAGCAGTTCACTAGAGCTCAAGCTCTCACCCCTAAAAACCAGCCATTGGACTCTCTTCAATTTTCTCACTACAACTGGTCTCACGATGCATATTTTTATGCTAACAAAATTTTAACCAGGTATTTGGAGAGCAAATGCTATAAGAGAACTCCGGTGGGATGGGGACCATTACAAGGACCAAGACAGGACTTCTTAGGAAAACCTATTGATGGAAGCAACTGCTATCTTAGAACAGGTGCAGTGAGAGTAAAAACTACAAGATCATTTTTGGATCATCTACTGCCAAATGATAAATTCAAAGTTGATGTTCCTGGAGAGGTTGGATACCTTATTTTCTCCAACACCTGGATTGATGATATTGACTGGCTTGGTGGGTGGGATTACTCTCATTTTGATATTTTGATTGATGATGTTGTCTACACCAGCTCCAAAGGAAATAAAACTAGGGGTAAGTTTATTCCTCTACTGTTTGAAGGAATGGCAGAACCAACAATCACTGGTAGAGAAGAGTTAGGGTTCCCAAAAATCCCAACTGAAGTCAAGGAGAGATTTGATGAATATCGTGGTTATCATTTGACAGCATCGTGGCGCGGAACAACCTTTTTGCAGATTGATATCAAGGACGTGAAAAAGGTAGCACAAAATGGCAAGAAAGCTGAACCATCCACTGAAGGCTGTATGGAGTATAGATGTATTCCAAAAGTTGGAGGAAAAGGTCAAGTTGACGCTGAATATGCTACATTTACTCCACCAGTGCAAGGTGGTGCTAAATTTGTTCTTGATACTGAGTACACTGGAAAAGCAGAAGTGAAGTTCTACAAAGATAAAATTAATCCACAGCTACTCCCATGCCATTACCCAGTTGTTAAGAAATTGAGTGAGATGCCAATTCTAGACATTGAAGTCGGAAAGGTCATCATTGGAACAGGATTATCAGATGTTTCCAATCAAAGTATTCTTGAAGACTAATATTATTAGCATCTCTGTTTTGTATTTGCTTTTGGTTTTGTTGCTAATAAGAAGCTGATAACATCTTAAGTTCCAATATTATTATTTATTATGTAAGAGTGTCAGAACACAATTACCCATTTTCTCTTTTAGATGGTGCTCGTTTATTAAGAACCCTATTATAATAATAGATTTAGTTGCCTTCTTTATTAATCTTTTCTTATTCAATATGCAAACCACCGTTTACATGAAGATGAACGCCATTGATCCAACTAGCTCTTTCATCAATTAAAGCGCCCACACCATATGCAATTTCTGAAGGCTCGCCCATTCTTGCTGCAACTGGAATTTTATCAATAGTAGGTTGTAAAATTTTCATTGCTTCTTCTCCTGCACTAAGGAAACCAGTAGTTTTTGTTGGTCCAGGGCTGATTGAGTTCACTGTACATCCATATTTTTTAGGGAGCTCTTTGGCCCAGACTTTAGTAAAAGAATCAACCATCCCTTTAGTACCTGCATAGATGGTTTGTAATGGAGGAGCTCCTCTACTCGAGGCAGAGCAGATGTTTATGATCCTGGAAGGGTTTGTAAGATATGGTAAAACATTCTGCGTCAACAAAAAAGTACCTCTACCATTCAAATTAACAAGCAAGTCCCAATCCGCAAGGGTGTGCTCTTCAAGTGGCTTGTTAACTGCAAGAGCCGCATTATTCACTAAAACGTTAATCTTACCGAATTTCGAGACGGCTTCCTCAATCAGCTTTTTTGGCCCTTCAGCAGATCCTATATCAGCTTCAACTGCATAACCATCGACTTCAGGGTATTTTGCAAGAATTGCTTCTAGAGTATCATCAGCTTCATCTTTGAGTGATGGAAAAGGATAGTTGATGACAATAGAGTACCCTCTAGAGGCTAGCTCCTCCGCAATAGCCGCACCAATCCCACTGGAAGAACCTGAAATAATAGCTGTTTTAGCTTCTTTGTTTAGCTTCGTAGTTGATGGGGACATTGTTGTTTAATCTTACTATATACTACAAGCTCATCTCTCACAACAGAAGATAAAGGCAAAACTTTGTCTTTTATGATAAATAATGAAGATGGAACTTCTGTTTATGAGATGAATTACGCAATGTATATTTTCCGGTGGGGTACTTGATCTGGGCAGTGCTAGCCAACCCCACTTTTCAGGAAGTTTGGTGCCTGTGAAAAAAATTTTTGTGTGACAAAACCCATCGGCCACTACGAGCCGTCTTATCTTGAGCCATCTACTCCATTTGGTTCCCCACTCGGTCTTATCCCCACAACTTTCGCTTATACTTGGACTATAATATTTCTATTACGTAAGAATTTTGATTAAAGAATATGTCAATTATTTTCGCACGTCAAATGAAGTCAACTGCATCTATCGTATAGGCATCAGCTTTTATGAGCAATAACTACCGCATTAAACGTTTTTGTTGGTGGAAAAGAATTTAGTATTAATAGAATCTTAAATAATATGAGTGATTACAAACAGAGCCTTCGAGTCTGTTCAATTCCGCCCTCAATTGACTCTGTGTGTGTTTCGAATAGATATCTTGATCGTCCTAGTTCTCTTCTGTTCTCTGTTCAAGTATTGTCTGAGAACAACTCTGCACACTTTCTAATAAATTCTTCATATCCTTAGCAAACAGTCCACCACATCTTATTCCTTCACATATGGTAATACAGAAACCAAGAATTCTTTCTGGATCTGATAAAGGAATCATCTCATCGGAGAGCTCTTCTTTTTCAATCACCAAATTTTCAATTGTCTCAGATGTTGCTGCACCAGTATTTGATTGCGAATCCTGGGGTTGAGCGGAGGCAGTAAGTGGCAACTCTTCATCCTTGAGAGAAACACTGGATTTCAATATGCACGGGGTAAGGTCACCAGTGTTAATGAACCGTTCAATTTTGGTATTATAATCCTCTGCCAAGTTGAAAATTTGCTCATTAGAGTTAGATTTCAATTGAAATTTATTGGCAACATTCATGAGTAGGCCATAAGCCCATAGAACGGATCCTGAATGAAAAATAAAATACGGTAGGTAGGGAACAAATAAGCTGTTTCTGACCGCAAGTGCACATCTTTTCAAAAGCTGACCAGCATGCCAAATTCCATGTCTAGAGTTTTCGGTTCTCATCCACTGTAATAGCTTTTGAATAGCCTTTTTAGATTCATACTCATCATCCATACCCTCCAGCTTCATGAAATCCTTTATAGAGCAATAAGTGCACATATACATGTACTCAATTTCAAGTTCGAATAATATTTTTGTCTCTTGATCTTGTCTGTTTTCAAAAGTAGCATTCATTAAGTCTAGCATGTCCTCAATTTCTAGTGTACGCGCTCGTAAGTATCCGGAAGGATCAAGTGAGTTTGCGCTGTAACCATGTCTTCTGGGTCTCCTGGATTTAATTCCAATATGCTCCCCATTGATATGGCCTATAAATTCTTCTCTGGTCTTCAGCTCCGTGACAAAAGATTTGATTGCACCAAAAAGGCACTCAATGATCAACTCAGGGGCACTTTCTAAACTGAATTGATTTGAATTAGGGGCTAGATAACTGAACAAAATTGAGCTAACACAACTTTGGAACGATATCGTTTGGTAATAGTGTCTAGGACTTCGTTTTTTGATTAGGGTGCCAATTCTATGCCATTCCTCAGAGTTTGAAGCGTTCCATAAACTTTCGGCATGTGGGAGACAGAGTTCTAGATCTCTAAAAGAGACCAATTCAGGAATGTTTGAGTTCAATGAGAACTGAGTACACCAAACATATAAGGTTAAAGCTAGTCGTTTTCTTGACTCTGAGTAAACCCAGCTCTGCCATTTCTCTTCTGGAGTTAGTGAGTCTATTTCAAAGTAGTTGTTCAGAGGTTTATAAGAATGCGATTTAAAATAATCACCTCTTCTCATCATTGCAACCAATGTAGAAGCAAAAGCCTCGGATAATTCAGCATTACGTGCAACACCCGACCAACTAGAAGTGATGTACAAGATAAGATTTGCTTGATGAAGTTCTAAGCTTCTTATTTGTGTGTTGTCCCCTTCAAAAACCATGATCAAACGTCTTCTTGTTATTTCAAGAAAATAGCGTCCAAAAGCAATTGTACTTTCATGCTCTGAACCACACCAAAATGCACCTGCACCAATGACAGCTGTTAAAAGAACCATAGACACTTTGTTAGGATCAAAACAACTCATTTGAAGAAATGGATATCTGCGATGGAAATATTTGAAGTAATTTATTACCATGATCGTTAGTTGGTCGCTAGAAGGTAGTTTTGAAATGATTTCATCTTTCCAGAAGAAGAATTGATGTGTATCGCTACCTGCAACCAAAAGCTGATCTCGGATCTGTTCACTTATTTTAAATTTTCGAAACATGGCCGAATTTCGATCTGCTTTCAAGTTCATATTCTCATCCACCTTTTTGCCATCAACAATTGAAAACATATCTCGGGAAGAGTCATCTGATCTGGGACTCTTCCAGGATAAGGATGAATGTGAAAAGTCGGGCATTTTTTTATTTTCACTTGGAGTACGTGAAGAGCCATAAGTCAAATGTTGTTCGTTTCTTGAGGAAGCATCATGATCAATTGGGCTGAAATCAAATTTAGGGAAGCAATCATCGATGGAGTTATTACAGAGAAAGTTGCTGTCAAGCTTTTCAGCCAGCGGATCCATTGGAGTTGCCTGATTGAAAATCCAATTGTCTAGTGCTTGGATACCACTCTCATCATTGTTGTTACTGTGGTGAGTATCCACTGCTCGCATAATGTCTCTGATAGAATTCATAGTCCCATCAAGATTAAATTTTGTAAAATAATCCAATTGCGCAGTAATAGTAGCTGCCAAGTTCTTGTCTTCTAAATCAAACTTGCCCTTTTTTTCCGGAGGCATGGTAGGAATTGGCTCTTTTGTCTGTTCAGCAATATCACTTAACAGCTCACTGGATGGGATATTTGGACGTGATATAGGCTGCGAGCGAGTTGGTCTAGGAGCAGGACCAGTAATTGACCCACTGAGAGGGCTTGAAGTAAACTCCTTTTGATGTTGTTGAGCAGGAAATCTCATGCTTGAAAGAGATGGTTGCTTATTACGTTTTTCGACTGGGATGGTTGTAAAAGAGTCAAACAGTCTTTCTGATGCGGTAGTTGGGTGGTCATACGAGCGGTCTGTGTTGTTCTGCTCGGCTCCCCCCGAGTTCCGGGGTGGACTCATTGGAGAAGGAAGACTGATCGGTTGACCAGGTTTATCAGCTTCGGATTCGGGCAGAAGTAGAGCACTGATGGAAATGCTTGTTGCTGGTTTACTCCTGTCAATGCTCCCGGGCGAGTTAATAAGGTTAGACTCGCTTGGTATGTCAAGAACTGTCGAAGAGTTGTGGTGGTCAATCCGGGAAGTAGTTACTTCAGGTGTCGCGGAAACAGGATTCCCTGTTATCCTTGTGATTCCTGCCTCGGGAGTTGCCGCAACTGAAAAGATATGTTCGTCTGTTCCTGTTCCTCTAGCGTTGGAGTACCTAGGATAGTTCAACAAACCCTCGACGTTGCTAAGGAAATCCTGCTGACGACGTTCCGAGGTACCAAAAGCATCTGGAATGCTGAAAGGCGATTCCACTGACAAAAATGAAGGCAGTGATCCCGGAACATGTGGGGTACCGATCTTTTCAGATTCATGGATTCTAGCCCTGTCATTATTATTAGAGACATCAATGCTAGCAATACTGACTGAAGATTTGGAAACAGAAACTACCTCATTGTTAACATTCTTGGTCTCTGGCTGAGCATTTGAGTTTGCAGACTTCGTTGAATCTCCATTCAATTTTTTTCGTTTTTTTGACGGCTCTTTTGGAATACAAGGAATATTGCGTTTAGCACAGATTTTGCAACGGTCATCGTCCTCATTCAGTCTCACACACTTGGTTTTTGACTTTGCACAAAATTGGCAAGCTGGAAGTCCCCGGGGAGCCCGCTTTTGCATAGTACCATTGCTTGTGTTGACAAAGCAATCTCGCGACTTACATGTTTCTGAAGCCAGGTGACGATCAACCAAATCTTTTCTCCCAAAACCTTTGTTACATTCAGGACAATGGTACGGCTTCTCATCATTATGCGAGCGCAAATGTCTGTTTAGATGCTCTTTCCGAGTGAACACGCAATTACATTTTTCGCATGTGAATACCTTTTCACTTGATGAACTGGCAACCGTCATTGCAGTTGCAATCTTTCAACAACGCCGGTGGACAGGTACGCACTTCTTTCAGGAGTAATGTTTTTCAATCAAAATTCCGATGGCGAAAAAAAGTACTATTATAATAAATTCGCGTCCTCAAATAGTACCCCACAATATTTATGACAAAATACAAAAATCTGGGGTAACTTCCCCACATTTCCAAATGCAAAATAATCTGCATATATTTAGAAGCACTGAGTATCTACATAACTCTTTACTAATTATTTTTATGATAAACTGGCTCAGTCAGATCAGGTCTAAAGATGATCTTTCTAGATCCTTGTTTGTCAAATAGTTCGTAACCTTTAGGTGCATCAACCAATGGTAGCTCCAAATCCACAAAGCCTTCAAATAAGTGAGCCACTTTGGTAAATGTTGCTAATGCTTCATCAAATAGAGAGTAACATGGACATCTTCCAAATTGCAATGTGATGTTTTTCATGTAGCATTCTAGACCCGTAAATGGAAGATCAGAATGTTGGTATCCAATGGAGCTGATAACTCCACCGCATCTCACCAAGTCAAATCCCATTCTTAATGCATCTTTTGATCCAACAACCTCTAATATACCGTCTGCTCCTCTTCCATCAGTAGCTTCCATAATAATAGATTGGATATCATCGGTCTTGAGATTCAAAGGAATTGCACCAAAAGTCTTGGCAATTGCCAATCTGTCATCGACGGTATCCAAAGCATAAAGTGTTTTTATTCCCTTTGCTTTGGCTGCTGCAATTGCACAAAGTCCAACTGGGCCACATCCAAGTTGAACGAAAACAGACTCCGAAACTTGTTCTATCGGGAATTTTTCAAGCAGATTCTTCACACCAAAAAATCCGGTTGGAAAAATATCAGCCAATAAGACTAGCTGCAAGTCAGGAATGTTTTCTGGCTTGTTCTTCAATGTGGAATCAGCAAGAGGAATTCTTGTGTATTCAGCTTGAAATCCATCATGACCTGTCGTACCAAACACAAATGAGTCCTTGCACTTTGAAGAAACCCCGTTTTTACAATAGAAACACTTTCCACATTGTGTTGTAAAGATAGATAGAACATCCTGTCCAACTTCAAAATTTTTGACTTCCGATCCAACAGCAACAACGGTTGCAATAGCCTCATGACCCATGATGTATCCTGGCTCTGGCTTAGTCGAGCCACGATATGGATGCAAATCAGATCCACACAAACATGCTGCAGTCACTTTCACAATAGCGTCTGTTGGTTCCAAAATCTGAGGAATTGGTCTTTCCTCAATTTGAATATCATGTGCACCTCTGAAAACAAGTGCTTTCATTGTTCCACTAAGATCTGTAGTTCTTCCAACCATTTTCAAGATTTCAATTTATTGCAAAAACAAACAATCTCCAAACCATCTTCAATTGAGGAAACAATATGCTTTTAAATACCAATTGCGGGATTTTGTCTTGTGTTTTCAAATCCCTGGCCATCTGTGAGCACAAGATTACGGTTGTTGATCAATTTTAGGCCGATGTTGCAAGCACAATTTTTTTGTGGAGGTGAAATCCCGGTGGGGAAACCGGATATCCCTGAGAAATGGTTCACTCTATAAAATCCCAAGTGATACTTTTTATTTCCTTAATCACTTCCTCAGACCAACCAAATAGATTAAGTGAAAATGAGTGGGCCAAATTACGTTAAACATAATGCTGGAACCTTGGTTCCTCCAAAACGTTATGCTTCAGGTTATGATTCTGAAGGAAAGTCTGTCATTATTAAGGAAGTTGATCCTGAACTAAAATGGACCGAGGCTTTAGATAGATCCACTGGTGAAGTCAATGCTTTGTTTAGCATTGTTTACGCCACAAAAGGGTTCCCTCCTAATTTGAACAACCACTCAGATGTTAACTTTTACAACGATCTTTTAACAAAAGGTGCTTCAGTTACTGTTCCCAATGGTGTTGTGGTGAGAATTGTCGAGATTCAACCAGGAAATACTAGTCCAATGCATATGACAGCCTCCATAGATTACGGAATTGTGTTGAAAGGAAAAGTTGAGGCTGTGATGGACTCTGGTGATAGTGTTCTTCTGAATGAAGGAGATATTTTTGTCCAAAGAGCAACAATGCACGCTTGGAGAAACACCAGTCAGACCGAATGGGCCCGTATGATCTACATTTTGGTCAGTGCAGCTCCAGTCGAGGTTAACGGCGAGAAGCTAAATGAAAACCTTGGTCACATCGGTGGTGTTCCAAGAAATGAGGGTGACCATAGTTAAACTAATAAATCCGTAAGAATATAAGAATTTTATTGATTTAAGAATTTCTCACTTATCCGGTGTCTAGGATTCCTACTATGTTTTGACTCATAGGTCTACCCCACACAGTTCCGAAAAAAAAATCGATTTAAGTAATCTACTTTTTCTTATTTCAAATATCAAGAAAACTTCGGGATATAAAACCAATTCTGTTAATATGAGCATCAAATTGTCAGGAAAAGTGGCATTGGTGACAGGTGGGTCTTCAGGATTAGGAGCCGAGGTCTGCAAGAGGTTTGCAAAAGAAGGAACTAACGTTGCAATCAATTATGCTAACTCCAAAGAAAGAGCAGAGATGTTGGCAGAAGAACTCAGATCTGTTTATGGAGTCAAGACAATTGTAGTCCATGGAGATGCCTTTTTAGGAAGTAAAGTGTGGAATGATGTGGTGAAAAAGGTTGTCGAGCAGTTAGGAAGAATTGATATAGTGGTTTCAAATGCTGGATGGACTAAGATGATTCCATATGATGATTTGGATGCCTTAGATGACGAGTTTTGGGATTCTTGTTTTGATATCAATGTGAAGAACCATTTCTTTCTGTACAGAGCTGTCAAAAAGTATTTTGATGCAAATGAGGAGGGTGGAACATTTTTGGTGACAGCTTCTGTTGCGGGACGTATTGTTTATGGGTCTTCAATTCCATATGCAGTGACCAAGGCGGGAGTTATTCACTTAGTAAAAATGCTTTCCAAAACCCAGGGACCAAAAGTCAGAATCCATGCCATATGCCCTGGTATTTTGATGACCGATTGGGGAAAGAAGTTCAGTCCAGAAAAAATACAGACAGCTGTTGATTTGAGTCCAATCAAACAACTAGCAGATTTAGAGGAAACGGCATCCCACTATGTGTTTTTGAGTAAGCTGGCTACTTCAACAGGAACAATTGTTGGTGTTGATGGGGGAATATCCGTTTAATAAATAGCATCTTTTATCTAAGTAAAAAGGTATCTCCTGAACTAACTAGATTTCCCAATTTCATTAGCAGTTTACCATCATGCATGACCGTCTGTTCTGTAATCTTATTGAATTCATAGTAATCATTAAGACTTAGTAAGAGAGAAGCACTACCAGCAAGTAGAATCTTCTCAAGTTTCAATAAAATTCCATTTTCTGCCTCCGACATGAATCTGCCCATAGTTGCAGCAATAGTTGCCTCTCTAAACATATTTATCCAAGCGTCTCTGTTAGTAAGCACCACTTCAGGATATGATGGCTTCAGAATGGTTCGTGTGTTTCCTTTGTAAATATATGCAATCATGCCAGCAATAAAACCAATCAAACGTAGACGTCTGTCGCTGAACTGTCCATTTTTAACACCAAAATAGGTGGTCAAGAGTATACATAAGGAAGGCACTGAGCTTAATAAAAATGACAATTTGCCTCCTTCCTTCCATATTTTGACAATTAATTTCTTATCTGGTCTGTTTGATGAATTGAGGAAGTGATCTTTTAAATTTTTGGCAGTCATCAAAGGAATTGTGAATTTGAGAAGTCTGATAAACGAATCAGATGTCTTTTCAAGTAACTTTGGCAATTCCAGACCATTTGCTCTTGTATTGCTTATCTGTTCCCTAATGGCTGTTTCATCTTCATCGTAGAACACCCTCTGGGAAAATTTCAACAGCTTGGTAGGCAGATCGTGGACATTTGACGGTTGCTTGACATATTCCCTCCAAACAAAGCTGAATCCCAATGGGATAAGAAGCCATGATTTCTGTAAGAAACAAGATTTGTATAAACAGGTTTGAAAATCAGACTTTCCTTCACTAAGTTTAGTAAGTTGTTTTTGTTCAAAAAATCTGTAACCATAGTCGAAACCAAAACCTGTGTAAAATAAGGAGACCTGGTGTAATAGCCAGCTTTTATCAAAAAATGAAAACACTGAAACAAGGGAGACAATGACATTTGATAAGACTCGATTGGATAATGACTTATTGGAACGGACTTTTTCGAACAACTTTAGAAGTAGAGGCTTAAAAGAAAGCATTGAGCTAGCGAATGCAGCAAACTTGAGAAACTTGTGATTCTTTCCATCTCGTAAAAATGCAACTTTATCAACCAAACTGACAGCTTTTGAATTAACAAGACATAGAGTTTGCAAAGATTTTTGAATACCTTTTAACAAAAAGTACAGAACAAAAATTCCCCTAGAAAGATTCTTTAAACATAATTTCAATGCAGTGGAAAATGTGTGTTTTGCTTCCAGATCACTCAGACGTTTGCTCAATAGACTCAAGCGGTCGATCGTTACCGGAGACAGTGTGTTGAGCTTCTCAATCTCTTTAGCATCAGAGATCCAAGAAACAATATAGTCTATCACAGAAAATTTCGTTGTGTCCTTCGAATCTTGGGTGTCCATGATTGGAACTATCGATTTTTTTGACAGTTGTATTGAGACTGAACGCTGCGATCTTAAAAGGACATCTTTTTCTACTTATGCTGCCATAAGCAAAGAAAAATTTCCGATGGGGAATTAGAGAGGGGTATATGCTGTCAAAGCACGTCGGAGAAGTTTTCTTTTACCAATAGTACGAGAAACAATACCAATGCTTACATCTGATCAAGTTATTTGTGGGGAGAGATAAATGTTTCCAATCACCGGCTTTTGGATAAATATCTGGCAAGATAATAGGCTGCCGCACCACCAGTTGCGAGACCTATAGTTCCATAAATAGTACCCAAAGCTAAAAAGAAACCCTGCTCAAAAAAGCCGATATTTCTATCGTAAACAATTTTCAGTTTTGGTAATGGCTTTTCTTGATACCTTTCCAAAACCTGTTCAAATATGGAGTTGAGCTTTTTTGCAGCAAACTTTGATTTCCATAGCACTCTGCTGTATTGGAAAGAGCTGGTGCTTAAGTCATCGTAGTAAGTCAAGCTAACTCTATTGGCAGCAGCTCTGGTAATTTTGGGAGCAAATTTCATAATGTATTCGGCAAATTCAATTGAACCAAAGTAAGTGACAAGCCCCACTCGGTTAGTATCAAGGCACGTTATAGCTGTCTCGGTTGATGCATCTGCAAGATATAGAACTTGAGGTGAGTTATTTGTTGGAAATTCAGTTAGCGCATCAACAACCCTTACTTTGAAATCAAAGGATTTTGAATCCAAAAATTGTTTCAGCTTCTGTAAGACTTTTTTATGGGCTAAGATAATATCTGGAGATGCTAGAGTTCTTCCCTTAGCAGCCTCTTTCCATTTAACAATAGCCAAAAAACAGTCATCCATTTTATCAATATTCTCCAAATCTAGCATAAGAACAACATTGACACCATTCATTCTGTTCACTTTCAGGTTGCTTAACGCAGACCTGGTACCCATAGTTTTTAAAAATCCTTGATCCATCAATGATCTCTCATCCATGTCTGAGTAGGTGTAAATCTCGCTGTCTAGATACTTAGGGAAAAGATCATTCAACAGTTTACCAACACGAGGACAATGTTGTATGGTGATAGTGGCAGGAGTACCGGCAGCAATTGAATAAATAAGTGGTATAAGTGTGGATGCTAGCGGCTCAAATTGATGGCCGGCAATAAATGCGCATGGCTCCATCCATTTGTCAAAGCTGACTTGGTTAGGTGTTGGGTTTTTTTTGTAGGAATCATAAATATCCATATACACCTCCTTCATTTTTTGCAAAACAAAAGTCAGGTTTATGTATCTAATCAAGTCCTTATTATCTGCTCCTGCGAGGTCTCCAATGAGAGCAGCAAGAAGTTCATTTTGATTTTCAAAGATCAAATCTTGCAACTTCTGGAGCTGCATTAGCCGATACCCAAATCTTATGGTTCTTCCATCAGAAGCATATTTCTTGATTCTGTTTCCTAGTTTTTCTGACATTGTTGATAGACTTACTCCTTTTCGATTTTGGAATTTACTACGAGATCCATTATTTTAAATAGCTCCTGACACCTTCGGGAAGATTTTCCCCACAAAATCCCCACCGGAGAAAATTATTTTCGAGACGTCATCGTGGTCATACCTTGAATCCGCCCCATGTATGAAGTTGTGTACCTATTGCTATGGTCCAAATGCCGGAATATAATATAAGAGATCTTTGCGCCAAAGATTTAGGGTTTTTTGATTTTGAAGTGACCTGTAAATTTTGGTTGAATAATTTTAGTCATGACTTCTGATGAATTTCCTTTAATGTTTGTCTCCCATGGTTCTACCATGATGCTTGGTGAAGAGTCTGTGGTGTCTAGGGACTGGGAAGAACAAGGAAGAAATGCGGAAAGAAGCGGAATAGAAGGAGTTGTGATTGTTGGTGCTCATTGGGAGGAGGTGGGTCCTGACCTTGTCCATGTCTCCACGAAGGAGAATCCTGCTGTGAATCCGCTTGCTTGGGTTGCCAAAGAAAAATATTGCGACTTCAAGATAAACTGTTCACCAGAGTTGGGACATCGTGTTGCAACAATTTTAAAAGAAGGGGGTATCAATGCAGTGGAAGATGACACAACAGACTGGATCCATGATTCAGTGATTCCTTTGAAATGGATGTTCCCAAAAAAATGCCCACCCGTCACATTAATATCAATCAACACAAAATACGATCCAGCTTTCCATGCCAAAATTGGAGAATTGCTCCGTCCATTGAGAAAACAAAAAATCTTGTTGCTAGGAACTGGAGGTGCAGTTCATAACTTATACCGTAATGCATGGAGACAGATTATCTTCTATCGGAACAACTTTGCTCAGGATGAACCCCCTGAAGATTGGGCACTTGATTTCAGAAACTACTTCTATGATGCAATGGTCACAATTCCAAAATCTGGCAAAGGAGAGATCCGGGAAGGAGTGTTGAGATTAATGCATAACCCTCGATTCAGAGAAGCACATGGAACGGATGATCATTATATGAGTGCCTGTTTTATTGCAGGGGCCACAAAGAAGGGTGAATTTGCTAAATGCACAAGCGAAGTTTGGGAGCTAAGAAATATGGACAACAGTCAGTTTTTGATTGGAGATTGGGCAGTCACTGCTAAATAGGAGTTTAAGTCATATTTTTTTGAAGACCCAGTAATAAGTAAGATGTCACGTGACTAGTCCGGAAGGGATGTGGGGAAATTTTGAGGTGTAGCAGTTTGACATATGTTGCTGTGTCGTAGTTCATTTTGCTTCCTGGAGTTTTATTCTAAACAAAATATGATCAGAATATGAAAACCGATCAGTTGCTAGTAAAAGCCAGTTTTGGCGGATTCACTGGGATATTCGTGTCCTATGGAATATACTTGCTCGTTCGTTATCACACTCCGGTATGGAGTTGGCTTCCTCGTAAAAGAGAAAGCAAGCCAGTCTATGTGAGCCCAATTGAGTCCTTGCCTTTGTCTTATGATTTACAAAAACAAGATAGTCGAGTCGAACACGTTTTGACTAAAAACGAGCATTTTCCAACATCGTCTCTTTCTGGTCTTGATCTTGGAGATTTTATACGTATTGACAATAGTTATTTCAAGAAATGTGAAGCCAGAGCCAGATCTATTACTGAAGAGAAACTTTTTAGCAACGTCAAGTATGAAGATGGAATTAGGGCAGCTTTTCTGTACATTTTGGAATACTTGATTGAGAGATATCCTATGTATTTTGAGAGAAGGAGTGTCAAAAGAGAGACGATCATAAGATCACCACTGAGTGGATTCAACATTTCAATAGGAAAATATGGTCCAGCTGTTACTGAATTTATTAAAGAAATATCCAATGTTATTTGTGACGATATAGTGGTTCTTGTGCCCAATGAAACTGGTGATTACGAAGTTGCATGTTACACTAATTTTAATGAGATGCAGAATTTTGATCCCGATGGATTAACTTTCTTCAAATCGCAATCTCTTACAAATGAGATCCAGTCAGAAATTTATTATCGTCGAACACAAATCTGCAAATCAATAAGAGATAACGGAAAAAGAGCTTACAGCAAATACGACTGGCATATTAAAAAGTATGATAAAACAGATGTTTCTGGCATAGAAATCGAGTCACAGAAATTTAGTTTAATTAAGATACCTCACACGCAAATTGTATTACTCACTATAAGAGTCGATTTGCTATCGCTCGGACAACTTGTGGAAATGGGGTTGGGTAGACAATTATTAAGTGGACTAGGTAAATTGAGTTCCCAGAGAGCATTGGAGAAAAAGATGAATGAGTGGGGAGAGAGTGTTATAAGTTTTGTGGTTGCAAAAACCATGGCATAGCTTTCAATTTTTAGGAATAGTAATGGTCTTTTCATAAACAAACTCGTTTAATCCCCAAGTAGAATTGAATCTTCCGTATCCACTTTCTTTGACTCCTCCGTGTGGTAGAGTAGGGCTGTCATGAACTGTCATGCTGTTGACATGAATAGCACCACTATCAAGCTTCCTACCAACATTGATTGCTTTCCAGACATCTTGAGACCAAACAGCACAGCTCAGTCCATAGCTAGAAGAGTTAACTTCCTCAATGGCATGGTCCAAATCATCAACTGGGTTCACATAAAATATTGGACCAAACGACTCGTTATCATACAATTCGGCCTCTTTACTTACTCCTGCAAGCACAGTTGGCTTCAAATATGCCTCTTTTCTTTCCCCAGATCCAGCAATTATTTGAGTTCCGTTTTCAACAGCATTCTTGATTAAACGTTCAACTTTGGCTGCTTGAATTGATGATCGTAATGGAATATCCGAAGTTTTTGAAATCTTGTCTGCCCTAGTGGAAACCAATTGTAGAAACTTGTCATAAACTTTCTTCACAACAAATACTCTTTCCGTGCTCATACAAATTTGTCCATTATGAGCAAAAGCACCAGCAACCACGCCTTCTGCTGCTTTTTCCAGATCGGCATCTTCTGCAACTATAACGGCACATTTTCCACCCAATTCTAAAAGAACAGGTTTCAAAACAGATGCTGCCTTTTGTGAAATAAGTTTTCCAACCACAGTGGAGCCAGTAAAGGTTATTTTCTTGATTGCAGGGTGTTCAATCATAGCATTGACCACTGAAGCAGCATCTTTAGGTGTGTGGCCAACACATTGAACTGTATCTTGTGGAAACCCTGCTTCCATGAAAAGTTTAGCAAGCTCATAATGAATTAGCGGGGCCTGCTCGGAGCATTTGATAATAACTGAGCATCCAGCAGCTAATGGGGAAGCAATTCCTCTGGCTGCCAAAATTAAAGGAGCATTCCATGGAATTATACTCAATACTGGACCAACAGGCTCTGTGTAAACAAGTGCTTCATGATGATCATCTGATCTGGGTAAGAGTCCTTCTGGAGTAGAAGAAAGGGCACCTGCCTCTTCAAGAAACTGAACACTGCCGTCTACATTGAAAGATGCAAACCATTCTGATAAACCCATTTTAGTCAGAATTTGCACAAAATAAGACTTTTTTTCGGCTAGAAGTTTTGCTGCTTTGTTGAGCAATTCTCTTCTGTTCAAGTAACTTAAAGATTTCCAAGTGGCAAATGCTTTTAAAGAAGCTTCGCATGCACTAGCAGCATCTTTCACGCTTGCTCCTTGTGCTTTGTAAAGAGTAGATTCACCTTCAAAAGGTGATTCCACCTGATAAATCAGGCTAGTGTCAGAATTTTTTTCTTTCCCATTGACAATGATTGGAACTACAAATTCTGAAGCTGCCATCGTATCTTAGGTTTTCAACTAATTAGATGTTTCCCCAATCTTACTTAGATAGAAACTTGTTCTTCGTTTTACAACTTATACCACTGTAACACCCGCGATTCCCGATCGGATCATGTGGGGAAATCCCCGAGTCCGAGTTTCTTTAGCATTTTTTGCCCCACATCAGATCCCTGTAAACTGCTAACCAGCGACTCGGGAGTAAGAAAATAACTCAATATACTAATATATAAGTGTATACAAGCTGTAACTGAGAGCTAAATCATTAGTTAGCAGCACCTTCTAATTAATAATCAAACATGGCTTCAGTGTTATCTAACCAAAATCTTTTCAAAACTTCCAATTACATAAATGGCAGCTGGAAATCTTCCTCGACAGGAAACACATTTGATGTGTTGAATCCAGGCACGGGCGAGAAACTTGCAAGTGTTCCTGAAACAAGCGTTGAAGAGGCACAGCAAGCCATCCAAGATGCTTCTATTGCTTTATCCAAATTCAACGAGTACACCCCAAGAATGAAATCCAATCTTTTGAAAAAATGGGTTGAGCTAGTGAGAGAAAACAGTGATGATCTAGCCAAACTGATTGTACTTGAAAATGGAAAGGCCTATGCTGACGCAATGGGTGAAATCAATTATTCAGCTTCCTTCTTGGAATGGTATTCAGAGGAGGCTCCACGTATCTACGGTGATACAATCCAACCTCAAAATCCAAACTCCAGGGTTTACACCATCAAACAACCCATTGGAGTTTGTGCTTTCATTACCCCATGGAACTTTCCAGCTGCAATGATTGCAAGAAAGGCTGCTGCTGCTATAGCCGCTGGTTGTACAGTGGTTATTAAACCAGCAAAAGAGACTCCTCTTTCCGCATTGGCTTTTGCTTATCTAGCAGAACAAGCTGGATTTCCAAAAGGTGTCATCAACATTATCTGCACCAGCAAAAACACAAGAGTGGTGGGAGCCGCAATTTGTGACAACCCAATAGTTAGAAAGTTCTCTTTCACTGGATCAACTAATACCGGAAAGATTTTGATGAAGCAGTGTGCAAACACCATCAAGAAAGTGTCCTTGGAATTAGGAGGAAATGCTCCCTTTATTGTTTTTGATGATGCTGACGTTGACTTAGCTGTGCAGTCGACCATATCCTGCAAATTTAGAGGTACTGGTCAAACTTGTATCTGTGCCAACAGAATTTTTGTCCACGATAAGGTTTATGACGAGTATACCACAAAGCTTGCAAAGGAAGTTGCCAGCTTTAAAACCGGTTATGGATTAGACAAAAGTGTTACACATGGTCCATTGATTAATGAAGCGGCTGCTGAAAAAGTGAAAGAACATGTTGATGATGCAGTGTCTAACGGAGCAAAAGTTTTGGCTGGTGGATCTGTCATAAAAAGTCTAGGTGAGAACTACTTTGCACCTACAATCCTCACTGAAGTGAAGCAAGGTATGTTGTGTACTGTTGACGAGACTTTCGGTCCTGTTGCACCTATCATCAGATTCAAAACTGAGGAGGAAGTTCTATCCTGGGCAAATGATACCGACGTTGGACTTGCTGGTTATTTCTTCAGCAAATCCAATTCTCGTTGCATTAGGGTTGCTGAAAAAATGGAAACTGGAATGGTCGGAGTCAATGTCGGAGCCATAAGTGACTCTGCCATGCCTTTTGGAGGTGTTAAAATGAGTGGAATTGGAAAGGAAGGATCCAAGTACGGTATTGACGACTATCTTACAATTAAAGCTGTTACTGTCGGTCTATAGGAACCTGATATTTTTGCTTTCTTTAGTTGAAATAAATCTTTTCCTTTGTGTTTATGTGGCCGCTAAATCTCTGCAACGTTACGTAAGTTTACAATCTAATCTGGGCCGCTAAGCCGTTGAAGTAGCTGTCCCCGCAATTTTTTACTTTCCGCCTTTCCTTGTTTCCCCACGCGGAGATTACAGATGCAGAAAAATCATGCTACAAGTTTTGGAGTCGGATGCTGAGAATGACATATAAGAGGATCTGAAATAACTATCCTTGTCATCATTAAAGGTTTGGTTTTATTGTTACTCATTTTAAATATTTGATTGACAATATATCACTGTTATGTCACCGCTCAAGTTATCCTCAGAGGCTCAAAAGATAGCCAAGACATTGGACGTCAAATTTAGAGATGAGGACGATCCAAATTTCCATGAAATTGCATACAAAAGAGTTTTCAACACCAGAAGGTCCAGCAGACTGCCAATTGGCATTGCCTATGTCAAAAGTGAAGAGGACATAGTGAATGCCGTGAAGCTTGCAAACGCAATGGACGTTAGAATTTCTGTCATTTCAGGTGGCCACTCATGGGCTGGTTGGGGTGTTAGAAATGATGCATTGTGTATTGATCTTGCAGGTTTCAAGGTTTTTGAATATGATCCTGAGACTACGTATGTTACTGCATCAACTCGTCTTACTGGAAGAATGATCAACACAAAGTTGCTAGAAGAGCATCATCGGTTTTTTCCAGGAGGTCATTGCCCAGACGTTGGTATTGGTGGTTTCTTGGCACAAGGAGGTATGGGCTGGGCCTGTAGAGGATGGGGATGGGCAGTCACAAAGATCAAAAGCTTCAGATGTGTCAATTACAAAGGGGAACTTTTGAATTGCAGCGAAACCGAAAATTCTGAACTGTTCTGGGTTGCTAGAGGATGTGGACCGGGTTTCCCAGGAGTTATTACCACATACACTTTAGAAACAGTCCCTGAAAAGGTCATGTATCAGTCTACTTACATGTATGACACCAGCAAGTTCACTGAAGTTCTCACCTGGTTAACAGAAATCACTCCACAGAGTGATAAAGACTGTGAGGTTGTTGCTGTTACTTTCATTCCACCAAATGAAACCAGAGTTGTTGTTATGGTCCATCTCCTTGTTTTCAAGGATACAGCCGAAGATTGCAAAACTCAACTTTCATTGTTTGAAACAACCAGACCAGATGGTGCTTTTGTCAACGACTTTTGTTTGAAAACGGATCTCCACACCGAATATACTGCACAAGATATTGCAAATCCTCAGGGACACAGATACAGAACTGACAATTGTTATCTCACCAAGGACTGTGATGTTGCAGCCGTTCTCAAAGAATCATTTACTAATATACCAAATCAGAAAACTTTCTGTTTGTATTTCTCCATGGATCCACTATTAAAGCTGCCAGATATGTCTTTGAGTATGCAAGGAGAGCATTATATTGCAATTTATTCGTGTTCTGACAACGATAAAGAGGACGACAAGGTGGCTTCTTATATGTCCAGAACTTTCCATAATTTGGAAAAACATAGTCCTGGTGCATATTTAGGTGACTCTGATTTTGTCACCAGAAAGACACCATTCTGGACTAAAGAGAACCACTTGAAGCTCAACAGATTGAGATTAAAATATGATCCACAGAGAAGATTCTGTGGCTACTTGAAGGACCCTGTCGATGAGAAAAAGAACAATGATCTCTTATACACCGAGGTTTATCATGAAAGAGCCAGTCTTTGATTACTTTTTAGATAGAATATACTGCAACTAGCAATTAAACTTTTATTCCATTCTTTAAATTTTTTTTTTCTCTTTACCCCAGATTTGGAACTATTGATTGGAAAACTACCACGAAAAAAATACCTCTATAACAGTGTTCCCCAGCTTCGACTCATCGGCAATTGCCTTGATAAAATTAAGACCGAACTGCATCTGTCAATAAAATCGACTTCCGGGGTAATCAGCAGGTGAAGCTATCTTACCCCAAGTTTTAAGCATTTAGCATACAAATGACCGAGGCCTCCGGAGTTGCCTAATCGAATCACTTGCATCATCAATAGAGGAGTGTGGGGAAGCGTTCATCCGGAGAATGCACGTCAAGGAAATTATTGTTTGCACGGAAGGTTTTATCATATGCGGAGTACGTTCAACGTCATGTATCAAACCCCATATTCGTTATTGCAATGCTGCCAAATACTCAACATCTCGTTAGCTGTGGAGAACCTACCCTTACCCCCCAATATATAGGGGAGGCAATTCAAATCCTGAGAAGTTTAAATACAATCGTTCCCTTCTATCTAACTTGGTAATTGTAAAGCTTTTTCCACATACTTTGCAAGACACACAAAAATGTCGTCTAGTATTTTGGAAGAGCCAACAAAAGATTTAAGACCTGTGAACAATATAACAGGTGATTATGGAAGAGTCCGGTTATTTGATGAGAAGACCAAAAAACGAATTCTTATTCCAAGACCAACAGATGACCCCAATGATCCATTGAACTGGAGCAAGCCATACAGGGTCTATGTTGCTTTTATCACTTCGTATGCAGTGTTTGTTGGAAACTTTTTGTGTGGTGGACCTGCAGTTGCAATTGCCCAAATTGCTGAAGACTTGGGTACTCCAGATGCTGATGGAACCCTAGATGTTAGCGCATGGATTAGTAAAGTCTCTTATTGCTTTACGGCTTTTGCTTTAATGCAGGGTGTCAGTAACTTTTTTTGGGTTCCGGTTATGACCAAGTATGGAAGAAGACCAGTCTTCTTGCTAACTTATCTTTTCTATTTTATCACTACCATTTGGTGCTCAAGAGCACAAAGCTATCAATCACTTTTGGCAGCCAGAATTTTGGGTGGCTTCTTTTCCGGTGCTAATGAAACTATTGGCCCTTTGACAATCACAGACATCTGCTTCCTACATGAAAGAGGTACTTATATGGCCATTTACAATTGTCTTTTATCCGCTGGTGTCGCTGTTGGTGTGGTCATTTCTGGTTTCATTGCATATAACAAAACTTGGCGTTACATCTTTTATGTTGCAATTCCAATCATTGGCACCCTTTGGCTTGCTGTGTTCTTTACTGTTCCTGAAACTTACTTTGTCAGAAACAAGGACGACGATTTACCAGGTGTTGAAGAAGTGTATCCACTAGGAGCTCCAAAAGAAAAAATTGATGCTGTTCACCTTGAAAATGCAGAGGCAGAAGAAGCTAGAGCTTCAGACAATCCAATTTCCTACAAGAGAAAGTCTTATTGGCGTTCTCTAAGAATCTGGACGGGTGAGGTGTATACAGAAGAAAGCTTGCTTAATATTCTGATGCGTCCTATTGGCCTTATTGTTTTGCCTCCCGTCCTTTGGGGTTCATTGGTTATGACAGGTACAATTAGTTTCAATGCTGCAATCAACTCCAACTTTGCTACTGCATTTTCTGATGTTTACGGGTTTAACACTTGGCAGTGTGGACTGGTGTGGGTCTCTGGTATCATTGGATCTTTGATTGCCATTTATGCTGGAGGAGAATTTTCTGAAATAGTGGCAAATTATTTCACAAGACGCAATGGTGGTCTTAGAGAACCAGAGCATAGAATCCCTGCGGTTGTGCTTGGTCTTATATTTTCCCCTCTAGGTTTACTTCTTTATGGAATTGGAATTGGAAAAGAATTGCATTGGATTGTGCCAGTTCTTGGAGTGGGATTTGTCCTTGCAGGTATTGTCCAAGCTACAAATATTTCATTTGTCTATTGTGTTGACTCCTACAGACCTATTGCAGGAGAAGTTGAAGTTACTCAAATTGGTTTCAAGGCACTTCTTGGATTCCTATTGAATTTCTATACTAACCCATGGATTGATAAAAAAGGATACGTGGATGCATTTGTTGAGATGGCTTGTACATCTTTTGGATGTATTGCCATTGGTATTCCCCTTTTTTGGTTTGGTAGAAGAGTCAGACTTGCTACTCTGAACTGGAAGATTTTGAAATTCCTCGAGTGGAAAGCCGACCGTGAGGTTGGTGAGTGAGCGCCATTAAATCAAATACTAAGCTCATTCTTGACAAATTATTGGCAGACACAAACTTATTCAGTTTATTATTACGTTGCGTATGTATAGGTTATTAAAACAAGGTTTGAAATTATCATCTCAGCATTAACCAGAAAATGACAAGTAATAGTTGTTTAGAGGCAAGTTTTATAGAAATTGAAAATTACTTTGAGTCTGGTCCTACAAATGATCAAATACTACAATCAACTACTATCATAGTTTAAAGTTCATGTACTTTGAGTTAAAACAAATATACCTAGATAGAGTGCAATATAACATGTTTTTGGACATTGGTAATCAGTTTGGAATAATTGGTAGCACAACATAATTTTCAATACCTGGTCCAAAATGGAGTTTGTTAGTTTTACCCAGAGTCTCAACATTTCTGTCATCTGGATGATTGTGCTGAAATCTATCCACACCCTGTGTGTCTCCTCCAGAAACTTCGAAGACCAATTGCTCACCCGGTGTTAAAACCACATTTGTAGGCCAAATCTCAACAACAACTTCGTAAAGTTTGTTTGGATAAATCTTAGTTAGGTCTTTTTTGAAATAGGTTCTGTATGGCAAATATGGCCTATTCCATGGATGAGTGGTGTCAATCTTTTGATGCGAAGCTCTCAAGTGACCCTTACACAGTGGCACCGGATCACCTGCTGTACCAGTGTAATGGACCTCCTTACCCTTACTATCCAAGTGGCGCAAAGTAACGAAAATATCAATATCTGAAGGATCAGGCATGGACTCATCCTCGTTTGCATCGACGGAAACATTCAAGTTGGCAGTAATATGTCCTGTGATTTCAATTTCCTCTTCAACAGGACCAGTGCTGAAATGAAGAACGTCCGAGGTTTCTAGCGTGGTGCATGCGTTATAACTCAATGAAGACTCTACTTTGTCTTTTGGTTTGCTGGTCGATAAAGTACCTTCCGCGCCCAAATAGTAATTTATGTATTGAGTTCTTGCAATTGGCCATTCGTTTTCGTATCTGGTTTTGAAAGTTTTCAGTTCTTCGGCAGCATTATTGTAGCCTGGATCTCCTTTTCTTAACAGTATACCCACCTTTGGTGCTTCTCCAGTAGTCCATCCATTATTGTCAATACCCTTTAAAAATGCGTCCAAAAACGACTTTTGCAAAGCAACATATTCCTTATAATAGAAAGGAAGATCGTGGCGACCGGCAATAGTCCTTAAATACTTATATTTGGAACCACAGTGATTGTATCCTTCAAAATTACCTCTCATGTGCAACATAATACCACCCCAGTTAGCAACACTCAAGGTAGGAACCTCAATATCTTCAGGCTTAAAAACTTTTGAAGCATAGTATTCTTCATCCAAATATTTGTACTTGGCTGTATCAATTGTCTGGTCTCTGCGATTGGCTTCCAGCTCTTCCGGTGACAAGTCACCCTCAATGGTATCAGGTCCCCAGTTTCTTGCTGCTTTTCCAGCAAGACCGTATTGGTTACGAAGAACTTGTCTTTCCCACCAAAATTTGATGAAACCGTTCGATAGGATTCCTCCGTGCCTAACTCTATCTCTGTAATAATCAGACATTCCTTCCCATGGGATAATACAGGCTAGACCTTTTGGTCTTCTGGCAGCAACTCTCCATTGAGATCCAGCAAAATAGCTGACTCCAAGTAATCCAACTTTTCCACTGGACCATGGCTGCTCTGCAACCCACTCGACAACATCAAAGAAAGCTTCGCTAGTTCCTACTGACATAGTATCACACAGACCAGGTGATTGTCCCAATCCTCTTTCGTCTACTCTCACAACGATATATTCATGAGAAGTCCAGTAACTTGGCATTGGTGTTTCCCAGGCAGCATTTTCAGAAGCTTGTTCAGGGTTCACAGTAATCACATCATTGTAAGATGCTGGATGGAACACTGGGTATGGGATATCTTTTCCATATGGACCATAAGTAACCAATGCGGGATACACTTTTGATTCGTCTTTTGGACGATAAACGTTTGCTCTCACTCTATCACCATCAGCTGGATGCTTGAGAGGAATTGACACATTTGTTTCGGCAATATAAGGGAAACTTGTGGTGTCCACGGTTCTGATGTCACGAAGGATGTTTGGCATTTTTCAAATTCGAAAGAAATCAACAAATTGAGTTAATAGATCATTCTATAGGTAATTATTTTTGTATTTCGGTATTAGGCTTCTTATATCAACACTTTGGTTTCCGGCATCAAGAAATCACCGTACCTCAAAATTTATGTCCGTTGGGGATACTTCAAAGCATTGCCCCACCGGCATACACCAAAATGGAAGTTTGTGGGGTATTGCCGGTGGGAAAAATAAACCCCACCCGCGACAAGATTTTTCAACCGTTAGGTGGTTACACTCGAAAAATACTTGTCATGGAGCTGTTTGCTGCGCTAAGTTTACTAGGACAGAAAGCTGATCAACTAACTAACTGTTTATTTTAAAGTATAAACCATTACAAAGGATCTTCCACTCCAGTTTTATATCTGAACCAATTTTTGTTGATCTTCTCACCTGTTGCTCTCCAAGCACGGTTTGCAACCTTAAAGTTTGTTAGTAATGTCCGAGTGTTTAAGAAATCTGAGATTACTTACGTATATTGCAGTGACTCCCCTAAACATCACGTAAATAAATGTATTCATAGCAAAACCGGTGGCATTATTAGGTCTGATTGACATGTCGACTGCCACGGTTGGGTTGATGGGGTTTCCCTGTGAATAATCCCAGTCTTCAACATTTGCAGCTTCTAGTCTTGTTGGGTCAATCTCAGGGTGGTAGTCTGGAGCATATCTGAAGGTTTCGTTTGCAGTGTCTTGGTCAGAGATCTGGATGTTTTGGCTACCAGCGGTTTCTGTCTGTGATGACATATTGCTGAAGAATATCAAATAAAAGTTTTTGAGAAAACTAGGAAGCGGGAAGATTTATCTTCTTAAAACATGTTTTTTCCTGTGGGGAAAATGTAGGAGGAGACTTTTAAGGTGACACGATTATCTGCAGTGTTAAAACAGCAGATGACATATCATGTTACAGCCGTGCATAAAGCTATTTCTTTGAAGTGTGACTGGATACACCATTGGGGATGTATATATTTCTATATTTCCCTTTCAAAGAGAACCTGAAATTATTGGTTTAAGAGACGAATAGAGCAAACGTGAAAGAAGCGAGAGTAATTTCGAACGTCAGTCATCCCTTATCTCTTTTTAACCAAGCATATTTTATTGGAGTTTTCTCAAATTTAAATTTTAATTATTGATCTATTTTAATTTTTTATGTAATTTCCTCTGACTACTTATAGCGAAGCATTGACTTTTCTCATTTCCTTGACAAATAGTCGAACAGCATTGAAACTCATTCCATATCCTGCTTGATAGCCATATCCACCTGCTCCGTAATTGTGAACAATAAGCTTATTATCCTCAATTCTCTCTACCTCGATTCTTGGTCCTCCGTGTCTTGTTGGTCTCAATCCTGCAGTTACTCTTACAATATCCAACGGTTTGTCTAAAATAGCAGGCAATAGTTTTGTCGTCCTTGCAATAATGTCATCAGTTTGTTCTTTAAAAGTGTCACCCACTGCAACTCCTTTCTGCATGAAACCACCCAGAACAAGCTCTCCGTTAGAGTTTGGTCTGGGAATAATATAGGTTGCAGAAGTCGGCTGCCATCTACACATATTGGTTTGGATGTGAGGCGCCTTAACAACCACCACCTGACCTCTAGTGGGGTACACCTTGGTATCTTTGACTCCGTCCAAAGTTATGGCACCAATACCGGTACAATTGAAGACTGCTTTTGTGTTCAAAGACAAAAATGCTTGGCACAGATGATTTAGTTTTTTCCTCAATATGGTAACCTTCAAGCTCTTTAAATAGTTCGACATGTTTTGTAGAAAAAGTGGACAATTGAAATTCCATGAGGTGTACGAGATTCCAAAGTGGATTCCTTCTGGCATCTCATTCTCGGTCAATATTCTGAAGTCTTTCACATACTTTTTTAAGGACTTCATTTTAGCAGGTGAAGGAGCTGTGTGCCAATAGTCGACACTGGGTCTCATGTCTAAACCACAATCAGGGCCACCCAATTGTTTTTGTATGGAGCCAAGACTTGTGTATGTAAGCTCGTCATAGTTTAGAGTCTCAGGATCTGCAGGACTTATACACGAAAAGTTTCCTCCGGCCCAAGGCGAGGTATAGTTAACAGACTGGTCACCAGGCAGGTACTCTGCAACTATAGTGATTTTCTTCGGATCCACGTTAGCATCAAAAATCAAACTATAGGCAGTATATAGTCCTACAATACCAGATCCAACAATAACATAAGTGTCTCTCATTTTTCAAAGTAGCCCACCGTATTTTCATCATCTCTTTAACGTTTGATATAGATCCAGATCTTTACTTATATACTCGAACAGAAACGCGGCTTTAAGATAACTTTTTCTCGACCGACAAAAAAAAGACCACTTTTCTAAACATCTCATCTTTTTTCTGGATCGAAACAGATTGCAAGCGACTGATAATCGCCAATCTCAAGAAATGATTACCAGAAAACGGTTTATTCTGTCCTGCCGACAATGTTATGAAGCAAAACGAAAATGTGACAAACAAAAACCATGTTGCCAGCGATGCAGGAATGGAAGGAAAAGTTGTGAGTACATGAACTCCGAGGAGATAGAAGCAAGATTCTTGAACCGGTTGAATAAAAAGAGATATCCACAAAACCGTCGACAGAAATTTATACCTGCAGCAGAACTCATTCCTGACTCGAAGAAATTGAAAGAATCAAATTTCAACTTGATTCTTAACTCAACAGGAGAATATTCAAAGTATCTACCGCTTTCCTACTTTCCCTTTTGCAATCGATCTTCAAATGTTTCAATAATTATGGGCTCCGGCCCTGAAGATCATCTGGTTTTTGATTTTTCAATTAAGGTAAAGCCGTTGTTGAATCATAAAGAATTAATTTCTAAAATTCCTCCTCGGCCTGAGGCCGATATGTTGGTTCAACACTTCTTTGAATCAATTCATCAATTCATCCCCATAATTGACAAAGAAGATTTTTATATTAAGTATGAACTTGCTTGGACTAACACAACGGATTACAATTCACTGATGGAAATTTTTGCGGTGTTGTTTAGCAGTTGTATTTCCTTGCAGTTATCACATTTCTCCCAAACAACCACCGATGTCTACGAACAAATCAAACTTCAAAGTTTTCAATGCGTGGAAAATATTAAGTCGTGGCTTAATTTTAATGTGTCTCCTTCAATTCCTGGTTTGGTAGCAACAACATTGATGTACTACGTTGGATCCATGAACTGCTATGGTTTATCTACTGAAATTGCTAGTTTGGTAAGACTTTGCCAGATAGCGGGTTTTCATCGCAATTTTCCTCAGAGCAGTGGAACATCGCTTCGATCCTTGCTATACAGCTTTGTCATTTACATGGATTCACTCTCAGCTTACTACAATGGCTTACCACCAACGATCAATAGAGAGTTTTGTGAAACAGTGAACAACTTTCCTAGGAAATCAAGCCACATAGATCTGCTGTTCTCATTAGCAAGATTTCACAACGGAATAATGTTGGACGATATTATAGCAGAACATCACAGAATTCATCCTACCACACGCAAAGCGATTGGAAAGCTTCAACATGCCTATGTGGATACTCAAAGAGTGGTCAACTCACTGAATAGGGAAATCTTAGAGTTGTCTGACACAGACAAAGATTATTCAGGCTATTTAGTAACCGAGGGTCGAATTGGATTACGAAAGTCTGGATTATTGCTTAGCATTCTTGGTAACAACAGCTCAGATCCTGATTACGAATCGGTTCTGCAGTCCCTACTATTGATCAACGAATCGCTTATGAAAGTTATTCTTGGGTTTCGATGCAAAACAAAAAGTTTTTGGTTTCTACGGAACTCGTATCCATTCCAGGCAATGAATGTGGTACTTATTCATTTGAAGAAATATCCAGATCAACCAATTAGCTTTTCTCAACTTGAAGATTATGCTGAATACACGAACTATCATATTCTAGACTACTCCAAAGATTTAAGAAGAGTGCTTGTTACAGAATGTTCGAAAGTTCTTGGCTGGATTAAAGAATTATGGCCTATAGTAATTCAAGAGCGCTTTGAAGGAGTGCTGAAATTACAAAAATGCATTTTTGATAACGACGAAAAAACATTCAACGATATTATGTCGAATGGAAACCCGTTGGATTAGTTGCATTGTTCCTTGTAAATACTATTTGCAACTTTCACACCCCAATCCCAGGAAGGATCTTCTGTGTATTCTGCTCTTCCATCTTTTTTGAAAAGTCTCAACTTTTTGACATCAGTTGTTGGCCAATCATCCACTTTTTCAAAATTTAAAAATTGAAGATATGGTTTTAACCAATTGTTGACGTGAACTCTCTCTTCTTCCGTGTATCCCTCTCGAAGATTATAAAACCAAACTGTAATGTCACATCCATGAGGGACTCCGAGGTCTTTAGAAACATGCTTGTCAAGCCACCCTGCTCTGAAACTTACTCTATAACGAAAAATATCCTTGACAGGAAAGCCGTTCTGAACCAACTTGTTAATATAGCCTCTAGATGATGCATAGACTTGTCCGTCTGCAATGATATCACCGTATACCTTTCTGATGTCCTCAAGATCTTCTGAGTTTTCAGCAGAGTAAAGTTCCATCAACTTTGGAACAACTTTTTCAGGGTAATAATTCTGAACCTGTAGTTTTAGTTCTTCCAAAGATTTAGGAGTATTCAACAATGAATACTTGACAGGTTCGTTATCAACTTCTCCTACAATGATCCTGATTCCTTTTTCTAGCAACATCTTAGCATGTTTACCAGACTCAATATCTTTTATCAAATCAAATGGAACAAAATGACCGTCAGATACCGCACGGAAAGTATGTAACTCCAGTTTTGGAATGAAGTCTTCAATAAATTCGGGGTCAAGAGATCTTAAAGTGGCCAACCCGGAAGCGTTATCAACATTCAATTTCTGAACTATTTCATCATATTGTTTTTGAGTCTCTTCAATGGTCTTTGGCTGGATGTATACAAGATTTGAAAAGTAAACCACCTGTTTTATTATCTGAGGAACATCTGAGTTATACAGTTCGTATGCCAGTTGGAAAAAAGTAGAGTAAGCTCCTGCAGAGACTCCACCGACAGATATTTTGTCAGGATCACCACCAAAGTACTTGATATACTTATATGTCCATTCGATTGCCATTCTTTGGTCCCAGAATCCATGATTGGATGATTTAGGATCTTCTTCAAGCAGCTCTTTACAGGACAGGAAACCAAACATGTTGAGTCTATACCCAGGGCAAACCAAGATGAACTTTTCGGTAAACTCTTCGTCGTCAAAAAGCTCGTTGGTATTGAAGAATTGAGTGTTTGGAGTCGAGTATTGTAGAAATCCTCCGTGGATATAAATCAAAACTGGCCATCCATTTTTTGGCCTGTGTTTGTCCGAAGCAGGAATCCAAATATTAGAATATGTGATATCTTCTTCACTGGGAGACTTGGTATATCTGAACTGGGGATGTGGAACTGCTGGTTGTGGACATTTCAAACCAAATTCTTTGTAATCTCCAGAGAAGTTATAATCATCGGGGATAGGTCTTGGAAGTCTGAATCTGTGCTCGCCAGTACAAGGCAGTGAAAATGGAACTTTAGCAAACCGGTGCACGGATTTGTTACCGGTTCTTTGCGAGCAAAATGTATAACCGGTCAGGGTTCCTTGGCCGGGGATGGCCACCGTGTAGGGAGTTGTATTGTGGGTCGAAACCTGCTGTCCCATTTTTGAAGCTGATTCTCAAAGGACCAGACAGGACAAAAGGAGAGATAGGAAACACAATCTATATAAATAAAAAAAAAACAGCAGATAGCGGAAGTAATCGCTTGCGGTCGAGAGATCGAGATTTCTCGGCCGCAACAAAAAGAAGGAAGTTCGAAGCTATATAAAAAGTGGACAAGTTCATTGTGACCAAACATGCCCCAATTATGGTAATGTGCAAAGGGAAAACCTAAAAGATGACCAAATCAAAATCTGAAATTATCGCCTCGGAGTTGGTGATAGTTTCCGATGATGTTGATGACGCTATGGCTTTGGCCAGAGAGGCTGGAAGCAATTACCTCTCCGAAGACGAAGACAGAAAAGTGTTAAGAAAGCTGGATTGTATCGTCCTTCCACTATTTTCATTCTTGTATATGATCCAATTTATGGATAAGACATCCATTGGATTTGCTGCTGTGATGGGTATTCGAACGGATTATGGCATGGTGGGCCAAATGTACTCCTGGACAAATTCGTGCTTTTATCTTGGTTATCTGGTTGCTTCGCCTTTTGCTGCTATTACTCTTCAAAAATTTCCAAGTATGAAGACTTCAGGAGTTTGTATTGTGATATGGGGAATTATCCAATGTCTGCATGTTACTTCGAAAACATATTCGACTTTTGTGTTGCTTCGTACTTTACTGGGTGTTTTGGAGTCGTTTGTTTCGCCAATTTTTGTCGTGGTCCTTAACCAATATTACAAACACTCCGAGCATTTTGGTCGTACTGCTGTGTTCTACGGGTTCAACGGTTTGGGAACTGTTATTTTATCGGCCGTTTCCTACGGCCTCTACAAACATGAAGGAGACTATACGATGAAAAGTTACAAGGCCTTATTTATGATTGTGGGAATTGCAACGATTACAATTGGTTTGCTGATCCTTTTAATCATGCCTGATACCCCTGCAACTGCTAGGTTTCTCAACAAAAGTGAAAAGTTTGCTGTCGTTGAAAGAATCAGAGACAACAACCAAGGTTTCGGTAACAAGCATTTCAAGAAATACCAGCTCATTGAATGTGTTTCTGATGTTAGAACTTGGATATACTTTTTGATTGCCATTTGTGTTGCAATTCCCAATGGTGGAATCAGCGGATTTGGTACTATTCTTATTGAATCGTTTGGTTATTCTTCTATGAAGTCTCTTTTAATTAAGGCTCCTGTGGGTGCTGTGGAGTGTGTTGGACTTGTGATCTTGCCTATTTTTTCTATTTTTGTCAAAAAAAGAATGATCTTGGGAATATCATACATGCTCATTACCTTGATTGCTTCTTGCTTACTAGCATTTGCAAGCAATCTCAATGCACAACTAGTTGGGTATTATTTCTTGGGTATTTCGCCGGTTGGAATTATTTTGGTGACTTCTTGTGTTACATCAAATACAGCAGGACACACCAAAAAGCTGGTTGCAAACGCTATTTCGCTTATAGGATACTCAGCAGGTAACATCATTGGCCCTCAAACATTCCAATCCTCTGATGCTCCAGATTACCCCAAAGCTAAAGCCACTGTTGTTGCCTGCTACTCGGTTGCAATTCTGTTGATGATTCTCCTGACTTGGTTGAATGTTTCTGAAAACCGAAGAAGAGACCGTCTCGTGGAGATCCCCGACAATGTGGATAATATTGAATTTGCAGATCTGACTGATGGGGAAAATCCCAAGTTTAGATATAGAATTTAAATATGTAAGACATACAACACTTTTTCTCGCAAAGGTTCGTTTGTCACGGGCAAAAAATCTACACCCCTGCGATGAACGGAACAAATGGTTTATTTATAAAAAATAGATGGTCAAAACAAGACCTTGCCATAAACTTGGGCCAAAGACTGAAGTCAAAAATAACTATAAGCTGTACCTAAACTTTGGATTTTCCCAGTCGGTCAAGTCGGCAAACTCGATATTCTTCATTTCATCTTCTGGGTTCTCGAGGGCCGCTGCGTCTCTCTTTTTGTTAGCAGACCAGTATCTATAGTAAAGTAAAGATAAACAAACAAGCGAAACAACATCGCAGACAACAATTGCAATCTTAGCACCTTTGTAGGATGGGGCTTGAGTGCTCACAAAAGTTTGTGGACCAATCATATTTCCGGCAGCAAATCCAATAATAAACAGCGCGTTTCCCGTCACCTTCTTTGTGTGGCCTGCCACATTTGAAGCATAGCATGAGAGAACACAAACCATTCCCAAAGGTCCAATACTATTCAAATAGAAACCTGCAAGACGAGCATGAGTGCTGGAAGGAAAGGCAAGCAAACATCCCGAAAGCACTAAAATAACAGCAGACAACACTGCCACCGCCATACGATGAGGGAACACGTAAGTTAGGGCAACCAAAATTGTACAGCCAAAAAACTCGATAATTCCGCTTGGGACTTTCATGATCAAAGCATCAACACTAGAATACCCTAGATCACTATTAAGAAGAATGCTCCCAAAACTTCCCATTCCTCCATAAGGGATAGAAGAAGCAATTCCGTAAATGAAAATAATCCAAGTATTTAGATCTTTCAAACTTTCAATAAACTGGTATTTCTTGAAGTGTCTGTTTCCAAAACCTTGGTTATTGGTTCTGATTCTCTCCACAACCAATAATCTTTCTTCCTTGTTTAAAAACCACGCCTTGGTTGGCTCGTCTGGAAAATGGAACAAAACAGCAAAACCAATGGCAACGGTCACCACACCTGTAATAACATATAACAGCTTCCAGGCTGCAATAGGATACGAATCCATGTGTTTGGCCAGACCGTAAGAAATACAACTTCCCAAGACAGTACCAATACCCAAAAATGAATACCATATGTTGGTTCTCATGAAATGTTCCTCTTTGCGGTACCACATACCGGTAATGATGGTAAATGCCGGAATGACCGAGGCTTCGCACATTCCAAGTAGCACCCGCAAAACTATAAGACCTGGGTACTGTGGCACAGCTTGAAGAGCAGATATCATACCCCAAACAATAATAAAACAACCCAGAGTTTTGCACACTGGAAGTCTTTGAAGTAAGTACGAGGCTGGAAATTCGAAAGCTAAATATCCGAGATAAAACGAGGTGGTAGTCCAGGCATACATGTTTCCATGCATGTTTAGGTCCGTTTCAAATCCCATCAGTGCCGCATATGAGTTAGTGGTTTTGTCCAAGTATTGGAACGCGTAGCACAAGCACATGAGAGGAAGAATATAAAAATCAATTTTTCTCAACAATTTCTTGTTCACCTCAGGGTCCACCACCATTCCTTCAGACTCCAGAGCATATTTCATGGCCTGGTCGGCATCTTTGAGATTTGTGGATCCAACCGTGACCACTTCAGCAGAACTTTCGTGTTTTGACATTGAAGATGATTTGTTGGAAACAGGTTGCGGGATTTGCAAAGAGTGATAATGCGTTGAAATATATATTCAAGTTCGTGTAGGGTGCGGAATTACCTTATCCGCTCTTTTATGCTAGATAACAGACGACTTTTTTTTCTTATCAGCTATACCCAATCTGGCAGGGAAAAGGAAAATTCAATTGTGAAATTACCGATGTTCGCATTTTCAACAACCACTTTTCTTACACCAGCTGGTGATGTCTCGAAAACGCGCGGGGGTAACTGAAGAGGAACGACAAAGGGCACTTTACAGTTGCGATCGATGTAAACGGAAAAAGAGAGCTTGCAAGAGACTAGTGGACAGCAAGATACAATTTGATAACACTACTTCGTGCGAAGAATGCCTAAAATTCAATCTGGTCTGTTCGACTTCAATTCCTCGGAAGAAGCGGAAATTCTTTCCTATGAGTGAGTCCTCAAGGTACCAAACGAAGTGTTTGAGTCGTATTGTAAGGAAGCTGTTCCCGGAATGCGATCCGTCAAATCTACACGACCTCTCACAGGTTGCTGCCTCGCTTGGCATTGATTTACCCCCTGAGCCTCAAGATGATGAAATTTACGAAGATGAAATACCAATAGCTCCTCGACACCCCGAGCTGCAAGGAACCTCGGGTCTTTTTAATGCCTTGCTAGAAGTTGGGGAGAAGAGCTTGAAAGAAAGAGAATTGGAACCTGTACAGCAGAAGAACGTGACAAGTACAATCCCATATGTTCACGGTATCGATACCTCCAACTATCCGGTACTTGACTTGATATCGGAAGAACAGGCAAACCTTTATGTGAAACTTTTTTTCAGTAAGATTCATCAAAGTTACTTTGTGCTTGACCAAAGCCATTTCAGAGCCCGGCACAACATGTTCTTTGAAGCTGTGATTACTTCAAAACCACACGATTTTAGAAACGAAGAGATATGTTGTATTTACATGGTGTGGATCTTGGGTCGAGATTTTCATCAGTCCGAAGCTCCAGTT
Source organism: Ogataea mattraensis (assembly GCA_030564055.1). Lineage (NCBI taxonomy): Eukaryota > Fungi > Ascomycota > Pichiomycetes > Pichiales > Pichiaceae > Ogataea > Ogataea mattraensis. The sequence goes on along the minus strand of JAJMLE010000003.1, from coordinate 1,159,490 downwards.
CCAGAGGCTGTTATTAGCAGATATCTCAATAATGTGACTCTGTGTCTTTCTGAATGTATATTTTCAAATTCAGTGGAATCGCTCCAACTGCTTTATTTGACTGGCTTATACTATGAAACAAGAAAAGAAAGAGAAACTTGCTGGCTGTTGCTGAACTTCTGTTGTCTTAAGGTATTCAGTTTGGGATTTCACAGAGAAAATGTTGTTAGGAAACTCGATCCAAACACCCAAGATTCAATTCGAATTGTATGGTGGTCATGCTTTAGGCTACAAACAAACTTATCTGCTATCTTAGGACGCCTGCCTAATCTCAATCTAAAAGAAGTGGATTTGAGTTTACCCAAACTTTATTCAAGCAACGACCTGTTATTCAACGATTCTTACAATAGTGCGATCGAGCTGTTCAAAATCATGTATGACACTCTTCAGCACAGAGGAAAACTTTCTCGAAGTACCAAAACTTTAATTCCAAATAACATCAATTCTGCAAACGACATATGCCGTCGCTTACTCTCCTGGCGGCAGGGACTAAGTCCACAACTAAAGGACACTTCTACCCCCAAAAGATACCAAATCAAGCTTTTATTGCAATTCCATCACGCCTTCATATTTTTGATTGCACCTTACCTTTTATATGTGGCAATGAAAATCAAGAGTACAGAGCAAGTGGATACTAGCTTGCTCGAAACTATCTCTTTAGGTCTGGAATCCGCCATAGAAGTAACAAAAATCATCAAGATATCTGTGAGTCGAGACCTATTTGTTGGAAACGTGTATTACGATATATTTTACGCATACAATGCTTTGATGGCTCTACTTCTTGCTTACAACCTAATTCGTGGAGGATATTCCAATGCTGACCATCTTCTTCAGCATGGAATCACCGTTCCTATCATCATGTCTGCTATCAGTGACATAAACATGATCAATAAAAATTATGGTTCATTTGCTGAAGGATCCTTAAGAGACGCTAGCAACAATATAAATCGGCTACTTGCTCACTTCAAAATGGACGAGCTACTGAAATACTCTCCAGGGACAACTAGTGGTCCTGAGGAATATCTGCCATTATCTCCAGATAACACTTTTTTTACTGAGCTTGGACTTGGCACAGATGATTTTATATATCTTCCCGAAGCTTTCAATTTGGAGTTAGCATGAATATATCGTTAATGATTAATAGAACTGTGCATAAGGATTTTACTCGGTGAGCTTTGGATGTAAATTCAGCCGCGTGGCCGCATTAATCTTATCGGGAAAATCCCGATCTGCTTTCTAGATCGGAAAACCTGCAGGGTGCGGAAGTACTGCTTCCGCAATTTTTGTGCTCGAAAACCTGATAAGAAGACAGACTTTCTGCTTCACTGCCACTTAAAGAATACCCAATTATCAGAATGAATTCGTTTCAATCAAGGAGGTCTACTGTATATTCGAAAAATGGTATAGTTGCTTCGACACAGCCATTGGCAAACGATGCCGGACTGAAAATACTCGCTAAAGGAGGCAACTGTGTTGATGCCTCAGTAGCTGTCGCAGCCGTGCTTTGCCTGGTGGAGCCTACTTCTACGGGACTTGGTGGGGACTGCTTTGCCCTATTCTATGATAACAAAGAGAAGAAAGTGCACGGAATGAATGGGACAGGCCGTTCGGCTGCGAAACTCAGTCTAGATTGGCTGAAGAAGAATTTTCCAGATCATATTTTACCTACTTTGCGTTTGAAACAGGATTCAGTATTTATGGTTCAGGTTCCTGGAACCATAGCTGGATGGATTGATGCTGTTGAAAAATGGGGAAGTGGAAAGGTGTCAATGGAGCAGATTCTCGAGCCTGCAATCTCATTGGCCGAGTCTGGTTTTGTGGTGTCTCAGATCAGTGCATATTCTTGGAAGCAAACAGAACCGAAACTAAGAAGAATGAATCCCCATAATGCAGATTTGGCTGTGTTTTTGCCAAATGAGGATTACAGAGCTCCTGTGAAAGGCCAATTTTTAAAAAATATTCAGTTTGCAAATGTGCTTAAGAAAATATCTCAGGAAGGAAGAAAAGGATTTTATGAAGGAGAAGTTGCAGAGTCAATTATTCAGGAATTGAACAGTCGTGGACATCCGATGACATTGAAAGATCTACAGGATCACACTTCAGACTTTGTGGATCCCATTTCAGTTTCTGCTTTAAACCACAAGCTTTGGGAGATTCCTCCTAACGGTTCAGGAATCATTGCTCTTTTAGCACTTGGTTATATCAACGAGCTCAACATTGAGTCTCTGAAACACAATTCAGTCGAATATTTGCATGTACTCATTGAATGTTTTAAGCTGGCTTTCAAAGATTCCGACGAATACGTGAATGATTATGATCATTTTTTGAAATCCACCGGTACTGACCAGCATGCAAAATTAGAAGACCTTTTAAAGCCCGAATTTTTCAAGAAGAGAGTCAAGATGTTTGACTCAAAAAAGGCTCTAGACTTACACAGCATTGAACATTGTGTTCCAGACCCAATGTTCAAGAGTGACACTGTCTACTTTACTGTTTCCGACAAAGAGGGAAATGCTTGCTCATTCATCAACTCCGTGTACGAACATTTTGGCTCAGGGATCATTGTACCAAATCAGGGTTTTGCACTTCAGAATAGAGGCGCAAATTTTAATTTGAATCCTGAGAGCAAAAACTGTCTTGCTGGAGGAAAACGATCCTATCATACAATTATTCCGGGGATGATCACAACTACAGAGGGAAATGAAGATCGGTTGTATGCAAGTTATGGAATAATGGGCGGATTCAATCAGCCTCAAGCTCACGTGCAAGTTTATCTGAATATGTTGCTTTTTGGAATGGATCCACAAGAAGCGTTGGATGCTCCGCGGTTCTGTCTTACACCGCACCCAAATTATCTTCACACAGACCGTGGGATTGGGTCCAACGGTCCTGCTAGTTTACAAGTTACACAAGTAAATGTGGAGCCTGGAATTTCAGATGAGGTTGTGAAAGGGCTGCAAGAGCTAGGTCATGATCTTAATCGTATCAGTGGAAATCAGAGATCACTTTGTGGTCGTGGCCAAATTATTAGACGTGAAACAGGACCTGAAACTTGCAGCCAGCTTGTTTACAGTGCTGGAAGTGATCCTCGAGGAGACGGAGCTGCCGTTCCATATATTTGATATTTTCAATGTCGGGTGTGCTTCATGTTACTTGAGTTAAGATAGAAAAATTATAAATACTACTTGGTGGACATATCACCTCATTTGATCTTCTGTTTTTTTGACATAATTGTATTTAATAAAAACTAACTCATAGATATTTGTGACACTTTGACTTGCATCTTTCCATTCTTTTCTGATCCAACGCTAGAATATTCAGGAATTTCTTCCTCTGGTTCCTGCTCAGACATCCCAATTCCAAGTTTCATAGACTCTTCTGGAGTGAAAGTGCCATAAGGATCACTATCATCCACCTGTCCCAATCCAGGAGGGGGGAAGAAACGGTTAAAGCCATAATGTAGAAGAAATGACACCACAAAACCGTAAATAAATGCCAGTTCATATAGATGAATTGCTCCAGAAGGAACTGAGATGTTGGAGTTACATGCATTGACAAATCCGGGCATCAAAGGAGCAAACCCTATAACCCAGGCACTGAATGACCTCCAATTGAATCCATAGTTGTACCAATAAATTGACTTCTTGTTTGGAAGATAAAGATGGGTCAATCTAGGTTTTCGTTTTCTGACCACCCAATAATCACACACCATGATTCCAGTCATGGCTCCTAAAAGAACTGCATAGGCGGACATCACATTGATAAAAACGCCAGCAGTGGAGAGCAACTGCCATGGCTGAAGAAGAATAGAGATACAAAGACCAATATAGGCTCCTCTTCTCAGAGTCAAATATTTTGGGAATAATCCGGAGAAATCCATACCAGCTGAAAAGGCATTATCCACAGTGTTAATGGCCAATTGACCTGCAAGAAGCCCAACTCCGCAGAAAAAAGCCCCTGCTCTCGATTTGGCTGTATAACTATCATCCAACCATCTTGCTGCAAGTTCTGGTGGGTTCCAAATACCCCCGTCAGTATCCGGATAAAGTTTAGCAGTTGCAGAGGTAGTAAGACATCCCATTAATGGAACAACAGAGCCATAGAACATAATAGACACAATTTGCCCAATCAATGGATCTCTGGTATTTCTTGCAAATCTGTTATAATCAGGTTGGTTAGTCAATCCAACCGCAATTGTTCCAATAGTGGTTTTAATACCGGCCATTATAGCCCAACCTTTATCCCAAGCGGACTCAGCAGTAGCAGGCTCAGATAACAGTGGACCTCCTCCGTGTGCGGCATTTAGACAGTAAACCATCATACCAAAGAGTGTAAGACCAGTCATGGTATTCAAGGTCGTAAGAAGCTTTGCTGATTTTTCTGGAGGAACATAGATCATACCACACATGAAAACACAGTAGATCACAAAACCAACGAACTCTTTGGTTTCCATATATGTATTTGCAGGCATGGTATTTTTCATATTTTGGTAGCCTGGGGCAATTGCAGAAAGAATCACAGAGACACAAAGACCTCCTGTCCAAGATTGAGTTGACAACCAAACCACTCCAAGCATGATTCTTTGAAAAATAGCAATATATGATCCTTTCATGCCCCAGATACATCTGCTGTAAACGGGATATCCAATGTGATATTCTGCTCCCACCCATCCATTGAACACCGCCATTGCACAAATAATAATTCTTCCAATAATATTAGCCACCATAGCCATCCAGACAGAGTTTCCAATAGAGATCAATGTTGATCCCACGGTGTAGTTTGATATACAAAGGTTATTAATTGCCCAAAATCCCATAAAAGTCCACGTATTCCAAGTTCTGCGGTGAGGAGGAAGAGGAACAATATCATCATTTATCCATTGGGAAGGAGCAATAGTTCCTCCCCTGGTGTTTTTGACAGCTATAGCAGCCTTGATCTGTGACCAATCTGGCATCTGTTTGATCCTCCTCTTACAAAGTATTTAGTGTGGGCAGCTTTGGTCACCCCAAGTATTGTTGTCTATTTTGCGTGTCACAGTGCATAATATATATCGAGACAGATTTGCCCATCATCAGGTTATATTTGTCAAAGTTGAGCTTTCTCGGGCTAAAACTCATATTATTGGCTGAAATGTAGAAAGGAGTGATCTACAGATAAATGATTTATTATGCGTACAGATAAGATAACGCGGGGCATGATAGCAAAAATTATTTACCTGCGCCGCACGAGTAGGACTGGAAACAAATTATAGATAGACTTAATTGAGCTCTTTCCATAGGCAAGTCGGGCCAAAATTGTCCCAACACCTCCTGATGACTTTTGTATTTGGATTGGATAAGCTTGTAATCTGGAGCTTCAAGTCTGGATCAAAGAGAAGCCAGAGTTTGCTATTTGTAGATCCGATGCTCCCATTCTTCTTGCTATTATACACGTCCAAAACAATATTCAAGATCTTAAAGCCATCGTTGATCAATTGGAGATTATCAGGTTTTTGGTGCTGATTTAAATCCTTTAAAACGGTTTCAACATCTAAAATTGACTTTTCGGGTATCTTGCGGATCGAAATTTGGATACTCATTTCGGCTAGAGCTGCCATCAAAATATGATGTACCTGTGTACAAATTTTTGTATCATTCATGTAGAATGGAATTTTTTGCCTGATGAGTCGATAGGATGATAAAGGAGAAGCCGAAGTTTTGACGTATGAAGAATAATCAAATGATGGCAACAAAGCATGGATCTTGAGTCTTTCTGTATGAATGCATGTCCAAATTTTAAGAAATTGTCCATATATATTTGACACAAGATGGTGAGGAATATCGGGCAGCTGAGCATTTGATGTGTAGCTAAGAAACCAAGGAAGTTGACTTGCAAAATCACAGATGTCTTTGTCAACTGCAAAAAGTTTTTTTTCTTCTAGTTCGTACGATCCACTCGAATCCCAAAGTCTGTTCAAGACTTGCATTAGCTTGATCATGTAGTAGTTTCCAGCAAACATCAATGGCTCAGAAAAGCTTCTCACAAAAATGGAATCTTCTGTCATGTCCTCATCATTGCAATATGCTGGAAATGGGTAATTGGAGTACCCGCAGCAAAGAAGAGGAGGCAGGTTCATGTACAATGACAGCATGGTATCGATGGAACATATATTCCACCAAAGCCGTCGTCTAAGTTCTGTCTCCAAACAACTTTGACCTTGTACTGGCTGATGAAGACCTAGCATATAAGAGCCAGATATAGTCTTTGAAAGATGTGATCGTAACATTTTAAGTTTTTTCTGTGCAAGATGGTACGAAGTGAGCACTAGAGACACGGATATTTGTTTTAGACACGGATTTCTGTCTACATCGTAAACCCTCATAGATTGATGACTTGCCTGGAACCAAATTTCAGAATACGCATTTGTAGTTTGCGGTTGCTGAAGAAAATCAACCGATAGACGTTCGCAAAAATGTAGCGATACCACGCATACCATTGCAAAAACTAGAGCAAGATCCATCAGCAACACATCAGAGACCTGACTAGACCATATTTGCTGGTAGTCTTTTCTAAACGTTGGTTCATGAACAGCTACAATATTTTCATGGAAATAGAGAAAATAAAGATCAATCATAATATCACAATGCTGTTTTGATGGTAGAAGTCTTAATAATTGCAGTTTCCAAGAAGAATTCAAATATGGTCTGGAATTCAGCTCCACGAGACCTTTCAAAGAGTTATTTGATACGTTTTCTTGTAAGGTCTCTTTTTGTCCCAAATTGGCACAATTCACTTGGTCAAAATATCTCCAGTTCCATGTATGAAAACCTGTTTTCCTTTTATGGCTTGCAGTAAGATTAGACGTCTGATTTGTAAGATGGCTAATCCACTTCTTGGGTGGATTTTTGGTGCACTGATCCACTGTTTTTCTTCTGGCACAAGAAGAGCAAGGAAGATCCTCGTTGCATTTCAGCTTATGTAAACGACACGGTAAACAACTGCCACCTTTCTGTGTTCTCTTTGCTATCATATTTTAAACGAAGAGCACTTCCTTTTGCTATCCGTTGCGCTATCATGGGAAATTCTTATAAGGCGCACCCGCAGCTGATAAGCAAGCCGCAAAAATTTATTTGAGGTCTGTTGATCTTCAACCAATCACCAGCGAGTATTCCCGAGATATTGATTTTGTTCCGATCTGTTTCCCCAGTCCATACAAAAAGTCAGTACTTGCACAGAAACATGCATTGATATCTAACGAACCAACTACAATTTGAAAATGACAGTGTCTGAAAAGTTGCTCATAGGTGTGGATGTGGGTGGAACCAATACCGATTCGGTTTTGATCGATCCATTGGATCTCGCTTCAGAAAACCGGGGAGTGCTTGCTTGGAACAAGTCTGCCACTACCACTGATGTTTCTGATGGAATTCAGAAGGCTATTCTTCAGCTTTTACATGATTGTCCAGAGGTTGAGAAAGATCATATCTCGTCGGTTACAATAGGAACGACTCATTTTATTAATGCGGTGATTGAGCAAGATCAGGCTAAATTAGAAAAGGTTGCAGTGTTGAGACTTAGTACAAACTACTCCATATATGCTCCTCCTTTTTCTGATTTTCCTGGTGGATTGAGATCGGTCATGGAGGGATATAGTGCCTTCATTAAAGGTGGACATCGGATTGATGGTAACGCTATTCAACCACTTGATGAAGTGGCAATCAAAGATCATGCGGAAAAAATTAAAGCATTGGGGATCAATTCCATAGTTATCAATGGCCAATTTTCTCCAATGTACCATGAGCATGAGGACAGAGCTTATGAAATTGTTCGTGAAGTCTTGCCAAAGGCCAATATTGTGTTATCTCATACAATTTCCACAATTGGATTTATCGAAAGGGAAGACGCATCCATTTTGAATGCCTCAATTATGTCATTTGCAAAGAAAATTATCATGTCCTTTAGAAATGCCATGAAGCAGATTGGTCTTCATTGCCCTGTTCTACTCACCCAAAATGATGGTACTGTTGTTTCTACAGCTGAAGCCATGAAAACTCCGGTGAAGACTTTTTCTTCAGGTGCTACAAACTCGATGAGAGGAGCTGCTATTTTATGTGCAAAAGAAGAGTCTATAAAAGGCAAGTCGGTGATCGTGGCAGATATTGGTGGAACTACCACTGATGTTGGTTTGCTTCTTCCCTCTGGATTTCCACGTCAATCTTCAGCATATTCGTTCATTGCTGGGGTCAGAACCAATTTTTCTATGCCACATGTTGAGTCGATTGGTTTGGGAGGAGGCTCCGTTGTTAGAATCTCGGACGATGTCACTATTGGTCCCGAATCTACAGGAGCAAACATATTGAGTGAAGGTCTTGTTTTTGGAGGAAAAACAGCTACTGCAACAGATGTTACTGTTGCCATTGGTATGGAAAGCAATGAGATCGAAGATAAAAGCATTTACCAGCTTGGTGATTTTAAACATGTTAAAGGAATGTTCTGTGAAAAAGTTAAAGCTAAATTTTCGGCAGAACTTAAGACAATGCTTGAAACGGTCATTGATCGTATGAAGACTTCTGCAGACCCTGTTCCTGTTCTTTTGGTTGGAGGGGGGTCGTTCATTGCTCCCAAGACTTTAGAAGGTGCTAGCACTGTGTTCCGTCCTCCTTTTTATGGAGTTGTGAATGCAATTGGTGCTGCAGTTGGAAAAATCTCTGCCTCTACCCAAGCTATTAAAAAGATGGACCCATCAGATGATAAAGATGTTATCTTGTCCAAGCTCAAGGAGGAGGCCATGGAAAAAGCTGTTTCTAAAGGTGCTTTGCGGGACTCGCTTACCATTGATATGGTTATAGTTAATCCAATTCCCTATGTTCCAAACACTATTGAGTTTTTTGTTAAGGTTATTGGAGAGGTGGACTATTTTTCAATGGAACATTCCGATCCTTTGAAGTTTGCAGAAGAAGACGAATCAGATGATATTTCTGGTGGAAGTGTTGCCAAAAGCTCCACCTTCTCTTCTCAAAAAATTATTGAGCACCATATCGTGTTCGATGCACAAACCTACAAACCTTTTATCAACAAGGAAAAGGAATGGATTCTTTCTGAGATAGATTGTGAATTTTTGAGAATAGGAACTTACATTTTGGGATGTGGTGGTGGAGGAACTCCATATCACCACTATTTGGCTTTACGTCATATGATTCGTGAAGGAAAACTCGTTAGAGTGATAAGCCCGAAAGAATTCCACAAGTACCAAAAGGGACGCGGTGCAATTGCTGCTGTTGGATATGCTGGATCGCCAACTGTTGCACTGGAGCAGTTGAGTGGAGATGAAATGATCCATTCATATAAGCTTGTCAGTGGATACAGTGGAGAAGTTCCTCAAGCTTCTCTTCCTTGGGAGATTGGTGGAGGAAATGGTCTGACTGGCTTGAAACTTGCGGCGGATCTAGGTATTCCTTGTCTTGATGCAGATTTTATGGGTAGAGCGTATCCGGTTCTCTGGCAAATGATTCCGGTTTGCTACTCAGATGCTCCATGTTTTACCCCATGCGCTCTTAGTGATGGAAATGGAACTACCATGCTACTTTCTGAAGCGGCAAGCGATGTTCTCGTGGAAAAGGTGTGCAGAGCTTCCCTTTCTGAAATAGGAGCCCATTGCGGATTTGTTTCCTTTATGAGTGGGGAGGATCTTTCCAATAGAAGTATTTTCAACACCACCTCTCTTGCATGGAAAATTGGAAGAGCAGTTCATATTGCTAGACAGAAGTCTGAAGTGGAAAAACTGCCAGAGATCATCATCGATGCTTGTGGAGGTCCAAAGACTGCCAAAAAGATATTTTCTGGTAAGATTGTTAGAGTTGAGAGACGTTTATTCAAAGGCCATGTTTATGGAGAAATTGATATCAAGGATGATAGTAGTGATGCAATTATGACAGTTCCATTCAAGAATGAGAATATCTACTGCGAGCTGATCTCTGGCAAAGAGAAAAAAATTGTCGCTTCTGTTCCGGACTTGATTTCTGTTAATGATACAGAAACCGGAGAAGCATTGGGCACTCAAGATTACCGATATGGCCTGTTAGCATTTGTTTTGGTGATCTCGCCTAGTAACAGATGGACTGATACCACTAGAGCCTTAGAGTGTGGAGGTCCTGCTGGATTTGGATATGACTTTGAATACCAGCCGGTGGGTACGTATGTTCCTCCAACTAGTGTGATTGAAGAGTATTATGTATAGGCAGCTAGATTGTTTTTATAATTACTCAAATAAGTACAACCAAGAAGACTTAGATAGAGTAGTGTAGAAAGTTGGCTGTGCAAGAGATATAAATAAAATAATCTGGTGAGATCATGAAAAATGAAAGACTCAGATCTGCTGAAGAGCTGATAAATGGAGCCCACAACGAAACGCAGGAAAGCAGAGAAGGCTTTAGGGTCTTCTGAGTCTGTATCCAGTGAAGTAAATAAAGGCAATGAAATTACTACAAGATGGTACGACCATAGTGCTCTAGGACATATCCATCTACATCTCCCACCTGTGGTCCCGCAGGCCGGTACTACTTTCATAAACCCTTCACTGTTTCCAGACCTCCAAAAAAATACACTTTATGGCATAAATCAAAGTTTTCTTTTGAATTCCCCTTCTCCAGAATATTGGACACAATATTTGATTGGGTTTTTGCCCAATAGAAAAGAGTGCGATCTGCTGGTGAAAACATATCTGAACGACATTTCTTGGGCCTATCGAACTATTCATTTTGCATCTTTTTGGAACAGCTATGAACTGTTCTGGAAAACGGATGTTTTGAATATTCCTTTGGATTTACTGGCATTGATCCTTGCCATGTTGGCGGTGAGCAGCTCCTTTATTATCCCTACATTACTTCCAAAACATTGCAGTTGTATTGAAGTGAGAAAACTCTCTTCCGTTTGGTACAATGCTTGTCGACAAGCACTTTTAGTTTCGGATATGGAGCAAAACCCAACTCTAGTACATCTTCAAGTGTTCTCTGTGTTACAAAGCTACTTCTACTCTAGAAATGATAGTCATAGTCTGCATCCCCTGCTTGCTCAGGCAGTGGCAGCAGCACATACTTTGGGGCTTCATGTTCTGGAACATCCTAAAGATGCCAATTATGATCGTTTGGAGTACGAGATGAAGAAACGGTTATGGTGGGATGTTTGCTCCTGTGACTCTTTCCAAGCCGTCAGTTTGAATAGGCCTCCTTTGATACGAAGTTGTACATCTAAAGTACCAATGCCAGCAAATGTTCATGACTCGGAGTTGAGCTCAACATCAATTCATGAACTTCCTCTTTTACAAACGCCAACTTATATCTCTGTCGTGATATATATCAACCAGTTAGTTCGAATTTTCAACTCGTTATGGAACTCCGAAGGAGTCTACGCAAGCTCGCTAGAGGAAATCACCGAGATCGATAAAAAGCTCGATCATTTTTTCAAGTGCACATTACCCTGGTATTTAAAAATCAATAATGACGGTACACTTCCAAAGCTTTCCAACAAAAACCATCTTGATAAACTGCATTGGCAATTCCATTACCTATGGAGTTGTTTCTACACCCAAAAACTCCGGATGCATAGAGTGTTTCTTTCTCCCAGAAACATCTATTCCTTTCTAGCATGTGAAGAGGCTGTACAGAAGGTATTACTGGTGTATCATCAACTACGAAATATTTCTGGAGTGACCGAAACAACGGTGTTCTACACGCAGGGGTATCAAATCTTTTCTGCATCAATTGCACAAGCAATCTTCATTTTAGTCGAAAAACCCGGGTACTTCCAGTTGATTAGGGATCAGGTAAAAAGCTCTGCTGTTGATCTAGAGATAATGGCACAGTCACACGTGATCAGTCCGGTGATTCAACAGGGCACTAGAGCTCTCAATAAGTTGATTAACATGCTAAACCAGGTTGAACATCAAAATTTCCAAGAACCCCGTACAGATCTTACTTTTTCAGAAGCTACCACGGAAGCCAATTCTGAAGTGTCGCATCGCAAAAGTCCATTGGCAGCAATATCTAAAGACATTTTTCCAGTTTTTGGTGGCCTTCAACTTACTCAATCATATGTTAGAAGAGTTGGTCATCCAGTATCAAAAGACAATGATCAAGTTGGTAGTATGACGCAAAGACGCATAAGAACAGAGCGTTCGAATGAGTCCAATAACTCGGTCAATGCAAAAGATTTAGAACCACCTGTTCGTCAAAATCATCCGTCTCAATTCAATTTACGCTCTCAGTCTTTACTTTCCGATTCTGTGCCATCTCCAACTTTTTTGACAAGCCCTCATCTTGTTGAGGAGAATACCCAATTGTCCGATCAGACCACAAGGTTTCCACCAACCTGGGATTTGTTTGTAAACGACACTTTCTGGGATAATTGGGACTGGCAGTCATGGGACTCCTGATATCCAGATAGGCTACATTTCAATATGTAACTAAACGTAATGAAATTCATAATTAAAAAAGTAATGATATATAATACTTGTTGTACTGCTCAGCAGTCTTGTAGAAATATTTTTCTTTTCAAAAGTATTCGTTTGCCAACCTTGCCAACCTAGCTTTAATCGACATATCTTGATGTTCTTTAGACAAAGCTCTTATTTTCTCCAAATCTTTACGTCTTCCACTTTCAAAGTCCATGTCTTCGTAACTGACCCATGTGGTCTTGCGCCAAAATTTGTAACCAAAGAAGAACACTGGAAACAATGGAAGCAGAATATAACAATCAACAAAATCGCTGCTGTCAAATGGTTTAAAGTAGGACCATCCTTGAACTAAGGCTAAAAAGATATTCATGACAAGACTGTAGAGTGGAATCCATGGATATAAGTGGGACTTGTATGGTAGCTCGTCCAATGACCTTCCGGATTTAACCCAACCAGTTCTGAACCTGATGTGGGTGTATGATATACCTGACCAGACAATGAACGTGGAAATTCCTGAGATGTTGATAATGTACTCAAATGCATCGGCAGCTCCTGTTGACAAATTCATCAAGCTCAAAAAGGCAGTCAAGTGGAAAACCACGGCAGCAACATAAGGAACACCATTTTTGTTTGTGATTTTGAAGTATTTAGCAAATGGAATCATGTTTTCATTGGCAAGGTTGACAATAGTTCTTGAACCAATGTAAATTGACGAGTTAATTGCGCTGAAAGCTGTCAAGACAATGAAAGTGTTGACAAGATGGTAACTAGAATGCCATCCAGCATTTTGAAGAGCAACGGTCATTGGAGATTTAAGTGCACCGGCACTGTTGGAGAACTGCGATGCGTCATAAGGACAGGAAATTCCATAGCAAAGAGCCACAAAGAAGTAGATGTAAATAATTCTCCAAACGACCTGTCTGACTGCAATTGGGATGGACTTGGTAGGATCTTTAGTTTCTGCAGCAGAAACAGAAATCATTTCAACACCGACATAAGCAGTACTTGCTGCAGTAAAGATCAGAGCCAAACTTTTGATGGCACTGTTGTCACCCCAAGGAGTGTTGTAATTGTGGAATCCAAATCTTGGAGTACCGGGAACACCACCAAGCATGTACACAAGGGTAAAAATATAGAAAGCAGTTAATCCGACAAGTTTGACCATGGCTAGCCAATATTCGATTTCTCCGTAACCATTGACTCCAATAAATTGTAAAGCCATGAAAGCGCACCAGAAAATCAGGAAATAGCCATATAATGGCACTTGGGGGCCCCAGAACTGCATTGTAGAACACAAAGTGTTGTATTCGTTGGCAATGACGGCAATCCAAATGATGAGGTAATTATACGAGCAGGCTGCAGCAAATGCTTCGTCGACAAATCTTTTCATATGGTTATTGAATCCGTTGGTGGCACTGTACAAGGCACTGAGTTCACCAACCGACTGCATCACTGCGTATGCAATGGTTCCTAAAAGCACATAATCAACTAGCAAAGTAGCAGGACCTCCTTCGTGCAAAAGAGCTCCATAACCAGCAATAAGTCCAGGACCAATAAGACCTCCGAGACTAACCCCTATGTTAGTTTTTGATTTGATATATGTGTCTAAAACTGTATACTTACGCTATTAAAGACATGTGCCTGGTCTTCAATCCCCGTTTGAGGTTGGTGTTTGGGTCGAACTTTGCAGCGTCTGTCGAGAACAGGTTCTCGTCGACTGGCAATACTTCGATGTCACACGATGTTTTGTTGTAATCGAGAGCAGACGACATTATTGTGATGTGGCATAAAATCTCATTAGTGTTCGTCAAACAAGAGTGGGTACTACAAATATTTATACACCCAACATGGTCAAGCGAAAAACTCGAATCATAAAACTGTTAGATCTTATCGATTTTCCCGAAACCTCGAATTCTTATCATGGAGCTTACTTGGTCTGAAAATGGAAGGTGTGCTTGTGTTGACTGGATTTCGAGACCACCAACTTCCATTTTTGGAACCAATAAGCCTCGCATAGCACAGCCAGGCGTACACCGAGAAAAATTATTTCATGCAGATGATAAACCGGAAACTGGATACGCGCATTGAAGATCATCATCAGACGATGGAAACCACCCAGCCCTCCACCGAGGCGATTTCGGGCCAAAACACATAGTAGTATCCATCAACGTTGGCCTGCCAGATTTTCTTAAGAAGCTTGATGACGGTGATGATGGTGGGGTTTTTGGTGAGATCATACAAACGAACAAACTGATGCATAATCCAAATCCGGGTCTCGAAGGTTGCAACGTCGACTGCGGCGATAAACAGCGGAAAAAGACAAATCGACCGGTAGAATTTGAAAGACAGAATTGGATGGATCTGGGGCAAGATTTTCTTCTCGATCAACATTGTTTCCAACGACAAAGAATGTCGTCTATAGATACATTGAAGAATGTAGAGATGTCCCACGTCTTTGTAAAAGTTGAAAACAGCGAGCATTTCTTCATTATTGCGGATATGGGGGACGACTTCTTCTAGCTGTTCTTCTAGATACTTTGCTTCGATGATAATTGCCTCGAGATCTGTTCCGTCATCACCATCGGAAGCACTGTTGATTAAGCTGGACAGTCGTCCAATTTTGTAATAAATCCTTAATAGGGGCTCACAAATCTCAAGAATTGAGGGAGCATTAGAGTCAATCATCTGATGAGGAAAAATGAGCTGTGTACTCAAATACAGTTCGGAGAGAAGTGAGCCCCGTTCTGGAGCGTAACTTGTAGAGAAGTCCAAATAGAATAGGTATCTTAAGATCTCCGAAAACAGTGGAGACTGGGAAAATTGATAGTTCTCTTTTAAAGATTCAAGCAGATCTCTTATTTTCGAGATATAGCTTGCAGCTTTGTTAATTCCACAAGAATCAACATTTTCGGCCAACATCAACAATGTTTCCACCGCTAATTCTTCGATAGATGGGGTCCTTCGGGAGAAAATCAGATCCCTTTGGATCTCTCGGTATAAAATGAGACTATGTCTTCGGTAACCAACTATTCCATGTACGGTCTCATTCTCGGTTTTGGAGAAACAATGAGACACATACATACAGCACCAGAAATCGAGGGCTTTGGATACCAAGTCAGATGTTTGGGCGTACAAACAAATAAGTGACATCAACTTAGTAGGGAGCAGTTCTTGTTGTCGCAATGCATTTGCAACCAACGAATCCTCCACGTGCAAAATACGGGAATTTTCTTGGGAAAGTTCTGAGTTTTGCAACAAAGTGCTACTTAGTATGGGGCTGATTGAAGCATTTTTGACAAGCACTTGGATGACCTGACTAATTTTTTTTTGGTATGAGGCGATCTCCTTCCTGGAATGAGAAACAGACTTTCTGATTGCCGAGTCTTTTGGATAACCCTTCAAGGAGTCACAGTCAATATCAAGTAGTCTTACTGTTGATGCAGGACCCTTTGATTTTTTGAGGTTCAAGGTGAAAAATTGGGAAGCTCCCGTGTTGGTCGGCTCATCTTTCGGGCTTGAAGAATTATTGCGACAAGTAGGACTACTTCGAGCTGATTCTTGAGGTTTAGGTTCTTCTCTGAATCTTTGGACCACTGTCTGTGAATTTGTGCCATCGGTTTCGCAAATCATGAATTTTAGCTGCGGAAGTTCGCAGGTGAGGTTCCGTTTTGCACATCTGTTGCAAATTGGTCTATTTCCATCGCATTTTCGCTTACCTTTTCGACACGTCAAACAGCCTGTTCGGGATCTTTGGAATTTCCTCGAATGTTTTCTATACTGTCTTTGAGGGTTGTCTATAACTGGTTCCATCCTTTGGTTCACTAGTCTAACCTCAAAAACTAAGAGGCGCTTCCAAGTCCCAGAAGAGAAAAATGGATATGGTACCGCGATTCTGTATTCCCGATCGGGAAGGTGATAAAATAAACTTCCCTCATACTGCTCAAACGCTTATCTGTTGGGTGGTGAACGACCCCAAGTTTAAAATCCGCCAAGAAGCCGTATAAATAGCGCATCCGCAGCCAACTCCTGCCGGTTGTAATGAATCCTTTGCAAAAAGGTGTAAGCGAAGATAAAGCAAGATGACCGTTGCTGAAGAAAATTACGTGTTTCAAAGTAAAGTGGGCAAGCTCCCACTCATGGCCGTTGGCGGAGAGGGTAACCGTATTGTGATCAAGAACCCAGTGACCCAGGAAAAAAAGGTGCTAATCGATGGATGTACCGGTGCTGCCGTTGGATCCTTAGGACATGCCGACCCGGATATTGCTGAAGAATTTGCTCTTGCTGGTAAAGAGTGTGTTTATTCGTTCCCAGCCACTGTGGTGAACTACTATGCTCAAAGTCTAGCTAAGTTCATTATCGACAGATCTCCAAAAGGTGCCTTTGCTGCTGCACTGTTCACCGGTTCAGGATCAGAGTCGAATGAGAATATGCTGAAAATCGTTCGTCAATACCACTTGGAAAGAAACGAGCCTCAAAGATTGAAGTATATCTCCAGAAACCAATCCTACCATGGGTTCACAATTGGAGCTCTTTCTATTGGTGAGACCATCAGAAGTGCGGCTTTCAAACCATTGTGTATGCCTAAAGAGCTGACTCCAAAGATTTCTGAATGCAACCCATACAGAAACATGAGACCAGGTGAAACTACTGAGCAATACAAGGACAGATTACTTGAAGAACTTGAGGCTACTTTCAAGGCCGTGGGTCCTAGTGAAGTTGCAGCTTTTATTTGTGAAACCGTTTCTGGCTCTACATTGGCTTGTCAAACTCCTCTTCCTGGTTACCTTGAAGGTTGCAGAGCTATCTGCCACAAATACGGCGCATTGTTTGTTTTAGATGAAGTCATGTGTGGAATGGGTAGATGTGGTACTTATCATGCTTGGGAACAGTTCCTTCCAGAAGGTATGTCTCCAGATCTCCAAACTATTGGTAAAACTCTTGGTTCTGGGTACGTTACCCTTGCTGGTGTCCTTATATCTCCAAAAGTCAAGGATACCTTTGTTAATGGTACCGGTGCCATCATTGGAGCCCAAACTTACCATTCGCACGCAGTGAACTGTAGAATTGGTCTTGCAGTTCAAAAGAAGGTTGCAGCTTTAAATCTTGTTGAGAACTCCCGCTTGATGGGAGACTACCTCTACGAGAAGTTGGAGGAGAAAATCGGTGGCCACAAGTATGTTGGAAAGATTAAAGGTGCTGGACTGTTCAGAGGTGTTGAATTCGTTAAAGACAAGACTACCAAAGAGTCCTTTGACCCATCTTTGCATTTCGGTCCTATGTTTGCTGAACTTTGCTACCAAAAAGGCTTGGCCGTGATGGGCAGTGACAGAACCAACAATGGTATTGTTGGTGACCACATTGTGATGGCTCCTTCTTATATTATTGACAAGAAGACTATTGACGAAATGACTGACATAATAGCAGAGGTGATGGATGAAATTGTCATCAAGTTGGAATTGTAATATTGGTTTGGTTCTAGTTTTGTTTGTCCGTTTATATAAATTTTCAATTAATGCACATACTTGTCTTTGCAAGGTGTATTGAAGAGAAGAGTAGATTAATTACATAAGATGCACAAGCCAGCTTATGCAGAATTCTTTCAACCGGAAGTCTTTTTTGCAGTTATTCAACAAAAAGAGTCGATATTTAGCTATGTTCTTAGAATACAAAATTGACAAACCTTCCAAAAATAGTAACCTCTTTCTTACCTTCTTCCTTAAGCTTTTCGTAGTATTGCTTCTCATGTTCCTCAATTTCTGGCAGGTCAGAAAATAAATCGGCCGTTTTTGGGTCCACAAACTTGGTTTTGAAAACTAGTTTCCAAAACAAAAACAAGATGATGTTGACAAAGATCATCAGATAATAGTAAAGAAACGAATCAACGTCCCATGATGGAACAAATGCAAATGCTCCCAAAAACATCAAAAAGATGGTGTTGAAAAATAAGCACACAATGGCCGGGTATGGTTGCAGTTTTGTGCACCAGGATTGAAGAGGCATGGCAAACCGATCAATACCTTGAGCCTTACATGCTTTGTAGAAACCCAAATATGTGATCATCATCATCCAATAGTTTAGAACCTGGCAACCTGTGCACAGGTTGATCATCCAAGACAGAGCAACTGAGGATGTTGATCCAAATTCCAGCAGCGAAAGACAGGCAAAACAGACAGCCATTGCTAGTGCAAATATTGGAACACCATTGTACGGAGTGTAACTAAAGATTTTTGGAACAAAACCTCTTTTGGAAAGTGCAAAGAGAGATCTGGTTGAACAAAATGTGAGTGAGTTACCTGCAGAGAACGAAGATGTAATACAGAGCGCATTGATAATATGAGGCAGCACACTAACACCCAAGTTTTGCATTGAAATCACGTACGGAGACACGTTTGCTCCTGCAGCACCTTCTGCAATGGCTTCATTTAAAGTTGGATCATCGTGTCTGAGAACAATACCAACAGAAAGTGCACCCAAAATGAAGAAAATAGACAAACGATAGATGATAGACTTGAAGGCTCTAGGCATAACTTTGCGAGGGTTTTCAGCTTCGCCAGCAGCCATACTCAAGTATTCAGGGGCCACAATGGTAAAAATTGCTTTCATGTATGCAGCCCAAAAAGCTCCAGCTCCACTGCCAACGTAAGTTGGAAATGCATTGCTCAATCCTTTAAAGTTGACAAATCCATAAACGTAGTGCTCTGGATTTCCACCTAACATTGAGATAAAAGTGTAGAATAGCAGACCGATTGCGAGGATAATTTTTCCAATTCCCAGATAAAACTCCGACTCACCGTACCATTTAACTGCAAAGGTATTAAGCAATAGGTATATGATAATTTGAGGGACAAAGGTGGCAGCTGGAGAGTAATCGTCTCTCCAAAAGTGAATCATTGAGTTGACCGAGGTAATTTCAAAAGGAACATATAACGATGTCATTATCCAATAGTTTATTCCAGCACAAAACTCAAAAGCGGGATCAACAAAACGACCTGCGTGTGTAATAAATGGCGAGTCGACTGGAAGATAACACACAACTTCACCAATAGTCAAGGTAACAAGATACACCAGAAATGAGTGTATGACAAAAGATATCAACAAATTACCACATCCCCCCTCAGCCAATCCTGTACCAATGGTAACAAAAAGAGCTGTTCCAATTGTACCTCCAATTGCAATCAAATCCACATGTCTTGGTTTTAAACGACGAGCCGTGTGGCCAGGACCCTTTTCAAAATGAAGATGTTTTTTGGAATGGGTCGGAGTCAACTCCAACACTGAGAGTTGGTGACCTTGTTTTACAGATGTATCCTCGGACTTCATGATTTCAATAATTTTACTTCAAGTCAGCTAGAAGACCTTGAATTAGAAATGAGGGTCTGCATGAGTATAAATAAGGACGATCAGACCAGTCTAACTACCGTTTCTTGCGGTCCATTTCGGGTCTCGCGTTGTTCTGTTATCAGTCCTATTGAATGGAGCAAGGTGTAGTAAGATAAGATAAGCGGAGCAAATTTGGTGCGGCTGAATTATTAATAGTACAGTATATCTCTACCCCAATTGGTGATAATCTCCCATAAATTTGTATATTAATGCACTGTTTTGATGCAAAGGAGGTTTGATATGAGTAAAACAATTATAGATTGTCGCAGTTAACCGTTTTTGGATATTTTGCGATTGCATCAAGTCAGAGCAAATAAAAGAGCCCTTATTATAAATAATATCCTTCTAGCCGCACTTTTCGTAGATTGGGAAATTCTTATATTATCATCGATAGAAACAAAATGGCAGCAGCAGAAATCACAAAGTATCCAGTTCCATTGAAGGAGAATGGTCTAGTTGAAGATTACAAATCGGGTGCCCATGCATATGATATTCCACCCAAGACTCTGGAAACAGAGATTGCTGCATACTTGGAAAGATTAAAGGCCAAACCTACTTTCAACCCCAACTTAAAGTTTGACCCAGAAAAACACATCATTTTTAAAAAAGAGCATTATGAAACAACTAAAGTCTTTACTTTAGATGATTTAAAAATCAACAGATACAGAGTCAAACCAATTTCGAACTTTGGAGCAGCATGTCCATTTCCTTTGATCTCTGATGAAGCAGTTGATATGGTGATGTGGGAGGCATTACAACCACATGTTCTTGAAAAATGGGGCCGTCTCCCAAATCATGCAACAAATACCACCCGATTGGATTTCCACATTGGTGGACATTGTGAGGAAGCAGCTCCATTTTCGTATGCTCTGTTTAGCTCTCCTATCATTCATGAAATTGTGTCTACTTTTGTTGGTGTTAAGTTGGAGCCAGTTTACCAGATCGACCTATGTCATTTGAACGTTACTTTGGCCACCATGTGCGATGAAGAGCTAAAGGAATTCTCCTCCTCTAAAGACGAAATGCAAGCAACCTATGCTGCTCAAAATGCATCTACTAATCCTGATGAAATTCCTTCCACCCTTGGTATGCATTTTGATTGTGTTTCTGTTGCCATGGTGTTAATGTTAGACCTTCCAAGTGATTCAGTTGGAGGTGAGACTGTGATTGTCACTGGTGACGATAAAGCTGTGCGGATTCCTGACCCAAAACGTGGTCATGCCTCCCTGATTCAAGGAATGCTATTAAAACACGTTGCTACCAAACCAATTTCTAACAATAACAGAATTACCAGTGTGACAGGTTTTGGAGCTGCAGGTCCAGAACAGCTAGATGCTATTCGTATGACCTCTGCAAAACCTTCTGTTCTTCCAAGAACACAATACTCTCAGTACTACACTGAATGGTTTGATTATAAGTTTCGTCATTTGGAAGCACACTTAAAGTATCAAAGAGAGCAACTTAACCAAAAGTTTAAAGAAGGAGTTGAGTTTGACCAAGAAGAAATGATTGAAATTTGTAAAAATATGGAAAAATATTTACATCGAAGCTGGATTGAAATGGAGGCTAATGACAACCCGCCATTTCCACCAAAAGAGTTTGGTATTCCATACTCAGAGCTTCCAGATTATGAATAATGCGAATACTATTGCTTTTTATTTAGGTTAACTATACTACTGATATTTCTTTGCACCGGCATATTGTAGAAGCTTGTCGGATAGCTCTGGTGCCTCAACAAGGGTTTGGTGAGCAGCACCTCTAGAAAGAGCGACCAAGTTGGTGTGTGGCCAGTGGGTTGTTGCCAGTCCACGTTCAAAGATCTCCTTCTTTCTTTGTAGAGCTTCTTCGGTTGCAAATTCTGCAGGAGTAAAGCAGGAGTAAATGACAGTTCTTATAGTGTCGCTTTCAGCAGTTGGCTCCATTCCCCAATGGCAGGTTCTGGAGTCCCAGATAATCAAGTCTCCAGCTTCGCAGCACACCTTGACTTCCTCGCAACCTTTATCCATAAACCATTTCAACTGAGCATCACTGACTTCGTAATAGTTGAATCTGTCCCAATCATCTTTGTTGACTTGAGTATCAAAGAACTCGGAAAATAATTTGTGGGTGTTCTTGTACACCACCAAACCTCCATCCTTCTCACCGTGGTCACTCAAACTGATGATTCCCTGCGCACAGTGCAAACCATTCTTAAACGGAGATTGATCAAAATGTGGCCATCTCTTTTTTCTCTCGGTATCTTTTCTGTTAGGAAGAGTAACATTCAAACCATCAAAGGATGCAAGAAGTTGGTCAGTTCCCCATAAAGTTTCAAAAGCGGAAACAACACCAGGCTCCATCCTGGCCTCCCACATAAATCTTTCGTGGGCAGCAGCACCGTAAACGTTGATGGAGTTCTCACTCTTTGGAAGGTTCTCAGCAACCCAAGTCTCGGGCTTGCCAAAATCAAGCTTGCCATTGCCACTGCTTTGCATCCATTTGAACGCTTTTTGCTGCAACTCTCTGGCTCTTTCTTTTGGAATGGCACCTTTAATGACTGCATAACCATCTCTCACCAAGTCATCTCTCCAGTCGCCGTGTTTTTGGTTGAAAATAGCCTCGGCTCTCTTTTCAATGATCTCATTAGGCACTTCGCCAGTATCAAGACTTTGCACTTGGGGATCGTCTTTATAAGTGGTGACGGACTTTGTGCTAATAAAGTTCACAGCAGTAGTTGCTTCCGTGGTTAGGACAGTGGTAGACATTTTATAAGATTACTTCGTTAAGAGGAAAATTCGTTGGGAATACCATTTTTAGGAATCTTTGTTTCTCTTATATATCAAATGATCGGAAATTCACCCGAACTTTTCACTATTTCTGATAAGAAAAAAAAATTTTTTTGGTCTCGAAAGGTGCTCGTTTCTGCGAGATTTGAATGAATTGATTAGTTGATACACATCAATTTCTTCCTTTCTAGAATCACCTACGGAACTCACGGACGAATTTCCATGCTGTGCAATTTATCGGTGGAATTTCCATGCTGTGCGATTTATCGGTGGAATTTCCATCCTTTCACACTCAAATGTCTTTGAATCGGGCCTGAACAACATTGAAACTTTTTGGTTTCTCAACCACCCCATCAGTCACCGCCTCGAAATCTTGGTATGTGCGTTGAGTATATGCTACCAGCTCATTTTCAAGAAAATCAATCACATTCAACTGGTCAAAAAGCTTGCCTTCTTTTTCATCCTTGGACAATGAATTTTGAAGCACAGCAATCCTCTGAGTAAGAACCTCTAATCTGTATTTCATCCAGTCGTAGTAGAAGTCGTTATATCTGGTTCCAGAAGTATGGCTTGGCTTGAGAGTTGTCATGGCACATGCATCAAGCATTGGGTCCACCGGTCTGTAACTTTGAACAGAGGTGATCCTTTCTTCAAAATACCCAGTAGGTCTTGGTGCCTTGTGTTTTAAAATACGGCCTTGTAGAATGTTACACCAGCCCATTTGAGGTCCAGTAACCTTGATGGTTTTTCCTTCAGGAGTCAGAACTGTGGTCTCTGCACCAACTCCCAATCTGGAAGGATGTGAAAGCATGCACACGCTCACAAATTGAGGTGAATCGTAATGATAGTTAACAATGTCACCTTTCCCATCTTCTTCGTCTTCAAATCTAGTGTCCACTTTCTTGGCTCCAAGTGGAAGATGGGAAATTGCAACATTTGCATGACCCAGCTCATAATCCATCATATTCTGCAATTGTACACCAGCCATTTTGCTAATAATCTCTAATGTGCGTGGGTGATTGTAAGCAGCAGTGGTAAACTTTCCGTGTCTTCCATTTGTGCACGCAAGACCTCTAACATAACAATCCATTTCGCCACTAGTGGAGATACCCGCATTGATAACTCTCGCACATTCATCCCATGATTTCTTATTCAAAATCTCGTATCTAAGGATTTTTACTGCCTCTTCTGTAAAGAGGGGAAATGGGGTGCTGATTCCAACGGGAGATATTGGTTTCTGATGTGGGTTGATACAACCCAAATCCTCCAACATGTAGCGGGTCACTTTCTCGTACCAATCATTAGTAAAACTCAAATGTTTTTCAGGGTCGAACTCGACATTTGGATCAATATCAGCCAACTCATCCACCAATGGCTTTACCCTATTTAGGTAAAACTCTTCAGGAATCTTATAATTCTGAAACCCATCCAAAAGATCAGGTGTCAGCGATGGGATCTGTTTGGAAATGGCCTCTGCCGAAATCATCTTGCTTGTGCTGAATTTGTTTCCAGCCATTTTTTGGAACCCGTGGTTTATTTGTATCTGCTACGACTTTTTACTGATAAGATTGCAGTAAACTATTTCCTAATTGGGAAGACACCGCATTGCGGCAAATGCCTTGATAAGAAATAAAAAAAACACTATAGAAGCCAGGCCAAAATTTTGGAAACAATTCCTGAATCTTTAACTATTCTATTTTGTGTGCGAGCGTAAAATTCAGCCTCATGCTCATCAATTTCTTTCAAACCTGTCACAAGATCGGCTTTTGCAGGATCAACCATCTTAGTTCTGTGGTAGAGCTTCCAGAACAAAAATAAGACAATATCCACAAACACCATCAAGTAGTAGTAAAGAAAGTTGTCGATGTCAAACGAAGGAATGAAAGCAAAAATCCCGTAAAACATAATGACCAGAGATAGCCATACAGCTGCAAAAATAGCAGGATACGGTTGTAACTTTGTACACCAACTCTGTAATGGTAGCGAAAATCTATCAAGCCCCTGAGCATTGCAAGCCCTGTAAAATCCTAGAAAAGTGACCATCATCAGCAAGTAATTAATTAATTGAGCACCAGTACTCAGATCAACCATCCAGGTGATTGCAACCGAGGCAGTGGATCCGATCTGTAGTAATCCCAAACATGCAAAGGCTGTTGAGATCGCCAGGCAAAAGATTGGAACACCATTAAGCGTGGTGAAAGTAAAAATCTTAGGAGCAAATCCTCTTTTTGCCAATCCAAACAATGCTCTTGAGGAACAATACATGTAAGAATTTCCCGCCGAGAAAGAGGAAGTAATACAGAGAGCATTGACAATGTGTGGCAGAACTTTGATGTTCATATTTTTCATTGCAATGACGTACGGAGACACATTTGCACCCGAGGCTCCTTCTTCCAATGCAGTGACTAAAGTGGTATCTAAGTGGTCTAGAATGATTCCAACACAGAGTGCTCCCATCACGAAAAAGACAACCAATCTGAAAACAATGGTTTTGAAAGCCACTGGCATGGTTTTTCTGGGATTTTCAGCCTCTCCTGCCACCATTCCTAGATATTCAGGAGCAGCTTCAGAGAAAATTGAAGTACTGTACGCACCCCAAAAAGCAGAAGCACGGGTACCCAAATATGCTGGAAAAGCATTGTCGTAGCCTTTAAAGTTTCTGAAACCAAAAGCATCGTGTTCAGGGTTTCCTCCGACCATTGTGACAAATGTGAAAACTAAAGCACCAATGGCTAGGAGTAGCTTTCCAATAGCCAAACAGAACTCGGATTCACCGTACCATCTAACAGCAAAGATGTTTAGTAACAAATAAACAACAATTTGAGGAATCAAGCTGTCGACGGGAGAGTAGTCGTCTCTCCAATAATGAATCATCGAGTTCACAGAACTGATTTCATAAGGAATATAAATAGCCACCATGATAAAGAAGTTATATCCAAAAGCAAACTCCAGAGCTGGATCCACAAAACGACCAGCGTGTGTGATAAATGGCGAGTCAACAGGAAGATAACAGATCACCTCTCCAATTGTGAGAGTGACAATATACATCAAAAATGCTTCCAAAGCAAAGGCAACAAAAAGATTTCCAGGACCTCCCTTATAAAGACCGGAACCAATGGTCACAAACAAAGCCGTACCAATGGAACCTCCGATACTGATCAAATCAATATGCCGTCTTCTAAGATGACGCTTTGTGTGGCCATCAGCAACGATACGTTTGTGAGGTGTGTTGTCTATTGATTGAGACGAGGAAACCTCCTCAATCTCCTCATGTATTTCAACCTGCTTCTCTAACTTCGACATGGTTTTTCTGCCCCGCAATTTTAAGTCCAAACTTCAAAAAAGAAACCGATTTCCTTTTTATAAGGCAATTGCATCTTGCGCCAATGGAGAGCAAAGCCGCACTGTTGTCCACTAGGAACTTTGCTTATCAACGATCAGCTTGCCTGCTATCCCGAGAATTTCGCGATTTCCATTTTGGCAAGAGGCTTAGTAAGATATGCATCCATACTAGGGTACAATCCTCGGTTCGCAAAAACCTTGATTGTATCACTTCCACCATATACCAAAACCCATAGGGTTTTAAATTTAATGAGCTACCCCTTGCGGTATCTGGTTTATTACAACTATTAGAATTTCATCTTTAGATATGAAAATGAGGATTACGAGCTGGAAATATCAAGTGTGACATTTAAAGATTATATGTGCTAACTGAATAGCACCAAAACTCGACTTCAACTATACTTTAAACTTTATTGGTACACTAACTAATTTGATTTGCCCCGCTATCTAAAAACCGTCTTCTTATCTACAATCACATTATTTTTAGCACGTCTTATCAGAAAATACGCCCTGTCGTTCACACCTGCCACCCTATATGAAAAATACTAATCTTCTAAAATATGTTACCGAGGGAGGACCCTATCAAAAGCGATTGTCAATCACCACATTGACAGTGTCGAGGTTGGGTGGCATACAATAAAGCTAAACATGGATATTTCGAAAAAAAAGATGGAAAATCTTTCACCTGTCTGGTTGAAAATCACACCATGTTGATTGGCCCTATATCAAGTTCGATTTGGCTGTGGCGGAAAAATTTCCAGGGAGCACCAATTTATGAAATCAGCAGGAGCAGCTGGAGATAAAGCATTGTTTTTTGCTCCCAGTGGTGAGAGGAGACTTGGCATGATATTTGCTGCTATCGCTCGTGTTGTGCGGTATTGGCAATTTTTGTGATATATAAGTAGAGGTTCTTATCTCTAGCAGATCTCAAAGTAACTGGTGTAGTTGTAGAATAACTCAAGATGTCAAGCGACGAAAAAAGAGTTGAAAGTGTTGAAGTCCATGAAGTTGAAGATGTTGTTGACTCTTCCGATCAGCTTTATGACATGTTTCTAGAGTTGAAACAATATCCAGAGGAACAACTTGCTACCGATTCTGCGAAAGTGAAACGAAGACTCGATTTGCAATTTGTGCCATTAGTAAGTAAACTAATGATTTCCATATAATTTAAGCCTGGTTACTAATATCACAGCTAATGAGTACCTATTTTCTTTCATTTTTGGACAAGCAAACATTGAACTATTCCAATGCGTACGGTTTGCAAGCAGACAATAACATGACTGGTAGCGACTATTCCTGGGTGGCCAGTGCCACCAATTTTGGAATCTTGGTTGGAGCATATCCTGCAAACTTTATGCTCCAAAGATTTCCTATTGGAAAAACTCTTTCTATAATGGTCTTCATCTGGGGAACCATCTTGTTTTGTACTGTTGGTGTGAAGAGTTTTAGTGGCCTCTTTGCAGCTCGGTTTTTCTTGGGTCTAGTGGAATCTGTGATTTCTCCAGCCTGTGTTTCTTTGACTGCAATGTTCTATACTAGAGAAGAGCAGTCTCTAAGAATGTCAATGTGGTTAGGAGTCAATGGTGTTGCCGATATATTGGGAGGATTGCTAGCATGGGGTTGTGGACATTCTGGTGCCGCACTTGCATCCTGGAAACTGATTTACTTGGTGGTTGGAGCAATTACTTGCATCTGGAGTGTGGTTCTTTACTTCCTTCTGCCAGATTCTCCAAAAAACATTAAATTCTTTAGCCACTACGAGAGAATGCTGATGATCTACCGTACTTCTAAAAACAGTGCTGGTTCCAAAAACGCTCTCTATAAAAGCTATCAAATTAAAGAGGCGTTCCGTGATCCAAAATCTTACTTCTTTTGGAGTATGCAATTTGCTTTGGGTCTTCTCAATGGAGGTTCCTCAAACTTTACTTCGGCTTTATTCAAAGGATTTGGTTTTACTGGGTTGCAATCAACTAAGCTACAAATGGTGGGAGGTGCATTGGAAATTGTTTCTGTTTCTTTCATGGGATATATTGCTTCTCATGTGAAAAACACCATCATGCTTTGTATTTCCATTGGTGCAATCCCAAGTATGTGCGGTCTAATTGGAATCAGTACCATTCCCTTGGATGAAAAATATAGTCTTGCTGCTTGTTGTTGGTTGCAAAAGGTTTATGGTGTTACCATTATTCTTGTTTGGGCCTTACCTTCCATTAACGTTCTTGGTCACACTAAAAGATCAACAGTGATTGGTATGGGTTTTTTCCTTTATGCTGGTGCTGGTATTATCAGTCCACACTTTTTCATCACTGCACAATCACCAAGATACCATTCGGCTTGTATTGGACTCATTACTTGCTACGCATATGTGATTATCTGTCCATTGGTGTTTGGAGCTTATTTGCACTGGTGCAATAAAAAGCGTGATAAGGAAGGATATGTTGCTACTGATCGTGAAGAAGCCTTGGCTGGATACCAGGATAAGACCGATCTTGAAAACAAAGGTTTCCGTTACCTATTTTGAGTTATTAAGATATTGCAATTCTGTTTCTAGTATATCGAAAAACATTGCTAAGATCTGAAGAAGTTGTTTTCCAGCAACATAAAGTAGACTTCATGCTGCATACTCCTGCTCCACCACTGTAGTTTTGAGCTGTTCGTCAGTGTCATCCAAAAACGCTTCAATCTTGAAATCTGCAGACTTCCAAGCTGGAATATTGTTCTGGAATATCGCATCAATATCTTCCAAAGTTTTGTTTTTGGTTTCCGGATATGACAAAAACGAGTGGATTGTCATGGCACCACAAAACGTACCGAATAAAAAGTACGTTTTCCAAGTAATGTTTCTGAAAGCCGGTGGAGTGAACATGGCAAGAGCAAAGTTGCATGCCCAGTCGCATGCAACAGCAATAGACCCAGCTTTGGATCTAGTACGATTTGGTAGAACCTCCGAAAAGTAAGCCCAGGAACAGATGGCCCAAGTGGAAGAAAAAGCGACGACAAAAAGATATGATAATGCTGCTATTGCTTTTCCAACATCCTTGTGAGTGGATGGAATGGTAATCACCACAGTAGTGTCGGAGGTGATGTTGTCGACCGGAACAGAGTAAACTGCAAACAATGACCCCTCAACAAATAATAATATCATCATGGCAGCACCTCCATAAACCATCAAAGGTCTCCGACCAGCGTAGTCGCTGAGCGGGAGACTAGCAACAGAAATCAGAAAAAGTATAACGTACTCGATACTGGAACTGATCAAGTTGGTGTTTCCACTAAGTCCGATCATCTCAAAGATGTACACAATGTAATACATCATGACATTGAAACCGGTCATCTGGTTCCAGATTTGAGCAGAGATACTGACAATGCTACTTTTGTAGTTCTGCTTGTTGAAGAGATCCAAGTAACCAACATTTTGGTCTTGGTTGTCAAGCGCATCTTGGTGTAACTGTAGAACATCTTTTTCAATCTCCTGCTCTGGCTCACGAGCATTGAGTTTCCTTAAGATTTCTTCTCCAGTTTCCAAATAACCATTATTAGCTAGCCATCTAGGAGACTCTGGAAGAATCAAGATGCCGGGAATGAGAATCAATCCGGGAATGACTTCAATGGCCCAGGCAGTTCTGAAAGCTTTAGTACCCTCCAAAAATGTACATCCATATCCAATGAAGAACATTGTCATGATTCCAAAAGTAATAGCGACTTGATACAAGGCACAGATAAAACCTCTTTTGGAAGCTGGGGAGATTTCGGAGCAATAAACAGGAGTAGTTGTTGAGCCAAACCCAACACCAAGTCCAGAGATAATTCTTCCAACAACAAGTTGTGCGCGGTCGCGGGACGTGGATTGGATAATGGCTCCCAAAATCCAACACATACAGCAGATTAAAAGAGATGGTCTTCTGCCTAGTGGTTCAGCAAGAGCAGAAGCAGCAATACATCCAACGAAACTTCCCACCGACATGGACCCAGTAATTGCACCCTGCTCTGCTGAGTTGGGATTATTAAAAAAGTCCTTGTAGGAATCTTGAGATATGAATACGGAGATTGAGGAGATATCGAATCCAAACATAGCTCCCGAGACGGTAGCCACTAATCCAATGACAAATACATTGTGTGACTTAGGAAACTTGTCAAGATAGGCGTGTAGTCTGTAAACAAATGGGGAAACAGGAGACATGGTTATTAGTCTACGAGCTTGAACTATAAATGTGAAGATGGGGTTGGTAGGCCTATAAATACCCAAGCAAGTCGCTACGTGCGTCAAAAAGATTGAAGTCTTGTCATTTGCTACCATCCTCATGACCAATTATTGTCCAGATTGTGTCTAAACAATTGGGGTTTGTAATATCCAAATACACTTGCTACGCAAATCTCATCTTAGTCCCCGCCTTGAACAATAGCGGCAGGCACAAAGCATCTCTATTGTGGGGTTCTACCCCACATTTAAACTTTTGACTGCTATTGTATCTGGATTGCGGCTCATCCGAGAGATAGATCTTTTGTTTTGAAATCTTGTTTGCTGACTAACTTACTCGGAACTCCTTCAAATTAGTGATTGATTGTCGATCTTTTGACACAATGTGGTGCACTTGAAGCATTTTTAGATGATCATTGTTAAAAAAGCAAACTTTTTAAATCATCTTTAGTTCCAATGATATGCAGTATTTTTTTAAATTATTATTCACTACCTCTAACCAAACAGTTTGATAAGATTTGGTAGCAGGAGTCAAATTATCAATCCCAGCTCGATCAAATGGCCCAGCAGACCAGGCTTGACAAGTTTTGATCTTTATCATACGGTCTGAGGGTGCAGATGTAAAGTATGGTGTTAGGTGTCTCTGATATCAAAAATACAGAAGGCGGTATATTTTTAATCAGGAGCATGCGCTTTGAAAATGATAATATGCTCAACTCCAATCAAGAATATTTGATCGATGAGCAGACCTAACGTTCTTTTGATTGGAACCGGAGGAGTGGGTGCGGTCGTTGCCTATGGCATTCACTATACCGACAAGGCTAATCTTTCGGTGGTTGTCAGAAGAGACTACGAGAGAGTCAAGGAACGCGGATTTGACATCAAGTCTTGTGATTACGGTGAGATCCAAGGCTGGAGGCCATATAGATTCTATCCAACGGTTGAGGCAGCTGCTGCAGCCGGTATTGAGTATGATTTCCTTGTGATTACCACCAAAAACTTGCCAGATGTAGTCAAGGCTGAAGAGCTGACTGAGCCAGTAATCACTTCTGGAAAAACGGCCATTGTTCTGATGCAAAATGGGTTTGACCTTGGAACTCCTTTTATTGCCAAGTACCCCAAAAATGTTTGCATCTCTGGAGTTTCTCACATTGGTTCCCATAATTACAACGGAACTATTGTGCATGGCACAAAAGATAAAACATTGATCTCCTACTTTGAAAATCCAAACTTATCTAGGGAACAACAGGAAGAAAAGACTAAAGAATTTATTTCCTTGTATTCAAATAGTCAAAACGACTGTACTTATTTTCCCGACGCCAAATGGTACAGATACAGAAAACTTGTGTACAACGCAACTTTAAACACCACTTGTGCACTTACTGGGGTTGATACCGCTAGATTGGACTTTGCTGGTGCTTTGGATACAGTTGCAGTCCCTGCTATGAGAGAGGTGATTGCTGTGGCCAAAGCTGATGGAGTTGAGCTGCCAGACGATGTAATCAATTCTGTTGTGCACGCAGATGATTGCCAATACTTCGAGCCTTCAATGAGGGTTGATGTGAAAAAAGGGAACCCAATTGAACTAGAAGTTATTCTGGGAAACCTATTGAAGGTTGCAAAGAATCTGAAGGTAGAAACTCCTATTTTAACCTTGCTTTATAATCTGTTGAAAGTTGTGCAATTTAGACTTTTAGAGGACCAGGGCTACATTAGTGTTCCAGAAGATCGCCCAGCAATTACTAAATACTATGAATAGATTACAAGGAAACCTAAATTTCTACACAGTTATTATTTAATCTAATGACTCACTTACAATGAGTTTTTGCTCACCTGCTCAAGAAACTGATAATATCTTGGAGCACACTTTGCTCTCCATTTTTTTCCCCACTTGATGGTTGGAATGGCCATCACCATGCTACCCAGAACACATAGGCCAAAGAAAAGAAAAGCGTAACCGTAATTGGTACGGTCAATAAATGGTTGCACAGAGTAACTAATGGCAAAGTTGATCATAGAAGAGCACATAGCTAGCACAACCACCAATTCACCAGAAATGCCTCTAAAAGATTCCATGGCATAGGAAGTAGCAATACCACAGGCAGAGACTTGATGAGCAATCATAAGACATAGACCAATGGCGATGACAATCCAATGACAGTCTGTTTGTGCTCCCCATCCATACATCATATATCCGGCTGCGGCATAGGAAAATGATAAAACGAGTGTGTAAAGTCTCATTTCAGGCTCCTTAACACCATTATTGCGTTTAGCCAGATAGATGACAACGTGGTCTGAAAGAACACCCGTGGCCCACCCAATGATGTTTCCAATAAAGGCTCCAAAACAAATAAGTCCGGTAGCAGTATCAGTGAAGTCGTAAGGATCATCAGACAAAATTTCAGAAATGGTGTTGAAAGAAACAATACCAGCGGTACATCCAAATGCAAAAATGAAACCTGCAACAACGACATTTGGGAACATCCACAAAATAAATGGACGTTTAAAATATTGAAAGTAACTGACGCTGTCTTCTTTGTAATATTCCCACAATCTTAAGGTCTGCACATAAGTTCTCTTGGCAAATCTTGCATGAAGACTTGTTTGAGATTCGTGATCTTCAGCCACATTAACAATTGCAGCCGACTTTTCGTCTGTCACCTGCTTTTCTGATACAGATTCAGATAGCTGTTTGCCTTGGGATGAGAAAAGGAATCTTGGGAACAAAGTTTCTTCAAAACAGAACAGAAACAATGTAAAAGTGACAGCTTGAATAATTGCAACCAGATACTGAGACCATCTCCAACCAATGGTATCGGCAATACTTCCACCGCTGATTAGACCAATGACAGAGCCCAATTGCTGCCCAAACAAATAAACTGAAATCATACGACCCCTTTCGTGAACAAAGAACATATCGAACACACTGAGCTGAATAACAGCTTGATAGGCAGAAGTACCGAACCCGTTAAGAACACACGAAAGCATCCATTGAGCAACACCGTGGAACTCACCAGTCCAGATCGCCGAACCAAGAACCAACAGAGTAGTAAGAAGGAAAACAGGACGACGTCCTACTTTCATAGCCATTGGAATCCAAAAGATGTTGACGAATCCCAGAAGCAAATAGTTTAGCGCACTTCCACCGTTCATCTTGGCAATGCTAACGTTGGTTTCCTCGGAGATAGTATCCCATGCTGCTCCCAAGGTGTTTTCTCCAAACGAAAACGCACACGCATACATGGAAACCAAGAACAACTGCCAGTACTTCTTTTTTCTTGACCAGGTGAGCGGATCTCTACCGACACACTCGGTTGGCTGTGGAATCAAAATAATATCTGAGTCATCAGAAGCTTTTTGGTGAGTATGATCTGTGTGTTTCACGTCAACCAGGTATTCTGTTCCTGGAATTCCATCAATATAAGCGTCTCTTTCCATCTTTACTGGATGTCTGTCCAAGAAATGTTTTTGCCAGTCTAGTTCTTACTCGGTTGCTACCAATATATATAGAGAGTAATTAGCATTTGATAAGTGGATTTGCAAAATGCAATCCTGTTTTGAAAGGTTTATAGATAAGAGATTCGATGCGAGCTGCCATATTAGGCAGTGCGTAGAGACGTTATGCCTAACATGTCAGTTCTAGTCTGGTAAAATTAACTGAACCAGACAGGCAGGCACCACTACATTGCAGCCGAAAAATCAATTGGATGCGGCTGAGGATTTTCTACAGAAACCCACTCCTTGATCTCCTTTAAGTCTTTGACAGTACCATCTCCTCCCCATCTATCTTGCTTATCGTCTCTGCCTCCTGCGGTGTCAGGTCTCCATCGCCAAAACTTGGCATCCGTTTCACACAAACCTTCTCCTGTGACCAGTTTTGAAATATATTTCCCAATGACAGGCATTAGCATGAAGCTCAATCCCGAATCACCAGACCCAATGATCAAGTTTTTGTAATCCGGATGATAATCGATAATTAATTCTCGATCTGGAGAGTCTGTACACCAACAGGTCCTGGTCTTGACGAATGGTCTATCTGCGTATTCTGGTACTGTTTCCTTCAAATACTGTCTAACTCCCTTTTCTGCCTCTAACGGAATGGCATTAATGAAAAATGGAATTGAATTCCCCTTGTCGTCCATATGGGTGTATCCTGGAAACTCGTTACATATTTTAATCTCGTTATTCTCGTCGGCCTCAAAGAAAAATCCTTTTTCAACGTTGAAAATAACGGGCTGGTCTTTAAACGTTTTTGCTTCTTTGTCTGTCACTTTAATATGAGCTAAAGTGAATCCTTTGGCTTGTAATTGAAACTTGAAATCAATAATTCCAATCGCATTTGCTCCGGCTGTAAGCACAACCTGGTCTCCAGCAAATTTTTTTCCAGACTTGGCAACAATTCCTTTAAGAACCCCATCAACAACATCAAGACCGCTGATTTCTCCATCTTGACCAAACACAAACTTGACTCCCAGTTTTAGGCACTCCTTATAAGCACAAATCAACGAATTTCTAGCATGTAACCACCCGTCATCTTCGTTGAGGAAAAAACCTTTCCAATTAGGCATTTCCCCACTGATGACAGGAACATGCTTAGCAAACTTTTCTGGAGTGTCCAGATACTCGTACTCTTTGATTCCCTTTTCTTTTAGCTCGTAGACTCTCTTTTTGCTACGTAAGGCTTTTTCAGAAGATGCCGCAAATATGAATCCGACAGGGTGGTAATTTGGTTTGAACACCGGGTCGCTAGCCCAAGCATCCCGGGCCTCTATACGAATCCGATCAGGAGGAAGAATCTTTTCAGACTCATCAAACCAGTCGTAATCCACCATCTTGTTGCTGTCGTTTCCTGCCGCTATGGGCGACGGATTAGGATACTTGTCAAAGCATTGAATGTTGGTATATCCCTTTCTAGCAAGATCCAGGGCAGTAGACAAGCCAAACGTGCCTGCTCCTATGATTAGTACAGTCTGCGACATTTTACCTTTGAACACTCACTATTCAAAATAACCCATAGAAAGGCCAGTTTTTATGATTAGTATACATTTATCCTATGAAATAAGTGATATCTTGGTCATCGCCCAGCACCCTTCTTATCAGGATCGCGGTCGATCACCGATCTGATTGCGAATAAAAACGAATTACCCGCGCAATTAGATCAGGCGAATGTGTTTCAAGATTGCATTGAATGTGGACTCAATCTCTGGTTTGCATGGCGTGGTCATAGAACCTTTCGGTAAGATCGCTCACCAGCCGTTCAGATCCAAAATCGTAGAACTGTTTGAACCCATCCTGAAACACGTCTTGGGAAAACCAATCGTTCCATTCAAATTGGGCTAACGACGGCAGGTCTCTATCGGTGACAGGGTAGTCTGTTCGCTGCTTTTTTGCTTTCTGTTTCTGGTCCAAATGCTCAACAATGGCGGCCAAAACCATCTGGTACAGATCTTTAAATTTGGAAAACCTTTCAAAATGGTTGCAAGCCTCCTGCATGATCTCAAGACATTGCGAGGAAAACGCGCGCACCGCCTTGGAATCGGAGTCAACTCGCCAGCAGCAGTAGATCATGGTGAGGCCAACAGCCATGAGATCGTGTAGACACGCAGGGTTGACTTGCCAACCTATTTGGAGCAGTTTGGAATAGCATTGAACACATTCGACGCAATGAGCCTTACAAATGTATATGGTGTCGACTTCAGGAACTGGAAACGATGGCGAGGGTCTGTTGAGAATCACAGATATGACACAGAATCGCACTTTGAGCTCGTAAAAACATCCAAGATCATTTGGAACTTCGCGTTGGACCAAGGCTATCCAATCGGTAAGTGCAGTTTGTAAACGATGTTTGCATTTGAGCAACTCATCGTTGCTCAATTGTGGAGCTGAGCCAACGGTACGCGAGATGTAGATTGATTCAAGCATGTCACCGGAAATTTCACAGATCTTAATGAGCATGATTCCAGGAACAAACTGTACTTGGGCATAGTTTGACATGGGACCTGGCAAATCTGCCACGGCAAGATGATCATCGTTAATCAATCGCGGCAAAGGAGTATCAATTGCTTGGCTGCGTAGCGATAAACCACGACCGAATTTCATGGCTACCGTACGATCCACGATATAAGTGCACCAAAACAATCTGTTTCGAAGCTCGTTTTTTGTTTCTCCAAAATTCCATTCTGGATTGTATCTGTGAACACCCAATTCCATGGCCAGAGACATACAAAATCGACTCAAATGCCATAGATCTCCATTATCGTCCGCCAAAGCATTGGATTCCAGCATCCACATGTTGAGTAGCAATAAAGCTTGTAGCGACTTTTCCGACCGTCTCGACAGACAGTTTTCCAAATAACGAGATGCAGTGTTGTAATATTCAACAGGTGCAAAAGGATTTACAACTGTAGTGCTGTTTGGAAGTTTTAAGGATCCAATTGCCAACACCATGAACACAAAATATTTGTCAAAGTATGACATGTTTTGAGGTCCTTTGTAGATCTTCTGAATATTTTGTTTCAACTCGGGAAGCATCAAAATGGGGAAATAGATTTGGATCGAGTCAATATATTTGGCAACCAAAACATTAGCTGTTTTATACGGAGGAAGCGATGCACATTGACGAGAAATTGCCATGTCAAACGAATCCATTGCTGACGCTGTTTTTTCAATTTCGTTCAATCGATTCAAATTGATTTGACGAAGGAACAATTTGGCAAAATTCGATCCGGTGGCAGCTCCAATATACTTTCCGTCATTCAGACCACTGGTAGTGACTGTCAAACTGCCAACTTCTGTGGAGATATTGTCTATGACACTTTCATTTGCTGGTCCTCCAGGTTTGGCGGCGTTCTGGGCTTTCAATTGTCCTTCGAGTTGCGAAACCTGGTCACATAGTCGCTGCACAGTGTCATATTTGTAGCCCACTTCCTCGAGGATGTTACATTCAACCTTGGCTCTAGTGCACCGGGAGCATGCTGGCAGCTGGCCAGGACACTTTTATGTGTGTTAGTAGGACGTAGTCTTTGGGGAAAACAACATTTGGAACTCACCTTGACCTTTTTGGACTTGCAATATGCACAAGGCCTAATGAAATCTGGAGGAGGAACCATGATCTACAAGTCTCGGATCTGCCGAGATGGATGGATTTTGCACTGTTTTTTAAGCAAGTCCTTTTTTGTCTGCGACTTCCCAATCTCATGCGGGGTTGCCCAATTTGGAAGTCCTAGTCCCGAGGGCCACTACCGCGCCGCACACACGATAATGCAGACCGCCCCGGGGTGCTCGGCTCGGCCGACTCAATCGGGTCAACTAGAAGAACGCTTAAGACAAGTTCCTGGCTTGTTTTGCAATCCTGTTTTCTTCTGTGTATCTATGCTTCAACACGTCATGAAGACACTGACCACCTTGGAGACCCATACTTGTGGAGAGCCGTTCCGAACACTAATCGAAGGTCTTCCAGACCCGCTCCCCGGTAACACTCTACTGGAAAAACGAGACTATCTCAAGACTCACCATGATTACATACGGCTTACACTGATGAGAGAGCCCAGAGGGCATTACGACATGTTTGGAGGCTACTTAATGGATCCAATGGTTGCAGGGGCCGACTTTGCTGCGGTCTTTGTGAATCCCAGCGGATATACCGACCAGTGCGGTCACGGTATCATTTCTTTGGCCACCACTGTGGTCAAGTTAAATCTGCTACCAATGGAGAAGTACAAATTAAAGCCTGATTTGATAACCGTGAATCTGGAAACTACAGTCGGGATAGTCAAGGTACAGGCCTGTTGGGACGGAACCAATGTTGAATTTGTTCGGTTTACCAATACACCAGTATTTATATTGTACAAACAGCTAAAGCTATCTACTTCACTTGGTGAGGTTGTTGGTGATATTGTATTCAATGGTGCATTTAACTTTTTTCTAGACATTCCACCAGAAGTGTTAGAAGTGAAGACAGAAAACTCCCAGTTGTTGGTAGATTTTGGCTGGGAAGTGAAGAGTAAGATACACGAGATGGATTTAGACATCGTGAGCAAAGATTTTCCCCAAATAAAGGGTCTACATGGAGTGGATATTGCCAATACAAGATCCAAGATAGATATGACTGACGAAACGATTAGCAACCAGAAATCGGTATTAATACTTGGATACAAACAGATCGACCGGTCGCCTTGCGGATCTGGAACTGCTGGACGGACAGGTCAGCTATTTTTGAAAGGAGAGTTAGATGAAAAATATGTATTTGTAAACGAGTCGATTATTGGATCCTGTTTCAAGGCTCGGATTGTCAAGCAAGGATTGAGGGCTAATGCATCGGAGAAAAGTGCGTGTGTGGTTGAAATCGAAGGCCACGCCAATCTTCTTGGAAAGAGCGAGTGGTGGGTCGATCCTCAGGATAAGATAGCATACAACGGGTTTGTGTTGAATAAATAGACTAGCATAGCTATACATTCCCAATAGAGTAAATGTGTTTTTTGATTTTTTACGAGACATGTCGGTAAGTGCGCAATCCAATTTCCTAATGCAGAAGTCAGATAAGAATCTCGATGTCACAATAAGTTTTCCTCGCACCGCGCGAGAATTGTTTCCTCGGATAAAGCGAGGTATAGATAAGTGTTGATTGAATACGCGTTGAAACGTCTTTAAAAAACCAGCTTATGCCCTTCTTTGGCATCAATCGGTGCGACATCCAATGCAAGTTGACCAGACTATGATTGAGGACAAAGAAAAATCAACAAATAGTGCCGACGTTGGACTCATTTCAGTGAGCAGCAATGACGAAGACCCTGAAGTTCTTGCTGCCAAGCTCAAGTTGAACAAGAGGGTGGTCACCAAGATCGATTTGGTGATCCTTCCATTCTTGACCTGTACAATTTTTTTGCAGTTATTGGACAAGAACTGTCTTTCATATGCCGCTTTGTACGGTCTGAAGACCGACAATGGTCTTGTTGGCCAGCAATACAGTTGGTTGGCTACCATTTTCTATATTGCGTATCTATTGACCGAAATTCCTGTGTTTTTCTTCCTTCCGAAGCTGAAGAAGCTTTGTTCGGCCATGTGCATTCTTTTGGTGATTTGGGGTGCTTTGTTGATGTGTATGGCAGCTTGTCATAATTTCGCAGGCCTGGCCACTGTCAGATTCCTGTTGGGTATCTTTGAAGCTGCCATTCAACCAAGTTGTATTATGATTTCTACTGCCTGGTACACCAAGAAGGAACAACCTTTTAGAATGGCCCTGTGGTCCAACACGTTTGCAGGTATTTTCAACGGTATTTTTGGTTACGGAATTGGTCATTGGGGTGGTTCTTTGGCTATCTGGAAATACATTTTTCTTGTCTATGGAGCTGTGACTATTGTGTATGGTATTGCTTGCTTCTTTATTCTCCCTAACAGCATTGAAGATGCCTGGTTTTTGAACGAGGAAGAAAGACGCTGTGCCATTGCTAGAACTGCCACCAATCAAACCGGTATCCATTTGGGAGCCAGCGACTTGAAATGGCCGCAAATTTTTGAGTCGCTTAAAGATCCAAAGTACTGGCTGCTGGTGGTGTTTATCATTGTTCAGAACTTCATCAACGCAGGAATCACCAACTTCAACACCTTTATTATCAAAGGATTTGGATACTCCAGTTATAAGACCATGCTGTTGGCCACTCCACAGGCTGCTGTGGCAATGGGTGCTTGTACTCTGGTGGCTCTTATCTCATACTTTGTTAGAAACATCCGTTATCTGCTGATCTGTATTACCACTGCAGTGACAATGGCTGGTATTATCATGCTCTGGAAGATCTCGCCGGACGAGCACAGAAACACATGTCTTGCTGCTGTCTACATTTGTGGTTTCTACAATGCCCCGTACGTTTTGTGTTTGTCATTAATTGCCTCGAACAACAGTGGCTCGACCAAAAAAGCATTCAACTCCATCAGTGTGGGTTTGTTTTACGCTCTAGGAAATCTTATTGGTCCACAGTTCTTCCTCGACTCCGAGTCGCCAGAATACCCAACCGGAATAAAAGCCATGATGGCTGCATGTGTGATCATGTTGTTCTGTGTTTCCGGTTACGCATTCTTGTGCTTCCTTGAAAACAGAAGCAGGGACAGAAAAATGGCTCTCCACGACACACTTGTAGACACCATTCGAATTGGTGAGGAGGTTGACAAACAGGATCTCACCGATAAACAAAACCAGCATTTCCGTTATACCTTTTAGATTGATATGGAATATATTAAACAGCTCTTTATGGATTCTATTTGATTTCTAGTAGCTCATTGTTCACACACTCGGGCCTGCCAGTGCCGTAGAAATATTCCACCAGGTTATCCACGCATTTACGTTCAAACGCCCGGAAACTGTCCTGAGAAGCTACACCAATGTGAGGCAGCAAAGTCACTTTATAGTTGTCCAGCAATTTGGGATGAATTTTTGGTTCAAACTCATGAACATCGAATCCAGCACCAACCAATTGACCACGTTCCAAAGCATCTATCACGGCAGCTTCCTCAACAATCGGGCCTCGGGCAATGTTCACCAACCGAACCTGGTTTTTCATGTGTTTGAAACGTTCGAAATTGATCAAATGTTTGGTAGCAGGAGTGTATGGACAGCTCACAAACACACAGTCTGTCACGGCAAGCATTTCATTAAGATCGGCAAAAAACCGAAGTCCGGGGATTTGTTTCTCGTATTCAGGCTTGCTTTTCCGGTTGTGATAAACCACATCCATTCCCAAAGCTTTACATGCAAGAGCCACCCGAAGACCAATATTCCCCAGGCCAATGATTCCCAA
Source organism: Ogataea mattraensis (assembly GCA_030564055.1). Taxonomy (NCBI): domain Eukaryota; kingdom Fungi; phylum Ascomycota; class Pichiomycetes; order Pichiales; family Pichiaceae; genus Ogataea; species Ogataea mattraensis. Next base: position 1,118,546 of record JAJMLE010000003.1, on the reverse strand, counting down.
AGTTTTCCCGCACGGGTTTTCTCCCCAGTAAGTCAACGGTTTGGCCCCGTAATAATCATTATTCCGCACGCAATGTTCGGCATATGTGAGGTATCTGAACGATTGTAGAACTAAAAAGGTTCCAACATCAGCAGTGGCAATAGAGCAGCAGTCGGGCGAGTTACAGAACAGAATTCCCCGGCTGGTCAGATAGTCAACATCAACAATATCGAAGCCATGGCCGGATTGAACAATGATTTTCACCGAATCTGGAATATGTCTCACTGGTTCGTTTCTGAATAAATACTGGTTCACATAAGGCTGGCCTTTCAGCCATGTCGATCTGCAAATGGCTTCAATACCGGCAAATTTGCTGTCTGGTTTTTGGATCTCCTGGATAAACTCCTCTTCAGAGTTACAATCGTACCAGATGAGGTCAAATTTCTCATTCAGTGTATTCCATGCCTCTTCATCGTGAATTGCATTGTCCCATGGGATATACAACACCTTGGGTTTTCGATTAGTATCTCCCGTCATGACTGATGGAAGGAATAGTGTTGAAGAACAGTAAATGAAAAGAGCAGATTACAAATTAGTTGTCGGCAGATAAGATTGACGAAATTATTATTTTTGGCCGGTAGTTGCGCGACATTCGCGCAACTGCTACTCCGAAGATAATGATATTAGGTATGTCTATATAGGAGTCACTGTTGACGTAACTTAGCGCCCCATCGGACCAATGCAAGGTCTGAAAGAAAGCCCACCCAAAGAACAGCAGCACTGATTGTGCATGTCAGGCCAATTCCAATGGTGTCGATCTGTATGAGACATGTAGCGGCACCAACAACTCCTCCAATGTATCGCGCAAAATAATTCGATGCTATAGCATCACCCTTAAGATGAGGCATGCAATCCACGCAATATGCGTTGAGACTTGGGAAGGTAATGGTCTGGCCAAATGCTGCAATAAACATGGCAATCATTGGAACAGGCATCCCTCCTTTTTTGGTTTTGAGAGTCCAGCCATACAGAAGCACGCCTGCTGGTTGCAGCAGGCCAAGAGCCACAAAGGTAGAACGTAATCGATCTTCTGAAACTCTTTTTCCCCGGATCCTAATCCATTTTTTCACTGTATAATCAGAATATTTTCCACCCACAAAAGAACCGATCAAATAACCCATTCCAGGACAGAGATAGAATAATGCACCATAGATCGGGGTGGTTAGATCGAATCGTGGATCCACCACATCTCTAACTGGGGTGAGAAGAGCATATGTATTGTAAGTCATGGCTATTGAGATCATGGCAGCCAAAACAAGATTAACGTAACGCAATGAATAGGCCACTCTGAATGGATTGAAAGGAACAAACACAAACTTTTTCCCGGGGTTTTCTCTTTTGATCTCACTAGCAATTGTAGTTCTTGAAGTTTCTTTAAGAACAAACAGAATCAGAAGAAAATTCAACAGTCCAAGTCCAGCAATCACGGCAAAAATGACTCGCCAGGAAGTAAAAGTGACAATTAACCCTCCGCAAACAGGTCCAAAAGCAGGTCCAACCTGACTTCCGATAAGAATCCATCCAAGAGCATTTCCCCGTTGTGTTGGCAAATAGATATCTCCAACCACCGATCCCCCAATTGCAAACACCGCTGTTCCAAACAGTGCAGTGATGGCGCGGAAGACAAAGAATACGGCCAGATTTGGACTCACGGCCACCACTGCCGTCGAAATTGTAAATCCCCCAGCACAAAGCAACAGTAGGGGCTTACGGCCATAAATATGTGCCAGCGGAGACATAACACAAGGAGCCACCCCCATCAAGGCTGTGTAGACTGCGTTGGAAAGATCGATGATAAGCGAGGTTGTATGGTAATCGCTGGCAATATTGGACACGGCAGGTAGAAAAGCCATGTTGGAAGTTGGTGATAGGAATCCTGAGAAGGCCACTATAAGAACAAACATTCGTTTTTGAAAGTCTGTGAATTTTGAGTAATGTGGATCATCGTCGTCTGCTAGTTTTTCCACCGTTTGTTCCTGGATCGGTGATTCTTCAAAAGACTTCTGTTTGGACAGAGCTTCAATATCCTGGTTGGATTTCGACATTGTGTTCAATTCATTGGATATCACTGGTGTTAAGGATATTGATCACAAGACATTATGACTACTTTTATTGGGGACCCACAAAGCTGTTTATGTAGACTTGCACCGGCGGAGAAGACTCCCCATTTTGTCACTCCGACGGGAAAAACCATCTTAGCGCCATGCATGCAAAAAATGCGCGCTTTACAAAAATTAATAGTGCGGGCTGTGCGTAAAAGACATGGAGGAAGATGAGAAGAATTGAGAAGCCAAACTAGAGAAACCCAAATGATCGATATTGACAGGGCATTAGAAGAACTGACAATTAGTGAGAAGGCAGGATTATTGGCAGGAGTTGATTGGTGGCACACTCTGGAAATTCCTCGGTTGAAAATTCCTTCTTTGAGGACAACAGATGGACCAAACGGGGTGAGAGGCCAGAAACATTTCAACAGCACGCCAACAACGTGTGTTCCTGTGGGGACGGGATTGGGCGCTACGTGGAACAAGCAGTTGATCTATCAGGTTGGAGAGTTGCTCAGCGACGAATGCAAGCTCAAGGGAGCGCGGCTATTGTTGGGCCCCACAGTGAATATGCAAAGAGGTCCTCTTGGCGGCCGGGGATTCGAATCGTTTGGCGAAGATCCCGTTCTTTCGGGGTTTTTGGCAGCACAGTACATCCGGGGAGTTGAAAAATCAGGGGTTGGTTGTTCTATTAAGCATCTTGTTTGCAATGACCAGGAGTTTGAGAGAACTAGTGCGAACTCGGTGGTTTCCGAACGTGCCCTTCGGGAAATTTACTTGTTACCGTTTCAACTAGCAATCCGAGATGCAAATCCCATGTCGATTATGACCAGTTACAACAAATTGAATGGTAGACATTGTTCCGAGAGTCGTCATTTACTGCAAGATATTGTGAGGGGTGAATGGGGCTGGAAAGGCTGCATCACTTCCGATTGGGAAGGAACGTATTCAACAGTGGATGCCATTAAAGCAGGGTTGGATCTTGAGATGCCAGGACCCACCTCGTTTAGAGGAAATTTGATAGAGGTTTTGTTGGATGCCAAGATGATTGAGATGGAAGAAGTTGATGCGTGTGTGCGCAACATTTTAAATCTGATCAACAAGACGGATCGCAGTGGAATCGAGCAACATTCTCCTGAAAGTCAGAGAGATTTTGTCAAGGACCGTGAGTTTTTGACTAAATTGACAGCCGAAGGAGTTTGTTTGTTGAAGAACGAAACAAAGATTCTACCTTTAAGCAAGCAGAAGAAAACCGCAGTGATTGGGTTTAACGCCAAGTTCCCAGCATATGCTGGTGGAGGATCCTCATTGGTGACTCCCTACTACAAAAGTTCGCCATTAGAGTCAATCAAGGAGAAATTGAGGAATGAAGAGGTGGTGTACGAGCCGGGTGCGTATTCGTTCAAATATCTTCCCAGTCTCGGAGATTGTTTGCGGCTGGAATCTGGAGAAATTGGAGCTCGAATTCGGATCTACAATTATCCAGCTGATTTTAAAGGAGATCGGGAGCTTGTTGATGAATTGGTGTTGAAAGATATTAGTTATTTCCGGATGAATGATTATTATAACGACAAGTTGAGGTCACCGACTGTTTTCTATGCAGATATTGATTCATTATTTACTCCGGAATACACCGGTGAATATGAATTTGGACTTGCTGTTCATGGCACAGCCAATTTGTATATTGATGACAAGTTGGTTGTGAACAACACTGAGAACCAGGAGAGTGGATCTGCTTTCTATGGAATGGGTTCTACCGAAAGAAGAGGCCGTTTCCACTGCCAAGCGCGGAAAACCTACTCTTATCATATTTCTTTTGGAGCAAAAGGGACCAGCAAATTGCATGAGACAGGTCCAAGTATTGGAGGAGGAGGAGGCTTGATTTCCGGAGGAATCTTGGCTCTAGAGCCTGAGGATGCTATTGAAAGGGCAGTTCAAGCTGCTAAATATTCAGACCAGGTGGTGATTGTGAGCGGATTAAATAAAGAATGGGAGACAGAAGGAGATGACAGACCTGATATGATGCTTCCAGGAACAAACGACGAGATGATTTCTCGAGTTATCGACGCCAACCCCAACACTGTTGTTGTTATCCAAGCAGGGACTCCAGTAGACATGTCTAAATGGGTTTCTAAGACATCTGCATTGATGTATATGTCTTTTGGAGGCTGCGAGACAGGAGGAGGTTTAGCGGCAGTGTTATTTGGAGACGAAAACCCAAGTGGAAAGTTGCCAATCACTTTTCCTAAAAAGCTGGAAGACAACCCAAGCTTTCTCAATTTTGGAGCAGAACGTGGTAATGTCTATTATGGAGAGGGTGTTTATATGGGTTACCGGTACTACGATACCAAGCAAATCCCGCCTCTTTTTGCTTTTGGCTACGGTCTTTCATATACACAGTTTGACATGAAGAATCTTACGCTTGGAGTGAAGGACAGCATAATTGAACTTTGTGTGGATGTGACCAATGTGGGTGATCTACCAGGAGCTGAGACGGTACAAGTTTATGTTTCACAGAATCATCCCAGCATTAAGAGACCACTGAAAGAGTTGAAGGATTTTGAGAAGATATTTCTACTTCCAAACGAAACTAAGACGGTGAAGTTGGAGATTTCTTTAAAATACGCAATGGCCTTTTGGGACGAGCACAAACACTCGTGGATTTGCGAAGCTGACAGTTATACTGTGTTTGTTGGAAATTCGAGCGATTGCAACCATTTTCTCACGGCTAATTTCGAGAACACAAAAACGTTTTACTGGAAAGGTTTATAGATTTCGCCGTTGAAAAAAATATGAGTCAGGCTATTTAAGCCGCCCGGGCAAGCAGGGCCGGGAAAAGATAATAGAAATATATAAATACGATAAATTCACTCACATTTTTGACTACTCTAATTGATAAACCCTCTAATAAACTATGAAACAGGTTATTGTTGTGGGTGGTGGGGTTATTGGACTGACCTGCGCATACCAATTGGCCGAAAAGGGCTATTCTGTGTGTGTGATAGCCAAATATTTGCCATCCACCTCGATTGACGATCCACAGTACACTTCGCCATGGGCTGGTGCACATTATCGGCCATTTCCATCTAAAAGTGATGCAGAATTGCGTGATTCGAAGTTGGCCAGGGCAACATATTCTGCATTCAAAGAGCTGGCTGCTAAATTTCCCGAATCGTCCATTCGATTTGGCCAGGGAGTTGATTATATCGAACGCTATGATCCTTTATACAAGCAACTAAGTCCGGGCTATACAGAAGAATTGGAAGAGTTTGAGGTGATTCCAAAAGAGCAGTTGCCCGAAGGTATTAGTTTTGGAGCAAAATATAAAACCTGGTTTGTTAATGCTCCTGTTTACTTGCAGTTTTTGCAACGTAAACTTGAGGTTTATTACGGGGTGAAATTTCACCAGGAAAGCCTTGGCTCGTTGAAGCAGGTGAACGAATTGTTTCCCGGCCATGTTGTGATCAACTGCACTGGTAGAGGACTTAGTTATCATGGAGGTTATGATCCTAGCACGTTCCCCATCCGGGGCCAGACACTGCTTGTGCGTAATCCTCGCGATTATAGTATGTTACAGAAGACCATCACGTACCAGCTTGCAGACGGGTCCTGGTGTTTTGTGATTCCAAGACCTTTGGATGGTGGTGTGATTCTCGGTGGAACCAAGCAGATTTGGGGCTTGAGCTCCTCTGTTTCTGAGGACGATACTCGTCAATTGATTGCCAACGGCAAGAAACACTTTCCCGAGTTGATGATGGGGTCTGAATTCGAGGTGAAGCGAGTCAACGTCGGGTTCCGACCTGCGCGTAAGGACGGAGTACGTATTGAGCGGGAAGTTGTTGAAGATTGTGAAATAATCCATTGCTACGGGTTTGGGGGCTCTGGTTACGAGATGAGTTGGGGAGCAGGAGAGAAAGTGGTTGCTTTGGTTGAAGGAGTAAAAGCAAAGTTATAGAAATTTTTATAATTTAATCTTCCGATGTGCTCATCAAATGGATCTACTAGTTCCTAAAGCTCTGTAGCAATCGGTTCTGGCTCTATCACTCCCTTTTGCTCGCAGAGCAATTTGTATTGATCGGGTCTTCTATGCTTTTCAAAGTTGAAGATTCGATTTCTTGGTGGATAACAACTATCCAAATCAATTTCTGCCCATACTAGTTCATCATCATGGGTCTTGGTCTTAGCAATAATATATCCTGCAGGGTCCACAATGGTGGTTCCACCTATCATCGGATACTTTCCATCATCTGCCCCAGTTCTGGCCGAACAAAGAGAATAGCAGCAATTCGAATACGAATTATATTGAAGACAAATATCATTGTGATATGAAGCAGCATCTTCGGTGGTGTCTGCATTGACCATTTGAGAAGATGAATCCTGTTCCGGTTTGTTTGAGATTGGGGTGTTGTAACCAATGCACACGATCTCTGCTCCTTGAAGTCCCAATACTCTCCAAGACTCGGCCCATCTTCTGTCGTTGCAAATCAATTGTCCAACAATTGGCCCTCCATTGCCTGTTCCGGTTCCAGCCCATCGGAAAGCCTCCCAGTTTGTGTCTCCTTCCAGGAAGTACCTTTTTTCAAGGTGCTGCCAGGGGACATTTTCCAAAGGCTCCTTATCACCTGGAAGATGCATTTTCCTGTACTTGTGCACAATCTTGCCTGTTTGGTCTACAAACACAGAAGTGTTATAGTGATGTCCCTCGTCCGTCAGTTCTGCATATCCAACGCAAACAGCCATTCCGTACTCTTTAGCTCTTTGGAAAAAGGGAACAAACGGACCAAACTGAGTCACGTTACCCGATTGATACCATTTGTCAAGTTCAGACCCAAGCGGAATAATATAACGAGGAAAAAAGGTGGAAAAGGTAAGTTCTGGGAAATTCACAAGCTTGACCCCAGCTTCATGTGCCTGTTCGAGTAGCTTGATCATCCTTTGGATCACATCTTCGTAAGAAGTGTCCCGGTCTATCCTTCCCACCTGAGCAGCAGCAACCTTTATCAACCTCATAGGTATATGATTCCAGGTTGAATCGGCACCTCATTTCACCGCAGGGATGGAAGTCTATATGCTGTATATATATTTCACCTTATCAGTTGCCCGTTTTTTTCGGGCAAGAGAAATACAGATCCAGATTTTCCTGCGTGGGATCCGCGCAAATATAAACGTTGGCCGATTCTTCACCACAAAGCCGTTCTGGTAGGAAAAGTTGCCCCATGTCTACTGTTCAGAGACCTTACAAGTCGCGTAAAGTTCGTCCGTGCGACCGATGTCGAAAACGGCGGTCTGGATGTGTGATCGAAGGCGGTCCTCCCTGCAAGTTATGTGCGAGGTTGAAGGTAGCCTGCGAGTTCACTGCTAATGTTCCTCCTGTGAACAGACACAAATCCAGCACAATACCTCTTATTGTGAATCAACAACTGGTCCAATCGGAAGAAGCTTTCACCAGTCCAGAACCATGTTTGGCTCCCAAACCAAACTCGAATCCCTTGCCAGATCTAGATGATATAGGTAAATACTCGCTCGATACAGACATCTGGTCCAAGTTATTTGAATTGATAGTGGGACTGGATGAGTATGCTGAAACAGTCTCGATAACCTCATCTACCATCTTGCAGCCTAAAGAGGTCGGATCTCCAGTTGTCCAGGAAGACAAATACTCGCTCGATGCCTACAAAAAATACGAGTCTTGTCATCTGTTTGAGTCCAGCTACATAGATCCATACCTTTTCCTGCACAGACAATCTGCTGAAGAAACAGACCCGGCACAGCGGCCAATTCATGTACGCAGAATGAACAACTCCCCGTTTCCAAGCATGGTTTTATTTCGTCAATCAAGAATTGTCTCCGTGGATGATCTGGTGGTACAGATCCGCAACTTACTTGATCCACACATACCCAAATTGATGGTGTTATTTCTGCGCTTTGTGAACCCATTTTTTCCTGTTTTTTCCCGTGGAAGGTTTTACAGCTTTGCAAAAGAAGACCCCAAAGTGTTTCCTCCCAGTCTGTTTGCATCGATTTTAGCTGTGTCCATTGATTGTTGGGACAACAATCACGAATTGAGTCTAATTCCTCGGCCAAATACTGGTTTGTTGACAGATGCTGCCATGCAATCAATCAGTTCCGAGCTCTCAAACCCCTGTTACGGAACAATCCAAGCGTGCCTTTTACTTTCTCAGAAGACCTGCTTAAAACAAGGTTTGTTTGACGAAACCAAAGAATGGTGTTTGATTAACTTGGCATACTCGCTAGTACAATCAATGGGCTTGAATGTCAACTGTCTAACCTGGAATCTTCCAAGCTGGGAAAAACGGATTAGAAGACGTTTATGGTGGACGCTATTTGTTCAAGACAAATGGTTCAGTCTGTCATTGGGAAGAGGAAGCCATATTGCAAAAAGTGACTGGGACGTTCCTATCATCACGTCATCTGATTTCATCTATTACTCAGATCCCATTATCCAGGAACAGGATCATTGCTACAACGTTAAAAGCTTCTGCGTCTTGACAGAACTAACAATAATCATTGACAATATTATGGAAGAACTTCTTTCTGTCCGTAGTTCCAAACTGCCGCTACTGACAATCTATCACAAATACATTCTATTCCTGGAAAGAGTGATTAAACTGGAAAAAGATTGTCCTCCGTTTCTTCATGTCAACGATTTTACGTCAACACGGCCAATCCAATCCAACGCTTCGCTAAAAGTGGCCTTTCTAGCTGCCAAGGTTGTTCTCCATAGAGCCCTCCTGCACAGAATTCTAGACCAAACCGATACTTCATCTTCAGAAAAGCTTTCTAAAGATGTACAAATGAGCAGTCTCGATCTCGAAACAGAGATCCTCGAGGTATTTGGTAAGCTTCGGCCTCGTCATTTTGAATGTTTTTGGTTTTCTTGGTCCCGCTATAATTTTGCAACCATTGCCAGTTTTTTTTTACTACTTGCTGAAGTCGACCAATCTCAAAGTGTTTACATCTCCAATACTCACAAGCTCTACTGGTTTTTGAAGACCAGATCGAATTCATTTGCCCAATTGAACACCGCTCTTTCAATTCTCGAAACAGCAGGAATTGGAATCGTATCCTAAAAGTGTGTATGTATTATATCTCCCATAGCATTGCTTCTATAAATACGTCTGACCTCGTAATAATCTGCCCGACCGGGAATCCAGATATACTCCGCGTTTGGAAGTCTTTAATCCCATTCTGACCCAGCCAGAAAGAATGTTGACTGCAGCACAAACTCCATCAATCACTTGAACTCCCCGGTTAGAAACAGCAGCTTCCACGGCACGGGCCATATCACTCATTCCAGCACACCCAAGCACCAGGCAATCTGCATGCTGATTCTCAACCAAATTCTTTGCCACGTCCGTCATCAACGACAAAACCTCCTGTTTTGGCCGTGTTTCCAGCTCCTTAACACTGAGGCCTGTGGAAAGCAGTCCGGCGCAGAAAGGCTCCATTCCAAACGCTCTGACGGCAGATTGGTGTCTGATTTGCGACCGATAAACGGTACAAACGACACCAAACTTTCCACCAACCATTCTAGCAGCATAAAATCCTGCTTCTAAGATTCCACAACATGGAATATCAAATTCTTCTCTGATACAATTGACCAAAGGATGGTCGGAGAAACACCCAACGATGGCCGCATCCACTTGCGAAAGCAGATCGTACGCATCTCTAATAGAGTCGGCCGCAGATAATACACCATCCAAATGACCTTCAATCGTGACAGGTGCTTTCCCAGCCGGGGCAGTATATCCATACACTATGATGTCGGGAGGAATGCTGTTGGCAATCATCTCCAAACAAGATGTTGTCATTGTACAAGTGGAGTTGGGATTGATAAAAAGTATCTTGCAGGTTGGCTCCCCCGCACCTTTTACTGCTTCCAATTGATCAAGTGTCTTTAATGTCATGTTGCTTCAGGTTTGTCAACCTTCTGTTGTCTCCGTTTGACATGAAGCAGCGTTCTTCTTTTTGTACTGTGTAGGGCGGTGCAGTTTGAGGCTGTGCAGGTCCGCACAAGTGTTATCAGTTTGCCGATAAGCGGGCATGCGCGATCTTGCAGGTACTTGCCCGATCAAGCTAACGGTGTTTTTCTTTTCGTGGACATATAAATGGCCGTTCGCACTGAACCACCAGGAGCTTCTCCGGTGCTTGAAAACTAAGATGGAGTACGATCTGGTGGTTCACAATGGATATATAGTTTCGGCAGCCACTGTGCTGCCACGATCAATCTATATTGGAGTCAAGAATGGAATCATTGAGGCAATCTCAGCTTCTCCTTTACAAGGGAAACAGGTTATCGATGCTGAAGGTGGATACATCATGCCCGGCGGAATTGACTCACACGTTCATCTTTCACAAAAGAACACACCAGCAGGTGATACTGTGGAGTCCGGTACGCGGTCTGCGTTGCCCGGAGGTACCACGACAGTTATTCCTTTTGCGATTCAAAATGCCAAGGAAGACCATGATATTATTTCGGTTGTTGAAGATTATCATAATGTTGCCGATGGATATTCCTATTGTGACTATGGTTTTCATTTGATCATTTCCAATCCCAATGATGACATGTTACAATCGCAGCTTCCTCGGCTCATCGAGAAAGAGGGTATTACGTCGGTCAAAGTGTACACCACCTATCCTCGCTATAGACTCAGTGACGAAAAACTGCTGGATATTTTGCTTGCAAATCGCAAGCTGGGAATGACTACAATGATACATGCGGAAAACGCCGATATTATTGATTTTATTGGCAAGAAACTGGAGGAAAAACAAATGACTGATCCGTTTTACCATTCAGTGAGCAGACCACTTGAAGCCGAGGACGAAGCCACATACCGGGTGATTACGTTTTCGAAAATGATTGATGTCCCCATTTTGATTGTGCATATGTCATCGGAGATTGCTTTGGGCCATGTTAGGGACGCCCAGACAAGCTTGGTTCCTATTTTTGCAGAGACTTGTCCGCAGTATCTGTTTCTTACTGCCGACTATTTGAAGCATCAATGTTGTCACCATGTCCATAAGGACGATGAATTTGAAGGAGCCAAATATATTTGCTCTCCACCATTGAGACAATCTCAAAAAGAGTTGGACGGGGTTTGGAAAGCAATACAAAATGGAACTGTGACTGTTTTTAGCAGTGATCATGCTCCTACGGTGTATGACCATCCCTTGGGTAAAAAAGCCGGTCTAGTCAACGGAATTCCCCATTATAAGAAAGTTCCTAACGGTCTGCCAGGAATTGAAACTAGAATGCCTCTTCTCTTCTGTAAAGGAGTGGAAGCTGGCAAAATCACGCCGCAAAAATTTGTGGAGCTGTGCTCGACTAACCCGGCAAAATTATACGGCCTGGCCGACCGCAAAGGCTCCCTGGACGTGGGAATGGATGCAGATATGGTCATTTGGTATCCAAAGGACACAATGCAGCCCTTTGTTTTGAGCAATGACATGCTTCATCACGGAATAGACTACTCGCCTTACGAGGGAATGACTTTCACTAATTGGCCAAGATATACCATTCTTCGAGGAAATTTGGTGTGGAACCGTGATAATGGTGGGCTCACTGCTACTTCCACCACGGGGAAATATCTTAAAAGAGGTGTGTCGTCATTGGCAGGTCCATTGGGCCCTTTGAATCCAATTTTGGAGTAACGGGTGTATGTCCAGTACTAATAAATTGTGAGGTTTTTAATTTGCTACCATTTTTAAAATCTCAATGAGGAATAATTTAATGGGGCCCTGCAACCTTTGCGGGGACTTTTTTCTCTATAAAACAAGAATTTGTCCAGAAACTTATAACGAAAGCATTGAGTAGGTGTCTGGGCTTTCGACTGTTTGTTCAGGAATTATTAAATTGAGGAAGCACACAATGACAGCTCCGAAAATAAATGAGGTCTCGACAATCAAATCAACACCCTCCAAGAATCCAGAAAGGGCTTGGTTGGATCCCGAGTAGGCAAGAACGGAGTCGAACCAGGTCGAAACAACAGTACCGGCAAATCCCCATCCCAAACCACAAGATAGAATGAATCTGTTTCTACGGGTCCATGGAACAGTGGAAAGAACTTTGATACCAGCAACGCCAATGGTACCAAACAAGAACACTTGCATACCTCCAAACACTGGCTTTGGAAGAGCAGCAAAAGTGGCGGCAATCTTGGAAAAAATACCCATTAGCATCAACAAAACAGCAGCAACCCAACCTGCTCTTCTGGAAGCACACCCGGTAAGTAAAATCACACCGTTGTTGGCGGCTTGGGAAACCATAGGAAGACCTCCTCCAACAGAAGCCAAAACACTTCCCAAAGCATCACACATGATTCCTCCTTGAATTCTTGATTGGAACTCGTCTCCTTCGGTTTTTTGATGACTGGCCTCTGCAGTCGCAAGAATATCCGGAATACAACTGATACCTTCAACGATGAACATGAGCAATAGTGGCAAGATCAAGGAGCCGTCCACAGAGTACGTGTAGTTTTTGGTCCACAAAAAGTCTGCTGCAGGTGCACTTTGGATGTCGGAACCATCCCAGTAACCACAAGCGGCTGAGATGATACAGCCAATAAGAAGACCCAAGATGATTGAGGAACTTTTCATAATTGGCGATCCTACAAGATTGATGATGACAATAGAAGCAAAAGTGCTGAATCCCAATCCAATGTAGGCACGGGCTCCCCATAGCAATTCGTATTTTCCAGTGTCACAAGTGTCGTCAGAATAACAGCCACTTCCTCCTCCCCAACTTTCCATTCCGCTTCCAGCAAGATATATGGCAAGTAAAATAAGTAAAGTACCAGTGACCATGCTTGGAAAGACTCTTTTCAAGTAACGGGGTGGAACAAAAGCGACCAGGACCTGGATCCAAACAGTACATAACATTGATCCGAGGAATGCACCAAAAGCATCAGGACATGGCAAATAATTTCCATCATCATCAATAGGACAAGTTCCATTGGCATACCGAATACTGGAGTAAGAATAAGCGATTCCGATGATGTCAAAAGTAGGACCGACCACAGATAGAAGACCGGTTCCAACGTAGTATGGAGTCTTGTAGATGTGGAATCTGGTGATTTGAGCAAAGGTGGCCACACCAGCAGTGATCAAAGTACATGAGACTAGATGTTGGGTTTGTTCGGTATCCAAGTAGAGAGCATCTCCCATAAGCAAAGGAACTGCCACCAAACTACAGATCAAAGTCAAACAATGTTGAATTCCGAGCAAGATGGTGAGCAAAATTGGCACGTCATCATCGATTCCAAAATATGGTTGGACATGATCTTTGTATCTTTTGTTGAACGGCCAGATATCTGGGGTGAATAAATAAGCATAGTCGTAGTCACCCAACCACCCGTGTTTGGTGGTGAGCTTCGTGCGAAGAAATTTGAGTTTGTTTTGAATCGTAGGACCAGCCCCTAAATCAAGGGTGGATTGTTGCACCGGGGTCTTAATATCACTCATGACAGTGCTTTGTTAAAGCAAGTAGGATGTCCTATTTACAGAGTTTATTATTTCTTATATACCTGCACCATTAAGCTATAGTTATAACGGTTGTCCGATGCGGACCGACTTACTGATAAGGAAAAACAATAGAGACAGCTGCAGGCTAAAAAAAAATGTCCTCGAAGAATTCACCGCTGGGTTTCTATTTTGGGACTAGTTGATAGGAGAAAAGCAGCAGACTTTATAAATAACGGATCTGAAAAATTACTATCGTGATAGCCTTGCAATGTAAACCCGCCTCCAATTAATTATGGCTTTTGAATTTCCAACTACTTTGGAGTCCAAGGCTTTGCAAAAACTCAACTTCACTGTGTACTATGGAACGCTTGTCAGCACCCCAAAACTTGGAGAACTGGAGGTGATTCCAAATGCCAGAGTCGGAGTTGATTGCACTGGAACAATTGTATACATTCAGACTGATCCATTGACATCAGACGTTGTAGCTGAAGCAATGGAGTACGACTCCACTTTGCAGGGCATTCAAGTGGTCGATACTACGTCTTCTGGGTTCACTAAGTTCTTCCTTCCTGGATTCATTGACACCCACATCCATGCTCCCCAATTTCCAAACTGTGGAGTGTTTGGTAACTCAACCTTATTTTCCTGGTTGTTAAAGTATACCTATCCAATAGAGATGGCTCTGGAAGATCCGATCAAGGCCCAATCTGTCTATGATCGGGTGGTCAAAAAGACCTTGGCCAACGGGACCACCTGCTGTGCATATTATGCCACCATTCATTCCAGATCTACCAATATTCTTGCCGACTGCGCATATGAAAACGGACAACGTGCATACATTGGAAGAAGTTGCATGGACTGTGCCAGAAAAGAGTATACAGACGACGGCATTGAAGACGGTATCAAGTCTACGGTCGAGGTGATCGAGCACGTTAAAAGACGGGATCCTCAATACGAGTTGATCAAGCCAATTTTGAGTCCAAGAAATGCCAACAAATGTTCTAAGGAATACATGAGGTGGCTAGCAGACCAGAGCAATGAGCAGGATCTGCCTATTCAAGCCCATCTTGCTGAGACCGAGGATGAGGTCGACGATATTATGAAAAAGTTTCCAGAATGCAAGACTTATACTGAAATCTACGACATGCACAAACTGCTTAATGAAAAAACCATTCTTGGCCATTGTATCTATCTATCGGACGAGGAATTGGCTATGATCAACGAGAGAAAGAGTGCTATTTCTCATTGTCCAACCTCCAACAGTTGTTTGACTTCTGGTGAAGCCAGAGTCAGATGGATCCTGGATAGCAATGCCAAGGTTGGATTGGGAACCGATGTTTCTGGAGGGTATTCTCCATCGATTCTCACAACAGCCAGACATGCTGTTCTTGTTTCTCGTCATGTTGCTATGAAGACTAAAACCGACCATGACAAGCTCTCTGTAAACGATTCGTTGTATTTGGCAACTTTGGGTGGTGCAAAGGTGATTGGTATGGAAGATAAGCTTGGATCGTTTGCTATTGGCAAGAAATGGGAATGTCAGTTGATTGACTTGGACGTGGAAGAGTCTCCTGTTGATTTATTTGATTTCTTGAATCCAACTGTAGAAGGTCTTTTGGAAAAGAAAGAAGAAGACATTTCCAGATTTCAGGACTTGGTTGACAAGTGGGTGTTTAATGGAGATGATAGAAACGTTAGAAAGGTGTATGTCAACGGAAGATGTGTGATTGACAAAATTCAAAAAAGCTAATTTATAAAGCATTTCAGTTGTATATATAAAAACTACTGTATTCATTAACTGAAAACGTATCTATCATTATTGATCGTGATCGTCTACTGACTTGCAAAAGGAGACTTAAATTTTGGGCCTATTTACCGGAAACATGCTGCAATCTCTCAAAGTTCTTTCTCATGGCGTTTTCAATGAACTCTTTCCCGGTGACAGCTGGATACTTTTTCTGAGGACCTTGAATGACCACATCAGTGTTGGCTTGATTGAAAAAGGCAATAGTGTATCTGTCGCTTTGGTTCTCATCAGGACTAGGCAGTCTAACTCTATGGAAGTTGGACTTGAGAATATCATCCGACCAAGACATCAGCATGTCACCAATGTTGATAACAATGTCCCCGGTGGTGGAAGGAACAGCGGTCCATTCATCAGAATAACCAAAATCAGTGTGTGCTTCTCTTCCAGGACACACTTCCAAACCATGATCACCTGTTCTTTGGAACAACAAAGTAAGACAGTCGAAGTCGGTGTGAGGACCGGCCCTCCAGTGGTTTCCTTCAAACACCTTTCCGGTGGAATCGAAATAATGCAGTAATCTCAAGGTAGTTTGAGCAGTAGGCTCTTCCATCTTGTGTGCTTGGGTGAAGAAATTGCTTGGGTATCCCAAAGCCTCGGCAAAAAGCTCCATCACAAAGTTACTTAATGTTTGACATTTTTCCATAAATTCTTGTGCCTTATCTCTCCACAATTGTCCGACATCTTCAGCGGCTGGCCAGTTTTGGTTGATACGATGGTATTGGAGCTGTATTGACTCTTTCTGATCGGCAGTTCCAGTGGAAGGTCTGATTTGCGAGCAAGACTCGAATCCAGAGTTGAGTAGTTTCAAATGAGGAGTTTTCATTTTGGTTTCTTCTGGTAAAGCAAAAAACTGTTGAGCAAGATCAAACATCTGCTCGATGTCGCTCTTGGATGGAGATTCTTGCTCACATAGAGTGAAAAAGCCCGTGTTTTTGGCCGCATCAAACAACTGCTCCTTGATCTGTTCTCTGCGGGTCACACAGTCCTTGAGACTTATTCTAGGAATCACACGTTCGGCGTATTTGCGTTCTGGAACTGGCATGCTGGTATAAACACACTTCTTGCCTGGTGGTGCCATGCAAAAGGTGAGCCAAACCGGCTCAATTTATACTTTTTGCTACTGCATATCAGTGCGGCTCAAAATCGGTCTAGCCGACTCGGTCCGATTCATCAAGGCAAATGCATATAATTTTTTTAGGAAGGGCCCCGTTAAAAAAACAAACGAAACACCACTGGAATTGAACCGAGAAAATACCAGAATTTGTTCAACTCTATGAGTTCAATTCCACAGCTATGGGCCCCATAAGAGTCAAGACAGCATGCCAGAAGTGTCGATCGTTGAAACATAAATGCGATTTCAAGTATCCCAAATGCTCGCGCTGCGAACGGACCGGAACCGATTGCATTGTTCAAGATCCAACTTCTAGAGAGTATAGGCCTCGGAACTATTATCCCAAGACATTTGAGGGGGTGGCGAACCCTGTGACAGTCGAAATTTTGGATAAACGAATGCAAACGTTGGAAGAGAAGGTGATGATGTACGAAAAAGTGCTGGAAAATATGGGAGTAGACCTTAATCGGCCGCAAGGAAACCTTAGCATGAACCAGCTCACAATTCTGTCAATGATCCCATTCAAAGGCTCGTCGGCAACAATTGATCACGAGATCACCAAGACGTCGATTTTTGGTAAAATCGACTCGAACCAGCAATTGACTCAACTGGAAAGTCTTCCTAGTTCAAAAGAGACTTGCGATAGCATTATCTACAGTTACTATAAGTTTGCCTGGATCCAACATCCCATTATTGAGGACCAAGACATTCTGTATTTTCTCTCCAACAAGCACTACAACACTACCACAGTTTTGTCAAGTTGGGAGTTCTTTTTGATGTACATCTCGCTGGCAATCGGCACCGCCATCACTGGTGACTCCAGTAATCGTGTTCAGCAATATTATTTGTCTTCTATTGTGTTTCTCAAGAGATTTCTATCTTCTGTGCCCATTTTATTTCAGAACTCCGACGATAGCAAGGTCCAGATCCAATCATTGCAGGCGTTGTTGCTCATTTGCTCATTTGGTCTCCTTAAACCCATTTCGCCAGGGATTTGGTACGTGGTGGCCAGCGCAATGCGTGTGTGTGTCGATTTGGATTTGCATGAGGAATCTACATTGCTCAAATATGATCAACGCTCTGATTTCCCACGAAGATTGTTCTGGTCCTCATACGCTTTAGAACGGCAAATTTGTTGCTACGTCAACAAGCCGTTCAGTCTTAATGACGTTGACATTACCGCTAAGATGCTGCAACCAGCACCTAATGATGTCAGTCTGACCATCTCATGTCTGTTCATCAAAATTCGAAATTTACAGTCGATGATCCAACATTTTATCAACAAGAATGCTTCTGGAGTCTCGCATCCGTCTGATGAATGGCGTCACGAAATGCATATGGAACTCAACAACTGGCTGATTGAAGTGCTCGATTGCGATGATAGTCCTAATGTGGACCTCCAACAGGCCATTTCCTTTTCCAAAGATTTCCTTTTATTGACATATTTTCAGCAAATCCATACGCTTTACCGTCCCACCGGTTCGAAATCTCGAAAAGTGGCAGCCCACGAATACAAAATCCTTTTTGATTGCGCCGACAAAATCATCTACATCTACGACCAACTGGGCCGATCCAATCGTATCAATTACAAGTTTCTTTCGGTATATTCTGTTTATCAATCTGGTCTCACTGTGTTTTTTTGTCTACTCAATTCTCCTGAGCTCTGTTTCGAGCCCCAGATGTTGCAAAAAGCAGAAGTCATAATGAAAAAAGTTGCCTGGTTGACTAAAAGTCTCCGCAAAGATTGTCCGCCAGCAGAAAGTATCCAACGCACATTACAGAAACTTTACGAAACTACATGCGACGTTCTTCAAAAACGGTTGCAAAACCCAATTGAGATCAGCAAATTGTCCCCTCAGGCTGTTCAATACGGTCCATTCAGCCCGCCTCATCACACCAAATTAATCCAGCACGACGCCGTGCCTCTCGTTCCAACAATCACACAGTCGTTCGAAACTTACAACGAGCCTTGGGACAGTGCCCAACTACTCAAAGATCTCCGACTGGAAGACCTCAACATCGCATTCCCTTCCCGCACACCGCCACCACTTCACCATCACAGTAGTAGCAGCAGTGGAAACGGCTCTCCAAACAATGAGGTGCTAAACACCAGAGACCTCTGGGAATTCCTCTTTGAAGAGCCGTTCAATCTCAAAGACTTCATGATGTTCGACTAGTAAAGCGAGAAGTGCTCTTTATATATGTTGGTGTACGGATGTATAGTCAAGATATATTCCTTTATACAAATTTTGACTAACTTATTTGGTGTATTTCTCATACACCTGGTCCAGTTCTTTAATAAAATTCTTCTTGAACTCGATGTCGTCAGTCCAGGCCATCAGAATTCCTGTTTTTTCCAGCTCGTAGACATCTTTGATGGAGAAGTCGCATCCTTCAGCCACTCCCTTGAGAATCTCGGCCTTGTAATAAGCCATGTAAGCTGGATCATCACTGCTGAGAGTGGTTGGAATTCCGTAACGGAAAATGGTGTTGACCTTTGGAAACACAATGTGCGGTCCCAAATGTTTTTGGTAGCCCATAGGACATAAAGTGAGACCAAGACCGGTTTTTTTGATCAGATCCAATAGCTCCTTCTTATCAGCAACATTCAAACCATGATCAATTCTATCTGCTCCTGTAGGATAAGTGGGACGGAGATAAAGCTCTGGATGCTCAATTTCACATTGGGCTGGAGGAAGTTTTGCACCGCCCAGCTCGGTAGCAACAAATTCAATATGCTGATGAGTGTTGACCTGATCAACGTCACAATGGGACGTAATTTTGTAGCCATATTCACGAGCAAGAATAAAAGCTTCTTGAAATTTGGAAGGAGGATTGTTGTGTTCATCCGAATCCATTCCAATTCCAATAAGCTGGGAACGGTATGGATAGGACCGTTTGATGGTATCTAAAGCACTTTCCAAAGAAAGATCTCTCATGATGCACATGATCCAGTTCAGACGCACACCATGCAATTTAAAAGCATCATCCTTGGCTTTCAGATAACCTTCCAGCACCACATCAAAATCGATTCCCCTGATAGTGTGGCATTGCGGATCAAAGAACACCTCCACATACTGCACGTTTTGCGACTTGACCTTGATGACATAATCCATCGCCAAGTTGTAGAAGTCGTCCACAGTGATCAACACTTTGACTGACGCGTAATACACCTCCAAAAACTCTTGCAAATATCTGGCAGCATCCTGGCCTTCCTCATAGATGTAATCTGTTGGGTAGTGGGCACGCAGGTCTTCCAAAGAAGCGCAACCGGGGATAGTGAGGCCATTGGCCTCGGCACATTTCCACCGACGGTCGGCAGTTAAAGTTCCTTCAATATGGATGTGGAGTTCGCATTTTGGGATCTCATCCACAAATTTAGAGAGCTGTTGCAAATCGGACATGTGTGGAGTGAAAAATTTTGCTGGTTGTTTACTGATAAAACGTTGCAAAGAGTGGTTGTATAATTGGTGCTGCTTTAAAAGAGCCAATGATATTCTTGCAGGGCTCGTAACAGAGTCTTATCTGTGCGCGATAAGATTTTTTTCAGGGAGGGAGTGCGCGCATTGCCTTGAAATTACCGTGTTAGGCAAGAGTTGGCGTTGCAACAGCAAGACAATTTTGAACGAAGAATAACTGCAACAGCATGGAAGGGTAATTGGATCTACATGGAAGAACAAATGGCAGGTTTGGAAGATCTGTGACTGAAAATTTTTTTTTCTCTTGCTTTTTAGTCACGAAGGATTGTCGCACTATTATTTATTAATCTCGCCTTCTTTTCGGCGAGCAGGACGGTGCATTTTGACATAGAACACCACATGCGTTGATTATCGTTCCAAGGCATTACGCAGCAGAAAACTTATTGAAAATTACAGCATATTACAATAGCCTGGTGATAAGCTTACAATAGTGTTTTGGTTAAAATACAATAGCAGCATGATAACAGTCTAGAATTATGTCACTGTTTATGAGTTCAAAATGTTTTCCGCGTACCAAATCCAGCCAAATGCCGATCGAAAACGGCCGGAAAATTTTTTTTAGACGCAATTGTACAACAATCAGGCTATTGTTGAGGATATTTTGATAAGGTCCAGATTATGCATGCATCTGTAGGGGGACACACCTTTAAATTCTAGTAAAAGTTTTTTTCAGTGTCAAAACTTATAAAAGGACACCAACTACAACGTTTGCAATTGAAACCAATTGGCATTGCTCAAGATCCTCACTCAATTGCAATCATGACTGCTGAAATCCCACTTCCCCAAGGCGCCGGTTACGCCGTCGTTGTTGGGCTTGGTTTTGTGTTTTCTCTTGGTATGATTCTCACCACTTTCGTGTTGCGTCGTTATCAAAAAGAGATCATTACTGCTGAAGAGTTCGTTTCTGCTGGTCGTTCTGTTAAGACTGGTTTGATTGCCGCAGCCGTGGTCAGTTCTTGGACCTGGTAAGTATCCAATTGCCTATTTTCCAGCTTTCTTTGTACTAACAGTTTCAGGGCTGCCACTCTTTTACAATCGTGTACTCAAGTCTACAAAAATGGTATTTCTGGAGGTAAGTTTGGAATTGAATTTCACCGCTACCAGACTCTTGGATTCTAACTGTTCTAGGTTTCTATTATGCTTCAGGTGCAACCGTTCAAATCATCTTGTTTGCTTTCATCGCTATCAAGGCAAAGCAAAGAGCCCCGGAGGCTCACACCTATTTGGAAATTATCAAGGCCAGATATGGTCCTGCAGCACACGGAGTTTACATGTTTTTTGCCATTGCAACCAACATCTTGGTCACTGCTATGTTGCTCACTGGAGGCTCGGCCGTGATCAGCGATCTTACTGGAATGAACACTGTGGCTGCTTGTTACTTGCTGCCAGTCGGTGTTGTGGTGTATACTCTTTTTGGAGGTATTAAGGCTACCTTCTTGACTGATTACGCCCACACAATTGCGATCATTGTCATCATCCTCACCTTTGCTTTCACCACTTATTCCACCAGTTCGTTGCTTGGTTCTCCTGATAAGGTCTGGGAGCTTGTGACGCAAGCAGCCGAAGACAGTCCAATCAGTGGTAATGCTGGAGGCTCTTATCTAACCATGAACTCGAGATCCGGAGGTATCTTCTTCGTTATCAACATTGTTGGTAACTTCGGTACTGTTTTCCTCGATAACGGATATTGGAATAAAGCCATTGCTTCTAGTCCTGCTGCCGCTCTTCCTGGTTACATTCTTGGAGGTATTGCTTGG
The DNA here is from genome assembly GCA_030564055.1 of Ogataea mattraensis. Taxonomy (NCBI): domain Eukaryota; kingdom Fungi; phylum Ascomycota; class Pichiomycetes; order Pichiales; family Pichiaceae; genus Ogataea; species Ogataea mattraensis. The sequence goes on along the minus strand of JAJMLE010000003.1, from coordinate 1,096,827 downwards.
TTTGCTGTGCCTTGGCTTGTTTCCACCACTATGGGTCTTGCCTGTGTTGCTTTGGAGGGAAACCCTGCTTTCCCAACCTATCCTGACAAGTTGACCTCGGACCAGGTGTCTGCTGGTCTTGTGTTGCCAAACGCTGCTGTTGCCATGATGGGTAAAGGTGGTGCTGTGGCGGCTTTGGTGATGGTTTTCATGGCCGTTACTTCTGCTTCTTCTGCTGAATTCATTGCCGTTTCTTCCATCTTCTCTTACGATATCTACAAAGGTTACATCAATCCTAACGCTTCTGGAAAGAAACTTATCTTGACTTCCCACGCTTCTGTGATCATTTTCTCCTTGGTGATGTCTTCCTTTTCCACCGGATTATACTACGCCGGTATTTCCATGGGTTATTTGTACGAATTGATGGGAATCATTATTTCTGCTGCCGTGTTCCCTGCAGCCATGACTTTGCTTTCCAAAAGACAAAACGTCCAGGCTGCAATCTTCTCTCCAATCTTGGGAACTATCTTTGCAATCATCGGCTGGCTCGTGTGCACGAAGGTTCAATTTGGCCCACTTACTGTTGATAACACCTTTGAAGATAACGCAATGCTCACAGGTAACGTTGTTGCGTTGCTTTCTCCGTTGGTGTTTGTTCCAGTGCTCACTTTGATCTTTGGCTCCCAAGACTTTGATTGGGAAATCCTCAAGTCTATCAAAAGAGTTGACGAAACCGAAGAAATCATCGAGGCTACCGAGCCAAAATCAGCAGACTCGGAAATGCAACCAGTCAAGTCGCACATGACTGAAGCTGCCCATGACATCTACCAATCCAAGCGTGAATATGCTGCTAAACAGGAAGAAGAATTGTTAAGAAAGGCTTCCAAGGTTGCCATGTACACTTGTATTTTCATGGCTGTGGCTTTGCTAGTTCTGTGGCCAATGCCAATGTATGGAAGCAAGTATATCTTCTCCAAGAAGTTCTTCACTGGTTGGGTCACCGTTGCCATCATCTGGATCTTTGTGTCGGCCTTTATCGTCATCATCTTCCCTCTTTGGGAAGGAAGACATGGTATCTACACTTCTATGCGTGGTATCTATTGGGATCTTACTGGCCAGACTTACAAGCTTAGACAATGGCAGACAGAGCATCCAGAAGACTTACACGTGGTGCAAAGTCAGGTTTCTGCCGAAATTGCCAGAGAAAGATCCGAAGTTGAAGGTCTTGATCAGGCTTTAGAAGACACTGATTTGGGAGACAAAAAATAGTGCTTTTTTGTGTTGCTAAAGTGTTCGAATTTTTGAACCACACTTTTTTTATATTGCGGTGACTTTTCTTATGATTACTGTTAGTTCTCCATCTTTTATTTATACTTCTACAATTACCGCGATTTTCTTTTCTTAAGCGATTTTTCTTCTATTATTCAGCGTAACAATGTACCAATCTTGCCGCATCCGTCTTTCTATCCCCTTTTCAAACCTCTGATTATTAACCTCCATCAGTTTCCTTTCCTGGTCCTTCTCCTGCAGATCAGCTCGGTCGCGCCCACCGTCCGGATAACACAGATTTTTCTTATCAACCGTATATAAAATACTCACCGCCTCTTGAGATACTACAATTTTGTGTTCTAACACAACCCTACCATCCAAATTACTATGTCTGTGACTCTCAATAATGGGAAACAAATGCCAACTTTTGGCCTTGGCACTTGGGTATGTGTTTTGCTTAAATTGTCCATTAACTCGTACTAACCGTCTCACAGTTGTCAAAACCAGAAGAAGTGACCAACGCAGTTGAATTCGCATTGAAAAACGGTTACGTCCACATTGATACGGCTGCCATCTACGGCAATGAAGAGGCCGTGGGAGAAGGTATAAGACGCAGTGGAGTGGCCAGAGAAGATATCTTTGTGACCACCAAACTATGGAACACAATGCACCAGCCACATCACGTTGAGGAAGCTCTCGACACCAGCCTCAAGAAGCTTGGCCTCGACTACGTGGATCTATACTTGATGCATTACCCTTGTGCCAATGATAGAGAATCGGTTGAAAAAGAAGGCAAATATGTTACCATTGACGTTGATTACGTCGACACTTGGAAGGCGATGGAAAAGCTTTTGGCAACAGGCAAGACCAAGGCCATTGGAATCAGCAACTTCGCCCGGTGCGAGTTGCAAAGAGTTCTTGACAATTGTACCATCAAGCCTCAAGTCCACCAAATGGAACTGCATCCTTACTTAAAACAGGAAGAATTCCTTCAATTCCACAAAGACAACGACATCCATGTCACAGCATACTCTGGGTTTGGAAACCAAAACACCTGCTACGACGTTGCTTCCGAACCAAGACTGTTTGAACATCCTACAGTGGTTAAAATCAGTAAAGAATTGGATAAAACTCCAGCTCAGGTGCTAGTGGCATGGGCTTTAGCTCGTGGAACCTCAATCATTCCTAAATCCATCACCGACCATCGTATTGCTGCCAATCTTGTTGGAACCACCTTCACTCTAACTGACGATCAGTTTGCCCGTCTTTCCAACCTTGGTGTGTCCAAACGGTACGGTGATTATGGTCCAGTGGTGGGCTACCATTACTATGTGGATTTGGAGCAACCCGGCAAACCTCCTGCTACCACCGTTAACTGATGTAATAATATACACCTCACACCCATCTTATCAGACTGTAGAGCCGGGCGTGCACCGCCACACATTATATTTTACCAACGGTAAATTTTGTAGCGAAGATTTGAAAATTAATAAACTTTTTAATTAACTCTTAAAGTTTTGGGAAGAATAGAATATCTTGTGGATTTCACAGTTTGTTGCGCAAATTATGGTGACTCCCAAGAGAGAATTCAGCTGCCAGGCTTGTCATAAAGTTTTTTCCCGTATAGACTACCTGAATCGACACCAGGCGAACCACGATGCGGTAAAGCCGTACCCTTGTCAGCAATGCAACATCGGATTTGCCCGACGGGATCTTCGAGACAAACATTTCAAATCAAAAGTACACAAGAGACGGATAGAAGCTTTGCGACGGCAAGAACTGGTGCCCATTTCACCTCAGCAGCAACCAGTCCAACAATCGGAAGCCATAGAGGTGGAAACCGACAACTATAGTTGGTTGTTTGGAGGCTTTGCCGAAAATGGAGCACACACTCCACCCTTGGATGATCCGGTGACTTATTCCAACAGCATTCTATCTGAAATTATTATCAATTCGCCGCTTGCGATTGCCCATCATGATACTAAGTTGAACAGTTACGATGTTTCCACTTCAAACAGACTTTCCGCTATGCTTCAAATGCCCCAACTTTGTGAACTTTTGACTCCTGAAAACATGTCGTTATTCACCGAGCTTTTCTGGGCAAATTTTGATGTGAATTATCCAATCGTCCACAAAGCCTCGTATAGCCCCAACGAAAGTCATCCTTTTCTCGTGTTGATCATCCAAATCATTGGAATGGTGTATTCGAAAATACCCAAGAACGTTGAAACTGCCATTTCTATGCAAAGAGGTCTAATCAAACTACAGTTGGAGGCACTTTGTGACTCGGAAAAACTGAGCCTGGATGTCATTCAATCCTTACTGCTCACAAACTACTTCAGTTCCTCGATTGGTGACAAAAGTTTGCAACGACAGGCAAAACTGTTTAATGGGACCATAATTGGTCTATTGGACCTTCCAAAACTATCTGGCTCGATGCAAGAGCCATCATTGGCTCTTCCAGTGACCATGAATAGTGAGCAGCTGGAACGATTTTGGCTCGATTGGATCAAATATGAGTCGTATAAAAGAGCTGCTTTCTTTGCTTATATATGTGACTCTCAACAGGCATACTTCCAAGGAACAAATCCATTGATTTCGGTTTTTGAGCTGCAGATGGACCTGCCATATACGGATGCAGTTTGGAATTCCAGCGATGTCAATTCGTTTGTGTTGGAGTATTTGAAACAGCCACGAGAACTGGCTCCCCGGAGAAAAGAGACCATGCGGCCAGTATTTGGTTCAGATACAATCAATCTGATGCCCAACATCAAGGAGGAAGGAAGATGGCCAAACTTTCTGTTTAGTCTGCGTAGACTAATGCAACCATATAAGGAACACCAAAAGGAGTACAACTTGAACTGTTTCTCGCAATTCTCAAGACTCATTTTTCTTCAAGGATTGATCAGTCTTACTTGGACTTTGAAATGGAAAGGATTGCAAGATTTTGGAATCGCTTCCAAGAAGAAATTGGACAGCCTTTCCAACAAATTGACCGATGCTTTCAATAGATGGAGGGATTACTTTGATTATCAAATTCTGGCCATCAACAATTCGGTTATGAATGCAGAAAAGGTGAAAGATTTTGATCTTTCATATCTCAACAGGTATGATACTTCGCCTATCTTTTGGAACAATTTATCATTGTACCAATTTGGATTGGTGTTACTCCATGTGAATCCATTTTCTCTTCAAGAGTTTGCGCACGATTACACATTGAACGTTTCTAGAGATGATCCTTTTCCAAAACTGAAACAGGCGGCGAAATTTCAGTCCTGGGTTAGAACCAAAAGTGCTCAAAGCACCTTGGTAAGCGCATGTAAACTGCTCCGGACGGTTTTTATCAACAAGGATATGTTGATGAGTATTCCTCATCTTACTAAATATGCAGGATCTGCATGCCTTGTTCTATGGTGCTATGAGACTTATCGCGAAGACTTGCCAACAAGTATGGAGAGTTCTGGAATGAATGCTCCAAATCCAATTCGATATCTTCACAACGGTCAAATCGACGAGATGGCCGCCAAAGAAGATGCTTTGGAATATCTAAACATGGTGATTGACGATGAAGAAAGCTTTTTAGAAGAACATACCCAATTTTTGTTGAGACAGCAGCGTGTTCTTGGAGTTCTTTGCTATAGCAGTTTGTTGATGAGAGAGAGCCAGTGGAAAAGTTTAGATGTTGGTGCTGAATTGCTGGAGGCTTTAGTGTTGAAGAAGCATTCTACCAAGGGCCGAGAGCTTTTACTATGAGAATAGACGCGATCCACATTTTAATCGGTTATATAATACTATATATCTCGTGTTGATAGAATTAGAGCAATGCAACAGCTTACACCGACGATCCATCTTTTTCGGTGAGTTCAGTCACACAGTTGACCTTTTCGGGAAGTTCAACCTCAGAAACGTAATCACTGTCTTCAATGAATGGAGCCTCAAGACCAAGTCCTGGCGGAGGGAAGAAGTAGTTAATTGCGGTGTGAGCAATTATGGTCACTATCAATCCAACAAGATATGTCAAGTTGTAGAACTTTTCGTATCCACTAGGCATCGAGTATCCACCTGCAGTGCAAATAAGACCAGGCAAGGTAGGAAGAGAACCAATCAAAAAGGCAGCTAAACCTCTCCAGTTGAGTCCCCACTTGGACCAGTAAATAGAATTCTCGGTCCTGTAAAGATCGCACATTCTGTACTTCATCTTTCTAACAAAAAAGAAGTCGGCAATAGCTCCTCCAACCAGCGGACCAACAAACACAGAAAATCCGGAAATGACCGTCAAGAAGGTGTTGGAGGTGGCCAAAAGCTTCCATGGTTGACAGAGCAATCCAATGATAGTCATCAAATAACTTCCTCTTCTAATGTTGAGGTATTTTGGAGAGTAGGCAGCAACATCCATACCAGTACTACAAGCAGTCAGCAAAACGGCCTGCCATAACTGTCCAGAGATAATACCGAAAGATCCAAAGAAAACACCAGCTCTGGAAGCAGCGTTGAAGTTGTAGTATTCCAAAATTGCAGGAAGCAGAGTGACTGGATTCCAGTAAATGGTACCTAACACAGGTTCCATGGCTGCAGAAGCAAAAATTCCCATGGCTGCAGTCACAAAAATAGTCACAGGAGCGGTGATAATTTGACTGAAGTTCGGAGCAAATCTAGTCTTTGTATATCTGGTCCAATCACTTTGACCCAAGACTCCCGAGTTTGATCCACAAACATTGGTAATCATGAAAAATGCGGCCCAAGCAGGGTTGCTACCAGTGGTAGAAGGAGAATCCCAAAGCTCTCCCAATTTTCCATTATTGGCATGCAAGGACCAGCCAAGAAGACCAAAGAACGAACCACACTGCAACACAAACGAAATGAGCACCATGGATTGCATTTTTTCAGGAGGAATCAACATGGTGAAAAAGAAGAGGATAAGTGCCAAGAAAACTCCAAGTAACTCTCCTCTAGTTAACGGACTCCAATCGGAAAAGGTTTCACCCATGTACCCAGTGACAAACACTGGGGAAAGTGCACCAAGAGTTCCAACAAAAGCTTGTGCCATATAGTAGAAGTGCAATCCTTGCCAAATACAAGCAATGAAAGATTTGATTGCAATTGGAAGATAACATCCATAGAAACCAAAGGCAGCACGAGAAGAAACAGTATAACCGATTCTTCTTTTTTGACCAATAACACCAATAGCGACTGCCAAAATACCGACAATCATGGCTCCTCCAGCAATGGCAGCAAGTGCCTGCTTACAATTCAATCCATAATCGATAGCAGAAGAACCCATAGACCAAGTAGGAATACCCATACCGGCCACAGCCCAATAACCAAAATACGACAGCGAAGTCCAGGTTTGTCTATCCTTAGGAGTTGGAATCAAATCTCTGTTTGTCCACTTATCATTCTCGAATTCAGCATCCTCTTCTCTAGGAACAGCGAATAATTCTGAAGCTGGTAGCTTGTTAGGGTTACGAATCACTCTCACGAGCCATGGGTCGTTGAAGGGATTAGGGATTCCCAAATCTGTAATCTTCCAATCTTGAGAAACCATGATTATAATTGCTTATTTTTAGAATGCTCATGAGTCGTAGATTGTGTTGATCAGTACCAGTTTATATACATTGATGGATTGCCGTTTCTGGCTTATCAAATCACCGCGATAAGATATCATCTTCCTGATGTCAAAGGTTCTCCAGCTAAAATTTTTTCCTCCCCGGTGGGCACAAAGGATCAAGGCTGTGCTTTGGGTGGAGAAGCACCGCCTCCACTACAATCTAATTGGAATACAAGAGGTGTATATTGTTTATTTGTCAGTATATGTCGGATTCATCCTCCTTTCAATGTACTCCTGTGCATTGATAGGCTCATATTTTTTAGGATTTTGTTCATCCCAACATCCTGGCAAGCATTCGATAGTGACGTCCCTGTTTGTGTTAATAAAGTATGGAATTGAGTACCGAGCTTTAGAAATACCGGTTCCAGACTTGGTAAACGGAGCTCCCACCCTATGTAGAGTACTTTTAAGCCTATCATTAGACCATCTCATCAAAAAATCGCCGATGTTGACCACCACGGTTCCTGGAATCGGATATCCAGGAAGAAATTTTCCTGGATTATGAGGGTCCTCAATTTCCAATCCGCCAGTTTGATCCTGGAAAAGCATTGTCATTGTTCCAAAATCTGAATGGGCTCCAATTCTTTCCTTCTCTCCGGTTTTGAGCTCTTCTTCCTTGGTGGGTGGATAGTGTAGCAGACGCAACTGGTTGATGCCGTCAGAATGACATTTGATGAAGTAATCCTCTTCAAGTCCTAAGCCCAGAGCAGTAGCCTTCAAAATCTCTCTGCTTGCGTCAAAACATGTTTTCCAAAAATCAACCATAAACTTCCTGAAACCAGGAATGTCTTCCTCTTCGGGCCAAAAATTGTAATACAGAGTGTCTGCCTCATTATTCATCTCAAACGATTCCTTGACATCCGGATGCTTTCTTTGCTCCTCAACTTTGTCTTTCTCCGGATCCAGACCCAGTTGTGACACTTTCTCTCTTCCAATGTACGAATAACCAGTATGATGACATGGGGTAGGCGGATGAGGACATTTCATCTTGTTTTCCAATGGCATGTCAAAAAACTTCTTACTCCATTCAAAACATTGATCGATTTTCTCTTGCGGAATTCCATGGTTGGTCAAATAAAGAAACCCGACGTCTTTCATAGCATTGTAGATCTGCTGAGCAAGAGCCAATCTTTCCTCCTGGGTGCCCTCCAAAAAGGGCTTGAAGTCAATCAAAGGCAATCCTTGCAAACTGGTCTTATCAATCTCGGTCTTTTCTGGCATTTCTTTTTAAGCTTAGTAGCGTATTGATCCAAAAAATTCTCAACCAAGCTCCAAACTCCCCTGTATATATCGTTATCTCTGTGCCCACCGTCCCGGTACTGCAGGTTGATCGATACCGATAAGCTCACATCTCTGCACAGCTTTATGCCGGACCCCTCAAAAATCTTGTCTCGGCTGCACAGCCCAAGATAACTACTTGTCTATCGACTATCAACGAATGTGTCTTAAAGCAATTATGTGCCACGAAAATAGCCAGCCGTTGAATCTTGCTTGCCAACACACAAAATTTTAAAGGGCGGTGCTATGTGAGGAAGCGGCTTTTACGGTTCCGTCCAACTTGGGTGCCGCATTGGTTGCTGCTGGAAGAAAGAAACGTTTTTGGAGTAGTATGTCGAACATTATACTCATGTCTACCCAACCGTTCTTGGTGGGGATTTAGACCAAGGTGTGAAGTTTTTGCCCAATTCGGTCTTGAAAATGTTTCTGCGGATTTCAATTCAGGACATTTGTCAATGATTTTCAATTCCGAAAACTCTTTTAAACCCGGGTGGTTTTTTTGGGCTTCCCCAGTATCCATATGACGCGCCATTATTGAAACCCAAACAGTCACAGAATAATACGTGTACTCTCTTCAAGAGGTTAAGGATGTGATTAAACTGGTGGAAACTGGGCTACGTAAAATCGGCCAGGAGGTCGGAGTCCAGCTACAAACATTTGATTTTGAGCATTGTGATGAGGCCATTAATGCTGCGGCTGAAATTAAATTGTACAGGCCGTAAAAGTATTCAATTCCAAATCTTGGCATTGCATGCTTCTACTGTAAAGATCTCTATTCATTTATCCAACTCTTACTAATACAACTAAGCCTTCCGACTCGGTATCTGACACTTCTTTTGTGGGGCCATATTATTAGTAATCTTGCTTCGCTTACCGTCATGCATCTACGGAGTTAACATTCACCCGCTACTGATTAAGTCCGGTGTAAATGGAGGTTTGTCTCCAACAAAAAAACTATTAATATTGAGTATTTGCAACATCTGATCCACGTTTGTACACTCATGTAGAATCAATAACAGATATCATGTCATACAAAGCTGTTATTTGCCACGAATATGGCAAACCATTATCTCTGGAAACTCAACCTTTGCCTCAAGTCCAATCGGGTACTGCTCTAGTCCGCATCGAAAGAGCCGTCACTGGAGCCTCAATAAAGGAACTTTTGAAAGGTGGTAATCCATTTTTCAGCATGCCAACTCCCTTCATTCCAGGAAACTGTGGAGTTGGTCGTGTTGAAAAAGTCTCCGACGACGCAACCAGTTTAAAACCTGGCCAATTAGTGCTAATGGATAGCTTTGTGGTTGCCAGAGATGACTCGAGTCAAAGTCTTATCAAGTCCTTGTTTCCAGGAATAAGTGCAGAATCTAGAAACCTGGCTACCGACATGCACAGAAGAAGTGGATATTGGGCAGAATACGTGCTCTCTTCTTTGGAGAACTGTCATCCTTTGAACGAGGAATTACTTCTTGGCTCGCCAGAAACTGGGGGATTGGGCTACGACGTTGGAGACATGGGTGCTCTTGCATTCATGTCTGTTGCTTACGGAGCTTTCAGGTCCATTGATCTAAAGCCGGGCCAGACTGTTATCGTGTCTCCAGCCACCGGCTGGTTTAGTGGCGCTGCTGTGGCTGTTGCTTCCAGCATGGGTGCCAGAGTGATTGCCGTTGGAAGGAATAAACAGGTTCTTGAGCAGCATGCCAAAAACTTTCCAAGGGTTTATCCAACCGTTCTCACTGGAGATTCTGAGGAAGACGTCAAATTGTTGACCAAGTTTGGTCCTGTCGATGCTTACATGGAATTCTCTCCAGCTCACTTGGATAAGGTCCCTAATTTGGACGCCTGTTTCAAGGCATTGAAAACTGGTGGTAAGGTGGTTCTTTCTGGATTCCCTCAAACCATGTTTTCTGTTCCTTACGGTGTGACTGTGTTGAAAAGCATCACCATTCAAGGAAGATTCATGTACACCACAGAAGAGGTGCGGGAAGTCATCAAACTGGCAGAGATCGGTGCTCTCAAATTGGGAAAATCGGCAGGTATCAATGTTCAGACGTTTGCTTTGAGTGATTACGAAAAGGCCATGGATGCGGCAGCAATGGATCCAAAAATGAGCACCTTGGTTGTACTTAAACCTTGAGATCAATAATTTCCCGAAAATACAGGTGTTACCTGTGCTACCCGAAGGTGGGCAGCCGGTGGGCGGAGTTTTTTTTTTTTGGTGGAGCCTTGCACACCAACCTCCGTTTCGGGAAATTTTGAGGATCTTTGATAAGATATTGCGTATATATAGTTATTAAGAAAAATGTAAATACTTTACCGTCTTTTTTCCTACTTTAAACGTATATTTAGAGCTATGCTGATTGGAGTTGACGTCGGAGGAACTAATACTGATTCGGTCTTGATTGACCCAACCCAGATCAAAGAGGAAAACCACGGAGTGCTATCTTGGAATAAGATAGTGACTTCCGCAGAAGTTTCCGACAGTATTCAATTGGGAATTTCAAAGTTATTTGAAGAGAGAACAGATGTCGATAAGAAAGATGTGGCGTCGGTCACCATCGGTACCACCCACTTTATCAATGCTGTTGTTGAACAAGACAGTGCAAGACTCGACAGAGTGGCTGTGTTCAGATTATGTGGACCGTATTCTAAACACATTTATCCGTTTTCCGATTTTCCGGAAGGCTTGAAACACGTTATTAAAGGATATATTGCTTATTTGAATGGAGGATTTCATGTGGATGGAAATGTGATCCAGCCTGTTGACGAGGAAGAAGTTCGTCGCCATGTTAAAGAGGCCAAAGCTCTAGGTATTCAATCTTTTGCAGTGATTGGTATATTCTCACACATGAAACCGGAACAGGAAGAGCTTGTTAAGGAAATCATTTTGAAAGAAATTCCCCACGCCAAGGTTTCTGTTTCTCATCAAGTGTCTGGTATTGGTTTTCTTGAAAGAGAAAATGCAACTATTTTAAATGCATCAATCTTGAGATTTGCAGAGAAGATCATTTCTTCATTTGCTAATGCCATCAAAAAACTTGGACTTCACTGTCCCGTTTTCTTGACCCAAAACGATGGTACCATTCTATCCGCTGTTGAGGCTTTAAGTTTACCTATCAGGACTTTCTCTTCTGGAGCTACCAATTCCATGAGAGGTGCTTCTTTCCTTGCAAACACCCACGGAAAGAGTGCAATTGTGCTTGATGTGGGAGGAACCACGACCGATGTTGGTTTGCTGCTTGCCACTGGATTCCCCCGCCAATCATCTTCCTATTCCATTGTTGGTGGTGTCAAGATGAACTTCTCGATGCCCCACGTTGAGAGTATTGGTTTGGGTGGAGGTTCTTTGGTGAGAGGTGAAGGTGAACAGCTGACCATTGGACCAGATTCTGTGGGATCTGAAATTGTCAAGAGAGCGTTAGTGTTTGGTGGAAAGGAGACCACTTCTACCGATCTAGCAGTTGCTGCAGACTTGAAAGTTGGTGGAGATTTAATTATTGGAGAAGTTTCTGCTGTCAAGGATAAGTTCTCTGATGAATACATCACTTCATTCCAGAAGAGAGTCAAGATTATGATGGAAAAAGTCATTGATAGAATGAAGACCAGTGCAGACGATATCACCGTTTTGGCTGTGGGTGGTGGATCTTTCATTGTTCCAGAAACTTTGGATGGAGCCACCGAAGTGATCAGGCCTCCATTCTACTCTGTTGCCAATGCTATTGGAGCAGCCATGGGTAAAGTTAGTGTTGAGGTTGGAGAAATCAAGTTGCTACCACCGGGAACCACCAGTAAGGAGGAGGTTTTGGAGCAATTGAAATTGAAAGCCATTGACCAGATCATGGCTAAAGGTGCTCTTTCCGGAAGCATTGAGACCGTTTTCGTGTCTACGGATGCAATTCCATATGTTCCAAACACTTATGAATTTGTTTTGAAGCTTGTTGCCGATGTGGATTATTCGAAAGTTTCAAAGATGACTCTTGAAGTTGGAGATTCTACCCAATTTGAAGCCGGTACTAAAGATATTGTCAAACACTCTTCATACGAAGAGACCGAAGTTAAGGTGGAGGAAGACGTTGACTACGTTACTTATAAGCCCACCATTAATAGCGAACGCCAATGGATTTTGACCGAGGTTGATCTCGACTTCATTGCTATTGGAAACTACATTCTTGGGTGTGGTGGAGGAGGTAATCCATATTCCTATTTCTTGGAAGCTAGAAATTACGTGAGAGAAGGAGACACATTGGTGGTTGTTGATGTTGATGATATTGGCAAATATATTACTGGCGAGGGAGACATTGTCTCTGTTTGCTATGCTGGATCACCAACTGTTTCTCATGAACAGATGCTTGGAGATGCTGTGATGGAGTCTTATAACATCATGGCCAAGTACATCAATAAAAAGCCGGAGCTGCTATTCCCAATTGAGATTGGTGGAGGAAACGGAATCTGTCCATTCCAAATTTCTTCATCTTCCAGATTGAATCTTCCTGTGGTCGACTGTGATCTTATGGGAAGAGCTTATCCAACTCATTGGCAAACTATTCCTGTGGTTTATACTCCTGCCAATGAATGTTTCTATGCTCCAATGGTGTTTGCAAATGGAAATGGAAATTCGGTCATCATGGCAACTTCAAAGTCTGATTATCTTTTGGAAACCGTCATGAGAGCATCTTTGGCAGAGCTGGGATCCAAGGTTGGTGTTGTTAATCCTCCAATGACAGCCAAAGATGTCTATGAAAAGACCATTCATGGCTCTATTTCCTTAGCTTGGAGAATTGGAAGAGCTATCAAGATTGCTAGACAGAAAGCCGAGGTTGATAAACTTCCTCAAAAGATCTTGGAGTCTGTCAACAACAGTGGAGCTTTGCTATTTTCTGGTAAGATAATTGATGTTGAGCGTAAATTGTTCAAAGGTCACGCTTGGGGTGAGGTCACCATTGAAGAAATTGATGCTCCTAAACGGAAAATGGTGATTCCATTCAAGAATGAAAACATCTATTGTAAAGTCGAATCCAGCGACGGTACTGAATCTGAGATTGTTTGTTCTGTTCCTGATCTGATTGCTGTTGTTGATGCTGCCACTGGAGAAGCTGTTGGTACCTCTGACTACAGATACGGATTGTTGGTGTTTGTCCTTGGAATTGCTCCAAGCAACAAATGGACCGATACCCAGAAAGGTGTGGATATTGGAGGTCCTAAAGGATTTGGATTGGACATTGAATACAAGCCAATCAGCAAATACATGCCACCTATTTCTGTGATCAAAGAATTTGCACCTTAGTTATATAGAATTCTCTCAAATAAAAACTACTGAGTTAGATCATATAAACTTGTCTCAACTAAATATGTTAAATTAGTATGTAGCGTTCAATCTTCTTGCCAAATACTCTCCCGAAGTGATTGGTTCGTATTTCTTTGGATCGGTATCTGAAAAAGTGCCTGGAAGGGCCTCCACCACCTTATCTCTGTTGGCAGAAACAAAATATGGAATCGAATATCTCACCTGGGACATGTTGGTCTCGTTGTCAACAGGTGGAGCAGTGACTCTGTGTAAAGTGGATTTCAACTTATCGTTGGACCATCTCATCAAGAAATCTCCAGTATTAATCACTAGCGAGCCGGGAATGCAAGGAGCATTAATGAAATGACCCGGACGACTAGGAGACTCCACCTGGAGTCCTCCACATTTGTCTTGCAACAGCATAGTGAAGCTTCCAAAGTCGGTGTGTGCCGCAATTCTCTCAGATTTCCCTGTAAGAAGGTCTTTAGCTGGCGTGGGTGGATAATGAAGCAATCTCAACTGGTTGAAAGAATCAGAATGATAAGGAAGAAAGAATTCTTCTTCCAAATTCATTCCTAAAGCCAATGCTCTTAAGAACTTTTTGGACAAAACAGCGCACAATTTGTAGTAATAAAGAGAATACTCTTTGAAACCAGGAATGTCTTCCTCATCTGGCCAGATGTTATAATGCTCGGTGTTGAGCTCATTTCCAATTTCAAATGATTCTTTAACATCTGGAACCTTTCTTAACTTCTCAATCTCCTCTTCATCAAACACCATTTGGACCACTTTTTCTTTACCGATACCAGACCAGCCACGATGATGAGCACCACTCTTAGGGTGGGGACATTTGCTCTTCAGCTCATCGTCCATATCAAAAAAAGTCTTGCTCCATTCAAACATTCTCTCTTGATCTTGTGCTTTGATTCCATGATTAATAATATATAGAAACCCAACCTCGGTCATCGCCTTGACGATCTGTTTTCCAACCTTGAGTTTTCCTTCTGGAGTTCCATCCAAGAAAGGTTGGAAGTCAATCAAAGGAACCTTAACTTGTTCATTCTCCACAACTGTCATACTTGATTCTTGATGCCATGAATTTTAATTGCATCATCATTGTGGTCTGGTCTGCTCTTATATATATTTTTCCTTATCGTCTCCACCATAAATGCGGAAGTCTCCACCGAGTCCCGATTGAGCAGGTATGTGGCTATGCGGCATTTAATTTTATTACTACCAAGCTATTTTTTCTATGTTCATGGCTTTTGACCTGGACATTCCAGGTCTCTATAATACCAGTAGCCCACCAAAGGACCAAAATCGGCATATCTCTTCTGATAGCCAAGATTAGAAATGGCCCCACAGTCTTCCTCGCTTAATTTCAAAAATTGGCCTCCAAGGTTCTCATCGATTCTTTTCGGAGTCACCGATTTAGGAATAATCGAGGTACCTCTACATAAAGCCCAAGCAACCAGAACTTGGGCTGGAGTCTTACCAAGCTTTTCAGAAATTTTCACAACAGTAGGATGTTCCAATATTTTTGGCTCATCACCCATTTGATAAGAGGAGTTCTGGTTTCCAAAAGCAGAGTATGCAGTCACGTGAATACCCTGTTCCTTATGGAATTTCAAAAAGTCCGATTGCTTCAAGTACGGATGCATTTCCATCTGGTGGACCTGAGGCACAACCTCGCATTGTTCCAGAACACGCTTGGTTTCACTCATACAGAAGTTGGAAATTCCAATAGCTCTCACCTTTCCGGTCTCCAATAACTTCTCCATTGCCTTCCATGTGCTGACGTAATCGATGTCCACTGGCTTAGAGGTTTCCTTGTCACAAGCCATTGGGAAATGCATCAAGTACAGATCGACGTAGTCAAGTTGAAGTTTTTTCAAGCTTTCTTCGAAAGCAATTGGGACGTCCTTGGGGTCATGGTGAGAGTTCCACAACTTGGTTGTGACAAAGATATCCTTCCGAGGAATGCCACTATTTTTGATTCCATCACCAACTTCAGCTTCGTTTCCGTAAATAGCAGCAGTGTCAATGTGCTTGTAACCGTTTTTCAGGGCATGTTCGACCGCTAAAGCCACTTGGTTTGGTTCGGACTGCCAAGTTCCAAGACCAACAGTGGGCATAACGACTCCATTGTTTAGAGTCACATTTGGGACGTCTTCGAAAGTACTGAACGACATTTGTGGGATGATCAACCGAGCAAAATATGGCTATTCCGGTTTCGGTGGACATACTCCTTTTATAGTTGGTGCGCATCTTTTTTCCCCACCAGACCTCCACCAGTCTTATCTATCCGGTTTGGTAAGGTGAACACCTGTGAAATCAGGAACCTTGAGGACTCCTGACAGCTTCGATAATTTGGGATGGACATTGGTGGGCATAACTTTTGATTGAGGCTATCTATAGAAAGACATATTCGAGTAGTTGGAGATGGTTTCGACAACATCCTGATGTGTTATAGACATAGTTATACATAGTTACCAACTTCTCTAGATTTCTCTTCCCGGCACTTCATTTTCCGTCTGTCACTCGCTAGCTGGTAATCAATCAATGGCCATGTCTTAACATTCTCACCTTGGCATGGCTGAATTGACCCATAATCTGGTTCTTACAATAGCACTCTTATTGAATCGCTTGAACCCCTATGTTGGTGCTGACGTAATCTGACTTGTTCCACAGCCCTTTGTAGCATGTGCCCTGTATAAAAAAATAAATCAACGCTATACACATCCCGCATTTCTGTTTCAATAAACTGGAATTGTTATGGCTGTTGTGATCCACCCTCTTGCACTTCTAGATATATCAAGCTGTCTAACTCGCCGCAAGTCGGACTCTGCAAATTTGCCGCTTGTGGGTGGGCTTTTGGGAGTCTATTCCGGTGGTTCCTGCTCAGTGTTCATGAGCTTTGAAATTGCAGACCCCTCTAATTTGGGCGCAACTTTGAGTTTGATGAAGGAAATATACTCCACTTTGAAGCTCGTAGGGTTGTACAGTGTGTCAAGTTGTGACAAATTTCAAATACAAGCTTTGTGGAACAGCATTGCAAAGAACGATTATATTGTCAATGATAGTCCATTGTATTTAGAGATTGCTGACGATAAGTCTACAAATGAATTGCCATCAATTTGCACATTTATCCTGGATGATTTAGAAAAGATTGGTGATTGGGAAATCAAAGCCATTCCTGTTGAGCATATAGTTCTGGAGAATCTTTCGCAGATTTCAGACACAAACAAAACATTCAAATTGCCCAGCGAACTTGCCACTTCAACACGCAACAGTCTTGTGCTTTTGGAGTCGAAAATTCGCATCATTCTAGACTACCTCGACTCTGTGCAAGTAACCGGTTGTACTCCAGAAACCCAAAACGTTTTAAAACAGATATCCCAATTAGTTATCGAAATTAAGCGCGCTAAACAAGATAAAGAAAACAGTGATCCAGCAGAGATGGTTTCCCGGATCTTGGTCAACGAATCACTGTTGTTCCAGACTGTTTCCAAACTCGACAAACTGGGCTCCATCAATACCTCAGTCTAGGTTTTATCAAGGCTGTGCAAGTTGCTTCCGTGTTCTATGTTTTTTTCATACAGGCTGCGGCTCTTTTTTTCTTCTGGGCATTTTAAAACGCTTAGCCAACAAAAACAGTTACTCTTCTTCGTGTCTATTTTTGCAAGATGGCCCATATAAGAGCAAGAGGGACTCTCCTGGTGGCACTACTGGTGCTTGTCGGACTGTTATGGTTACAAAGCCCGTGGGCAGACACGACTCCGGTCGAGGTGTTGCGCAAATCCCCGATTTTGCTCACACCCAACAAACGTAGAGCAAACGCAACTTTCTACACATACATTCCAGACATGAAGCAGTCCAAGTCGCTGATGAAAACAGTGTACTCTGTCGAGCAGTCGTTCAACAAGAAGTTTGGCTATGATTGGACATTTACCTACTATTCTCCAGAAGGCGAAGAGTTTCCTGCTGCTTTGGAGCAGCGTCTCAGGAACCTTTGTTCTGGAAAGGTCAACATCGTTTCTTTGGACTTGTCACCTGACTACGGGATCCCAGAAGCCGTGGACAAAAAGCGTTTGAAGAGCGTGTTGGATCAGACATCATTTATGTCTGCCCCATTGGGCAAGTATCTTCAAGCCAAATTAAAGCATCGGTTTCAAACTTTTGGGTTTCAATTTCTGCCCATCATGAACAAATACCGTTATTACTGCAATGTGGAGATCGAAACAGTGTTGACCTGTGATGTGGAACAAGATTTTTTCAAGTTTATAGAGTCTCGCCAAATGGTGTATGGATTTGTCAATGCTCCAGTGGAGTCCCGCAGTTTGACAAAAAATCTGTTTGAGACCTTCAAGTTGTACTTGAATCAGAGTTCCAATCAAGTCGAGCCCCAGAACTTATTGGGATACGTGTTTGATGAAGAGAAAAACGGTTACACACATTGCAACTTCGATTCAAACTTTGAAATTGTGGACCTTGATTTCTACAGATCAGAAAAGTACGCAAACTTTTTTAGGTACATGGATGAAAGTTGTGGGTTTTTCTATGAAAAATGGACAGACTACTCAGTCAAGACGTTGGCAGTCAGTGCGTTTGTTCCCAGCGACAAGGTGTTTTGGCTCGACAACACGGGGTACCTGGATTCGAGATCTAGAAACAATTGCCCAGCATCATTAGATACCCGAATGCAAAAACGATGTCATTGCAATCCCTTGGATGAGTATTCTTTTTCGAAGCATAGTGGCCTCCACCGATTTTTCCACCTGATGGGCTTCTCTCTGCCAAATGGAGTGTCTCAGACCACCGAAGCGCACTTGCTGCCAAATTACAAACACCTTCTAAGGGATAAGTCTAAATTGGCCGAGTATACTGGAAGCTTCAAAAAGATCGATTCCAAGTTTTTGGAGAAAATGGTGCCTAATGAGTAGCGATCTCAGGTTGATACCATCGCATACATTAAACACCACATCATCACATAGCTGGCAAGATACCTTCCAGGCTCGGAAAGAAACACTTCTTGTAATGGCTTTTCATATACCTGTGTGTTTTGGCATCTGCGGCTCCCGACAAATGTCAGATAGAAAAGTGTACTAGTAAGAATATTCGTAACAACAAAGAATGCAAATCCGTAAGCTGATTCAAGTTTCAAGATGCCGCAACAGGCTCCAAAAGATAGCGAAGTAATATCCTTGACGCGAGCCAATGTTTTGGCATTGTATACAATGTTTGGCTCATATTTCACTGGCTTGTAAAACCAATCTTGGAATTGTTGTGCTTTTGCCATGTTTAGTAGTCAAAAGACGGTGATTGGTATGTCTTTCTAAGGGCTTGGTAAAGAGAATTTTTATTTGGAGACGGGGCGATGGTTCCAAAAACTTTGGTGGTGCACGGATGTTGGTTTTGCAAAGGCAATTTTTAGAGGTTTTGGAAGGAGACAAAAAAAAACAAGAGATTAGAAGTTTTTGACGGTTAATTTGTGTGCCTGTGTCTTGTTTTTGTGTGCCATGTCTGCTAAACAAGAACCGGGATTGCCCAAGTATGATCATTTTCCTCTCAGAGCGTGCACGGAACAAGAAATTGAGGACACTCGGTTCCATATACTGAAATTTCACACGGTGAAGAAGGTGAATCCACAGAAAGATTTTGAGGAGCCGACACGATTGCACAGAAAAGATCCCAAGAACTTGCAATTCCAGTTGTCTCTAAAGGAATTAGAACAGAAGAAGATTGAGGATAAGAAGGAGGAGTTGTTGCGAGAAGAGAGAAGAAAAGAATATCTAATACAGAAAGGTCTTGGTTCATCGGAACTTTCGCAGCGGCAGATTGACGAGAAATTGGAGCTGGAAAAGCTTCCAGAAGAAGAACGGATTAGAAGAGAAGAGTATATCAAGAGACAGGAGGATGAGGCCAGGCGGTTGGCTAAACGAGAGGCAGATTTGGCTTTAGTGGCTCCAGATGGAGGTGCTAGAAAGAGCAAGAAGCAGTCGTTAAGGAAGAAAACAAGACAGATCAAGGTTTATGATGAAGGCAAGAGAAGACTCAGGTATGAAGAGTTTTATCCATGGGTGTTGGAAGATTATGACTCTAAGCAGGCCTGGGTTGGTAACTACGAGGCAGGGAATACAGACAATTACTGCTTGTTGATGCTAGACAATCAAAATAAGTGTTTTAAAATGATACCTGTGGAGAAATTTTACAAGTTCACTCCGAGAAACAAGTATGCCACATTGACTTTAGAAGAGGCAGAGGCGAAAATGCGGGAAGGAAACAACAACTCCAGATGGTTGATGAAGAGAATGCAAGAGGAGGTTTCTAGGGGAGAAAGAGTTGATTTGCGGTACCGGAAAATGAAGTCCACCTCTTCTAACGCGGCAGAGGATGACGATGTTATGAAGAGATCAGATGAGGAGACACTGGATTTTGACGAAGAGTTCCAGGACGACGAAGAAGCACCAATTTTGGAAGGTAATGAGGAGGAGAGTAAGCTTGTGGAGAAGAAAATCAAAACTGAGATGCTGCGTGCCACCAATTTGATTGAAAAGGATGAAGAAGAAGAAGATTTGGACGATTTGTTTGAAGTTAGAAAAATCGACAAAGAAGGAAAGAAACTGAGAAATGCTTTGGTCAAAAATGCAATGAACGAAGTGTACGACACTGATGACGAAGAAAATCCATATTTGTCGGATAGCGACCTCGAGGTTTCGCCGGATGAAGATGCAAGTGATTCTAAGGTCAAAAAGGAAGAAGAAGAGGGAATACCAAAATCTCCACCAAAGGCGACCCCACCTACTGACACGCGACTCAGAATATCTTTCAAGTCTTATAATGACGGTTTTGTGGTTTTGAAAGCCAGTACACAGATACTACAGGAGTTCCCTGCTGGAGAATGGAATCCAAGAACGGCAATGAAGAGAACTATTTCTGAGGGCGACCAAGCTGCCACCAAGAAAATTAGAATCAAGATGGAATCTAGTGATTCAAGTGCTTTGATTAGGGCTGATGTGGATGCATTGCTTGCGAATGGTCCTATTTCGTTGCAAGTTTTGATCAGAGAGCTCAAACACAAAATGGTGGAGGACCCAAACTATAGAGAGGAGTTGAAGTCGGTTTTAAGAGAGAATTTCTCTGTCAAGCAGCAGATTGTTCGCAAAAAAGATCAATAAGCTGACATGTTTAATGAGGCGAATTAGTATTCTAGCCTCGGTAAGTTTTTCACGTACGAAAAAAAAAAAATTTGAAAAAAGTACTTTCAAGTAGATAGCTATAGTGTAATAGGGAAGAAACAGGAAAAATTGGACAATAGTTTCAAGATGGTGTCAGAACTCGAAGAAGTAAGTATGAAGCTAGATATTTCAAAGAAAGTGTACTAACAAAGCGAATTAGTTGGTTGAATTCTTACATTCGTCACAACTAAAGATCAAGGAAATTGCATTGGAAAACCTTGTTCAATTTTCTCCAGTTGGTCAGAATCAGCAGTTATTCAAACATGATGGAAGTAGGCCTATCAAGGATTTGAAGGAGATTGCTATGGAGAAAAATGTCAAGATGGTGACTGATTCGCTCACTATTCTTGCCAATTTGTGCGATGATGTCGAGTTCAGAAAGCTTATAGTTGAAGACCAGACTTTTTTGAAGTTTCTTTTGAATAGTCTGGTGGATTTGGACAACACAAATGTGGATCTTATGTGCATCTTGTTGGCCAATCTTGCTAAAAGTGATGAGATTTTGAGTCTTTTTGATTTTGACGTTTCTTTAAGCGAGAAGTCAAGACAAGTTTTCAAGAGTTCAAAGTGCATGGATTGTTTGATGGATTTGTTTGTTAAGGGCTCAGACAGAACTTTGAATAAGTATGGCACTTTTGATTACTTGGCTTACTTTTTTGCCGACATCTCAAGGTTCCCCAAAGGAAGACATTATTTTGTCGCTGTTCAGGACTACGACGAAGTGGTGCCTTTATCAAAACTACTTGTGTTCACCGAAAAGTACGACTCCAAGACTAGAAGAGAAGGAGTGGCATACACGATAAAAAACTCCTTGTTTGACACTGAAAGGCACATGGATTTGCTACAAGATCCTAAAATCAACCTGCTACCATACATTACCGGCCCGTTCGCGATGGCAGAAAACCAGGGTCTGGACGACGACGAGATCTTCAATTTGCCAGACGAACTGCAGCTTTTAGGCCCAGACAAAAACACAGAGCCATTGAAGGAGATCACAGCTGTCCACTTGGAAAGTCTGTTGCTTCTATGTGTGAGTAGAGAAGGCAGAGAATTTCTAAGAAGTAAGTCTGTTTACCCACTCATCAGAGAATTGCACAAGGTCGCCAAAGATGAACTTGTGGAAGAGCTTTGTGAGAGACTTGTGCAAATGCTCATGAGAGATGAGGCTCCCTCTAATGCCGAGGTCGAAGCGTTGCATAGTGATAATGACGAGGATGAGGATGATGATAGAATAACGGAAATAGTGTAAGCTTGAATGATAAATTTTGAATAGTTTTAATTCATTTTGTCATATATACCTGACGGCTCGACCTTGTGCTATGGATGCACCTTAAATACATTTTCTATCTTGTTGTCTTGATTTATTCGTCGTCCTCGTCTCCATCTTCATCATCTCCCCCTTGTAGAGTCAACTTGACATCTTTCCATAGCTTTCCTTTGTTTCTGTTTTCGTACCAAGTGGTCACAGCTGCATCAAAGTATGCTTGGAATGCAAAGGTGGCAGCAAAAACTGTACCCACCATCGTTGCGTTTCTCTTGAAAAAGGTGTTGAAAATTGTGGTGTACATTGCTATTCTGTTAGGACTCAATCTGGTAATCCCTTTGTTATCCTGCTTACCTTGTCTACTTCTATAACGTCAGACCGATATAGCTTCTTGCGCTCTTCTATGAAACTATTCTACTCTTTTCCTTCTTCTTTCTCTTTCATACTCTCTGTTTTTTTACTGGTGGAAACTCTCTGCCACGACGCATTACGGGTCTATACTACACTAAAAAAAATTTTTGAGTGTCCAGCTGATTTTTCAACACGCTCTCATTGGCTGACCGACCCTATGAAAGCACAGCCCGGATCTATAACCCATCAAAGAAACTCAAAATAGCCTTGACGTAGTAACAAGTCAGTCAAAAATTCCTCTGGATCCATCGCCTCGTTATTATCAGGATTTTCCATATCCACATCATCGTTGTCACTTAATTCCCCACCAACGTTCTCTTCATCGAAGTCCATCATCACCGTGGCACCCGTTCCTGTTGCTGGTGTAGGGATGTTGGCAGGAGTAGGTCCAACTCCAGCAGCATTAAACATAAACTGTCCCGCTCGCCGTCTTCTGGCCGAAATAGACGCCCTCAGATCCCTGTAAATCGTAGAGATCAAGTTCTGATTCAACCATATCTTGTTGAGATACTTGTATCTCGGCAAATGTAATTTTCCAGACTCCCCAGCCCCCAATAATCCACCAGCTGGCTCTCCGTGACTGTTGAAATACGGCGAGCCAACTTGAACAGAGGCCCCATTCGGAATTTGAATGTCGAAAAACAAGTTGGCCTTCAATGCAGTCAGGTCAAAATCCAATTTGTTGTTGAATGGAGAGAAAAACAGCGAGTACCTTGAGTCATTGAGCACACACGCGGCAAGATGCTCCATCTTACTTGTCACCAAGTTGCCGCAGAACAAACAAACAAACTTCCTTGCAGAAGCCTTTTCTTTGCTGATTTGATCGTCTTTTAAGTAATCACCGAGCTTCTCTGGAAGTTCACAGAGATGTATTGGACCAGGAAAATCAAGCTCCAACGCTTTGGCCTCCCTCATTCGATCTGCAAGAGCAATACTGGCTTGTGCAGACACAGAGTATTCCAGCGACTTGACATCTTTCAGATTAGTTAACAACTCTTTAAAGGTAGCAAACTCCCCTTCAGTCACGCTGAACACTTCTTTCACTATCTGCATCTGAGTCCAATATTTTTCGAACATGTTGGTCAAAATTTGGTACAATTTAGACACCAATTCATCACTGTAATAAGATGGATCCACCTCACTGATGAACTTCTTATGCATATTAGCAGCACATTTCTTACTCCAGAGAACTAGAATGTCCTTTACTGACTCTTCCGGTGGATCCACTGGCCTCAAAATGCTATCAATATTCAAATTCTCGTGGTTTGAGCTAAACCTCGAATTAAGCGAATAAAGAGACTTGATCAACCACTTGGCCATTCCGAGTTTTTCAAGAACCCCAAATGATTCATTTCCCTCCATGTAAAGTAGTAACAATTCACTAGTATATCCAATGTTGGGGCTTTTCAATAGAGTTTTGTAATCCACATATCTTTTGTAATCACTGGTTGGATCAACCGGAAGATAGTTGAGTAGCACTCTGAATTGAATCAAAGATCTCAATAATGCCAGGCTCATAGGACTAATCGTCTCGTCATCTTTGTCATCAATCTGGTATCTAGAAGCTATTTCGTACATCTCGATGCTGTTACCCAAAAGAACTGGTAGTGCACACTTAATTGCAATTTCTGCTCGGTCCGAAACAGCCACTTTCCTCATAATCTTGTTTTCCCTTATGAGTATTTTCAGCTGTTTCATAATTCTGATAAATGAAGAGTTCTCTGAGTGTGAAAGGATGTGAAATAGCTCTCTATCAAAAACGTAACTGGTCAACTCTGAGCAGTTGTCACCTTGAAATTCATCATATATGTCTTGCCAATGTTTGGTCTTCAACTCGGTAGAAACGGGAAGACTGAATTCAGGAAACTTGGACGATGGAATGAAAGAATTGCAATATGATTGACAAAGAGGGCATGTGTATTGAGAAACCTCTTCTTTCTGTTCTTTCAACATATTTTGGAAACAGCTGAAGTGCATACCATGCGAACAACCGGTGATCACATACTTTGTCCTTGTGCATTTCGTTCCATACGATGCAACATTAACAAGAAATTGATCCCATTTGCGTTTACGGGAGCCTGTAGCAAATCCGGGTATCATGAAGGCTGGTGCATTCATGTCCACCACTGGGAGATTCCAGAAAACAGAAGAATGAGATATCAGTGCTGGTAAACCAAATAGTTCCTTGCAATTCTCAGGATTCCTGCACAAAATACAAACTCGTTTTTCTGATCCTGGAGTGGTATTCGCAGGTTCTTTCCCTGTATCTTTTTGATAAACTTCTTTTGCAAGTGATGACTGAAAGTACTTCCGGTTGTTCTCGACAAATGCGTTCTGCTGCTCCGACATTTTCTTCAGAATTTTTTGCTGCCTTTTCAAAGCAAGTCTTTTGGCTCGTTCCTTTTTCGTCTCAAGACTCTTCCCGATCTTAGACTTTTTAAATTCGTCAATGTGCTTCTGACCAAAACAATCAATCAAGGATTGTAAAACATTGTCATCTTTGAGTAGTAACAAGTCTAATATATGAGAAGCTTTTTTTGCGATTGACTTAGATATATCCTCTTTCTGAACTGTCGAAAGTAACAGATTGCAGATAGGAATATTAATAAAATTTTGGAGTCCATGCTGTTCATTAGAATGGTATAAACCATCGTCGATGATGATTGCATGAATCAAGTGGAGAAGATGTGGAAGAAAGTCGTCGTAGTCGCTTGAAATGGCAAATGCTAAAGCCTTGTACAAGAATTTCACAAAAAGTGGTTCCTTAACTAAAGAGCTTATTTTCTTGAATCTTTCCAAATCAGAATCATTTAGCTCATATATTTGTGGAACAGTCACCATTTCATGGACATTCTTGTTTTTAATCTTTGCCAATTCATTGAGTAGAGCGCTCTCCACATCATCAGGTGATTCAGCTCTATTAAAAACGCTCAAATGATCGAGTTCGGAAAAAATCTTGGTCTTTAGTGCGTAGCGGCCGTAATCGTTGATTCCAACAGGGGGTTGAAACTGGCCAACTTCTTCTAATGCTCTAGAGAAATGGACAGAGTTCTCAATATCTTTCTTCAACTCGGTATATTGCTTTGGCCCCAGACATAAGTTGTAGCAAATAGCATACCTGACTCTAATGAATTCCAGCTCATCAGTTGAAAGAGATCGGTCAAAGTATTCTCTCTGTGTGAGGAGGTGATAAAAAAAATCAACCATTCCGCAAATTATAGTGGAAACCCGTTCTTCAAATATGGTGTCCGAAAATGGCTTAGTTTCCGTAGTACATTCGAGGATACCAAACCGGTCAAAGATATTCAATAATGATCTCTTCATTGATGGCTCGAACAGAACGCTTATTTGATTCAGAAAAAGGTCACCCGAGGGATTGAAAAGCTCTTTGTTTGAAATATCATGCACAAAAGGTTCATCTCCATTTCTTATCCAAAACCTGGATACAATCTGTGTTGATAGGACCACAGATTGTAAGACATCATCAGAAATTCCCAAAAAGTCAGGCATATCATCGTCTGTACCATTCACAAACTTGATCTCCCCTGTCACAATATTAATGCTGTCTACCTTCGTGCTCAACAAAGACAACTCGAAATGCTTGTAATTGTGACATATTTCCGCGAGCAGCGAGTGCAAGGGGTGGATAAAGGATGATTCCTCAACTGCGACATTATGATGCACTATATTAAGGTCGTTGTCGTATACCCTTCTCCTCATTGATAAGAAAGTGTTGATTATAGCAATTGCATTTTCCACTAATTGTGATTTTTTCTGCAATCCTGAAATAATCTTTCCAATTTGCTTGGTGATTGTATATGCTTGTGTTGCCCTCTTTAAATAAACTTGATAGTGTCTACGTTCTCTCTCCACATGATCCCCTGTGCGTCTTTTCAAAAATCTGCATTCTTGGAAAAAATTGAGTAGAGTGATTAAGTGGCAGATGTAACTTGAACCTATGAGTGTATCCGAGCCATGCTTGATATAACTAAGTAATGTTTCGATTCCCCTCATTGAAAGGATTTCAGCTGTAAATTGGCGCTCCAATTGCCATGACATTGTAGTTGAAGGTTGATAAACGGACAGAAAATTGATATTACCACTGAACACGCCAAGAATGCTTTGGAAAACTTTGAGCATACTTCCGTTCTGAAGTAAATGAGTACCGATGTTAGGATCTAAATAGATCTGTAATCTAAACTCATTCAAAAGAGACAATTCCCATTCTCTATCATGGTACGCCTGTATTTCTTCCAATGAAGGAAGTATTTCAATAATCTGTTCAGCTAGCAATCTCCTATTAGCATATGAAGTCGTCAAGGTAGGCATTAACATACTCCCCAAAGTTTTTCTCAGCCGTTTCCAGAGTCTCATCTCAAGGTAGAATAGCATCTGGATCCTGGTGGTCTGTGCACATTTACCTGAGACAGTCTTGCTATCGTATAGATCAAGGCCTTTAGCTCTCAAAGTACGAATGGAAACTGTGTCTGTTAGTTCGCGGCCTTTTATTAGCGGGATCTTATAGTTTTCGGTAAGATGCCCAATATTATTGACCTCTGAATTGTAAACATTGGCCTTGATGGTATTAATGGGATGGCTTGCAGTATATCTTTCAAAAAGTGCGTCTGCAAACACACTTTTAAAAGTATCTGATATGCAAATGTTCGGATGTCCACACATGACCTTCAACCAGTTGATACCATGTTCGCAGAGAAAGTCCCTAACGGCATCTCTTGAAGACACAATAGTGGCTGTTAGATCGTGCATTTGCACTGCCCTATAGGGCTTTATTAGAGAAGACACATTTCGACTAGTCGATATGATTGCTCTTCCAGCCAAATCTATCTCCTTTGTCAATTGTTCGTTTCTTGATGACCCAATGGACGGAAGAGCCAAAGATATGCTTTGCTTAGAAATGTCCCAATTATGAAATTCGTCATTCCAAACAATCAAAGAATACACTTCAGAATTGATATCTTCAATTTGATATTTTGACACTGGCAAATTTGAGAAATCAGATAGTTGTTTGAATAAAGCGTAGTCATCGCTTTCTTCCAAAATTGAGTGAGTTGATGGAATTGTTTGGGTATTAAGAATTTGCACATCCAAAAAGTAGTCCAGAATGGTTCTCACCACGATATTTATATTATCCACCAGCTCCTGTGGCAATTCCGGTACTTCTTCTTCCAATGCCTTGGTGTTGGCCACACATTGTAGTTCATGTTTCCAGGATTCCTCATCTCCACAATCGCAGATTGCTTCTCCTTCGGACAAATGCATGCTAACGTCATGGTCGGAGTGTTCTTCTTTGTTGAAGCAATCATCACACAAACAACAGCTTCCATCGATCCCGCAATCATAACAATTATAAACCGGTTGTCCTCGCTCGATCTTCTGGGCACATATTCTTCCCCGGTGTGATTTGTTGGTGTTCATCTTCTGGTTCATATAGAACCGACCTTTTGAGATCCGGCCGGTATTATCTTGCACGATTGTTTGGTCCCATGTTTGAGGGAACTCCCGGTTTACTTCCAGGTCCGGAAACAACAGATCGTAATATTTCCCCTCTGCTGATAAAGCAAAAAACAAAGTCCGATACAGTGTGGTTTCCAGGTCCGGAGTGGCGGCATATTCAAAGAGTTGTGGCAAGCCAACCAAGATCTTGTTCAAGGTAGAAGCAAGAGCCATAATTGTTTGCGGTTCTTTGCAAATTATTCAAACAAGTCGACTTGTCGTCTTAATCTTTCTTTCTCCTTGTTCGACTAAATTAGAGTCCCTATAAAAATATTTTGGTGGCGAAAAAATTCCAGATTTATAAGAGGGAGACGCAGAAAAGCCAAGCTCGATAAATAAAAGACTTTTCGAACATTCAAGAGGGGATCATGGACGATTTGGAAGGCCCGCGCTCTCTGAGACGGTTCCTAGTCGAACTGCCCAAACAACAGGGCTATAAATTTGCCAAGGAGGTGCGATCTTTGATCAGGGAAACCCTCAATCAGCATGCATCCTTGGACGAATTGCAACTTCGGATCGATCCAGATAACCACAGTCATTACCAAAGACCATGTGGTCGAAAGTTCCAGAAAGGTGAGGCATGTTATCGATGTTTAACATGTGGATTCGATGAAACCTGTGCACTTTGCTCGTATTGTTTTCAACCTCAGCACCATAAAGATCATCAGGTGCATAAGAGTATCATTCAACGGGAGGCCAATGGATGTTGCGATTGTGGGGATCCAGAAGCATATGGGTCTCTACATTGTGAGTTGTACGAAACACGAACACAAGACCAAGACCCGTCCACTGTTCAATTTGAATATACTTTGAACATTGCACTCAATTACATTTTGGACGTTATGATCCATTCATATCCTTGCATTCTGCCTCCTAAAACAAAAATGGATGTTGTTCAATGGTCAGAAATGTCGGAGCTTGATTCAACAGTTTATGGAATAAAGGACGAAAATTCTTACAAATTTGCATTGGTACTTTACAACGATCAAATCCATCAATACAGAGACGCTGTCCAACGAGTCAGGTTTGCCACTGGAAAAGTGATTGAGTTTGCAGAGATGGTGGTTTTAAAATGTAACAATTTTGGGAAAGCCGTGGTGATGATTTCCAACGACATTGATTTCCTATTGAAAAAACAAGCAATACTTACCTCAACTGGCCTAACAGCATGTATCAGAAGTTGTCGGGACGTATTCAAAGAAAACATATGTGACGAAATCATCGAATGGATTTTGGACCTTACCAATTGCAATCTTGTCAAGAACAATAAACATTACCGTGATAGGATCTGTGAGGCATTTTTAAGCAAATACCAACGAGGCTACAAAGATCTTCCTATCAATATCTTTGATTTGAAAAACAACGACTACAATCTGAACCGCGATAATTACGACGTTGCTTTACCCAGAGACAAATTATTGTACTATAAATACCAAAATCACTTCGAGCCCCTCAGATATGTTTGGGATATTCCAGACGATGTGGTGCGGAAATGTGACTACAAAAACCGTTCTCTTTTCGGTGGCGGAAAGAGGTATGTGCATTTCGAAGGATCCAGATTCCAATATCTTGCCTATTTTGAGATCAGATTTTGCAAAATCATACGAACCAAACTGCACGATATCTATATATCCGTTCTTATCAACAACTTGAATTACAAGCTTTTATTTACAGCTCAGTATGTGGACATCTATGTTGACGTGGCTACCATGTTTTTGTCGCTTGATCGAGAACCCGAATACTCATTACTTCCACTTCTGTCTCCTCAATTGTTCACTTGTCCATCCAACTGTACTGCCATTGTGGAACATGGTGATCTTTACAAAATGCTCGAAATGGTTGATTGTTACGTTAGGACTGGTTTCACCAAAAACGTACCTTCTCCATACTCTGCGAATCAAACTGGTATTCTTTATTTCTCCTTGAAAAACAGAAAATGGGGTCACATTTTCCTTGATATGACATATGTGATTAGTAGAAATCAGGTCAATGAGAACCTGTTTTCTTACTTGCCCTATTTCGATGAAATTTTGAAAGTCTTGGCTGTTTTCCAAGGAAAGCCTGCCATAAAAAGAGAGGCTGCGAACCACGTGGAATATGAATCCACTGATTATGGACTTTATTTCAACGGAATGTCTGTCATTTCCCATTTCCTGGAGCACATTTCAAAGTCTCTTAATAAAACCACAAATATCGAGATTTCACGCTATCTCTTCAGACTAACGATAGAACAGCTGATCAAAACAACATTTTTGAAACAAGAAGCTTTCAAAAGCTCTACAGAATTGGGAAATAAGGTTATTGAAAATCAAGAGCCTCTTATCGAGTATCATGACTTGGAGATCAATGGAGTCAATACCAGAATTGTTAAGTTTGATGTTCTCAATGAAAAAATAAGTTTTTTGCATCCATTACATTCATTTCTTTCCTGGTGTGTTGAAATGAGTCCGATGGTCGATTCAGATATGATTACAGGTTCGTTTGTTAATTGTGTCGATGAAGTATGGCTTTCTATGGGTAATACCTACGAGCAGTTTAATTCTTCAGGACCAGTGAAAAAGGGGGATCTGGCAAAAGGAATCTTTGATATTCCGTTGAGAACTTTAGTTTTGTTGTCTCAAATCAAGGTCGGTCTTTGGGTTAGAA
Source organism: Ogataea mattraensis (assembly GCA_030564055.1). Taxonomy (NCBI): domain Eukaryota; kingdom Fungi; phylum Ascomycota; class Pichiomycetes; order Pichiales; family Pichiaceae; genus Ogataea; species Ogataea mattraensis. The sequence continues at coordinate 1,066,339 of JAJMLE010000003.1, read as the reverse complement.
ACGGACTGAGTATCAGAAATCAGATGAATATTTATAGAAATTCCGGTATCAGAGAATTCGGATACTTGAGAGATTTATTTTTGGTTCAACTCTTTTGTGTGTCTCAACCAGTGGATGTCACTGTTCCAACATTGATTGATAGATGGAATTTGATTGATTGGTGCAAAGGCAACTTTACAACGTCTCCCTACTCCACGGCTCATTCGCGTGAAATGGTAGAAGAGTTCATATTATTTTTGATCAATTTACTAACTGAGGATTTACATTTGCACAAAAAGTCTGCCCTAGAGATTCCAGATTTGAGAATACGCAAGGAAATTATTCAGTCTTTATGCTTCAGACCAGTCAGTTACAGCAAAATAACCTCTGAAATATCTGAACATATCACATCAGAAAAAAGATTTTTTGTTGTCTTCAATCAATGTGTTGACGAGATTCCTCAAGAACCTTCAGGTCCTTTGCAGTCCCATACTTTGAAAGAACTCAAGACATACAAATTGAAGGAAGAATTGTTTGATGAGGTTGATCCTTTCTACGTTCATTACAACTCAAACAAGAGAGATGACTGCATCAAGATTCTGAAAGAACGAATCCATAAGAAAACTAAGATTCCGTTGGCCGCCGTCTGTGTTCCTCCAAAGAGAATTGATTGGAGTGACAGCCCATTCAAATCACTGCCTCAAATCACATGCTGTGTGCATTTCATTTCTATCATTGAGTCCAGTCTTCTATACTGTTCAAGGGATGTGTCTTCCGAAACCGAATCATCTGTTGAAAGTGAGACGTTGCTAGAATTCACTCTACACTTGCTTCATATTGCCATCGAACTTCCGACTTCCAGTCTCTTCATTTCTTCATATCTGAAAAACTCGAGCATTCCTGCATTTTTGTATGCTTTCCTGTCGAACCGTCATGTTAGGGGTCATTTACCCAAGATAAGGACTATTTTGAAGATCTTCTGCTCCTATTTTGATTTTGATGCCACTACGCTGAAAGAAATTATTCCTGATTATGAATTGACTGTTGTTGACCCCCCTGTTTCTAACTCTGAAGAGTTGCTGTTTGACAAAAAGAAGAGGCTTGCCAAGAAGAAGAAAAGTCAGGTTCTTGCAAAGTTCAGAAAGCAACAACAAAAGTTTGTTGAGAATTTTATGGAGGCTGATATGATGGAAGTCGATTATGATTTAGACCAAGCAGTGGAAGAAAATAGCTGGCAGTTTCCATCGGAGCCTTGTATTTTATGTCAAATGCCTAAAAACTCAGATGACGATCCCTTTGGTATCATAAGTTATATTTCTCAGACTAATGAATTTAGATCTGTGCCATTTGAAGACAAGTACTGGTTCTATAAAGGATTCGGCGGAAGTGCCAATCTTGATGAGGCTAGCTGTCAACGAGAAGGAAAAGTCAACGAATATCTGACTGTGACTGAAGAACAGGCAGTGATAGGACCAGGGTTCCCTGGTGGGAATCATCCTTGTTACGAAAATCATGCGGTCTTTACAAGCTGTTGTCATGGAATGCACTTCAGCTGCTATCTCAATTTTTTGAAGTCGGTGAAGTCAAGGCAAGGTTCTCAAATAACAAGAACTATTCCAGAAGACATCAATCGTCAGGAATTTTTATGCCCGCTCTGCAAGGCTGTCAACAATGTTTTTGTTCCTATCTTTTACAGTTCAAACAAGGAGATCTTTCAAGAGCATTTGAAGTCAGCATCTTGTTCTGTTCTGGACCCAGGATTGGATTCCATTCTGGCCCAGAACGAGATGCATCTAGAGGCCATCAGAAACGACTTGGTTGGTAGTGTGAAGTCCAATGTCAAGTCGCAGTATTGGTTCATTGGTGATGATAACTCTACCATCGAAACCAATGCAAAGTCATTTTTGGCTTTGAATCATTCACTGAGCGTCGTTGCTTTTCTATCGCTCCCTTTTGACGGAATTAGCGCTATTATAACCAAAACGATCGAGTCCATTGAAATCTCTCTGCGTGGGGTGCCCTACGATGCCTGTTGCAAGCCGTTGTTGATATTCGAGCTTTCTGAACAAACATTGACGGCATTGAGGGTTTGGAATCAATTCAGAGAACTCATTAGATGCACTGAGACTACAACCTCTACATCTGGGTACTACACCAGAAGCTTTTTGACTTATCCTGAACGCTTGGTTGGCCTGTGGCGGAACATCTATGGAGATGACGATTTACTATTTGAAGGAGAAGATTACTTTAAACTGCTTGTTGGTGCAGAAGAAGTTCAAAGTATTGGTCTACACTATAGCAAATTGCTCCATTTGTGCTACATCAAGCACATCAAACAATCGTTACTCATTTTAATGAGTAAACTTCAAAATGGGAATTTTGACACAGAATCTTGTACGCTAAATGACCTGGCTGATCTTGAGTATAGCTCCAACAAGCTTGACTTTATTTGGCAGAAATTCAGTAGCCAGGAAGATTGTTCCGCAGTTGGAAAAATCCTATATTCGTTGTTGGTGAGATTGGTGACTCCATTCTTGAGAAAATGCTTGATCTATTCCTATGTCAAGTTTTCGGTCTTTATACCTTCAACAACCGAATGGAGCAATTGTCCACTCGAATGTGACAAGTTGAGTACAGTAATGAATCTTCCAAGTTTGAGCGATGTGCTTGAAGCTTTGCCGTTGGATGAATTTTCCAACATTTCTAACGAAAATAGAGAGAAGTCGAAACAAGCACAGATTGCTTATCCGTCACAGATTAAGCTGATCTCCCTACCACTAAAACTGAACAGATTTTTCAGTGTCTATTACAACAACTTATCGGTGAAGCCCGCAGATCCGGCTATATGCCTTTTTTGCAGCAAGCTTGTTGATTTACAATCACAAAACTACGGGGACAAGCTTGGTTCGTGCAACACGCATGTGAAATGGGAATGTATCAATGGTGAATTTGGCATTTTCTTGATACCGCGTAGCAACTGCATTTTGCTGCTGAACCGAGGCAAAGGATCATTTTTCGAAAGTCCATATTTGGACGATTATGGAGAGAGTGATGAAGATTCTAAAAAGGGCCATGATTTGCATCTATCTGCTGCCAGATACAACGATTTCATACGCACAACCTGGTTGCAGCATAACATACCCAATCAGATTGCCCGCAAACTGGAAGGTCAAGTGGACATTGGAGGCTGGCAGACATTGTAAAAATGAATATGTACGTACAAAAGAGGATGGGATTCAAAATTTAATAATACTGACTATTTAATATCTACATAGGATTTCACAATGCTGACAGAATTAAAATATATGAACCTAAACTAATTGGAAGTTGACTCTATTTTCTGCAAGAAAACAACAATACAAAGACTTAATAGACAAACAGAAGGAATATGAAGATAATTATTAGTCTAACCATTTAAATTCTCTCCTTTTACAGCATCATGTGTGTTTTACGGCATTTGACGGGTAGAGGATGGGGCTATGGCTCAATGGTAGAGCTTTCGACTCCAGTCAAAATCTACGGATTCGTGCAATCGAAGGGTTGCAGGTTCGATTCCTGTTGGCCTCAATCTTCAATTTTTTTTTAGAGTACGTCGCTAGTAAAAAAAATATAAAACTCTTGTATGATTCAACATGTTTGTTTGAATTGATAAAGCCTTAAATACGCGAGAAGAAAATAACCTAAGAACAACAACTCCAAAAGATGAATAATCTATAGTGCAACCGAGCGATATTGATTTTTGCGGTGGATCTCAAGACCTAACCGTGATAATGCTGTTGGCGACTGTACCTGTTGTCAGCAAACGGATTAGAGTCTTGCTGATAATACATATTTGGATTTGTATAAGCGTTTCCCTGTGACGATGGAGGCGGCACATTTGCGTAAACCACTTTTTCTCTAACTGGACCTCTGTCACGGTTGCAGAAACAACAGCAGCAGCAAAGAGCTTCAACACATTTGACTCCACAGCATAGAACACGGAAGATTGTTTGGACCAACCACAGCAATAGTAGTCCACCAATCACGATCGCGATGATCACCACGATCTTGCACCAAGTCTTGTCCATACAGTTGTTCCAGCCAGATTTGGCACTGTCCCAGTCACTGGACAAACTTCTTTTGCCCAGAGCAGAGTCCATGATCTCTGCTGGACACAGCTCTGTGGATGCCATCAATGTTTCGACATTGTCAAGGATGAATTGCGGAATGATCATTATGTTAAGATCTGTAATTTTTGATCGATAGTCAGATCCACCCAGATCAACTATATCCGATTCTCCCAGCGGTGTATGTGCATATTTATATGAAACCTGGACGCTGTTGCAAATGTATGATTCCCTTCTGATACAGCCTCCTTTTGGGGCTGCGCACACGACCAAAACGGTTTTTAACGAAGATCTAGACAGCACAGCCTGGATCTAAAAATAGACCGCTCCTGTGGCTTGTGAGGCTGGTGGCAGCCTCCATAGTTCAATGTCATCAAAAAGCTGGAGAGCATTCATGGTTACAAAGTGGTGCCCTGCATGTCTATTTAAAACTGTCTAATCGAACGTGATCTTTTTTGACTTCTTGGTCATGTCAACATTTTTGAAGAACGCCCCGTAAGCACCATGGACTTTCTTTTTCGTGTGCGAACCATATTTGAGCAGCTCTTCAGGAACCGGTTGGTCTGCCCCACGAAGAATATTCATCAAAGCTCCTGCTAAGTGTTTCTCGTGTTCGGTAAAAAGAGTGTGTGAAATACCAGTCTGTCCAGCTCTTCCCGTACGGCCGATACGATGCACATAATCCTCGACTGTTAATGGGAACGTCAAATTGATCACCACTTTCACATTTGGAATATCCAAGCCTCTGGCAGCCACATCAGTAGCAAGCAACAAACTGCTTTTTCCTTTCTTGAAATCATCTAAAGCTTGAGTTCTTTGTATCTGGTTCAAATCACCATGCAACGCAGCAACCTTGTATCCTTTGTAGCTTAAAGTCTTCTCCACTCTAGCAGCCTCCTTCTTATAGAGAGCAAAAATCAGTATCTTATCATTCTTCTTCTCACCCGATTGATATTTTTGCAATAGTTGCAATAATTTGTGCTCCTTCTCTCTTGGGTCAATCACCTCGACAATTTGCTTAATACGTTTGTTAGCAGATAATTCATCTCTTTCTCCAATAGTGACTTTGACAGGACTGTTCATAAAAGCAGCTGCAAGTTCGCGGACTTCCTTGGGCCAAGTTGCAGTAAACATCAACGTCTGTCTATTTCCGTTAGTTAAAGTCATGATCTTTTTGATGTCCTCCTCAAACCCCTTTTCAAGCATTCTATCGGCCTCGTCTAGAACCAAATAGTTGATCTTGGCTAAACTGATGGATCCATCCTCTATAAGATCAATCAAACGACCAGGAGTGGCTATCACACACTGTGATGTTTTCACACTAACACGCTGTTCATCTTTGGAAACTCCTCCATAAACACACGTGCATTTCAATCCGACTTCCCTGGTCAGTTCCTTCAAATTATCGTAAATTTGTGTTGCGAGTTCTCTAGTTGGAGAAACCACCAAAACTTTCAAGTCCCGAGACTCTCCTTTGATCAAGTGATCAATAGCAGGCACACCAAAAGCAAAAGTCTTTCCGGATCCTGTTTCAGCCACTCCAATAACATCTTTGCCATTTAAAAGATATGGCCACGCAACAGCCTGGATTGGAGTAGGCTTAGGGAATTTCGAAAGATACTTGGTGATTCTGGAGTCAATACTAGACTTCTTTAAAGCATCAAAAGTTAATGCCGGGTTCACAGGAAGATTTGCAGGGTCATCAACCTTCACTTCATTATCTTTAAGGAAAGCATCAATATCAGTTTGAGAAACTGAAACGTCGTTGAGCTGGATCTTTTCTTCCTCAAGCTTTTCCTTCTTATCTTTCTTTTCCTTCTTCTCTTTCTTTTCTTTCTTTTCCTTCTTATCTTTCTTATCTTTCTTTTCCTTCCTTCCTTTCTTTTCCTTCTTCTCCCTCTTCAGCCTCTTCTTTTCTTCGTCTTCAGCCTTCCTTTTGCGATCTTCACCCATGTTGATTATGCTCCTTCTCTTTAATATGTCTTGAGTCTGATAATTTTTCAAAATTTTTTTTTACATTAAAAAAAAAAAATCATGCAGTGCACGGATGTGCATTTTTGGTAGCAGCTCTGCTAAACTTTTTATTAATTCATTATACCCATACGTAAATCATTTTGAATATCATAATAGTGTAACAGCAAAAAATATCACTGTTAGGAAAGACACAATCATGCTAATTTTGCTTTCGTTTGAAATTGCTCTGGCAGCATTGCTGGAAGAGACGGTTCTCGCAGAAGAACCTCCAGTGGAGGAAGATGAAGATGCTTTGGCAGAAGTGAGTGTTGTATTTGCCTTGTAGCTGTCTCCACTACTGCCCGAGGATCTCTTACTTGTAGCAACGGAGTCTTTAGCCACGGAGGTCGAGGATCCCCTTTTCCGTTGGGTGCTATTAGAATCGATCGTGGTGGTGGCTGTGGTTTGACTTGAGGTTGCTACAGTGTAATCGTCATCGTCCTCGTCATCATCATCATCGGATTCGGAAGTGAGATGGACAAAATCGGCTTCCGCCTCCTGGAATCTTCCGTTTATGGTACCATCCACAGCTTCGATCGAAGTCCATTGGCCAGATTGGTCACTGTATTTGTATTCACTTCCGGTAGAATAATCCACCACAACCACCTTTTTGACGTACATGGAGAAAGGAGCATCATCATAATTTGTTGCTCCCCCGGACCACTCAATCGTTCCCTGTGCATTACTAGAATCTCCTCCAGCCCAAATACCCATCATGAGGTACATTGGACTTTGTGGATAACCTTGCGCAGCGTCACTAGAAAGTGTTCTAATTGGCGTTCCATCAACATACCATGTTAGAGCATCTTTGGTCCAGTCCATTGTATAATTGTGATATTCAACACGAGGATCCGGCATAGAATGATAACCGCCTCTATCGTATGTCGCAGTGTTACCTTTTGAGAAATAGTTGGTTTGCACCTGTGCTCCATTTCCGCCAAACCATTCGAGGTCGATCTCATCCAAGTCGTCGGATTGTAAGTAGAAAGAGGAAATGACTCCTGTTCCGTTGGCGCTTTTAAGAAGCACTTCGACTTTTCCAAACATGATGTAGAAATTGGACCGTAAAGACGGGTTATCGAATCTTTTTGCAAGAGTGAGTTTGAGACCTTCGTCGGTATAGAAGACCTCATTGGGAGTGGAATAGACTGAGAAATGACCGCTAGCTTCTTTGAAATACTCGCTAAAGGAGGTAGCTAGAGCCTGATCAGCAGGACATGCAGAAGTCTTGAGAGGATTGCAAGACGCCGTGGCCAGAGTGACTGTGGAACTGGAACTGGAACCCGCCATGGCCACTGAGGCCAAGAGGGTCAGCATCAGTGAACTGATCGAGTTGATTTTCATTTTTGCAAGCGTTCGTATTATTTTGCACAAGACTGATCGTGTTGCAAATGTTCCTGGAAGCACGAAATGGTTGCGGAATGGAATCGAAAAAGAGCCTTGAACTGGCGCACTAGTTGGAATCACTTTTGCCAAGTAGAAAGGTGCCTAGATCTGAGATGGATAATCAGGAATATATATACGTATATATAGAATTTTCCCAAGATAGCATGAAACTGGCCCTACTCCACAAAACACCCGTATTATCGGGAGTCTGAAAATAAACAGTGCAAAAAAGATGGCTTTCTCGAACGCCAGATGTCCTAAATTGGATTCATTCCACAGATCGGTGCCCAAATCAGGAAATCGCGAGCCCCAAACGGGCTCGGACTCTTGTTTTTTCGCTTGACACGCGCGTCATTTGTTCTCGCTTACACACCAAGTCTTTCGCTTGAGTACTAAGAGGCTTAGACCATCGGCTTAGATGGTCTTATTGAAGCCTCGAAAATATTATTAGAAGCTTCTAACACTTACCACACTCTCCTATTGACCCAGCCAACATCTCTTTGTGTTTCAGGTAATATCTGTGTGTGCTCCTGTTTCTATTTCCTCTTTCGATGCATCATATAAGGTTATATTAAACATATTTTCTTTTTACCAAATGCGGAAAAAATTCCAGGATCAAAAACAGGATGGCTGGGTTCACCAACACACCGTGACTCTCAACTAAATACATAATCCGGAGGAGACATTAAGATATCAAGTACCCCCTTACTGTCAATTGTGCACCCTTCATTGTACACCATGAGCCCCATTTGTTCTAATTTTGTTTTTTCTAAATCGCTGTAGCCATATTCGTCTTTTGGAATCCATATGTGCTGATCATAAGGATTGAATCTGAATGAAGGATGTGCAAACTTTAATTTCAAGTCAATTTCATTACGGGATTCAGGTTTTTCATCAATTGATTCTACCTCCAGTTGATTGTATATTTCGAGTGGTAGCACTGTTAGGCTTTTTTCAAATTGGTTGTTGATTGTGACATGGCCCCAAATTGTCAAAATCAAAATAATCACCATAATTACCCCCAACATGAAGCAGGTATTCTCCCCCTCTCCATCTCTCACAATGAAAAACAAACCAATGAGAAAAACCTCTAAGCTATAAATTCCAGCATACAGTTGTCTTAAAGCAACCGAGTAAATTTTGCCATAAGTTTCTGATTTGTTTTTGAACTTGAAAACATAAAGTAGGCAGAACTTGTATGAAAGTAGATCAAGCAAGAAGTTGACGCAACAAAACAATAAGATCAGAGGAGATATCACCGAATAAACCAATCCAATAGACCCATACACTGAAAATGTTGGGTATGTCAATCCCCAGCTCACCTGAGGAATGTCCATTCGTCTATTAAACTTCTGTCGAGGAGTCACATCAAACAATCTGCTAATGCAAATGTTTGTAACAAATCTTGAGAATTGCAAAAGACTGCTTCCAAAACATGTAAGGCCCTTCAAAATAAAGAATGAGAAGAAGAAGTTGGAAGCTTTTGGGAAATCCTGTGCCACCATTGCTGGAATGGCACTGGGATTACACAAAAATCTCTCCAAGACCACTATGAACCCCGAAGAAATTGTAATCACAATGAACAGATGGAAGAATAAAAACACAAATGCCCAGTTTTGCAGACTCAATTCTAACTTAGCCCCCACCATCTTGCCTCTTTTGAAGCCAAGAATCTTAAAGATACTCAAAGCGACGCAAGTTAGGAACGTCAACACAATGGTGGGAAGAATGCCTGCAATGAATGCTGTCAAGAAATCAGGTAAGCCATTGAGCCAACTAATGGTTGGGATCAATGCCGTCAAGTAAGGAAGTTGGGAAATCGATCCCACAAATGCAACTGGAACCACCCAACATATAATGATCAATATGGAAACCAAAAACATGGCCGTGCTCCATATTGTAGAAGAGAACTTTTGATCTGAGAAGATAATATTTTCCCAGATCAAATCGTCGGGATCCATTTCGATGATTGTGCAATTCATTTCTCCAGGTGCCTCTGCAAGCAGAATCTGATTTGCAAAATATGCGCCTGAGATCTTGTTAAACTGAACAAATGCCTTGGCATGCTTACTTCCACGCATTCCCAATTTAAAGGCTTCTTGCTGTTTGTGAACAATCTGCTCGCTCAAACTTTTCAGTTCTTCAACAGTGTGACGATGTGCATCGACAATCTCACAGATTCCAGGAATAACAACGTCAAATTTTCCGAGAAGTTTGATGGAGCGATAAACATTTTTGTTGGCAAATCTTGGTCTCAATGTATGTGCTGCAGATAGAACTTCATTTTCGATGATGTTGAGCTCAAGCTCCTCTAGAAACGCACGCGATTTAGTGTACTTTTTCACTAGACATTCAAGATCATGGTAATCAAATACCGGCCATACAGCTTTGACTCCTCCAGGGACATTTTCAAACAGCGTAAAAAGTTGTTCTTCGTCTCGTAATCGAAGAGGAATGTTGTCGAGAAGAATTGTGGAAAGATATTGTCTTTTGGATTTCAACTTTGAGCTCAATAATAAGTGTTCGTGTCTTTGCCGAACACAGTTTTTCATTTCGTACACCAACACATAATGAAACCATAAAATGACAAAGATAGCCATTGCAAAATGAAACATGTACTTGTTGGTGTTTCGAGGAGAAATATTGGATGTAGATATTCGATCAAGACCATGAACAGTACCTTTGGTAAGGTCGTCTCCGCCGAGCAAATTCACTGGAATCAACACCGGAATATTGAAACATGCCATCCCCACGAAAAGAATCAAAAGAGTGTACATAAACCTCAAAAAGTAGTAGGAGTCCAATCCCAATTTGTAGAAGCTGCCGATGGGAGTATATATAAGAGGTTTCGCCCATGCAAACAACTCAGTTCCCAATGGTTCTACTTTCAAGTGGTCTGGAAGACAGTAGCATAGTGGCTGGTAAAACTCTTTGAAACGTGTTCGTAAATATGTAAAAATCAGCACTTGGAGAGAGCAATAAACCAACGAAAATATAAGAGAGGATAGGAATGACTCGAAAGAAATCCCAACTGAGCTGTGGGCCGATCCAGTTTGTGTGGTGTTAAGGAAATCAAATATTTCTTGCTTTTCAGAAAGAAGATACGATTCCATGATGTAATTGTTGGTGATGAGACGAGATGGGAGAAAGTGACTTGTTGGTTTCCTTCTTTTTTTTTGAACTTGCCCTTTTTTTGTCTCTTACCGCTAGAAACTGCGCCACACAATTATATGTGGCGGAGTACTAGATATGTTTTTTTTTTCTTCCTTATTATTACTATGTCCCTTTGTTTGTACCTCCATGCTAATAATATTCAGTGAGCCCATCTACACATAGACCCGTTCGATGCCCCGGTTTAAGAGCATGCAGTCACTAAAGTCTGTGTTTGGAAACTCGGGATTGCGATCGAAGTCGGCATCACCGGACCCCGAATCCTCAGAGTTTAGACCAATCTCCTCAGAACCGTACACCGATGAAGAACCCCCATTGACGCCTTTGGAACTCAACGGATACAAAGAGACCACCAGACACCGACTGTTGGACTTGGATCTTGCAGAGGAATTAAGATCACATATTCCTTCAATTCTACAGATATCTCATAATTGGACTCTTCTGTACTCATTAGAGCAAAATGGAACGTCCCTCAATACATTATATAGCCAGGCTCGGCCTGTGGTGGGGGAGAGCACTGCCAGACGAAAAGGATACTTATTGGTGGTGATGGATTCCAATCACCAACTGTTTGGTGCATACATTAATGATTACCTCCGATCCTTGGACAGAAAACAGTATTACGGTAATGGCGATTGCTTTTTGTGGAAAGCGGAACACGATGCCATCAAAAACATGAGTACGCTTCAAAATGATGGAGAGCAACTGAGATTGAAAGTTTTTCCATACACTTCGCTAAACGATTATATCATTTATTCGAATCATGAATTCATCAGCATTGGGTCTGGAAATGGCAAATTTGGGCTTTGGATCAGTGGGGATTTCGAAAACGGGGCCTCCGACTACGTGGAGACTTTTGGAAACGAACCTTTAAGTCAGAACACCAAGTTCAAGATTCTCGGCCTCGAATTATGGAAGATTAATAGTATTTGAAGCAAGCATTTCGTTTATGTATATAAGTCGCTTATAAAAAGAAAAAACAAACCACACATACGTTTACATAAGATCGGAATCAACAAACAACCAAACAAACACAAACTCATTAAGCCGACTGTCCGGCGTTCTCCTTATTCTCGGTCTCCTCCAATTCTTTCAACAATTCATTACTCAAAACGTCCTTGGCCGCTTGTAAATTAGGATCGGTACTGTTACCGGCCTTGGCAGCCAGCTCATCCAAATCAATTTCCGAGTCTTCACCATAGGAAGACAATTTCTTGGGATCGATTTTATTAGAACCAGAACCGATTCCAAAAGAATTAAAGAAGTCGTTGATGTTCTTGGAAGCTTTGCTAAACGAAGAAGAACCAGAGTCTTCAGAACTTCCACCAGACGAAGAAGATGAAGACTTTGATAGCTCATCATCCAGGATGGCAGAATCGTAGTCGTCGTCTGTCTCTTTGTATCCTTTAGATTTGCCAGAGCTATCAGAAGCAAAAAAGTCGGCATCCTGCGACAACTTTCCAGATTTCACAGATTTGGCTTTGGACTTCGTTCTGGTGGATTGATAGTCTTCATAATCCATCTCGTCCCCAACTTTAGCAGCTGGTTTATTGGCCTTTGAAGGTTTCTTGATAGTCATCGAGTCTCCCTCAGAACCTGACTTTCCTTTAGAGCCTTGTGAACCACCAAAAGAACCACTTGAGGAAGCAAACCCACCCTTTTCATATGAGCTGCCAGACTTCGTTCCAGTATAGTCGTACTCCGAGTCGTCCAATGGTATGTTGTCCAAGCCCAATTCATCAAATGCATCTTCCTCAACGTAACCCAAATCCGTTTTGGATCCGCCGCTGGCAAGCTTGAAATAAGTGACCCAGATCTGACCCATACGGTCCCAGGATTCTGTATCATGAGAATTGAAGGATATGATTTCTCCCTTTGGAATATTTTCATTCAAGCCTCCACCAATGATGTTGTATGCACACCACAAATAATTACCACATTGAGACGTCATGGCCCAGCCTCTTGCAGGTTCTCCATTCTCGTTCGCTAAACTATATTCTGCAGGTGGTGGGAGCAAAGCATGAGAAATGTGCAATGGTGAGATATATTCTTTCTTAAGTTGTAACAGATCCTTGCCATCGTTTCTCTCGTAATTGATATCCTTATAATAAGATTCAGGCCTCTTACAATTCAAGAAACCAGAGTTGAACCAAAGTAGAGTTTTTCCGTCATCTGCCAAATGACCAGGGTGAGTTGAGCACAATTCAGTAGCCACCAAATCTTTGTTTTTGTTGGCACTAAGCTCACCCACAGCCACTGCTGGGTGGGAATTGAATTGGTATCTTTCACCCATGAGCTCCTGACCAAGCCAAATAAATTCTTTCTCTCCGTGAACCGAGTTAGCAATAAGTTTATAAAATGGCATAGATGAAGCGGCAAGGATTCCATCAAACTTTTCACGTTTGTTAAGTGCAAAAAGACCAGACTCCATAAAATGCCTAGCTTTTTCAGCAAAGAATCTGTTGTTCAACGTCTCTTCTGAAGGCTTCTTCAATTGCAGGTAGTTGAAATCATCGTCATTATTCAAAAATTGGATGAAGAAGTCCATGATACCATCATATAAGAACGAATTAGCTTCTCTATCTCTGAAGAACAAAGTTGAGGTATCTCTATATGCGGGCAGCTGGAAGTACTGCTCACTGTTCAGCAGGGGGATAGTATCAGTATCCATCACAATCTGTTCTTCGAAAGTGGTGAACAAACTAGCAAGTAATTTCATGTACCAATAATTGAACATGCTTTTGTAAATTGGGTTGATACATTTAGAAACATCCACAAAGGTGAGATCCAGAGTTGGAAACTTGGTCATTTTAGTACCTTTAGGAAGTCTCATCACAGGTTCGGTAGCCACCTCCACCAGCTTCTTTACAGAGGCCAAGCTGAGATCATTATTGTGAAAGATTTGAATAGGAAGCTGGTTATTTGAAGTCCGAAGTAATGCAAGCAAACCGCTTAATTCAGGAACCTGTCCGTCGGAAGCAGTAACCACTATACCTCTCCCAGAGACCTGAGTTTGCAGTCTCTTCAAAAAAGCTTCCTTTGATTCCAAATCTCCGTATGGAGTCACAATCTCCTTATCCAATTTCTTGTTGTATTTGACAAAGGTTGGGAGTCTGAACTGAAGCCAAGGGAACACTATGTGACTGGCGTGAGAACACAATGAATTCATATCTAAATCCTCGAAAGCAGAAGTATCTTTGAAGAATAGTTTTGAAATAAACTTCATATGAGTGAAATGGTTCAAAATTTCCTTAGATGATCTCTCGTTCACCTTCAATTTCTTTTCTTTAATTTTGAGGATCGATTCTTTGAAAAGCGCATCATTCAAATCCAGCTTTTGCATTTCGTCCTCCGATAGTATGTCCTTCAATTTCAACCATTTCATTAATCTGTTATCCAGGTAGTTTTTTGGGTTATAAACGTCCTTGTAGATAGTGTCCTGGATTGGTCTGAAATGGAAGTTTGTTTTGGGAACAATAGTGTCCAAATACACTGAAGCCTGCTCTTTCAAACTCAGCGAGTTAAAGTTTTCAGGGTCTGGATACAACTCTTTCAAAACTTCATATGGATTCGTGCTGCTGTTGAAAGTTGGGGGATCGATTGGTTCGTTCACAAGATCATCCAATTGACCCATGATCGTCAATTTGTGATAGAATTCATCGGTGTATAGTTCGTCCCTCGATTTAATGGATTTGAGATACTTTTCCTTAAAAGTACCAGCATATTCATCATCCAAGTCAAACACAATAGAGTTCGAGCTCACTCGCAAGTTGTAGAACAAGTTCAACGTGAAAAGAGCCACCAAAAACCAGACTAATCTCCTATTGGACTTCACAAACCTTTTGACCCTCTTCTCCATCAGAAACAGACTTCTTCTTTGACCTGTGTTCAACACAGACCCTAGTACTTGTGAAAGCATAATACGTGATGGATACTGTATTCAATTACGGATAAAGGTCAACCAAGTTACCTTCTCATACAAAAGGATAGATATTCTGGGAAATCTTTTCGTGGCGTGGCAATGCTTTGATAGACATCCTTACACCAGAAATCACCCTGATAAAAGGAGCTTGCTTTGAGGCGGACACGGGGGAAGAATGTGTTAAAGGTGTGCTACAGGAACGATTTCCTTTTTCCAGAAGAAAACTTCTAGTCTTCTTCAGTACATTTGTATGGTTTTAGGTTATTTTGTGTGTCAGCGTGTTTATTTGGCTGGCTAGCTGTTTCTAGTTGGCGTGCGTGAACAGAGCACCATTTCCACTGCAAGGAGCTGCGCTCCCCTTGGCTGTGCTAATCTGTAAGATTTTTTTTTTTTGCCGAGAACAGTATACATCCGTGCACCGCGTAGGGCACGTGCAACATTTATTATAGGCATCAGTTTTTTTGAATGTGCAGTACAGCCAAAATTATTTAGTTAGTGAACAAGAATGACTGATTGAAAAGTCTTTCTATAGTGGAAAAGAGTAGATCAGTCGGATTCAGTCGCAATGAAGTTTGGCGAGACTTTGAAGTTTTCGTTAATCAAGGAGTACGCTTACTATTACATTCAGTACGATGACTTGAAGTACGCAATTAGCAAGGGCTTGAGCAAGAACGGCAACAGATGGTCCAATGCTTTGGAAGAGGACTTCTTGAAGAGCTTAGAGGCCGAGTTGGATAAAATTTACAATTTTGTGATATTGAAGCATAAGGAGGTCATTCGTCGGATGAAGGAGATGGATACTCTCGTGTCGGATACTGTTCAGAACTCCAAAAATGCGTCAGAGGAAGAAGCGGAGTTCTATGAACAGGATTTCCAGGACTTGGAAGAAGAATTGAGTGACATCATTGCCGATGTTCATGATCTTAACAAATTCACTAGACTCAATTACATCGGGTTTCAGAAAATTTTGAAGAAACATGATAAATTGACCAAATTCACTTTGAAGCCAATTTTTCAAGTGAGACTCAATGCAAAAGCTTTCTACAAAGATAACTACGATTCCTTAATCGTCAAGTTGTCAAAATTGTATGATCTGGTCAGAACTAGAGGAAACCCTGTGAAGGGAGATTCTGCTGCTGGTGGTTCGATGCAAAACTTTGTGAGACAGACCACCAAGTACTGGGTCCATCCTGATAACATCACCGAATTGAAGTTGATTATTTTGAAACATCTTCCGGTGTTAGTGTTCAACTCTAATAAAGAATTTGAGGCTGAAGACTCGGCCATTACTTCTATTTATTATGATAACAGCAAGATGGACTTGTATTATGGCAGATTGCAGAAGACCGAAGGTGCAGAAGCCATACGTATCAGATGGTACGGAGGTATGGGTGCTGAAATGGTTTTCGTGGAAAGAAAAACACACAGAGAAGATTGGACGGGTGAGAAGTCGGTGAAGGCCAGATTTCCATTAAAAGAAAAGAATGTGAATGAGTTTATGAACGGTCATTTTACTGTGGCTCAAGCTTTTGAAAAAATGAGAAAAGATGGCAAGAAGTCCATTCAAGAAATTGAATCTTTGGAAAGATTAGCTCAGGAGGTTCAATATAGAGTGATCAAGGATAAGTTCAGACCAGTGATGAGATCGTTCTACAATAGAACAGCATTCCAACTTCCTGGAGACGCTAGAGTGAGAATTTCTTTAGATACAGAGTTAACCATGGTTAGAGAGGACAATTTTGATGGAATAGATAGAACTAATGGAAATTGGAGAAGAATGGATATTGGTGTCAACTACCCATTCCCAAATCTGCCTCCAAAAGACGTGGAGAGATTCCCATATGCAGTTCTTGAAGTGAAACTACAAACACAAATGGGCCAGGAGCCACCACAATGGGTCAGAGACATGGTTTCTTCTCATCTTGTTGAAGCCGTTCCAAAGTTCTCTAAATTCATACACGGCTGTGCCACTCTGATTCCTGAAAGAGTGGACTTGATTCCTTTCTGGCTTCCTCAAATGGACGTGGATATTAAAAAGCAGAAACAAGACGAAAATTACGGAATCATCAGACAAAGACAGATCGAATCAGGTAATGGAGAGATGGATGAGGAGGAGTTTATTGGCTCTAGCAACACGACCGGATCCTCGATTCACCCAAGCTACGGCTCCGTGCAATTTATTGAGTCTAACAACCGGATTGAAGAGCTTCCAGAACAAAGAGACAATTCTTTTACCGGTAAGATTGTCAGCTGGTACAAACAAATCATCAAGCCTGATATGTCATTTAACAAAGTGCCAGAAGGGACCGTGTTTGAGACCAAATTCAAGGCTCCTCCAGGAAAGAAGATTTCGGTTGTGGTGAGAGTCGAACCAAAGGTGTATTTTGCTACCGAGAGAACCTTCCTTTCGTGGCTATCGATTGCTCTTATCTTTGGGGCTACTGCACATACTCTTTTGAACTATGGAGATTTGGTCTCGCTGATCACTTCTACCTGTTTTTTTATCACCTCGGTTCTCACTATTGCCTACTCTTCCTACGTCTACGTCTACCGTGTCATAAACATCAGAAAGAAGCGGGCTGCCAGATACGATGATCCTATTGGACCAAGACTTGTGTGTGGTGCTCTTGCGCTTTCTGTTGGAATTTCTTTTATTTTTAGACTGCTACACTAGCGTATTTGACCTGCGGACACTTTTGATTTACTAGATAACTGCATCTCTAATTCCACACCTAACACCATATATATTTTGAGGACCAAAATCGACCCAGAGAAAAAAAAACATAGTTTTGTATAGATTACAAGCTCTTCTTGTGTTCTTCAGCCCAATCATGAGTTCTGAGTCGTTGATTGAAAGTAATGTGGCGACCACATCATCAGCAAGTCTGCAAGAACCGACGTTTTTGACGGTTGAAGACTATTTATCCCATGCTCTAGCGAACCTTCAAAGAGGCCGGCTTCCTCAAGCGGACGGTCTGGGCCACCAATTTGTCGGTGTTTCTCCTCAATCGTCATGGTCATTTACTCACGGATTGATTTTGGGCCAACTTTCTGTGATTGTGCTTATGGTAATGTTCATTCGGTTCTTTGTGTTCAGTGAATCGGCACCTTCGACACCAACCAGCTCCAAAAAAATCAAAATGCCTTTTGTTAAAAACACATCTAGTCAATTGGGCCACACCTCACAGGAAAATGAGAACTCAACCATCGAAGCAATTTTAGAAAAAACCTATTATGATGTGCGAATCCATCAGCCGGAATCACTTGACTGGTTTAATGTTCTTATTGCACAATTGATCTCACAATTTCGAAACGAAGCCTTAAATAATAACAACATCCACCGGTCGTTGGACGAGGTGTTCAATTCTTCGCTTGTTCCGGACTTTTTGGATAAAATTGTCATCACAGAAATTAGCATTGGAAATGATTTCCCTATCTTCAGCAATTGTAGAATCAAGAACAATGATGGCAGATTGGAGGCCAAGATCGACGTGGATGTGGCTGACACATTTACTTTAGGAGTCGAGACTCGTTTGTTGATTAATCAACCACGACCATTGAGTGCATCGTTACCGGTGAAGCTTTCTGTTTCAATAGTAAGATTTTCCGGCTGTTTGACAGTCTCATTTATCAGTTCTGCAGATGAATCGATGCGACCTGGAGCAGAAACTGTCGAACCTCCTGCGAATGATCATAATTCTGTTGGTTTGATGTTTTCATTTAGTCCTGATTTTAGACTCGAATTCGACACAAAGTCTTTGATCGGATCACGGACAAAGCTGGAAAACATTCCTCGAATCAGCTCCATCATTGAAAATACTCTCAGAAATTGGTTTATTGAGCGATGCATAGAGCCAAGATTTCAGTTCATCAAACTGCCAAGTCTTTGGCCGCGCAAAAAGACCACCAGACAGACCACATCTACTGCTGAAGAAGAAGAATCGCAAAACTAAGTACATTCCCTGTATATAATCTTCCTATTAAAACGGATCCTCGTACGGATCGTCCTCATCATAGTCGTCATCTTTTTCAAATTCGTACACAATGGCACCTCCAACCGATCCTAGAGATTGCTGTGCTTCCAGGAACGGCAAATCGACCTGGTCTTTCGCCAGTTTCTGTCTTTGTGTGGTGGTCAAATTAAATGTGGTAAGACCTGCAAGTAGTTCCTCGTCATCAGCTTCGTGTTGCACGTCATCTCGCTTGATTTCGTACTGGTGAGCTTCTGCATCTATAATGAACTTCTGTTCAAGAGAACGCCCCGACTTTCTTCGATAAGTGGTTTGGACCTCGAATTTCGACTGATTTGCCAACCCAATAGGTAAACGCAAATCTTGACTCATATACTCAAGCTCCTCCTCGGTGATCGTCGAGGCAGAAGTGGACGGCTTGATATCAAAAATCGTTGTTGCCATGAACAACAGCTTGGAAAGAATCGTGGGAAGATTTTCCCGACCACGAGATCTTGTTGATGGAATTGACATGTGGTAAACTCCAAAAAGTACCGTGTGTGGTGTAATAAGACATCTTAAAAAAGCATTCAAATCCAAATCCCCTATATAATTGAAGGAATCCAAAATGAGCAGGGTCTTCTGTGATATGTTTCTCTTTGAAATCGTCGCCACTATCTCATTTGTACTAAGTCCAAGACAATCTATAAAATCATCAGCATAATCTGGCTTGCTAACGGTTTCGAATGA
Organism: Ogataea mattraensis; assembly: GCA_030564055.1. NCBI lineage: Eukaryota > Fungi > Ascomycota > Pichiomycetes > Pichiales > Pichiaceae > Ogataea > Ogataea mattraensis. The sequence goes on along the minus strand of JAJMLE010000003.1, from coordinate 1,047,062 downwards.
AAGATATAAAATAGGTATTTTTTCAGTCTGCACAGATCTGACTTTGTACACCAACTCTTGTGTCAGATAGTAAGAGGATTGGATCACTGTATCCAAAGTCAAAATAAAAGGCGAAGTCTCCCTCAATGCAAGAATTCGGTTCAGAAACACAGTTGACGACATACCAGTCGTCATGGTGGATAAATTAGCTGGTTATAACAACTTATATCTTTAAACATCAAATTATTTTTCATTTTAATCTTTTTTTTTCTTCCCTTGGATTTTGTTAGCGGCGAGCCGCACACAAAACCTTGATAATCAGGAAAAAAAGCAACAGATCTACGGTATAAAAGGTCTGGGATTCCGGGGCCAGAGTAGGTACTAAATAAACTCTGTATGATAGTAAAGTTCGTCCTCCGAGGCAGCAAATGATACCACCTAGTAGATCCCGTCCTGATAATTGATTTCACAGTCATTGGTATCGTACGAGTAATTTGCATCATTATTGGCCTCTTCAAACTCCTCGCCACGGTTGATGTCCTCTGTAGGATCATTATAGTAAGACTTGTTGACCAAAAAAGTTATTAACCTGGATTGGAACTCAATGATGTCTTGGCGGCTGGTAAAATCGACATCAGACTCTTCAGGAGTGCTGGCTGTGGACAACTCCACTACCGGCGGATAACACTCATTATACCAGCTTTCTTTTGTTTGGCTTGGATATGCAGGAACGTTGACAATCCATTTATCCACTTTTTCCTTGTGGGGCATGTTTGCTGCCTGTCTAGGATTAAAATCTGAGGGAAACTTATGAACCTCGTTGTATGATAAGACGTCTCTTTCTTGGTCGCTTTGGAGGATAAATATTGGTTGTACAGATGGAGGAGACATTGGAGATTGGTCTTGCTGTGTTTGTCGCTGTTTACTGGGAGACGTGTTGCTTAGTTGTCGATGCTGCTGGCTTGCCACCAGAAATGGAGTGAGTGTTCCAATTGGAACCGGAGATCCCGACACCGGAATATCGTTGTTGGTTTTGCTTGTATCTGTGTACTCTCTGAATAGATTGTAGCACATCTTTGGATCGTTGTTGTTCCCAAAAGGTGGTATGAACTTTCTTTGGGACTTGCTTTGTGTTGCCAAACTTGGCATTGAATGTGGATGCTCGGGCGTGTAGGCCATTACAAACTCCTGGTTGAGTTTTCTTTTGCTGGCTATTGGTGTTTGAAGCTGCGCGCAACTGGTTAGTACCTGTGTGTTTCATCTGGCGCCCTGGTTGTGTTTACTTACTTTGTAATCGGCCATCGCTAGTTGACAGGAATTAGGATTTGTTTTGCTGGAAATCTGTGCCGTTTTTTTCGCAAGCTTTCTCTGCCTTTAGTAAACCGCCCAGCTTAGGAACAAAAAAGGGATATTTTTTATTGATCCTTAGAATTATTTACCCCCCGGCTTTTAGATCTAAATTTCCGTCGCGTCGAGCGACGCATCAAGAGGCAAACAAACAAAAAAAAATTAGACCCTTGATAGATAAAAGAACTTGATAGCAACTAGATCTTTCTCGATCTAGTTTTCATAGATTTCCAAATGGGTGTTCATGGACTATGGGAAATTATTGGCCCTACTGCAAGACCAGTACGACTGGAGGCAATGGCCAAGAAAAGATTGGCAGTGGACGCTTCAATTTGGATCTACCAATTTCTAAAGGCTGTCAGAGACTCCGAGGGCAATCAACTCTACAATTCCCATATTGTTGGATTTTTCAGAAGGATTTGCAAACTTCTGTATTTTGGGATCCGTCCAGTGTTTGTTTTTGATGGAGGCGCGCCGGCTTTAAAGAAACAGACTATTACCAAAAGAAGGGAGAAACGAGAAGGAAACAAGGAAACAGTAGAACAGGTTGCCCGAAGATTGCTTGCAAAAGAGCTTCAAAATCGGGCAGAGGGAAAACAAGAAAGGGCAGCAAGACCAAAAGCTGTTAGAAAAGATGTCCCCATTGATAAATTGCAATATACCGAGTATTACGAAGATAATAATTATTTGGAAGCCGATCCAGCAAAAGCAGACCAAACGAGTCCCCAAAAGACCGACAAAGATGGTAAATTGTTTCGCAGACAAGATGAGTACGATTTACCTCAACTTGAAAGCTTTAAAGTCGAGAAAAACGACCAACGGATGATCACCGACTACGAATATGCTAGACTGACGTCGGATTTGCAAGACGAACTAACAGGAGTCAATCTAGATACCATTGATCCTCAATCCGAGGAGTTTTCGAAGCTTCCGCTTTCGACACAGTATGTGATTCTCTCACATTTGAGGCTTCGTTCAAGATTGAGAATGGGATACACGAAGCAACAACTGGAGACTTTGTTTCCAAATAGTATGGATTTCTCCAAGTTTCAAATTCAAATGGTTGCAAAGAGAAATTTTCTAACTCAAAAGCTTATGAACGTTTCAGGAATGGATGATGATGATAAAAATGTCAAATCTAGACGGATAGCCAGCGATAGAGAACGAGCATATGATCTTCAACGAAACGAGAACGGTTACACCCTGTCAATTGCAAAGAACGATGGAGGAGGGGAAACTGCTGACAATGCCATTTTGCTAGACGCTAATGAGAGCGATAGTGGGGAGGAAAGCGAAGTTGACTGGGAGGATGTAGAGATCGAGCATCCTTCCAACTACGATTTTGAATCCAAACCCACTCAAATGAAATCATTCATGGATCCTTCAATCCACTCTGACCCGCTTTTTGTAGAGGCTCCGGAGGAGACTGTTGAAGCGCATGATGACGGTACCACAATGGCCATGATTCAATCAATTTATGATTTTGCTAAAGGGAACAAGAAAAATAACAAGCAAATCCAAGAAATGGAGCAGGACGAATTGAAAGAGGCAATCGAACAGTCAAAACGAGATTATTATGAGCTGAAAGAGAAAGAAGAAACATTGAATATTGAGGAAGAAAAGGTTTCATTGCCTTCGGAAGAAGCCCCCCCATTGATTTTATCTGAAACATCATTAGGAGACCAATTGGGTAAAGAACACATTTCCATTCCCAAGTTTTCAATCAAAGATTCCATTCTTTTTGCAGAGTCTGTATCCGAGAAGAAGGAAGAGCAAAAAGAAGTTCCAAAAAAAAGAGAGGTTCATCCTCTTCCAGATTGGTTCAACTCCAAGGTTGCGGATAAAAAACAACCAAGTGTTGCTCCTTCAACTACAAGGGACCAAACCGAGGATGAAAAAGCTGGATTGATTTCTTATAGGGACATTGATGATTATCTTAGTGATGCTGGTGAGTACGTTGAGGATGAGATTCCTAACAGTGAGTATCGGGAAGTGATTGAAATACAAGACGAGGATAGGCCAGAGAAAAGTGATCCGATTGAAGAACAAACCAAGCCCAGCGTCTCAAGAGTGGACAACGATGAGAAACAAGTTGATGCGCTAGTCGAGCCATCGGAGGGAACGCGCTCGAATGTGAAAGATGTTTTGGATGGGAATAAGGCCAAGGCATCTGCTGCTGTGCTCGATTATGTATATTCGGATGAAGAGGAGGAAGGCCAGAATTTTGTTGACGAAGAAGAAGCATATGAGAAGTTTGTGGGCAACATTAGTTCTTCCGGAGATGGTAACAAAAGTACGTCTTCGTCGTTCTGGTCTATGGACGATGAAGTTAAACTTCAGGAAAGTATGAAGAAACAGAAACGGGATGCCGACGAAGTGACCACCAAGATGATCTTAGACGTTCAAGACCTACTGTCTCGATTTGGAATACCTTATATGACTGCACCCATGGAGGCTGAGGCGCAATGTGCCGAACTGTTGAGTTTGGGTTTGGTTGATGGAATCATCACTGACGATTCAGATTGTTTTCTTTTTGGAGGAGATCGAGTGTATAAGAACATGTTCAACGAAAAGAATTTTGTTGAATGTTATCAAGTTGAGGACATTGAACGTGATTTAGGACTGGACAGGGAGAGGTTAGTTGATTTGGCATTGATGTTGGGAAGTGATTATACAGAAGGATTAAAGGGCGTTGGTAAAGTCTCGGCTATGGAGATTCTTGCTGAATTCAAAAACCTGGAGAATTTCAAGATTTGGTGGTTGCAATATCAGGAAGGTAAGATTGAAGATGATTCTACTATCAAGAAGAAATTACGAAGGCTTTTGAAGAAATCGTCATTATTTTTAACTCCTGAATTCCCAGACAAACACGTTATTAAAGCGTACATGAAACCGGAGGTTGATCATGATAAGACAGAGTTCAAATGGGGGTTTCCGAATCTGGACAAATTGCGGACGTTTTTGATGTATAATGTTGGTTGGAGCAGGGAGAAGGTCGACAAGATTTTATTACCTATTATTCAGAATATGAACAAGCCACAAACCAGTATTGAAGAGTTTTTCCCTGTGGAACTGATTAGAAGACGGCGGGATTTGATGATGGGCCAAAGACTTAAGGATGCGACTACGAAATTGCGTGGTAATGAAGGTGAGCCGGGGGCCAAACGGCAAAAAAAAGCAAAATAAACCGTTCACTGATTGAACATCTGTATATACAATTAATATCCAAAGCTCCACACTTTTTCATCATAATCTTCGGTGACCGCGGAATCTGTTCCGTACAGTTCCTGCCATTTCACAAATCCACCCCGGAGCACGAAAATGTTAAGTTTCTGACTAATTGTTTTATCTTCCTGATCGTTGACAAATCGCATAAATGACATTGCTGATGCTGGTCCTCGTTGCTGAGAAAGGGCACAGTGAAACACAATAGAATCGGCGTCCAGGTTTGTAAGTTTTTCCAAAATTTGAGGAGACTTTTCAGGAATGGAAGTGCTGGGAATGTGTAGAGAAGATTTGATATGACCACCCACATAGTCACTATCTCTCACGTCAACCACTAGAAATTTCGAGCCATGATTGGTAGTTTTCTGGCCAAGCCATTGTCTTAGAGTAGATGGCTCCAGAAATTTGATGTTAGCCACGGTGAGCATGTCAATTGGTCAGATCTACAAGCTTCAACTTGTTACACGAGTGGTTTGCTGTATTTCAAAGAAATATATATTTTTTTTCGAAAAACCTCAGACAACCGGACACGACGTTTTACTATCATACAACGTAAAAACTACTCGATATAATTCGAAATACATTTGCAATTGGTTCGCACAAAGCTCAAGAACTGCTAGGTTTCTTCACTATTCGACCACTTCTGGTGACTTGGGGTTTAGGTTTGGATATTTTAGTCGCAGCAGTTTTTCTTGGAGTCTTGCGGATCTCTGTTTCCTCGTCGGAATCGTCATGTGACTCAAACTCCGAGTGACTATCCATACCCACCCAATCTTTGAAATTCTCCAAAAGACTTCTCCTAGAGGCAACTCTCTCCAATTGGTTGCCGTTGAATTTGGATGCAAATTTGTCGGCAGGAGTTTGAATAGGAAGATGGTCTAGTTTTTTGGGTCCTCTTAAGAACTCTCTCACTTCGAAATACAAATCTCTAGAAGTATTGTTGAGATTATCATTGGTTTTCTTCCAATATGAGCGGAAATCATTGATCTGCCTTTTCAAATCCAGCTCATTTTTTTTCAACCACGAAACATTAAGTTCTTTCCTAGTTGCTCCCCGAGCGAAATTTCTCATCAAATACTTGTCATAATCTCTAATAATTTTGGTAATAATGTCACTTGTAGAGATCCCTTCTGTTCTCTGGGTGGCTAAAAACATACCAGCTTCCTTGACAGGCTGATAAATATCTTCAATTCCCCCTGCTCCATACGGCAGATCATCATGGGCACAATAATCGATGTTGTGTTTCCGCAGAAAATCCATGTTTAAAATCCATGGAGCACTCTCAATCACCTCATCAACCCACTTACAATGCCTCAGCGTCTCGTATCTCTGCTTGTCAGTCAAAACTGTCAAACCTTTACGTTTATGAGTCTCCACGTCGTTAGGAATTCCAACCACAAGCGTCACATTAGGAAACGATTTTTTGCACTGTTCCAACTGTCTCATATGGCCCAAATGGAACAAATCAAACACCCCGTCGGCATAGATTCGTATGGCACGGTCTTGCGGCGGGAGATTCAATCTGAAGCCTCTGGGACGGTATTTTCGATACTCTGGCGGCAGTTCTTGCTCGTACTCTTTGTCCTTTTTTCTGAATTCTTCATCTTCTAAACTGCTCAGAACTTTAGATTTCTTGGTGGTCTTGACATCTCCATCCTCATCAAGATCTGAATCCTCCGACCTGCTCCGCTTGTTGTTCTTTTTGAACAGCTTGGTGAACGAATCAGTCTTGATCAGACTATTCATCGACAACGTTCTGGTAAGCCGATTTTCGCCATTTCTCAAACTCAGATCAAGATCATCCTCATTCTTCACCTTCATTCTCGAATCTTCCATGGCGCTCCAATCACTTCGTCCGTCTTGACAATCCAATTGGTCCTCTTTGCTGTTAAAGGGATTTGCTCATGAAATCGAGAATTTGTTCAAAACTCCTTACACCGATCGGTCTGGCCTGCCACCTTCCAAAAAAAAAGTGCTACCTACTCAAACTCTCACGATCTTTTGTGAGCATGGTGTCGTTCTTGTGTCTCCAAAATGACAGAAATTGGCAAGAATATTGGCTCTTTGTTGGAGAATGCTACAAAAAACTTGTCTACCACTGTCAATGAGGCAATAAACTCAAAAAATGTCAAGTTACACCCGGCTTTAAGCAAGCTTCTCAACAATTACAACCCACAACAGACAGAATTAAGCACCCTCCAAATCGTCGAGGGTCTCAACTCCAGCAATGATAAGGAGGTTTTAGAGGTGTTGAAACATCTAGTCAGATTAACTACCAAGCAAAATAGAGACGCAGAATTACTTCAAGTGTTTCCCCATGTCATCAAAAACGTCACGTCCTCGAATCTGAAAATCAAACGGCTCGTATACGTCATTTTGTTACGTTACAACCACATGCAACAGGACATATCATTACTTTCCATTAATGCCATACAAAAGTCTTTGAATGACAAGTCTTGTATTAATAGAGCTCTTTCAATTAGATGTCTCAGTGGAATCAGAATTCCTGCAATACTCCCAATTCTGATACTTTCCATCAAGAAGACGGTTTCCGATTCATCTCCATTAGTGAGATCGGCAACCGCAATAGCAATATCCAAGTGTTTCTTTTTGGATTTGAGTTACAACAAATCCAATTTATCTGAGGCTTTGAAAGACGAGTCAAGTGTGCCATTTCAATTATATCAGACATTAGACATGCTATTAAGTGACAATGATCCTAAAGTTTTAAGCTCGGCTCTCAACTGTTTTCATGGGATATTTCCTGGATATTTGGACTTGATCCATGCAAAGTTTAGTCATTTTGTGTCCAAACTAGTCGATCTTGAAGACTACTCCAAAGTCATCCTACTGGATTTGGCTACGGATTATGCGAAGCTATATCTCCCAAAAGCGTCCAAAGAGTCTGAAATGTGTCCTGAGTTGATCCTTCTCTATTCCAAATTGAAAATGGTTCTTCATTCGCCATCTTACAACGTGATCATCGGAATGATTCGTTGTCTCATCAACCTATTCCCTTTCAAATTGGATGAATTCCCTTTGACGCAGTTGTTGCTAAAATTTACTAGCACTGAGTTTGAAAACGTAAACCTTTTGATGCACAATGAAATCAACTATCTCTTAGATCGCCAACTAATAACATTCAAACAATCTCAGATCTCCAATTTCATCCCTTTAACAAACGAATCCTACCGACTCTCACAAATGAAACTACACATTTTAACAAAGCTCATAGATCACACCAATTTTGGTTCAATTTTTAAAGAATTGGTCTTCCTCTTGGAATACTCAAACCTCAATACGACTGCCAAGCTAACAATCATCAAACAATTGAATCAGCTTGTTTCCACAAATTTAAGTGCAGATCAACTTTCAAACATCACCAAATTCTTTTTGAGCAAAGTGAATGTGGAAAAGGATGAACTTTTGGTTGGCGAATATGTGAATGGTCTACGGTTGCTCATTCAAAGCGATCTGGTGGGCAAAATAGACATTTTGATCAAACTTGCAGGAAAATTAATAAATGATAGCGATCTTTCTAGCATTGCCAGGGCATCTATCATATGGCTTTTGGGTGAATTTGCAAGTAACCAATTTGATGATTACAAATGTGAAACATTGAACGACTTTTTACCTGATTTGTTGAGAATCCTTATATTTAACTTCAGGTCCGAAGAATATTTGGTCAAGTTGGAGATTATGTCAACTATCACCAAATTTCTTTCTAGAGAAATCTACAACAAGAAACAACAAGGCGAAAGTTACGATTTGGATAACCCGGTTTGGAGATTATTCAATGTCGTCTTACAATTCACCAAGTACGATTCCAATTTGGATTTGAGAGACCGCTCAAGAATGATTGGTTCAATTTTGCCAAATTTGGTTTACACCGACACATCTATTACAGCAACTACCAAAATCAATTTCAAATCGTATTTCGAAGATGAACCTTATATTATTGAGCAGTGTCGTTCCAAAATGAATGAGATTGAGCTTTCAATTTTATTGTTTCAAACCTCGAAGCTGTCGCCTATTTCCATTCAATCAGCGGTCAGTGACTATCAAACTTTGGGCCAATATAATGCGGTCACTTCTCAGGAACTGGATCCTGAGTTGAGTGACTACTATAAAGAGCTCAGAGCACAGGGTTTCCAATTAAAAGAATTCAACAGATACAAATCGATTTCTTATGCCACTAGAAGTGTTTCGGTGTCCTCGATACCATCATCTTCTGCTACTGCTTCCAAACCAGACGCTGCTCCTCACATGAGGAAATACATGCTGCAGACTCTAGATGATTTCCTGAGTGATAAAAACGGCTCCAATCTATTTGGAGGCGATGGCGACGACAGTGAAGAGGAGGATGACGACGACGACGACGACGACGACGAGGAAGAGGAAGAAGAAGAAGAAGAAGAAGACGACGACGACGACGACGACGACGACGACGGAGACGATGAAGAGGATGAAGGACTGGCTGAAGGAGATGCAAGTCTTGAACAGGAAGAAGAAGAAGAAGAAGAAGATGATGATGATGATCAGCAGCAGCAAGACAGTGATCACATGTACGATTAGTCATATATTACATAACTAACACAGATGGGAATAATTTTTCATTTGAAAAACCGACTTTAAACTTAAATTGCACCGTCAATCTCTGCAAATTCTTTCTCTATCGAACACATATCATGTCGTCGTTTCTAGGACTGGGAGGGTCTAAAACTAGTGGACAGTCGTCTTCGATGAGCTCTGTGCAGAACCAGCAAATCAAAGAGCAGATTAAGAACTCGATCGCCACCGAGATGGCTACAGCTTATGCTACTTCATTAGTGAACTCTTTGACAGAGAACTGTTTTGACAAATGTATTTTCCAGCCATCATCTAGCCTGACCTCGGTGGAGGAGAGTTGTATCAATGACTGTGCTTCCAAATTCATGAGATCTTGGAACTTGATTTCTAAGGCATATATCAGCAGAATCAACAATCCGTGATTGTGCAGGCACCATTGATCAGCTTGTGCTTTCACAAAGCCTTTTTTGTATATAATGAGTATCAATAGAGACAATTTGAAAGCGTTGGAAGTAGCTCGATCGTTAATGGTGTGAGGAGTATGTTTTTATAGTCGATAAGGGGTCTTTAACGGAGGTGATTTTGAACTCTTTGACGTCTAATACGATGCAATTGTATTGAGAAATAGTGGATGAAGTTTGAGGCGTGGAGTTTGAGGAATTCCAAGACATAATTTGACTCACAGACAGGAAAATTAATAAGGTGTATGATAATTTGTGGTCTAGTATATAATTTTTCGATCCATAAAAAATAACTGCTTTTGAATTATATATAAGTCAATTTTGCATTGATGTTTGGTTTAGCTGTGTCCAGCCGGCTGGTATTGCGTGGCAGATGGTCTTCATGGAGTCCATTGCTACAGAAAGCTCGATCATACAGCATAAAGGGCAAATTGGAAGATGACGACGATCTGGATTTCGATCTATTAACCTTGGACAACCAAGGACAACCTCAGGAAGTAGACGGGCAGATGATAAATGGAGACAAAAAGACAAATTGGTATAAAAAGTTTTGTTCCACCAAGAAGCAAGATCAGAGCCTTAAGCGATTCGATTATCTTCGAAGGAGATTTCTAGAGTTTACCACTGTTGACAAGATTGAGAAACTTCCACCAAATATCATGGCTTCTTTTCGGCCCCAATTAATACGGTATGGAGACTTCTTATTTCCTAAAGTTGTTGAAGAAACCCCAACTTTGAAGTTTTTATACGACAAAGGGGATGCCTTTGGAGCGTACATGTATGTTGCTATCACGCTCACCCGGAACTCTTTTCATTCTGGAATAGTTGAGGATCGTGTATCTGTTTCTAGAAAACGAGCAGAGTCTGAAGTATATGCGGAGCTTGAGGCCTCGATGGATTCTGATCAGGTGAATTTGAGTGAAGTGATAGAATGTTATCAAAAATTGCCAGAGCCACGTGCAAAGCATATGGATTCAGCAAGCATGGAGCAGTTTTTGGACATGGTGGTGCAAAATTATGCCACCATTGAACCTTCTACGGTGCACAATATTCTTTCGGATGTCACTGCAAGCAAAATGTTGTTGACTCCTGAAGAATTAAGAATTTGGATTCGATCTGCGTTGGCAGGTATAGACTTGTTCGATGCTACAGTGTACAAGGACTTGAGACTACAGGTGGAAGGCCTTGGGCACGGTATGGAGCTTGCTTATTTGAATGAGTTTCTAGAAGCTGCTATTACATTCGAGCAACCAGAGCTTGCTGGGGCCATTTTACAAGAGATAGACCGGTGTGGCTTCCATCCAGACAGAACCACTCTAGGACTAATGAATGAGTATTGTCGATTGATTAATGATAAAAACAGATGGTTAAATCTGATGGATCTGCGTTTAAATGACTACCCTACGTTTGTGAGTTTATCTGATCTTTGTGGAATGCTGCGATCTTTGTTAAGTTTTAAAGAAACCCAAATGGCCAAGGATTTGCTGAATATCACATTCCTTATCCAAGACGTGTATAAACATCATTTCGAGGTAGACACGGTGGAGAACGAGACTTTGGACATAATTCCATATTTATATCCTTTGGACATATATGATTTGATTTCCGATAGACAGGATCTGTTCATGTTCTACCCTCATCTTGACGGAACAGTATATGAACCATTCAGTGAGGTTTGCAATTCTTTAGGAGAGATGGATCAGTTAATGAACGAAATGCAAGAAAATGAAACCAAATTTACCCTACCGATATTTCGCAACTATTTCAAGCTAATGGTGGAGTCTAAAGACTTGCTCAAGTTCGAAAAGTTCCAGTCCACAGTTCAGATGATGTTGGAAGACGAGGACGATTACATTGCTTACATAATCAAAGACGGCGCGGTGCTACGGTTTTTTGAGGAGCTTGCGAAACACTATGTTTTGGTAGGTGAGCTGGATAAATCGGACGTGGAGATTACTGAGGCTCTAGCCGTTTGCCAAAACTACGTCAAAACCCGTGAGCATGAAAAACTGGGTTTTGAGGAACTGGGAGACCTTGTGGCTAGTGTGATGAAACTTAGCAAGCTTGCATTACCCGAATGAGTCAGTGGAGAGCTAACGGAGATATGCTTTCAAACTTTTGCAAATTATTGTGGTTCGATGACTCCCTCTGAAGACCATGCGTGGTGCTCTGGGTTATCGGAGAGCAGGGATGGATTGAAAAAAATTTTCTTTTCCGTGTCGATCTGATTTTCTGGGGAAATCGTACCGGTAACGGGACGCGGTATCGGGGAAACTATAGGATTTCCCACACAAAATGTGGCAAGAGAGGGGAGAGTTTAAAATCTGTTGGGGATGGCTGATGAAAAGTGTGGTTAAATGATGGAATTCAAGCAATATGAAACAAGACCGAGGACCATAACACATGAATGATGACCATGCAGGTCCAGCAATACTTCAAAGCGCCATAGATGGTTTTCTTGGGCACGTCCGAATTAGTCACATCCATAAGAACCTTGGTGGTCAGCCACACTATAGGACCGAAAAAAACCACTGAGGTGGCGCATGCGCATGACTCCGCACCACGGTGCCCCAATATATATAAGTGTGGTGGGTTCAGCAGATCAGAGGTGAAACCAAACGCTGAATGTTTTCCATCTTTGCAAACACAAAAATGATGTTCCAACAGGACCAATATTGCATCGTGGATAACAGAGAGCTTGATCTCGAGTCAAGGAACTCGATCTACTGCTCCAAAGAATGCCAATACAAGGACTCTCTATATGAAACCAAGGACTCAAAGACGCTACGCACATCAAAATTGATCACTTACTCCACCACTAACTTCATACAGTCTCCAATAATCACGCGGCAAGAGGAGCAAGATGATGATAGCTTGTTCAAGCTGGACGATTTGCAAACCAACTCGTACGCGTCGACTACAGCGTCGACCCGTCGATCGGTGGCAGGCTCGTCATTACCTTCTCTGTTGGACGATACAGCAGACTTGGACGCTTATGATTGCGATGACACCGAGGAGGTCCATCACTGCGATCTCGATGATTCCTCTGATAGCCGCATAAGTCGACCAGATACTTGGCTATATGACACCCCTTCGTTGAACCCTTCGCAACAGGATTCGTGGGGCTGCGAACTTTCACTATCCAACTCCTCCTACAATCTACGCTCCAAAAGTGTCCTGGATACGCTTTTAGGGGTTTCTAATACCGAATCAGAGCAGGATTCTGCTTCCCGAAACTACCAATTATGGCTCGCTCGCATGAAATAAAATGGTTGTCTATAAAACTTTGCACATTTTCATAATTCCACAAAACTATTTATTCTTCAACCTGCTGTTACGTAATCTCAACCGGTGGTTTTTTATCCGTGTACGGATGCGCCCCGGTGGTTGTCGTTTAACTAAAAGTTTCGTGTTGGTCGTTTATCAACATTGGGTACCCAAAAAAAAAGTTGATTTGTACCATTTCCCCTTTTCGAAGCACCTTCTACTTATCTGTTATTTATTTGTTTGATAAAGTGCATTTGACATAGTTCATATTCTTGTTGTCTGATAATAGATACTCTTTTTTAACTGCTTTTTGAAAATGACTCGTGCTCAAAACATCGGTATCAAGGCCATGGAACTTTACATTCCAGGCCAATGTGTCAATCAGGCCGACCTAGAGATTTTCGATGGCGTGTCGACTGGAAAATACACCATTGGTTTGGGACAAACCAATATGGCTTTTGTGAATGATAGAGAGGACATTTACTCCATGTGTTTGACTGCATGCTCCAAACTATTGAAAAACTATTCGGTGGACCCAAAATCCATTGGTAGATTGGAAGTTGGTACCGAGACTTTGCTGGACAAGTCCAAGTCGGTCAAGTCCGTGTTGATGCAATTGTTTGGGGACAACGGTGATATTGAGGGTGTTGATACTGTCAACGCATGTTACGGTGGTACCAATGCTGTGTTCAATGCTGTCAACTGGATAGAATCTTCTGCTTGGGATGGAAGAGATGCTATTGTCGTTACTGGTGACATTGCCATCTACGAAAAGGGTGCTGCCAGACCTACTGGTGGTGCTGGTACTGTTGCAATGTTGATTGGTCCTGATGCTCCATTGGTTTTCGAACCAATTAGAGGTTCCTACATGGAACACAGCTACGATTTCTACAAGCCAGATTTCACTTCTGAATACCCTGTTGTGGATGGTCATTTTTCCTTGGCCTGCTACATCAAGGCAATGGACCATTGTTACGCCAACTATTCGAAAAAGGCAATCTCGAGAGGCCTAACAGCAGGTTCTGAGGCTGGAAAGGAGGCTGTTGGATTAAAATTCTTTGATTACAACTGTTTCCATGTGCCAAACTGTAAGCAGGTTGCTAAGTCGTACGGTAGAATGATGTACAATGACTACAAAGCAAACCCATCCCAATTTCCTGATGTTGATCCCCAATATGCTGACATCGAATACAATGCCTCTTTGGTGGACAAAGCACTAGAGAAGAATTTTGTTGGCCTATCCAAGCAGATGGCCAAAGAAAGAGTTCAGGCATCTTTGGAGCTCGCCACCAACGTTGGTAACATGTACACTGCATCTGTGTTTGGTTCACTGGCATCTTTGTTACAATATGCGGGCAACGAAAAGTTGCAAGGAAAGAGAATTGGAATGTACTCATACGGTTCTGGTTTGGCCTCATCGATGTACTCGATTGTTGTTAAGGGCGATTTAGAGCCAATAATCAAAGTTTTGGACGTTGATAACAAATTGAAAAACAGAATTCAAAAAACTCCTGAAGAATTTGAGGCTTGCATTCATCTTAGAGAAAAGGCACACTTACAAAAATCTTTCAAACCAACTGGTGATATCGATTATATTCCAAGCGGATCTTACTACTTGACCGAGATCGATGACAAGTTTAAAAGATTCTATGATATCAAGAAATGAACAGGTGAAACATCTCTTTGCTAGTCATCATTTACAGTTCATCTATGGTTGCTAATCATAGGAGTTCTATATTTGACTTCTACTGTACTGTTCTAGAACATTTTACGGTGTAGTCTGTTGCTTAATAATTTTTGCTTATAGTGATTACAATACAGTCAATGTGTGCTTTTTTCATCACAAATGCAAATCAAATATTTATTCTCAAACTATATCAACCTCTCCAGATCATCAATCCTCCCACAAGAATCATTCCGAAAGACACATACCACAGCAAATCCAAGTTGTATTTTTGTTTTCTGACAGCATTGGTTTTAAATCTATTTTCCAACGCTCTCTTCACTTTCTTGGACACAGCTGTGGAAGTGGACGTAGCTGTGGAGCCATCGTCACTTCCGGAAGCAGTAGGATTCATCGTGATGGTAGGAAGCATCTGTGGGGGACTATATGCTAGATACAACGGCTGCATAGCAGATCCATCATCTTCGTACAATTGCAGTTTATATCTTCCATGGTAGGAATCTAAGCTCAAAGCGTAACTCTTAAACACTTCCTCTTGAGAATATCTGGAGTAAGTCGACACCCCATCATCATCGCAAGGTTCACTAAGTAGTTGCCTGCCGTCGACCTCGAATGGAGTCAAAATGATGGATCCAGTGGAGTTGATTTCAAAAGTTCCGTGTTGGAAAATCAAAGCTGCAACTGCACATGAATGATTTTGTGAACTTGGAGTAATTTGATATAATGCTTCTTCGAAATATCCGTCTTCTTGGAAGGAATATGAGATTCCTGGTAATGCAGGTTCGATCAAGAGTTCATCAACAGGATCGTAAAAGCCTGGTCCGGTGAAGACTGTGTTTGATTTCGAGGACCAAGTTCCGTAGATAGTCAAATTTGAATCACTGGCATACCCTCCAATTGCAAAGAACAACAGAGAAGCGACCAGCGACAGCTTAGAGCATCCGAAATTCATTTTATTATTGGCTGGATGTGTCTTTCGAGTCTCAACACGACGGAGAGATCACTAATAATTGGTCTTCGGGGCACCTGTACAGGTTTATAAATACAAAGCTATGATTTCCACGATAGAAATTCTCAACTGTGTTCAAAAACAGTCTTTATGATCAATCTATTGGAGCTTTTTAACCAATCTGTTGTCGTCTCCTTTCAAACATTCTGTTTTGTACTAAATATACCACTTTTTTTCCATCATTAAACTAAGCCGCGTTCTCACTAGCCACTGTCTGTGGCGCGCACGACTCTTAAGAAAAATATGCAAGCTTAAAAAAATCTCTATCTAACAAAGGATCTCTACAAAGAAGCAGACAATCTAGTGCTATTTTTTACACAGAAATCGTCTGTCAGAACGCCACGGAAACCATCCCAGATGTCTCCAAGCAACTTTGGTTCAATCACAAAAGACCGTTTTGGCAATGGCGCCAAAGATCAAACTAATAAGCTCACAAACTCGTTCTCTATGCCAAAACAGTTTCAAAGAGAATTGAGCCAGGAAGCGGAAACATACGATAGTTCTCTTTCAAAACAACAAGATATAAAGATCATACATTCACGAGAGTCTGATTATCAAAAAAGGCGATATGATTCACTTTATAAATTGGAGGATATGTCTGATGTTTCCAAAAATGTGAGCTATAAGGATGCAATGGAGCGACGCAACAAGGAAAGAGTGATGAATGAAAGATTAAGTCAGACTCCAGAACAGGAGACAGGTCCCGAAGTTGAAGTTTCAGAAAGAAAGCGAGATAAAACTCCCCCAAGACGGACACGCAAACGTCGATGGGATGTTGGCAACGAGGACCAACCTGAGATCGTTGCAACTACAGAAACCCAAAGAAAGTCCAGATGGGAAACAGAAGAAGATCAGAAAAGTTTAGTTGTCGAGCAAGTACCAGTGATTGATGGAATACCCTTGACAGATGAAAATTTAACGATACTACTACCTGCAGGCTTCACAGCTGTCGAGCAACCAAAATCATACAAACCCATATTGAATATTCCTCCAGATTTGACATATTTCAACCCAATGACAAACATGGATGGATATATGATTCCTGAAGAAAGCAATCTGTCTAATGAATTCAAGTATAACAATCCGCAGTTGATCCACGAAGTTTCTGGATTGAGGGATATCCAATTTTTCAAAGATTCGGACATGAAAGTTTTTGGGAAATTGATTTCCACAAGAAACATCAAGTCTACAGACTTGTCAGTGGACGAACAAAAAGAAAGACGATGTATGAAACTGATATTAATGATCAAAAATGGATCACCCCATGCCCGAAAAGTGTCTTTGAGACAGCTGACAGATAATGCTCGATATTTTGGGCCTAATCAGATATTTGATATCATCCTTCCGCTTTTAATGGACAAAACTTTGGAGGATCAAGAAAGGCACTTATTGGTGAAAGTTGTGGGACGAGTTCTGTTTAAACTTGATGAACTGATCAGACCTTATACACACAAGATTCTAGTGGTGATCATGCCATTACTTGTAGATGAGGACTTATATTCCAGAATGGAGGGTCGAGAAATTATCTCGAATTTGGCCAAAGCTGCTGGATTGGCTCATATAATTTCAACTTTAAGACCGGACATCGACCATTCTGATGATTATGTGAGAAATACAGTGGCCAGAACGTTTGCTGTTGTTGCTTCATCGTTAGGAATTCCCGCATTACTGCCGTTTTTGAAAGCTGTATGTGGATCGAAAAAAAGTTGGCTTGCCAGGCACACGGGGGTTAAGATCATTCAGCAGATTGCAATTCTGATGGGATCGAGTATTCTACCATATCTTAATAGTATGATTGGATGTGTTTCCAAGCTACTTGTTGACGAAAATTTGAATGTGAGGACGTTGGCTGCATCGGCCATCAGCTCGTTGGCTGAGGCTTCTGCTCCATATGGATTTGAATCGTTCGAAAGTGTCTTGGAACCTTTGTGGCAGGGACTAAAGAGACATCGGGGTAGAAGCTTGGCTAGCTTTTTAAGAGCCATTGGATATATTATTCCGCTGATGGACGAAGAATACAGCAATTATTACACCAAGGAAATATTCAAGGTTCTTTCCAGAGAGTTCACGTCGCCCGATGACGAGATGAAGAGAACGATTTTAAAAATCATACAGCAGTGCTGTTCAATGGAATTGATTGATAAAACTTTTTTGAAAGAGGGACATATTGTTGAAGACTTTTTCACAAACTTTTGGAATAGAAGGGTTGCGTTGGATAACAGAATTAGCAGAATGTGCATCGATGCATCCTTTGCTTTGTCATTGAAGCTTGGACCCAATACTGTTGTAGAGCATCTCCTTGTTCCACTGAAGGACGAATCAGAAGCTTATAGGAAAATGGCAGCAGAAACTGCCAACCGAGTGATTTCTCACCTTGGATCTTTTGATTTGAGCGATAGAACTGTGAACCGGCTTTTAGATGGTTTACTGTACTCTTTTCAACACCAGACAACAGACGACTCGACGTTCTTGAATGCATTTGGGAACATTATGAACTCATTAGGAGTGAGGGTCAAGCCGCATATTGTCACAATAATCAGCGCTATTCTGTACAGATTGAAAAACAAGACACCGGAGGTCAGACAACAGGCAGCAGATTTGATAGCAAAAAGTTGTGTGGTGTTAAGAATCTGTGATGAGGAAGATTTGTTGGTGCGATTGTGCACTATTCTATACGAATCTCTCGGAGAAGTTTATCCCGATGTGTTAGGATCGATTTTGAATGCGATTAGAAGCGTGATACAAAACCTGGGAGTGGAGTTGACAAACCCACCAGTTTCGCAAATTTTGGCTACATTAACTCCCATTTTAAGAAATCGTCATGAGAAAGTCCAGGAAACCACAATCAACTTAATTGGAGATATTGCGGACCGTGGTAAAGAATACATCAATCACCGGGAGTGGATGAGAATTAGTTTTGAGCTGCTGGAGATGTTGAAGGCCAGAAAGAAGCAGATTAGAAAATCCGCCAACACCACTTTTGGCTTGATAGCTAGGGCTATTGGACCTGCAGATGTGTTGGTGACGCTACTGAATAATTTACGAGTTCAAGAGCGTCAATTGAGAGTTTGTACTGCAGTTGCAATTGGAATTGTTGCCGAGACATGTTCCCCATATACGATTTTACCTGCTCTGATGAACGAATATCGTTATCCTGACAAGAATGTACAAAATGGTGTGTTGAAGGCAATGTCATTTATGTTTGAATACATTGGAGATCTTGGTTCTGATTACGTCTATGCAACGCTCCCTTTACTACAAGATGCTCTCACCGACCGCGACTTGGTGCATCGACAGACTGCCGCCACGGTAGTGAAACACATGGCTTTGGGCTGTTTTGGGCTTGGATGTGAGGATGCTTTTGTTCATTTTTTGAATTTGATATGGCCCAACATCTTTGAGACTTCTCCGCATGTCATTGACAGAATTCTGGAAAGTTTGGAATCTTGCCGAGTTGCAATTGGAACCGGTATCTTGATGAACTATGTCTTAATGGGGCTTTTCCATCCTGCTCGTAAGGTGAGATCTGTGTACTGGAAGATCCACAACAACATGTATGTGAGCAGCTGCGATTCAATGGTTCCTTATTATCCCAGATTTGAGCAAATTGGAGACGAGCTGAAGGCTGAAGAGCCTCAAATCTGCTTTGACAAGCAGGATCTGGGTGTGACGGAGCTAGATCTTTGGGTCTAAGCCTTCATGTGGTATCCCAGACTGCTATTTATTTTTGGTCCAGGTGCGAGGACCTCTGTTTCAACTGACCGTCGAACAATAGGCATGACAATAGCTGCTATTGTTAGGCATGCATAAAATCTGAAACATCAGGGCTGTGCATTTCCGACCCAGGGCTCTTTTGTGAGTAAAAGCTGGCTTGATAACGGGAACCAGCAAGCGAGGTGTCGCACAGAGGAGATATTGATGCTCAGTCATTTCTTGGGAAAAAATATATAGCAATTGAGCGGGCAAAAAAAAAGAGAGAGGAGAGCATATGGAATAATATCAAGTGGTTGAGGATGGAGCAGTTGAAAACGGGCGATCCATATCAGCGGCAGCTGGAGTTGAGCAATGCGCTAAGTTCCAAGGTTCAGATGGCACAGATGGAGTCGAAGCAGCTCATTCACCATTTGGCGAAGGTGAAACAGGAAGTGAAAGATGCAGATTTGCAGATGATGAGTGGCAATTGCGGTAGCATAGATCATATCCAATTGAAAAACTATAGGACATTAACTGGGCATTTCAATAAAGTGTTGACCTTGAGCTGGCATCCGGACAACAAACATTTGATAACTGCTGCACAAGATGGGTTTCTACTTTTGTGGGACGCTACAACTGGTCTGAAAAAAAGCCTCATTCGATTGGATGATCCATGGGTGATTTCTAGTGACATTTCTCCAAATGGCCGGTTGGTGGCTACCGGAGGACTTGAAAATGCATGTTTAGTATACAAATTGCATTCCAACAACGATCATACAGATACAAATTTGGCTGGTACCCAAAAAAATTTCATAGTTTCCATCTTCAAGGGTCATAAGGAGTACATTGCTGATTTATGCTTTGTGAACAATTCTCAGATACTCACTTGTTCGGGTGATAAGTCCATCATATTATGGGATATGGAGAAAGGAAGCAAGATACGGAGTTTCAATGGGCATCTCGGCGACGTTTTGGGTCTTTCTCCTAGTAAGACTGATAACAACATGTTTATATCTTGTTCATCAGATCGTTTTGCCAATTTATGGGACATTAGAAGTCCAATCAATAGAAGACAGTTTCAAGTTTCGCTGACCCATGATTCTTCTGCTGTCAAGTTTTTTCCTGATGGCCACTCTTTTGCTTGTGGTACTGATGATGGAGAAATTAAGCTTTTTGATATCCGGTCCGATTGTGAATTGGCCAATTATCCAGTGAAACTGGTTCATCAGAGATTACGGGGAGCTACTCAAGGAAGACTTGATGATATGATGTTCACTAACGATTCCGCTTCCTCGTTGAGAATCAGTACCAAATCGTCAATTATGGCGACCCTGGACAATCCAGGAGTATTGTCGTTGGATTTCAGTAGAAGCGGAAGACTATTGTTCAGCTCATATGCGGATTATTCATCGGTGATCATCTGGGACACAGTTTTGGGGAAAGTGGTTGGCACTATGGATGGCCATCGAGATGCTGTGAGCAAGATTAAGGTTTCGGAAGATGGACTTGGAGTTGCAACAGGATCAAGAGACCATACTACAAAAATTTGGTCCGTTTGAGGATGCTACAAGATGGTTTAAAATGGGCCTATTTTTTTCTTATTTTCATTTTATAGCAACAATTCTCAGCAATTATAACAAACAAGTCTAAGACTTTTCATTCTGCTCTTTTCTTGACATAGTCCCATAAACTCTTGAGAAGAGTGTCTGGAAGAGTGTACAAATCCATGGTAAATTCGCCATTCTCCACGTCGTTCTTTACACTCATTTCCGGGGTCTTGTTATCGTTAATCATCTGGACAACTCCTAGTAGATCGTCCTCCGAGAGTTTGGTCAAGTTATCGGCCAACTTCTCGAGATCCACGCCTGCTTTAGTTGCGGAGCCCTTGAGTTTTTTGGAATTTTTCGAATCGGCCACACTGGTGGCCTTTCTCTTGGCCAGAGTCTGTTGCGGGACGGCCGACGAAGGTAGCGGGGTTCCTCCGGGAGTGGCTCCTGAAGGAGTGAGACTGCTCTCTCCAGGACTTGGCACCGGGCCGGTTTTTGCGAGCTCTTTTAATATGTTCTGCTTGGTGGTGTTTATAGTGATTGGAGTATCTATAACGTATTTCTCCTTCATGAAATTCAAGTCGTGGTTGATTTTTTTGTCGCCTCCTTTGTCCATCACCGTCAACGTGATTGGAATATCAAATCCTCCCCATCCTTGCTCCTCAATCTTGAAAGGTGGTTTCTTGAATGCTCTGACTGGATTGGAAAATGTTGGGTGCAAATGGTACGTCACCTTATCAAATAACGTGGCCGGTTGCTCCACCCCCTTGTCATCCACCAATGAAATCTGGATCGCCCATTCTCTCATCGGAAACCCTTCCTGGACCGCAGGAATGTCCTTCAGGATCTGCTGCGTAGTGGTCACTCTCACAGTTCTTTTCACTTCCACCATCGCAACAATTAATTATTATACTTTCCAAAATCCGATTTCTAGGTCTTTTTTGACTTTTCTGTTGCACGCTTTCTCATTTCTGCTTCAGTCCCAGCCTGTCTTCTTCCTACTGTAGTCTCGAAAAAATTTTCAGAACACGAAAGGGGCGGTTCTCACTTCCCGGAACCAAACAGGGTCCTTTAATACTCATGAACACTTCATTTGGCAACCATTCGAGACTGCGGTTGACTATCATCTGAGTGTGCAATTGGCCCAACCGCTTTGACGTCCAAAAAAGCTTTCTTCTATCGTGTCGCATTTGCTATTTTAATTATACCCCTTCTACACCAACTTTGATCGCTTTCGGTACACTTCTACATTGCAAGCAGTACCACCAAAGTCCACAGAATCTACACCATTGGCCCTTTAATTCACCCACCGCTTCTTGCTTTCCATGTTATTCTCTCTCTTCCCCCATCTCTACGTTATCGACGCGCCGAACGACTCTCGTGCGACCGCAGTAGAACAGGAAAAAAAGGATCGACGCAACACCACGCAGTCAAAACCCAATGTAAAGGCTTGCAAGGCGTCTGATTGTTTTAATAACCTTCTAATACCACTGTAACCTATCTTATTGATGTGGAGGTCTCATATTTTCTCGAAAACTGCCTCAAATGTTAGATATTGATCCCGCTTTAAAATTCAGCCTATCCTATCTTTCTTACCCTTTTGGTGCTAAAAAATTTTCGTGATGCGTCTTGGGTTATCTCACCCGTGTCGAGTCGGTCTCTGTAAAAGCACAAACCCCTATCATCCAAATAAACCCAGTCGATAAAAAATGGGTTTATCACTTCCGTCTCATCTCTTTGATATAATCTGAGCTTTTACCACTTTTCAGGAGATTTCATCTTGCCGACCTGTCATTGGTGTAAAAAAAAGGAAGAACGCATCTGATTGTATTTGAAAAAAAAATCTGCAGCTCTTGTTTTCCTAAACTACACCTGTTTTCTTCTTCTTTATCTCCAAAATGTCTGCGGTCACCACCGGAGTGTCTTCGAACACCACCAGGATCGAAAAAGCCAATAATGTGTCTTCTTTAAAGACCACGCAGCAGAAAACTGCCATCAACACCTACGGTGAGGTGTTCAACGTGCCAGATTATACCTTCAAACAGGTCTTGGATGCCATTCCTAAACACTGTTTCAAAAAATCTCTTCCTTACTCGCTTCACTTTGTTGCCAGAGACATTCTGGCCATGTTTGTGATTGGATATCTTGGTACAACCTATATTCCTATGGTTCCTTATAAGGCAGCCAGATTTGTGCTTTACAGTCTGCAATCCTTTGCAATCGGACTGTTTGGTTTTGGTTTATGGATTCTTGCACATGAATGTGGTCATGGTGCCTTTAGTAACTATCCTAATGTGAACGATTTTGTTGGTTGGGTGCTCCACTCCTACGTTGGAGTTCCATACTTTTCATGGAAATACTCCCATGCGAAGCACCATCAACACACTGGTCACATGCACAAGGACACCGTTTTCATCCCATGGACCAAAAAGGATCTTATTGAACACTCTGAACACGACTCGATTTACGAGATTGTCCACGATACCCCTATTTATGCCATTTTCAAGCTAATTGCTCAACAATTAGGAGGTTTGCAACTGTACCTGGCCACCAACGCTACTGGTCAACCTTATCCAGGTTGGTCCAAGCTTGGTAAGTCCCATTACAATCCTACTTCTCCACTGTTTGACAGTGAACATTACTGGTACATTTTGATCTCCGATCTCGGTCTTCTACTGACTGCCAGCGCAGTTTACGTCTGGTATAGACAGCTTGGTCTTTTCAACATGATGGTCAACTGGTTTGTTCCATGGTTATGGGTGAATCATTGGTTAGTGTTCGTGACTTTCTTGCAACACACCGATCCTACTTTACCTCATTACGACGACACTGAATGGAACTTTGCCAAGGGAGCAGCTGCCACAATCGACAGAGAATTCGGTTTTATTGGTCAACATATATTCCATGATATCATTGAAACCCATGTTTTGCACCATTACATTTCCCGGATTCCATTCTACCACGCCAGAGAGGCCACTACTGCGCTCAAATCTGTTATTGGAGAACATTACAGACACTCTGACGAACCAATGTGGAAGGCAGTTTGGACTTGTATGAGAAGCTGCCAATTCGTCGACGGCGACGAAGGAGTTTATATGTTCAGAAATACCAATGGTATTGGTGTCAAACCCGAATAGATAAGTATATAACCTGTTGTCAACTTTGCGAATATTTTAAGGATTAGCACGTATTTAAAACTATAAAATTGAGCTGACCAGCCAGGCTCATTATAGGGCAAACACTCCGAAAACGAAAACGGTGGCAAAGAGGCCAATTAAAACACTCTGCACATTGAGTCTGGAGGAGTCGTTACTAAAGTCAATGTCAATGCTGGCCAACGGAAGGTCTTTGTAAGGATTGAACCCGTCGATGGCTCCAATCAAGTCCTCGTCAAACTCCTCGGTGGAGTTGGACATTGGATGGCTGAAAGTGCCGTTGGTACCCCATTTGGAAACGCTTGACAAGCTGGCTGATGTAAGTGATGATGAGGTAGACGCCACAGGTGTAGTGGTCACCGGAGCAGAAGAAGAAGCAACTGTATTGGAGAAAACAGACGAAACCAGTTGGACCAATTCGTCGTAATACGATTGATGGATGCTACTTTCAGTGCTTTCTGTTTTTTCCTTTCCGATGATGAAGTCCAACTTTCCTTCTGTTGAGATCATGGTGTCTATTTCTGTTGGCGGAACAACTGTAGGCCAGCTTGATTCTGATGAAATTGAAGGAATGTGGCTAAACATAGCCGAGGTTGGAATAGTGGAGCTGGAGACGAAGGATGATTTATGGCTCTTCAGTGACGAAGTAGTGGCATTTGTGTAAATAGAGCTGCTGATCTTGGAACCAAAAACAACAGATGTATCAAACGATTTTTGAGGAGGCAGCGTTTGCCCTGGATGAGCAACGACTGTAGTGGTTGTGACAGTTTGGAGAGTTCTGGTGACAGTCACAAAGACAGTGGATGGCTCCAAGGTGATATAAACGACATTAACCAACTGGTCAAGATCGATCCCTTCTAGTGGGTTTTTAGTTTCTTGGGCAGGAACAGCATGGAAGTCCTCGTCGTCTAAAACATCAAAGTTGAAGACCTTGGCTTTTTCGGCCAAAACTGTGAGTGGAAGTACACTGGTGAGAGCTGGAACGATTAACAACGTAGAGAGTCTCATGGAAGTAGAATTAGATCAAATAAAAGTGTCCGCGTTGTGGTAAGATAAAGAAGAAAGACCGGTGTAGATTATTTAGTAGGTTTAAAAAGGGATATATCTTTTTTTAGGGATAGATGGGCAGGAGCTCGCGCGCTAACAAATTAACCGCCCACTACGAGAGCACCTCAGAAAAACCTGTTTTTTAATGTTATTTTCCAAGAAATCAATTAAAGCCCCCGATTATGTAATGCATCTGCTGAATTCAAGATACACACTTACACATTGCATCATAATAACCATGGGATATTACAACATATCGTTTACTCTTCCTTGACAAGACCCTCTCTCTTTTCAGAGATTCTTTGTTGTCTTCTCTCTCTAGCAGCTCTGTTTCTCATTCTTCTAGCCTCGGCTTCCTCCTTGAGGGCCTTTTCTCTGGCAGCTTCAGCCTTGGCTTGGATGATGTGTTCAACTAAGGCTCTCTTGTGTTTGAAAGTGTTACCCTTGGCAGATTTGTACAAAGAGTGGTAAAGGTGTCTGTCGATCTTTCCAGCAGCTCTGTATTTGGCCAAAAGACGTCTCAAGACTCTCAATCTTCTCATCCACAAGACTTGGGTTGGCATTCTAGCTTCAGCAGTACCCTTTCTCTTACCGTAACCCATGTGTCTACCTCCTCTTCTGGATTCGGCCAAGGCTCTAGCGTGGGATCTCGAGTGGACAGTCACTGGCTTCTTGACAATGGTACCATTTCTGAATAGTTTTCTGATGGCTTGTCTGGAGTTAGCTTGGGCAAGCTCGGTGGTCTCATTTGGATCCAACCAGACCTTTCTCTTACCGCAGCCCAACACAGATGCTGCAAGTCTTTTTTGAGTACGTAGGTTAGCCCTAGTCATAGTTAGTATATGGCTGTATTTTGAACGTTAAAGGAAAACAACAAGGGATCGATGGGTGTACAATGATGTTTCATTTGTCAATCTGATGCTGCTTTCCTCCAAAAGGATTTGTACATACATTTCTGTTTATAGTTGTAAGCTTAATACTCAAACGTAAACTATCAGAGTTTCGATTTTAATGCTTTTACTTAGTAAAATTTTCATTAATCCTTCACCAATTTCTTGCTTCTGCCATCTCTCGTGCCCGTGCCAATACTGCTATTTTTTTTTGGTACGGGAAACACACCTGCCACCTACAATTTTATTTGTACCCTTCTCTTTACCACGTGACTTTTAACTTGAGGGCTTGATGATTTTTATCTGACATCTGGTGCACTGGTGTCTAGAACAATTTCCTTTTTTTAAAAAAAATTTTATATAATGCAGAAACACTCTAAAAAGACAGTGTAGATCGACTACTCCACAGATCTCCATATATACTATACAAGATGGCGCGCTCTGCAAGATCCAAGTCGATGCTTAAAGCTAAAAGAGAAAAGGTGAACTCAAAAAGTTCGGATTACCTGAAAACAAACGAAGAAAGAAAAACTAGACTTGCTAAGAAGGTGGAAGAGAATTTGGCCAAGCAGAAGAGTGCAAGCGCAGATGGTGCACAGATGGAAACCGAGCCAATAGTAGAATCAAAGGTAAGCACATCTGGATGGCGAAGCTCGAGAAATAGTACCTACAAAAAGACCCACTCGAAGAAGCGGAACAAGTCGATAAAGTTCTAAGGAAGGGTCAGATAGTTTTAGAATTACCGGTTGATGCAGAAGGGGCGTACCCGTTTGTAAGAACAATAATGTAAACGAATTTTGCATAAATTTTCAAAGATAAGCTTGGCAGTAATGATAGTGTGCAATCACACGGATCAATAAAAAGTAATTGAAAAGCAGGGAAATATAACACTGATTTTGCGTTATCTGTGCCATATCTTGATAAGGCAAGCCGACTAATGTGGGATCAGACAAAAATGTATAAGCCAGCCCAGAGTAACATGATTTAGCCTGAAAATTTTTGAATCTTATTTGCAGTAGAAACAAGAAACTGCAGCACATATAGACGGTAGTGTCCGCGTTGACACGCGGCAACTTTCTGCAGGTGTGCCGTTTTTTTACTTTTTTTTATTGTTCAACTGCGGCACCAGGAACAGGTAGGTTGCAAACTTTATTGTTGATTGCCGTTTGCCAATTGTTCACGATAAGGATGGAACGGCAGTCTCATGATTCCCGGTAGTTATCAGAAAGCTGTGGCTTTGTGGTTAATCGGAAGAAATTTTTGGGTTTTCTTTTTAATAACCCACTTTGGGTGCTGCAGCGTCGTTCGTATATATATGTGAGCCCACCACGCAAACCATCAGCAGTAGTCTGTCAAGGAAGTAGTAATAACGCTCTAATCTGTCATCATGCCTCATCAAGCACAGGCCGCTGCTGCCACTAACTATGAGCATGACCTCAAATCGGTGAAATCGGCCACTGATAAGGGCCCTGTTGCGGACGGATACGACGAAAAAGTCCAAGACCTCCAGGAGGTGGACATCCAGTTTGGTGAGCTCGAGCTTAACACCTTGGAATTCAAAACCAACAGAGATATTATTGAGAAGATTGTTGACCATTCTGATGATCCTACCATGAGAGTTTGGACTTTAAGATCGGTCATAATTGGTGCTGGTTTGGCCATTTTCGGTGGTGTCTTGCAATGTATGTTCTACTTCAAGCCCCAGACCATCGTTGTCAACGGAGTCTTTTTGATGCTTATTGCCCATGTTATCGGAGAATTCATGTCTCACGTCATTCCAAGAAAGGGTTTCCTCAAATACTTAAACCCATGTCCTTGGAACAAAAAGGAACTTACTTTTGCTACCATCATGGCCGGCTCTGCTTCGTCGTGTGCCTTGGCCATCGAGGTCCTGGCTGTGCAAAAATTATGGTACAACTCAAGCATCAACGCTGGTTTGGGAATCTTCCTCACCTTTTCCTCGCAGTTGATTGGTTATTCGCTGGTCGGTTTGGGTTTGAAAAAAGCCTTGTTGTATCCTTCTGAAATGTTCTATCCTAACGTCATTCCGCTAGTTTCCACCATCCACACTCTTCACAACAACAAGGAAAAGACCAAGAAACAACTTAAATGGTTCTACATCTGTTTCCTAGCCATGTTCTTCTACGAAATCGTTCCAGAATGGATGTTCCCATGGCTCATTGGTTTCTCCATCCCATGTCTAGCCAACCCAACTTCCCCAACTGTCTCCAGAATCTTTGGAGGAACCAACGGTAACGAAGGTCTAGGTCTCTTCTCTTTCTGTTTCGACTGGGACTACATCGCATCGACCCAATCTCCTTTGACCATTCCAATCTCTGCCACCATCAACAATGTGATCGGTTACTTCCTCTGTATTGCTGTTTTCTGTGGTGTTTACTGGGGTAACGTTTGGAAATCACTCAACTTCCCATTCTTGTCCCAATCGCTTTATTACGTCGACTCGGAACCAGGTAACTACATGGTTTACAACCAGACCCTCATCCTTACTGATAACATTCTTGACGAGGAAAAATTGGCAGTGGAAGGTATTCCTTACATGACCGGTACTTACGTTGTCTACTTGATTGGAACCAACTTGTCTGTTGGTGCCACTTTCACCCACATGTATCTTTTCAACAGCAAGGAATTGGCTCCAGCTTTTGCTTGGGTTGGTAGAGTTAAGAGCTACTTCCTCAACATCAGAAGCATCTTGACCATCGAAAACCTTAAATTCTGGAAAAACATCGACGCTGATCCAAGATTGAACAGAGATGGTACTTTGCCAGAAATTTACAACGACTCCCACATGAGAGCCATGTTGCGCTACAAAGAAGTGCCATCTTGGTGGTACTTTGTTACTTTCTGTCTTTCCTTCATGGTCGCTTTGGTGTGTCTATATAAAGCCGACTCAGGTCTTCCTTGGTACATGTTGATCTTCGCCATGGTGTTGTCCTACCCATTGATTCTTTTCCTTGGTGGTCTAGTTGCTATCTTTGGTTTTGGAGGTACTCAAATGCAAACTGTGGTCCAACTTATTGGAGGTTTCACTATGCCTAAGCCTTCCCCTCTGGCCAACATGTACTTCACCTTGTACGGTTACAACTCTGTCAGTCAAGCCTTCACTCTTTTGCAAGATTTGAAGCAAGGTCACTACGTCAAACTTCCTCCAAGAGACACCTTCGCTGCCCAAATGATTGGAACTATTATTGGTGCCATTTTCAACTACATCATGATGAACTCTATTGTCGACGCTCAGTTCGATCTATTGAAAGACATTGAATCTACCTCTGTGATCTGGTCTGGACAAAACGTCCAACAATACAACACCCAAGGTATTGCTTGGGGTGCATTGGCCAAGCATTTATTCACTATTGGTAAGACCTACTACATGGTTCCTCTTGCTCTGGTTATTGGTGTTGGTTTGCCAATTCCTTTCTACATTGCTCATCGTTTGAGACCAACCTGGGGAATTGACACCATCAACGTTCCTATCCTTGTTTGGTACATTGGATGGCTCTGTGTTGGTGTGAACTCTTCCATCACCACCTACTTCATCGCCGCCTTCATCTCCCAATTCTATCTCAGAAAATACAAGCCTCACTACTTCAAGAAGTACAACTATATTGTTGCTGCTGCTTTGATTGGTGGAGCTCAGGTTGCCATTTTCATTCTGTCATTCACCATCTTCGGTGCCGGTGGTGCTAACACCACCCACGACTTCCCAAGATGGTGGGGTAACCTGAACGGAGCCACTGGTCTAGACGAGAATTACGACCACTGTGTTTACACCAACGACGGTTAGTTTAACCAGCTTGGTTTCTGTCCTTTTCACTTCTCCTTACTCCTCTTTTCTGTATTGAATGGACATATTTTTAACTTTAATATCATAGTAAACCAGAAAAATCAAGTAAACAACGTACCGTGTTTGCGGACTTGATTAATTTGAAAGTTTCGTTTCAAACGCTATCCTCAAGTCCTCTAGTCCATTATGGACACCACCATCTTCTCTTTCAAATAAATTCAATTGATCCTCGGCTTGACCATCTTCAGATAGCTCACTTTTGGGCGAAGAGTTAAATTTCACGTTCCCATTAAACCTTCCAAAATTAACATCCTGGTATTCAACAACAATACTTCCAAAAGTATTGAACTTGATCCCATAGCATTCTGTGTTTTTTTGGCTATCCCCAACAAACTTAGAAAATTGTACTCTTCGGTTGTTGTAAACAGCAGCAAATGGCTTGCACGTTTCCACTTCCATGTGCGAAATAGGGTCCTCTTGAGCTTTCTCAGTTGGATCTAGATAATTCAATTTTAATCGCTTCGTCTCTCTCAAATTGATCTTGGTTGGCTCGGATGGAACCTGCATCTTCCACCTAATCTGTCCACTGCTTATGTCGATCACAAAAAGATTCCCGTTATCAGAAAAAGCAGCCAATTCCTCTATTCGACCCAAAACCTCATGATTTTCAAAACTAACAATCAAGCTGATCTTCTTGAACCCCAAATTGGAAATGCACCAATCGAAAGTTGCGGTATCTGGAAAGCCTTCTTCCGATTGAGAACGACTCGAGCCCCATCCCTGCAACATCTCAGTCAATGTCTCGTTACCAAATGAATGAATTGACCCGTTGATTTTGCTCAGCAATATCAACGAAAGATTATTAGGAGACCAAAGTACATCTGAAACAATTGCAGATGTTTTGCCTCGTTTGAACTTGTCCATCAGTATCATCTCTCTCTCGAATCTGGTGAAATCCCACAAATAAATATCATCACCCCGTGTGGTGACAGTAGCGAGCATCATATCGTACGGTGAAAATGAGACTGCCGAACAACCCTCTGGAGGAGCAAAACAGAATTGAGTTGTCTTCTTCCCCAAATCAACCATTATCAGATAATCAGAATTCACTGTCAATGTGTTCAAGATCTTGACTAGTAGTTCCCGAAAGTTCTGGTTTCTAAACAGCTCTTCTTCGTCATCCACAAAATCCAATTTCGTATCTAATTGATGCTTTGATCGCTCGTCCATTGGTATTTTCTTGCTAAACAATTTCTTAAACTTCACTTGGGACATTTCCGATAACATTAAAACCGAATCCAGAGCAGTTTTGGAGAGATTTTTCCAAATTTTGTTGATCAAAGAAGTCTGCTTGGCGAGCTTCAGTGGAGTCAAAGAGTTTGTGTTGAGCCATTGATTCAATCGTGTATCTTGCTGTGACCTTTTGTATATTAGCCAGTTCCCTTTCAAATCATAAACACTTTCGCCATTGGATACTTTACTTCGCACTTCCAAATCGAGTTTTCTGTAAGTCAACTTTTCATATACTTGAATATCACCCATAGAGTTAGCAATTGCAAAGTATGAAGCAGAATGGTTTGCTTTCACCGAAAAGTTGATATCGTTGTCATATATTGGGTAGTCAAGATCACAAACCTGTTCCTTCAACATGTCAACTATTTTTAGCTGCATCTCCTTGTAAATGTTCTTCACCACCACCAAAACCACATATCCTTTTGATTCTCGGTGGCATTCCAATGGATAGATCTTCAAGATCGTGATTCCCTTAGAAACTTTAAGCATTTGGGACACCAGAACCAAGGTTCCATGGCACTCGCTCTCGGGCTGTGTCACCCAATCCCAAACCTCGATACTGTTTTCAAATGCCAGAAACACCTCTCCAGATAATCCAAATTCCTTCAAGACGCGGCTACTGCTATGATTTGACGCGTTCATCAAAGTATCTTTCTCATTCCCGCCCCTCACCTTACTCCACAGGCTCGATCTCCTGGTCCCGTTGCTGTTCCCATTTCCATCTTTGACTGCAACTCTAGGTATCTTTGAAATGCAACTCGCCTCGGGATTTATTGGAACTTCAGTCTCTGATACATTTGTCATTGAATTTAGACTGTTCAAAGCAATTTCGCCTCCGTCAACTTGCTGTTTCCCGGTTGTTTGTTTGTCTGCTCTCCCTCTTGTTTCCTTTTTTCTTATCAAAAAAATAAATTGGGACGTCTGCCATCCACCGAGAGTGTCAGTAACAAGGTGTGGGTGCCGTGTCGTTGGAAAAAAAATTGCAAACACGAAAAAAAGACAAGGTAGACGAACAAACGGCAAAAGGATAGGAGACCAACTGGTAACGAAATAAGGACAATTTCAAAACTAAATCTTTGAAACCTATAGTACCAGATACATTGAATTTGGCAATTTTGTTATAATTCAAAAACTGTGTATTTATAAATTGTCGTGATCTAATCCATCAATGTCGTCCGCCATCCAGCTTTTGAACCCAAAAGCCGAGTCTATTAGAAGACAACAGGCTTTACAAGTGAATATATCTGCAGCCCAAGGTCTTCAAGATGTGTTGAGCACTAATCTTGGTCCTAAAGGAACTTTGAAGATGCTTGTTGATGGTGCAGGCAGTATCAAAATCACTAAAGATGGCAAAGTGCTATTGAACGAGATGCAGATCCAATCGCCTACTGCAGTGATGATTGCCCGCGCAGCATCTGCTCAAGATGAGATTACTGGAGATGGAACAACTACGGTGGTACTACTGGTTGGAGAACTTTTAAGACAAGCAGAAAGATTTTTAAGCGAAGGTATCCATCCAAGAGTTTTGACTGATGGATTTGATGTTGCCAGAGAAGAATCTTTGAAATATTTGAATGAATTTGTGACCAAGCCAGAAGAAATCAACAGGGAATTGCTTTTGCAGGTGGCACGGTCGTCACTGGCCACCAAAGTGAATCAGGAGCTAACAGATGTGCTTACTCCAATTGTGACCGATGCTGTGTTGAGCGTCAAGGATAACGAGACTTTAGATTTACACATGATTGAAATTATGTCCATGATGCATGAAACAGCTAGAGATACTAAATTTATCAAAGGATTGGTTCTCGATCATGGAGCCAGACATCCAGACATGCCTAAAAGAGTGGAAAATGCATACATTTTAATATTGAACGTGTCGTTGGAGTATGAAAAAACTGAAGTCAACTCCGGATTCTATTACTCTTCTGCAGAACAAAGAGATAAACTTGTGGCTAGTGAACGGAAATTTGTTGATGATAAACTCAAAAAGATTGTGGAGTTGAAGAAAGAGGTGTGTGGAAACGATCCTACTAAAGGCTTTATCGTCATTAACCAAAAGGGAATTGATCCAATGTCGCTCGACGTGTTGGCAAAGAATGGCATTTTGGCATTGAGAAGAGCAAAGAGAAGAAACATGGAGAGACTACAGCTTGTTTGTGGAGGAGAGGCTCAAAACTCAGTGGATGATTTGACACCGAAAATTCTTGGATATTCCGGATTGGTTTATGAGCAGACCATCGGTGAAGAAAAGTTCACTTTTGTTACTGAAAATGCCGACCCTAAATCGTGTACGATTTTGATCAAAGGTGCACACAATCATATTGTTCAACAAACCAAAGATGCTATTAGAGATGGATTGAGAGCTGTTGCTAATGTAATCAAAGACAAGGCACTAGTTCCGGGTGCAGGAGCTTTTTATCTTTCTGCATCAAAGCATATTTTGGAAACTAAGTCTAATAAGGGCAAGTTGAAGCCGGGAATGAAGGCATTTTCCGACGCCCTGCTAGTGATACCCAAGACTTTGGCCAAGAATTCTGGTCTAGATGCATTAGAGGCGATTTCTTCCTGTCAGGATGAGATCGATGAGGGCATGGTTGTGGGAATCGACCTGAACTCGGGAGAGCCTATGGATCCAAGTATCGAGGGCATTTGGGACTCGTTCAGAGTTATCAGAAATGCAATTTCTTCGGCTACTGGCATTGCATCAAACCTACTTCTTTGTGATGAATTGCTGAAGGCCGGAAGATCGTCTTTGAAAGACCAGCAGCAGTAAGTAAAGTACATGAATATAGAGCATTTTTGTGGTGCATGGGTGTATTGTCTCCCGCAGTATAGTGCGTTGGAACGTTTTTTTAAAGCCTAAAAAGCGCTCGCTGACGTACTTTTGGTCTGAGTGTGGATGCCTGGGCAACCTTATTAGCGAGATTTGCTTTTCAGCCAGCCCTTATCGGCTGAAAACGCAACAATAAAAGGCCATGCGGTGCGAGGCCGATTTTTCCGTTGAGTAGTTTATCTGCCACAAGCACGGCTGCTGACAAATATAAAGCATTTGATTGGACAGTTATCTCCGAGATCTTGCCTGCTAAAAGCGAAAGATTAGCCGAAACAAGTAATTTACGCCGTACTCCGGAGCTTCGAGCCGAGAATCAGCTTTACAAAGATTTTCAGTAGGTGTACTTTTACAATAGCAATTAAGGCTTCAGGGTCCAAGCAAGAGATCTAGTTTTCAAGCTGATCTTCTGAAGTTGTTTGGTGAAACTGTTTAGAACTTTAGCATCGTCACTTCAATGCTCGTTTCTCTACGCAAGATGGAAGATATAGGTGCGATTCACAAGCCAAAGACAACTCACCAAATCTGTGCCAACTGTGGTGCAACGAAGACGCCGTTGTGGAGGAGAATACCTGATGGCTCTCTCACATGTAATGCTTGTGGGCTTTATTATAGGGCGAACAATACACATCGACCGGTCAACTTGAAGAGACCCCCGCATCTTGTACAGCTGTCCAAAGACGACACGAGGGGAACTTGCAAAGGAGATGGTCACTGTAACGGAACGGGGGGAGCAGATTCGTGCCGAGGTTGTCCATCTTTTAATAACCGAGTTTTATTGAAGACCGAAGAGAAAGTCGATGTCGTTGACGAGAAAAAGAACACCGAGGAGTTTGCGGTGGCATGTTCCAACTGTGGAACCACAGTCACTCCATTATGGAGAAGAAACGAACTAGGAAACACCATTTGTAATGCATGTGGACTATATTACAAATTACATGGCGTTCATCGACCTGTCAAGTTGAAAAAAGAAACTATTAAACGTCGGAAGAAAACACAAGCTCTTTCAACAGATACCCTATTAGTGTCTCGAAACAGCTCATCTCCACCCTCTGAGTCTCGTTTCCTGCATCCTTCACCTAGAGAATATTTACAGACCCGGTCGCTGAGTCCTCCAGTGCTAAGGCCAATGCCCAGACTTTCCAGTTACACACCACCTCCGCTGGCTGTGGATTTTACTTCGTCATTTTCCAAATCCAGACCGCCCACTCGCGTGGGTATGAGCGTCAACTCGCTGTTGAACGCTGAAGACAAACCCATCCATGACAAAGACACTACTATATAATTCGAACCACGGGGGCTGTACTAATAAAACTTACGAATAACGGACCAAACGAAAAGTCGACGCGTCGCTCGCGTCGAAGCATTTTTTTTTTTTGCTTTTAAACTCTCTGTTTCTATCCTCATACACTTTTTAGGTGTCTGGTGAGCTCCATCCCACTTTTAAACAACTTGTGTATGGTCTTGCCAAATGAAACGCGAGCAATGGGCCTCTGACAGTAGTCCCCGGCACCGAATGGTGAAACTACGAGCTTTGGACCCGACAGGACCAGTGCCAGCATATCTCGACCTCCTAATGCGAGACCAAAAGGACGAAAAGACTACTTCAATTGGTGCAGACCCCAAAAAACAAAAATTCAAGCTTGACCTTGGCGAACCCCTTCCACTACTCTATGAGACACGTGATCCTCAACAATCAGACGAGTCCGAAGTCGACAAAGCTCCACCACCAACAGTTGCAAGCACCGACTGGACTCCACCTAAACTGTCGCATCGACTGGCTGGAAAAGCCAAATTGTACGAAAATATATTGAGCCAACGAGAAAATGAGTTAGGTACCACCAGGTCATCTGACCATGATGCTGGTCTTTCTTCTCGTCGAGACCGGTTACGAACATTACGCGACGTTTTGCTGGACGATACTGCGCAATTGAATCCTCCATCTCTGCAACCGCAACAATCTGTCGGGTGCAGAACCAACTCCCTGTACTATTACGCTGGTAACACTGCAAAGATCATGGTGATCCTATTTATGCTGTTGTGTGCAGTTTCGTATCTCGTGTCTGACTAGACGTTGTATAATAAAAAGACGAAATAAAAGAAATGGGACGATCGACGTCATACTGACATTCGACGCGCGCGTGTCGCTCTTATCGTGTGTCACAGTAATTAATTTTTTGCCCTTATCGAGGGGAAAAACACAAATTAAATGTACAAATTTAACAACAAGAGCTTGTTTTCTTGACAAAAGAGCTATTCCAACTGAAAGACACTCTTTTCAGCGACTTCAAGATAGTGCAATTCTGGCGGGAAACAGATCTTAGACAATAAATAACTAGCAATGAGATCGCAATTTAAAGACGAACATCCTTTTGGTAAGTTGGCTTTGACAGCGCAAAAAACACGGTGTTTGAATACTAACCTTTTATAGAGAAGAGAAAGGCAGAGGCTTCAAGAATTAGAGGCAAGTTTCTCGATAGGATTCCGGTGATTTGTGAGAAGGTGGAAGAAAGCGATATTCCAGAAATCGACAAGCGTAAATACCTGGTTCCTTCTGACTTGACAGTGGGCCAATTTGTCTATGTCATCAGAAAGAGAATCATGCTTCCATCCGAGAAAGCCATTTTTATTTTTGTTAACGATATTCTTCCACCTACAGCATCGCTCATGAGTACAATTTACGAACAGTACAAGGACGAAGATGGCTTTTTATACATCTTATACAGTGGAGAAAACACTTTTGGACAGTTGGAAGGTGTTGAAGAATGTTAACATGATATGAATTTGGTAGGCAGGCGTATGTGTTTGTTTGTGTTTCTAGGTTGCTTGGAATCTGTGGTTTCACTTGTTTATGTTTTTCTTGTTTCCTCCTATTTCTTTGGTTATTATTATTTTGGCAATAATCTCTCTATAAGTTTATCTTCAATCAACTTCGGTTCAAATTTACCTTCTGTAGCCCGCATGCACTGGCCAATCAAGTAGTTGAGCTTTTTGGTCTTTCCAGACACAACCTGTTTCACTGTTGTTTCGTTTTCCAAAATCACCTGGGAAACAATCTCTTCTAATTTGGCGAGTTCGGTCTCACTTGACAGGTCGAATTCTTCCACCAATTGCACTATTGGTAGTTTTTGATCCTGTGGATTGTTTATTAGATGCATTAGAAGCAATTTTGCATTTGTTTTTGTGATTTTCCTCGTCTCCACAGCTTCAAGTAATTCTACAAATTTGTCGATTGACATTGTTGAGCTTGTGAACGTCATATTTGACTTTGTTAAAATGCCCAGCATTTCATGAGTAATCCAATTGATTGGATTTCCAAGTTGTTTTTGATTGCATCGTTTGTAAAGCTGTTCGAAGTACGCCAACAACTCTGATTCTGAAAGTAAAATATTGGCGTCTCTCAGTTTCAAATCATATTTGGTGATCAAATTCTCCAATTTCGAATCGATAGATTCCGGCATGCTAGCTAGTAATTTTGGCAGGATATCCTCGTAATCAAACGAAATTGCACTCAATTCAGGATCAGGCATGTATCTGTAATCTATAGCGTCTTCTTTTGATCTCAATTTGTATGTTTTCTTGCCTGACCAGCCACGCGTCTCCACTTGTGTGATGGCTCCTCCTTCATCAATAATCTTGCATTGTCGTTGGTATTCGTGACGAATTGCAGCAACAATAGCAGATGTTGTTGGAAGATTCTTGATTTCGACTCTGCTATGATTATCCACCGAAATGTTGACATCCACTCGAATCGCTCCGGTTTCCAACTCTCCAGTACAAACATCCAGATTAATCAAAGTCTGCTGGAACTTTTTGATAAATGCTCTGACTTCGTCAACAGTCGAGAAATCTGGCTGAGTAACAAGCTCGATCAATGGGATGTTCGCACGATTGTAATCGACGTTAGAAATGCCTTCCAACTTATACAAAGTCCTACCTGTGTCCTGTTCAAGCTGTATCTGTGTGATTCCAATTGCCTTCTCGTACGGCAGATCGTATTTGGTCAGGTGAAGACGGCCACCCTTAGCCAACGGTCTATAATGCTGTGTGATCTGGTATCCCAACGGCTGATCTCCGTAGAAATAATGTTTTCTATCAAACGTGGGTCTCTTGGCAATCGAGCATTGCAATGCCAATGCCACTTTCATAGCACACAACACGGCTTCTTTATTCAGTCTTGGCTGTGTTCCCGGGAGACCCAAGTCGAAGAAAGATGCTGCGGAGTTTGGACGAACGTCCAATTGCGACGTGGTGTTGCGTGAGAACGAAAACAGTTTTCGTGCGCTCTTCAGCTGGGCATGGATCTCCAGCCCTATTTTCAGCTGTTTCATATTTATAGTGCTAGATAGAAAGACTGTTCAGTAGAATCTTGTTAGGAAATCCTCAACTGAAAAAAAAAAATTGTATTAACTGAAAATTATATCGAGAGTCAGTGTATGCTGTCTATGAATCCATGAACGTCGGAAATACAGTTGTATTTTCCAAACAGATTCCCGATGCCGTGCAGATTGGAATTGATCTCCTGTTTTTCAATCAGTCCCAAGGAGGTGCTTTCAAGGGCATCAAGTTGATCTCTGATGGAACTCATTTTCTCCATGTGACTAGCCTGCTAACAAACACCAGATCTGGACGGTTTTTTTATTTGCAAAAGAACCAGATTGTGCTAATCGATCTTGATTCCGAAGGAGAACTACAAGTGAAGTGTATTTTTCAGAACGATTCATGTATTTATGGGACTCCCGATCACATCATGATGGAGCATATATATCCTTACATGGTGAATTTTAGCAGCTTCAAAGAACAAAACTGCCAATGGGATGAGATATCAGATAAAATAGACCCAACTAAGTTTTTGGAAACCGAATCAAAGTTGTTCAGTGGCATAATGACAACTTCAGACTCGTCAACTAAAGAATTAGCAGACCTCCAAAAGCTTATCAAGACTGGCTTAGATGAAGTGGATCCAGAACTCAAATTGACGGTGATTGACGAAAAAAGAACATTTCAACCGGAGTCTTCTATTTCCGACATCACCAAACATTACTTGGACAAATCGCAATTTATTAAATTGACTTTTGGAGCCAATCCAGAAACGCAATTTCTTAGCGAACACCAGTTCTGTTTCATTGGAGCTCTAATTCTCAACAATTTCTGCTGTTTGGACCAATGGTATTTGATGACCCGGATGATATTCAATACTGTTGATTTGGTGAATGAAAATCCATCATTCATCGTACGGTTTTTGAAACTATTCAAAAAACAGCTTGGGTTGGTAGCTGCAAATCGAGACTCGCAACAAGAATCGTTCGTCAAAATGGACAGCATTGTCAAAAGCTTGGAGACTTTTATGCAAAATATGGATCAATTTAAAGATCTCAAAATCAATTTTGAGTTCAACTCCTTGAACAATATCTTACTAGAAAAGTTTGATCTCCAATTGACCTACCATCTACAAGACACGGATTCGGAATCAGATGGTTATTTTTATGAAAGCGACGCCGATTGATATATTTGTCTAGCTATTGGTACTTGTTGCGAACTAATTCAATGATGGTATCTACAATCGAATAGGCTGCCAGTTGCACATCATGATCGGATGAGTTAAGATCCAATTGCAAATTTTTGTCTTTAAATTTGAGGCCAATATGATGATGTTGGTGAAATCTCTGCATAGTGGAAAAATTGATGCATTGATTCAAGTTCAAATCAGTGATTCTTTGGATCAGAATCCGTATCAGCTGTTGCATTCGATCAACCAGCTCGCCTTGGTATCCACACTCGATTTGTAATTGAGCATCTAGTTCAACTATTCGCTCCACCTTCTGTCTCTTATTCTTTTCGAATTTAGAATTAGACTCGTTTTCAAACACTCTTATACCATCGTCGCGCGTCGATCGCAGCTGTT
Source organism: Ogataea mattraensis (assembly GCA_030564055.1). Classification (NCBI taxonomy): domain Eukaryota; kingdom Fungi; phylum Ascomycota; class Pichiomycetes; order Pichiales; family Pichiaceae; genus Ogataea; species Ogataea mattraensis. Next base: position 1,007,359 of record JAJMLE010000003.1, on the reverse strand, counting down.
CAGTGTCAAATTTGAGGTACTTTGGCAATATGTATTCGAATAGACAGTCTGTGTGTCGTTCATAAGGACAAAACTCAAAGATCATGAGTCGTTTATTGGTTTCCATTTGCTCGCTTACAGTGGATCTGGTCAATAATGTCAGATCTGCACAATCCATGGCTGCTGGTAGATCCATTTGGGACTCGTGAGAATGCTCGCTGACTACTGGTTTCAATAACCAAAGATTTTTTTTAAATTTGAATTGTATTTCCACACGAAATTGACATCCAGTTTCCTGTGCTGCCATCAAAAATTCTGTATCTTTTGTAGAACTTTTGCGCTTGCTATGTTTCGAACATCGCAGAATACATCGTTTACTGTCATTCTTAGCAATCACTAATCTATAGCCATGAGCTGCCGAAAACAACTTGGCGATCTCGATCAAGGCTTTCTTGTCCTGACAGAATAGAAGAGGTACTGGGGAAAGAGGAGAATCATACTCGGGCCCAGAATACTCTTCGCGTACCACTGGCTGGTCCAAAATCATCTCAAATGGTGAGGGACTGGGCATTGTCTAATAACCTTCTATTTGTTTTATTTACAGTTAGGTATAGCTCTTTTGTTTTGTTAAAATGGAGAGAGCCTTTAATTATTTTTTTGGTGTGGTACCAGCGACGCTAATCGACGCGTCGCAAATGCTAGACCCGTTTAAGTCTCTTCTCGACTACAACCCCTGATGTTTCGTCCATCAAGGTTGGAAATCCAACCAACTCGGTGCGAGATAGAAGCACAGGAATTCCATTAAAGCGCCGTCCCAGTTTTGGAAACCGATCCCTATCAAAATTGATCAAATGATACGGACCCAAATTGTCGTAATTCTTAGCTTTGAATCTAAGATAAACTCGATTATCAAACAACATCCAGTTTGTCCATCGGTCCACTTCAGTCAATCTAAAGGCAACATTGGCATCCTTATACGATTGGTCTTGCTCTCTGTATACTTCCAACACTACATCAGTCTTGCCCGGCATTATCTCAAAAACACATCGCAGTTTGGTGAATTTGGTGAATTTTGAAGAGTGATGTATCTGTTCTGCAAGAGATTGGCCCTCTGCGCGGCTAATTGTGGAATATTTTGAATCGATGCTCGAAAATCGGTGATGATAGTTGTTTATGGCAGAAACTGGATACACTTTCTCAAAGATCAATCGATCAAGAGCCAAGTACGAGTGTTGTTGAAAAATTGTGTAAGGAATTTGGAAAGTCAATCTGAGTGTTTGCAAATTATATTCAATGCCAACAATTTGCTCTATTTTCATCATCTCTTCATAGATCTCTTTTCGGAGCAGTTGAAGTTTGTCAATGGAGTCCAGTAATTGATCTTTCCATACAGGATTGCGTTTCAATTGTTGTCTGAACTTGTTTCTAATTGTTATTGGTTGCAAATTCGTGCGATCTTCAAACCAGACCAGCTGGTTTAATTCTGCGTATTCGTATAAGTCGGCCTTTTCGATGTCCAATAAAGGTCTAATCAAACGTTTGGGAGTCTCGGGCTGTTCTTCAGGGAATTTTGCGATCGGAAGCATGCCTGCAAGTCCAAATAATGTTGAATTTGATTGCAATCTAATCAAAAACGTTTCAATCTGATCATCACAATGATGACCAACCAGTAAGTCTTGGATATTCAAACGCTCCATGCTCTGCGAAAACAAATCGTATCTACTCTCTCTAGCCAGCTTTTCCATCTTGGATATTTCCATTTTATGCTTGATGGTTAAAATATGGTGGTCGATCGGTAGCTTATCCACTGCATTATGGACCTTTTGTGCTTCTGAAGTGCTCTCCAAACGTACTCGATGGTCTACAGTAAATGCATGGACTTGGATATCTGATCGGTTCTGGTGTTTCCATCTGACCAGTAGATCTAATAAAACCATAGAATCCACCCCACCAGATAACGCCAAACCAATTCTAGACGGGACATGTGAGTTGTATATCTTCAGCATGTTGCTGCTGAAGCGCTCAAACAGCGACATGGAGAAATCTGCCTTTCTTTACTAACATTAACCCAAATCTGGTGAAAAAAATGAAATAAAAGTTATAGCTATAGAAAAAAAACGACGCGACGAAAATTTAGGCCAAACTACCCATAGGGTCGTAATATGGTAGCACCTTGTAGTCCTTGCCCTTCCAAAGATCAGTCAACTTGGCCGAAGTAAATTTCTCATTTGTGACAACCTGGAGCACGTACTCATCAAACCATCTGTCGGTCATGACAAAATAACCCTTATGAGCACCATATTCTCCCCAGGAGTTCTCAACCTTCCATCTAACCGGCTTGCCATCAACAAGATGAACTCCCACCAACACCATGGCATGAGTCATCTGGGAAGATCCAGACATGAGTCTCTGCTTCTTGGTCAAATTCAAGTCGGTACCAAATCCAAGCTTATAATTCCAGGAATCAACATCCAATAATCCAATGTTAGTGTCTTCAAATTTGCCAACATCAGAGCCAAAGAACACTGGATGATTAGCCTTGAGCATTGCAATGGCGGCCTGCTTCAAGTTATCAATGCTGGTGTTGACGTACTCAATAGGCTTACCTCCTTCGATGTTTCCGAGTTGATCCACAGTATAAAGTCCCTCGGTGTTTCTAGGATCGTGGATCAAGGAAAAGTAAGACGATGCATCAAAGTTCAAGATATCGTTGTAAAATTGAAGAGGCGTGCATTTGACCGAATGAAAATTGCCAACTTTGTCCTTGTATTCCCAAGTGAGCTCTCCATCTGGTTTAGGAGGAACTCCCAAGGTCAAGGCCAGAATGTTGTAGATCTCCTTCAACATAGATTCCTTAGCACCTTTAATCTCAGTACCACCCTTTTCACTGGACTTGAGTTTTCTAAGAATCAGAGCGTACTCTCTAAGCTTATTGTTCACCAGATAATTCAAACCGTTAGAGCTGATTGAGGAAGCAGAGTCCGGATACACAGACTTCGGAACAAGACCATAGGTTTGAACCAAGTTCACAACCATATCCCATTGACCTCCATCATTTTCTGGCAAACCCATCAAAAATTGAACCAATCTAGAATCGATATCTTCATCGTAACTGTCAAGAATTCTGTTGAGAAACCAGTTGCACTTCTCCAGCTTGTCGTAGAAGAACAAATAGTTTTGAGAAAACTCAAAAGAATCCAAATTGTGCTTGCTCTTAACAAACTCCTTGAACACGTTGGTAGAAGCAAACAACCAGCATCTTCCTGAAGACTTCTGGTTGGTGATTGGACCTCCTTCAAACTTGACATTCACGTTGAACAAGTCCACATTATCAGTGTTCATGTTGGCTGTCTGGGCAATGATCTTAGTGATGTCATTACCTGTGAAACAATTCAAGGCAAGCTGATTTTTAGGATCCGAAAGAAGACTTGACTCCCATTTGTCGAGATTGCTGATGCTGATTGGATTTCCCTCCTCTTCATCGGTGCTGAAGTTCGGCATGTTCTGCAGTTTCAGAACCAATTCGTCATCGTCCGCTGAATCGGCGCATCTGACGGGAGTGTACTTTGGCTCATGGAGCTTTGATGTATTGGATCCCATTTCGAAACGTGTATCTTGTTGAGTTGCACTGTTTGGCACTTTTTTTTGCCCTTGTGTCAAGTTTGTGCGATTGGGAAATGGCTTGATATTCTTATCGGTCTAATGAAAAAGCCCAAAACGGATAGGTCGCACGGCGTAATATGTGTATCACGTGATCCGGAGCACGTGTGGAATGTAAAGAGAAGACAGTACCACTGAATGGTGTTTTGGGCGAACAGTTTGCTAAATTATACGCTTTAAAAAACTAAATGCATCGTCTATTTTTTGTCTGCAAGACTTTTCCTATACTCCTGGCTTCTTCTTGCAGCCCTACTTGTCGGATTTCTAGGTTTCTTCTTTCCTCCAGCACCAAGACCGTTCTTGATTCCTTTGACACGTTGACCCTTTCTGGCTCTTTCTCCTTCAAGAACAATCTTACCAATAGTCTTTCTATCAGATTTATTCAAAAGCTTCTTTCCGCGGCCCAAAATACTCTTTTCTTTATCAGAAAATTTAGAGGAAGCTTTTGGGCTCTTGGAAACAATGTTCTTGCATCTGGTGATCCGCAATTCTCTTGGTTTCTTCGAAGACGTGAGCTTCTGTTTGTTCAATAATAATGCCTTTTCCACGTGATTGGTGTCTGTGAATTGTAGAATGGCAAATCCTTTACCGAAGTTGGTTTTTGGGTCTCTCACTATTCTCACGTTGGAAACAACGCTCTTTTCACCATCCTCTTCTGTAGAGCATCTTTCGTTGAAAAACTTCCAAAGGGCCTCCTCAGTCTCTTCAAAGTCAAGGTTTCCAACAAAAACAGAAAGCTTGTTGTCTTGTTTTAATGGATGAGCCAAATGATCCACTCTAATGTGGTGGTCCAAAAAGACAGACCCATTGAGCTCTCCGGCTTTAAGCGACTCGGTCTTGTTTTTGAAAACAACATAACAATTAGTCGTTTCGTCCTCTTTCACAGATTTCGAGATGTATGCAGCTTTTCTGGGAATGTTGGATGAGGTTCCAAACGATCTAAATCTGATTGATTCTAAAGATCCATAGGTTTTGAACAGATTTTTCAAATCCTTGGTCTGTTTTTTCGATGACAAAATGCTGGCTGGCAAATTCCCCACAAACACAGTCCTTTCTGCCTTTTCAATCTCCTTGTCTTTGAAATCAACAACTTTTGCCTCTGTCCAGCCACGTTTGTTGGTTTTTTGTTCCTCTTCTGGTTCGATCTCTGCGGGCTCGTTTTCTTCTTGCTCTTCTTCTTCCTCCTTAGTCGTCTTTTTTTCCTCTTCATCGTCCTCTTCTAACAACTTCGACATATATCTTGCTTCCAGATCATAATTCTCGTCTCTTTTTGTTTTACGGACTTTTTTAGGACGTTCCAAAACCTCGGTCTCCTGCACTGGCTCTTCCTCTGGAGTCTCATTAACTTCCAGGATTTCCGGCACTCTGACAACCGTTCTCTGTTTCTGAGCCAAAAGATCTTTGTTATCAATTTTTGATGGCTTCGTAAAGAGGTTTAGAAATGATGATTGTGTCATGATTGTGTATACTTCAGGCCTTGTTCTCTATATCTAGCACTCTTGTAGCCGATCTTAAAATTTTCAGGGTGATTAGGGGAAAAAAAAAATATATTCATTTCTTGTGCGGTACACTGCTGCACAGCCTTGGTAGTCAAAAGAAGAGAAAAAGGTTTTGAGACTCGATGTTTTTGTTAAGGAGAAGCTGTTTTGGCGTGTGGTGTGTTTAGCAAGGAGCAAAGATATAAATCTATGGGAGGAGTCTCTGAGAAGAAGCTGGGTACATCATCTTCAGTTGCGAAGGCCAAGGGCAGGAAGAACTCATCAAGCGAACTAAGTGAAATTAACTCATCAGAGGCAGAGACAGATAAGATGGAGGAAGTTTCCGAGAGCGAGTTGCGCAAGCTTTCTCAAGACAAAAGGAAGTTGGAAGTGGAGTCTGGTGATTATGAAGGAGAAGGTGAACTAAAGAGACGTAAAGGTAGTGCGACAGAAGAGGATGAAGGAGAGCAAGCCGAGGAGGAGTCAGATGAGGAGGAGGAACAGGAAGACGGGGCCGAGAAGGAGGAACAAGATAGTGCCAAGAGAGAAGTGGACGAGGCCAAGGAAGAAGAACGTACAGGTGCCATGGAAGATCTCAGGACCATTGAGATTCAATTTGCATCATTAAAAGATAAATTGTACGAGACACAATTGAACAAGTTGTTGTTTGAATTGGAGTTGTGTACCACGGACCAACATCCCGATTTTTTGAACTACCAAAGCCTGATAGAAGCGAATTTCCAGGCCAAGATACAACGGTATATCAATTTGCAAAAATACAAGCTGAAATGTCTGGACGTGCAAACAAGAGCTTCGAGAGTCGCAATCCACCAGCAATTTCTCAAGGCTTGTCAGGACTTGAAGGGAAATGAGATTATGGAAATCACATCGAATTGGTACGAGATCAACAAAGAGCGCAGATCGATGGATAACATGACGCTAAACCTTCCAGACTACTACCAATATTATAGCGACATTACTGCCAAGAACGTGAACAGCCAGCAATCTATCAACCAGCTAGTGACTCACCGCAACTCCCTATATAATGAGCTTAGCGCGTTACGTGGAATTGAGAGATTTAGTGGAGGATTTCCAAGCTCGTTGAACGATTTAAAGAGCTGCAACGGCGAGGAGATCCAGGACGACCTCAAGAAACTCGGGATATTGAAATAGAATCCATACAGGCTAGTTATTGAACAATATATTATCTGTTGATTAGGCTATACAGTAAGACATGAAACAACACTCTTAATAAAGCTTTAGTTTGGAACCGGAGGAGGCCTTACCATGTTGGACAGGGTTGTAAGTGATGGAGAATTCACCCAAGTAGTGGCCAACCATTTCTGGCTTGACTTCGATGGTGTTGAAAACTTTACCGTTGTAGATACCAATCATGGAGCCGATCATTTCTGGAACAACAATCATGTTTCTGAGGTGGGTCTTGACTAGAGCTGGCTTTTCGTTAGGACCAGCAGCCAACTTGGCAGCTCTCAATTTCTTGATCAATCCCATTGGCTTGGATCCCAAACCTCTGGAAAATCTTCTTCTCACTCTGGAGTGGCACATTTTGGCGAAATCTTCAGTTGAAAGTTCCAACAATTGTTCAAGGTCAACACCCTTGAAAGAGAAGGTCTTGAAAGTTCTCTTTTTCTTTTGTTCAACTAGAAGATGTTAGTATGGTATTCCTTTCAATAGTCGAGGGTTTTGGCATTCAACGACTGTAACTGATGTGCAACTGATGTGCAACAACTGATACATAAGGTGGACTTTAGTAGAATATATCATGTTTGTTTGGTATCTTTATGAATCTTGATCCTTTGAACACCTATTGCAGGACGTTGTATGCTTTATCTGTGTGATGCTAAACTTACCTTGAGACATCTTGGATATTAATCTATGGTCTTTAAGAGATTGAATATGCTAACAGTCAATATTGAATTCACTTATATTAAATCCAAGTACTTGAAAAATTACGATGAAAAAATCTTCAAGGGGGACCACCTAGTTTCCACGGGGTAGCTGCTACTCGCCCGCCAGGCAAACCTTGAAAATCAGCCCGACATGGCAGCGCTCCAATTTTCTCGCAGGAATACTCCTCCCACCACCAATACCCAATTCGGAAGTTCCTCATACGTTGCTGTGACTGTTCAGGCTGTCGTGCTCTCCTGCTGAAAATTTTCCGGCAACCTTAGTGGTGTGAGGTGTCTATCTTCATGGGTATGGAGAATTGTGAAAGAGATTCAACAAGACTAAAGAAACTATACTTCAGGTTTGAGATTCTGGAATTTATTTAGAAAGCATACAATACAAAAAGTAAGTAACTGTGCGAACTATGTTACAGCGGGCAAGGATGTTTAACTACACAAGACTTTCAAATGAGATTCCATCATCAGTGAGTTAACGTCACATCAACCTCCATGAAATGATTATCATATTATGACTATTTAAAGGTTTCTCTTTAAGCTATCATCTCTCGTGCTATTTTTCCAAATTCCCTAAGTCACCATTATCAAACTTATACCAACGGTCTTGTTCATCCAACTTCTGTTCAACTGTCCCCTGTGATTATCCATTTTGTTCGAATACTAACCTCTATCAGTGAAATATTTGGCTGCTTACCTTTTGCTTGTCCAGGCTGGAAATGCCTCGCCTTCTGCTGCCGATGTCACCAAGGTGCTTGAATCTGTTGGTGTTGAGGTTGAATCCGAAAAGCTCGACAAGCTTATTGCCGAATTGGATGGCAAGTCCATTGAGGAATTGATTGCTGAAGGTACTGAAAAGATGTCCAGTGTCCCAACCGGTGCTCCAGCTGCTGCTGGTGCTGCTGGTGCCGCTGCTGGTGGTGCTACCGAGGCTGCTGCTGCTGAAGAAGAAGCTGAGGAAGAAGAAGAAGAGGACGACGACATGGGTTTCGGTTTGTTCGATTAGAAAGCTACCTAGCGAAACATATCACATTAATACATTGTACTTCAGCTAATTAATGATAAACTTGTACCTTGCTATCATATGGAGATGTAGAAGCTCTTCAAACGTATGCTTATATAAGCACGACATTTTATCTGTCGTGTGTATAAATCCCTATGCAGGGAAAAAAGTGTAAAAAAAAAAGAGGGATACAATGCTTCTTGTTGTCCTTCTTGTCTAGCGCCTTCTTTTAGACTTGGTGGATTATTTGATTGAAGGACTATTCAAAATGGCAGATATCGGTGGTGCTATCAACTCTCGGTTGTTTATGGAAATCTCCAGACCATACAATATTGTCAGGGGATTGATCCAATCGGGATCTGTTCAGTATCCATTACAAGGGATTATTTACTTTTTCCAAAACCCTGAATTATGGCCTATTTACATGAGAATGCTTCCCCCCATTTTAATAGTCCATGTTACGGTGTTTTTGTCTGTTTTTTCAACGTTGTTTGCCTTCAATGTGACCGCGGCAATGTGCTGTTGTGGTCCTTTTGGGTTGATGGTGGGAGCAGGAATTACTGCTCAAGAAGCCAACTTCATCACCGGCTACATTTTGGATAATTACCTGATTCCAAGACCAATGGATGGTTTGTTTGACACCGTTTTATGTCGTCAAGGGCTTGAGAAAATGGTGATTCCAGGAAAGTTGAAAAGAGTGGTGGGACCAAGTTTTGGCGACCAGGTGTGGCAGAACACACTTTGGATGCCATTGACCTTCCCAACGTCTGTGTATGCCACATTGCGTCCAATTGTTTTAAGTTTTATTCCAGTTCTTGGGCCAATGGCATTGGGTTTCAATACTGCTGTGTCCAAAGGATCTGCGTTTGAAAACAGATTTTACAAATTGGCCAGATTGAGACAAAGACAGGTCAGATATCTAATCAAAGAAAGAGAGGGAGATTATTTTGGATTTGGAGTTGTGGCCAACTTTTTAGAAAGCATACCGTTGATGGGTACATTCTTCTATTTCACCAATCAGGTTGGTGGTGCATTAATGGCTGCAAAGTACTACAATGATGGAAGAACCACTTTTTAAAATCAAATCTATCGCAAATTTAAATATCATTGGAAACAAAATAGTGTTCTTTTTGAAAGTATTGCAAATAACTAAATAAAAACTCATCGAAGCATCACATCGTGTCTCTTTCGAAAGAAGCTGCCATCAGTTGGGTTTCTCCGACGGAGTTGATCCGATAATTTGGCAAACAAGTCACAACGTCTATCTACTTAGACAGAGGCCGTGCAAAAAAGAAATGCGCCCTATTGTTTTTTTTTTCCTCAACGGTTGGAAAAATATAAAAGATCTTTGACGAGATAAGAAAAGTTGTTCTTCAATCAGTAGAAGAATAAACACCATAGAACATAGTACACTGCACGATGACTGACTACGAAATTACTCCTCACATGCACAGCTTTTTGCATGAACTACCAAAATGTGAGCACCATGTTCATTTAGAAGGAACTTTGGGCCCAGATCTTTTGTTTCCTCTAGCCAAGAGAAACGGTATCGAGTTGCCAAAAGAGTTTCCAAAAACTGCTGAGGCACTTCAAGAGAGATACGATAACTTTGCAGATCTTGAAGACTTTTTGCACCACTATTACATTGGAATGAGTGTTTTGATCACTGAGGAGGACTTTTACGAACTGGCTTGGGCTTACTTCCAAAAAGCAAAAAGAGATGGATTGCATCATGCCGAAACTTTTTTCGATCCACAGGGACACATGGAGAGAGGAATTTCAATGGACACTGTTGTCAATGGGTTCAAAAGAGCCAGTGACAAGGCCGAATTGGAGCTTGGTATCAGCACCAAGTTGATCATGTGTGTTCTAAGACATCTTCCGGTCCAGAACTCGCTAGACACAATTGATACTGCCGGTCCATACTATGAGAAAGGTTGGATTCACGGATTGGGTCTTGATTCTTCTGAAACCCCATTTCCTTCGCCTCTATTTGAGGAATGTTATTCTCGTGTGGCTGAAAGACACCCAGAGGCATTGCTCACTGCGCATGCAGGTGAAGAAGGAGGCCCAGAGTTTATTACAGACTCTCTAGATGTGCTCAAGGTGACCAGAATCGACCATGGTGTCAACTCGTACAAAGATCCGGAATTAATCAAAAGATTGGCCGAACAACAAGTTTTGCTGTCTTTGTGCCCAATTTCAAATGTTAAACTTCAGGTGGTGAAACATGTGGGACAACTACCAATTAAACAATGGCTAGAAGCTGGTGTTCCATTCTCTATCAACTCTGATGACCCAGCATATTTTGGTGGTTATCTTTTGGACAACTACCTGGCTGTGCAGGCCAAGTTCAACTTTGACTTAGCTACTTGGAAGAAGATCGCTTACAACGGAGTGAATGGTTCTTTTATTGAGCAAGATCGTAAGGATGAGTTGCTGAAATTGGTTGACGAAGTTTGTGTCAAATATGCTGATTTGATTTAAACGATAGACATCTTTACACCAACAGACCACGTAGAAAATAAAAAATAAAAAACAAGCTATTTCACGGTTAATATAAACGAAAACAAAGCTTTTGATCTCGTACAATTCGATCGAACATGACGTCCATTGCTCTTAATTTGCTGGACTCGAGGTTTGTCTGCCAGAGAAGTGATATGTATGATGTGTACAATGCAAGAACTCTTGCACAACAACTGCAGGATGACCATAAGGAACTGTCGGAGACAGTTGAAGAAAAGGGAATCGATCGATCCGACAGAAACTTGTTACCTGAACTATTGAATGACCGTTTGAATTCACTAATACACAATCCAGATGAGAGGTTTTTCAGGCTCAGTAACGAGTTGCAAACCGCGGACGCGTTGACGTTGAATTTAGTGATTGAAAAGACGATTGCATCGTTTCATAGTCATGATGATCTGGATTCGAAAGTCGTGTTGAGTTTATCAGAGGTTGAGGCTTTGAAAAGCGAGATTCGAGAACTAAAGGTGGAGAAGCAAGGCATTATGAATGAATTGAGAAGAGGGAGTGGAGCTGGTAAGATGGATCGGTTTTGCTTCATCGATTCGAAGCTGGAGGACATGCAGAATAAATTGTCCAACCATCAAATTTTAACGTCTCAGCTGGGAAATGTACAAGATATGAGTCTCAATGGAACGTTTTTATCGTCGAATTCTTTGGATGTCGAGAAGGCTCTGGAAGACTTGGTTTCGAAGGTCATGTCGCTGTCTATTCAAAACCACGTGGAGTTGCCAAATCCAGATTTGAACGCAATGAGGAGTCTTAGCGGAAGAATTTACTGGTGCTCTAACTGCATCAGCTCGCTTGTTTTGGGTGCAAAGGAATCGCCAACGACAGGCGAATTCAACAGATCTAGAGATTTGCAAAAGGTTCAAACCGATTCAAAGGATATGGATGGTTTGAAAACGGCATTGACAGATCTGCAGTTTGCTCATAACTACTTGACAAGAAGATATGAAGACGAAAGGGCACAACACAATAAGTCTTTGAATGAACTTAGAGACAAACTGAACTTGTCACAAGAACTTTTGAACAATTCCAATGCAGAGTTGTCGAGGCAAACTACACAGATCCTCAAGTTAGAAATGCAAAACAGCGAACTCCAGTTGCAACTCTCGAGCAAACAACAAGAGGTCATTGACCAAACCAAAAAATTGAACATTTTGAAAGTGGATCATTTGGGTGACACCTCTTTGGAAAGACCGTTATCATTCAGTCTCAGTGGCCAAAATTCTTCGACACCATCAACTCCTCTCACTTCTTACCATGACGATGGCTCCTTCACCACATCATCTCCTACGAAAAATAACGTCAGTGCAACAATATTGAGAATGGAGTTCAAGAAACATGTTGCCAAGATCAACGAAAAGTTTGAGCAGGAGCTCGAGACAGAACGAATTGAAAAGCAAAGATTACAGGACCTTCTCAAGATGTACGAGGCCAAACAGAAGAGTACGCAAATATGACGTCAAGACCTTTGTTAGTTACACAACGGGGAAACCAAAGCTAATAAAAACACAAGAAAAAAGGAGGAAAATATAAACGAAACCGTATCTGATTGATGAAAAGTTTTATAAGTCTATCAAACTGGCCCCACGTTGACCACTCTGCTCACCATTCTGAGGACCTTTTGCAGGTTGGTTACCAAAACCGTATCCAGTATAGGCAGGGGTAATACCAGTCGAAGGAATTCCTGTGTATTGAGTATCGAAAAATGGATTGGCAGAGCCTCCTTCTTGCTTGAAACCTGTACCATACGAGTTGACAAAGGTACCGGTCCGTGTATGTTGTGCAGGGATTCTAGTTTCTCCAATATTACCAAAAGTATCAATACCTGTACCAGTAGCCAACAAAGCATTCAATTTCGAGTACTGTTCGTTCATTCTTTGAATACCTGTAGGAGTTTGCTTCAAAGGCTCTTGTGGCTGTTGGGCGGCTGGCGCTGGAGCAGGTGCTGATTCTTTGACTTCAGGCTGCTGCTGCTGCTGTTGCTGTGCCTGTGCAAACGGATTGTTGGAACCAGTCTTCATAGGAATCTGTTGTTGCGCTTGTAATTGTTGCTGCTGTAAAAGGTATTGCTGCTGTTGCTGAGCAGCCAACTGTTGCTGATACAATTGTTGTTGATAAGCAGCCTGTTGCTGGGCAGCCAGCTGTTGCTCATAAAGTTGCTGTTGCATGGCCAGTTGTTGTTGTTGCTCCAAAGCTGCCATATCTTGATAAGCATTCTGCAAATAGCCGGTATTCATCTGCTGGTTAGCATAAACAGGATTCCCGTTCATGTCATAACCAACAATCTGGCCCTGTGGATAGTATCCAAACATTTGAGGTGGCTGAGCATCGTTGTCATCCAAGTCAAGCAAATTCATGTTTCTTTTCCTCATTTCTTCCTCTTCCAAACTCAATTGGATAGCCTTTTCAATACTATCATCGCTCTGGTTTCTTCTTCTTCTTTCCTCCTCATCTGCAGTGAGTCTACTGGCCTCCAATGCCTGTTGTAATGCATCGTCGTACTCCTCAGGGTCTGGCGACGCCTCGCCGCGGCGGTTCCGACGCGATCTTCTTTCTATCAATCTCTGCCTGGCAAGTTCTCTTTCCTGGTTGAGCCTCTCGTCGTCGCGCAATAACGAGGTTAGCTCCTTTGCCTTGACTCGAATGATGGCTCCTTGATCTGCTCCGGTGATGTCAGTGACTTGGAACTCTCTCAAGGTCTTGATCACGTAGATATGGTCTTTTGCCCATAACACCACGTCATCAGATCCATACCGCACCAAATAGTCCAGCAAGGTCAACGATTTGGCAATGTGTCGCCAATTCTTGCCTTTATCATTCAACCGGCGATCAACCATGTCCATAACCTCCATAAATTCACCCGTCTCAAACGTATGGTTTGCCACATCAGCCATCTGGGCAGTGGTGGGACCAGACGGATCGTTACTAGTGGCATTCCTCACCATGATTTGAACCGATGAGTACCCATTCGCCACATTTTTAATTGTTCTTAGCATCGACTTCGTGGTCGACATTGTCTTTATATGTGCTGTTGTCACAAACTGTTCAGTGGGGTGGGATGTCTACTGCACAGCCACAAAAGGTCGCTGTTGTTGATGTTGGTCTTCAATTGCACAGCCTGCAGGATTCTCGTTGAAGTCGACGAAATCCAATATATACAAAATGTGTTTGTTTCCTTGTTTCACTGATCGATTGGCTGTTGATCTTCAGCCTTTTCGCTCTATATAATACTTACATAACAAAACTTGTCGTATCTTGTTGCGTTTTTTTTCCTGTGGTTGTGCAGCCCGGGCTGTTTGGTGCAGACACCGACGCGCCGATCGACGCCATTTCACCGCTTCCTACTGTTGGCCTCACAACCTGGACAGTTGTGCAACACCTCGTGAATGAACACATCACAATCGATACAGAAATCCCGACTGCATTCGCTGCATCTGTATCGTGAACTAGTATGAAATTCTTTTCGGCGACGGTTTTCCGTCTTGCTACGGTCACTGAGTTTCACTCCACGGGGCAGTTTGGTTTGGCAACTGAAACAATGAGATGATTGGTACGTTTCGGCCACAGGAACCTCTTTGAACAGACGAAGTGGGAACAGATGATGATATGAACGCGCCAGATGTGTCGACAAGATCAACATGAGGTCACAACATGGACAGACTGTTGGAAGAACACACACCTTACTTTTGCAATTGGGACAGATGTAGCCTCCATAAACGGCTTTGGAATGGCATGAACAGAAGGTGGGAAGGCTGTCACTTATTCGTGAGGGAAACCCCATTTTCACAAGAGTGAAACCATCTTTTTTCTGAGATTCTACCTTGGTCACAGCCAATGGAGTCACAGCATCCATAAATAGCTCTTTAAAATGATGTTCGTAAAGCACGACATGATAAGAATTTTTCAGGTCACCAAAATTGGTGAGTCGACACAATTCCTGACAAACAGCCACTTGAGCTGTGAGACCGATCACTCGCACTGTGATCTTTTCCTTGACTAATTCTTGGATGGTTTTATGTATATTTCCTGGATCAGAGGTGAACAGGGCTCCGAAGATAATGAGCACTTCTCGGGTGCAATGAGAAGCTACATGAAGAAGCAGACCACGTGACATTTCCAGTGCATTTTGTAGCGAGGGATATCCCTGGGGTTCGAGTTTTCGGATGGATTTGAGAGCCTCGATGTGATCATGTGGGTTTCCACTCACTTCCGAAACCAGTTGTGCCAATCCATTTCGCATGATCACAATACTTAATTGGGAAATGGGGTTCTGATCAAAGAACTCTCCAACAAATTCGATGGCGTTCGACACCATCACTGCTGCCCTGGTAGGTCTGAAATCCTTCTCTGCCATCACGTTTGAAAAGTCCAGCACCAGAACCATTGTACGGATAATTCCACGTTGGAAAGGGGTGATATTTTTCAAATATCGTTTCTTCTGCATCTCCACCAATCCAGAAACAATTGTTTCGATGCTACCACTTTCATCCTCCTGCACAATGTCCCACGATCTACGATACTCGTCTTCCCAGGCATAACCACCGTTGGCTCCTTTTAAAGCGTCTGGAGCCTTCTTTCCATCATCCACGTCAACAGTACCACCGCTGCGTTCGGGAGACCCCGACGCTTCTTCATCCGAGTCCATTTATTGGCTTTTAATCTGATCGATCAACACTTTTACGCAACCCGTTAGAAGCTCAGTGTTTTTTTCGGTTTATCTTTGCTCTGGAGCACTTCCTAATTGGGAAGCAAAAAAAATAATTTTTTTTCTACGTCTGAAAAATTTTAGACAGATCCATCACAGCCAGCCTTGGAATCAGACATTTGGTGGAGCATCAAGATGGGAAAAGTCAGAGGAAGAAGGGCCGAGAAGAGTCGGGAGACAAAGGTGGTCCACGAGGAGCCAACAGAAGTTTCAAAGGTGCCAGAAGTGACGCCGTTTTTTGGGTTACTTGACTCTACAGAGCTCGAGTACTTCAAACAGGCCGAGTCCACCCTTAATATCAATGCGTTTGGTAGTCCTGACGAAAAAGAAGCATTCATTGCCAGTGTGTTTGAGGAGTCACGTGGCAAGGAATTGAAGCTTGTGACTAACCAGATTTGTTCGAAGTTGGTGGAACGTCTGGTTCTCACTGCCTCTGAATTACAGATCAAACAGCTTTTCACGGCTTTTAACGGCCATTTCGTGCAACTTTGTCATCAAAAATACTCATCACACGTCGTGGAGACATTTACGGTGCGGCTTGCCTCGTATGTGGACAAACAACTGTTGAGTCAATCCGAAGCTCAAGAATATCTGGACGAAGACGGTGAGGAATATGTTTCTGCAGAGAACATGGTGTTGTTCATGGTTGCAGAGTTGAAACCACAAATGAAAGAGATGATGGTTCATAGATATGCATCACATGTGTTGCGAGTCATCTTGTTGGTGTTGGCAGGTAAGCAACTGCCTTCTTCTGTGGAGTCGAATTCAGTGTTACGGTCGAAAAAATCCAAGATTGCACGTAAAATGATCGAGATCCGCGACAATGAGGATTATCAGAAGGCATATATGACACCCTCACATTTCAAAGATGAGTTGGCAGAGATTCTCAAGTTGATGATGGAGAAGCAGAACACTGAGTCCTTGAGAGAATTGGCAATTGACAAGATTTCTTCGCCAGTGATGCAATTATTGGTGCAATTGGAAGGACTGGTCGACAAAGACCGTAAGTTCTGGTGTACAATATTCAACAATAGCACAGAACAGGCAGATTCGCGCGAAGAAGGGTTTGTGGAGTATTTGTTGTCGGACGCAGTGGGATCGCATTTCTTAGAAGCCACTATAGAAACACAACGGTTAAGAAATGTTGAGAGATTGTACCAACTTTACATGAAAGAAAGGATTGAAAAGCTCGCCAAAAGAGAAACCACGGGGGCCTTTATTGTTCGCATTTTGTTGAAGAAATTGAAGCCTGCCGACCAGAAGCAGATTCTGGACGTGCTTGTCCCGATTTTGAATGAGTTGATTGTCAACAACTTTGAGATTGGCCACACTGTGATGGAATGCTCGAAAGAAAGAGGCGATTACCTCAGAGATGACATCATCAACCGGCTGCAATCATTTTTCCGGCTCCAGGAACCGGAGTCTGACATTCTAGAGAGCGTGCTGAGACTGACGGGGTCGACGCTAGGGAATACGAAAGATGACTGGCCTACTGCAGACGAAAGGAGACGGGCATTGTTTATGGAAAAGCTGATTGCATACGATCAGCGGTTTCTGGACAGCTCTGTGCAGAGCTTGATCAACATGGAATCGGAAAAATTGATAGCCATGTGCAAGCACGGAGTTTTTTCTCACGTTGTTGAAAGCTGCCTGGATGGAGAGCGAGTGGACGGAGTTAGTAGAAAGCGGCTTCTTAATAAACTGCAGGACGACGTGGTGGAATTGGCATGCAACTCCACAGGGTCCCATGTGGTTGATCGGTTGTGGGGCTTTACGGCACATTTGAATATGTACAAGGATCGGATAGCGAAGATCATGTCGGATAATAGAGAGCTGCTCAAAAATAGCGTTTACGGGAAGCAAGTGTGGAAAAACTGGCAGATGGAATTATACAGCAGACGTTATGGGGAATGGAAAAGGCTGATCAAGGAAGATCAACTCAAGAGACAGAAAGTTTGAACATGTGTGTATATGTAAGGAATGTTACAAAAGAGTAGCTTATTTATGGAGCTAAAGTTGACCGACAACAGATAAGAGTCAGAATAGACAGGTTGATGTACATGTATAAGAAGAATAAAGAGCTACAGCTTTTACCTATTGGTGCGACTGATAATGCTCATTTGGAGAGAGATAATACGAAGGGATGTAGGAGGTGCAGAAGGAGCACAATAAGTATCCATAGCAATTAAAAATGGCAGTAGAGATGATGTGAGGGGAGGAATCTGGGAGCAAACCAGATGATATGAGTGGTGAGAAAGTCTAGATTTGAAATAAACGTCAACCGGTGCCCAAATGTTAGCTATTGTAGGTGCGGAGCAGACATGTGTTTGCCGGGTGTGCATGCAAATTCTACTTCTTAAAACGGTATAGTTAAAGATTTGCAAGGCCAGAAATGGCAGCCACTCTTGGTTGCAGTACTGCCCCGTGCATTTAGCATAAGAAAGCATGAATATGTCATTTTATGTGGAGTTGTTATCACAAAACCGATTTACCGACAATACAAACGGAGCTCATTACCGAGGTTTAAAATGTGTTTCAAGAATGTTTCAAGATATTCTTCTTAATCACGAAACAGCAAAAAATTGAAGAGGACGTAAAAAGCGAACATAATCGCGAGTCTCGTGTTCGTGTTCTGGCCGCTGATCTACGCGTCATGTTTAATATCAACATCTCCTGACTCTCCTTTTTCTTTACTCCTCCTCAGGTAATAAGTGCTGCAAAATAACCCACCCATCCACACTAGGAAAAATGTCTTACATATCACACTGCACGCAGATGTATCTGGTGTTCGCCCGCATAATCAAAAACTGCCACACTAAAAAAATATAGCGACACAAAAAAAACTCAATGACAAAATAGGAATCCACTCTTGAAACAAAGGTATAAGTATCTGAGACATCCTAATGAAGATTCCAAGTTGACACAAGTTAGAGTTAAAATAGGGATCGTACGAAACAAATTTTAATCTGGAACAAGAATTGGCACGAAAAGAGATCAAAGTGGGAGGGATCGGAGTGGTTTTATAAATCAAATACAAAACTTTTGATTCAACATGGCTGAGATGGGCAACGGCGTGGTATTGGACAAAGTGCCCAATGCGCACAAACTTAACACCACAGGAAATGAATTGAGCGACAACAACCAGTTGGAGAGTTCGGTACACAGCGTGGAGGAATCTCTACGGTTGATTGATGATCTCAAATTCTTCTTAGCCACGGCCCCTGTCAATTGGCATGAGAATCAAGTCATTAGGAGGTACTTTCTCAACAAAGAGGAAGGCTTTGTGTCTTGCGTTTATTGGAACAATTTGTATTTTGTTACTGGTACGGACATTGTGCGCTGCATAGCCTACAAGATTCATCATTTTGGTAGAACCATTATCGATCGGAAAAAGTTTGAGGAAGGCATCTTCAGTGATTTGAGAGCGCTCAAATGTGGAACAGATGCTATACTGGAGAATCCAAGGTCTCCCTTTTTGAAGTTCTTGCACAAAAATCAATGCTTAAGAACCCAAAAGAAGCAGAAGGTATTTTTCTGGTTTAGCGTGCCACACGACAAGCTCTTTGCTGACGCGTTAGAAAGAGACTTGAAAAAAGAGCTTGCCAAGCAACCTGCCACCACCAAAGCAGTTGCTGAACCTTCTCTTTCTCTGAAGTTTGACCACTCTCTACCATTTGCTGACCAGATCATGAAACGTCTGGACAAAGACGGAGGATTCAGAAGAGGTGATGTTTACGATGCCGATGGAGATAGGAACACCGAACAAGTTGTTCAGAGTCCTGTTGAAGAGTCAAAGGGCAAAGCAAAACCTCGCAGCGTTCAAGATGAAGCCGGGAGCATCACAACTGATGATGATGACTTTCCTTTGGACTTTCTACAACCGGTCGAAGCTCCAGGCATCGGGAATTACGAATATGCATCAGCCCCTGATAGCTATGTTACTTACGGCCATCATTCTTCTCTTTACTTGGACCCTTCTCTCTATTCTGCTTCTCCAGGAAGACCTTATTTTATGGACGATTATTTGCTGGATCAAGCTACACCTGTGGTACCATATATGTATGGATCGCAACAACAAGTACATCATCGATTGCAATCTAGTGGGCCACCATCAGCCACTAACCCTCTCAATTTGAGAGTCACTCCAAGGACCCCGAACGGAACACTCAAGTCTGCGACTCCAAAAAGTGCAACGTTTGCGCACGCAGTCCATGCAGCAGCAGCAGCTCACGCGCAGGCCGCTTACGCACACGCTCTCTCGCAGTCTCAGTCACTACAGTTAGTGCCTTCGCCAACTACGCTTGCTAATGGAAATAATCCCGCTGCAGAGTCAAGATCGCATTCACGTTCTGCTAATCCAGACTCTAAGATAGAAAACTCATCGAAGAATGCCCCTCAGGTTCTTCTAAGTTATCCATCCTATCCAACGGGATATACTCCGATGATAGAGGGGTTGGAGCTTGATCCATTCCAGCACCAAGGTGCGCTATCGCTGCCGTCTTCAAGCCATTATCCATATGGACTATATGGGCCGTCGCCGTACTATTCTGAATTTCCTGCCATGCAGTATCCACAGCCTTTATCGGCTTCTGCTGCAGCGACTATGTTCCAGTCTCCAGTGTTCCAGTATTGCGGATCTACTAAGGGGTTCCCACCGGCAGAAGCTTCGGCACCTTCTCACCAGCAGAGCTCAGGTTTGAAAAAAAGCGATAAAAATCGGGTGTCTACTCCGACAAATGGTAGCACGTTAGTACATGCTGCTAGAGCTACCAAGTCGGCACCTAAAGGTATACTCATTAGGGACAAATCACTTGCTGTGAACGGAGGTCGTATTGTTAAGAATGTGAAGGTGAGAGGCAAACAAAAACTGATGAATCCATCATTACAACACTTGGACTTGGATAGTTTATACGATGAGAATGGAGAGGCTTATAGCGACGCTAGCGAAGATTTGGAGGACTCAGGCTTGAATGATGGCTACAAGCTAGGGAAAGAAGCTGACGATCCATGGAAATCTAAGATCGACCCTACAGTTGTTGCTCTTACACCAAAGGGTGTTGTAGAGACGACAAATGGTAATTCGAACTCCGAAAGCGGTTCTAGAAGCTCACCAGAGGCAAACTCGTCTCTTGCTTTTGATGTATCTAAGAGCCAGAACTCGGATGATAACGAAAACTGATTAAATTATGAACATTATCATGTTATTAACATATGTGTACACTTGCTTGATTTGAATTTGCGTGTATAGGACTGACTGCCACAGACTTTATTTATTCTTTTATATTTGAATCTAGTGATTTAACGATTGACCGGAGAAGCACTTCGAGTGGCACATGAGCGCTTGCGGGTGCAAGGGTGTGGAGTAATAAAAAACCCGGGGGTGCGAGTCATTTAAAAATCAAGAGGTTCTTTGAGATTCCAGAATAAACAAAAAGGGATCTTCTGGTTTTTAGATTGGTATGATAATTGGATTGATCCGGTGCTGACAACTGAAGGATTAAGGAATACTTTGTGCGATAGTGTTTGAAGGAAGCGAGGCTTTTTTTTCACACCGAGAAGAAGTGTTTTACATCGGCTTTTTGTCTTCGTCTTGTTGACAAGACAGATTAAACGATACAGTTGGACGAGCATTGGAGATTGTTGGACCAATCGATACATTTTTCTGTTTGCAGGCAAACTCGCATAGTTCAGGATACAACAAAGGCAGAAGGAAATCTTAGGGAGTTTTACAGTTTGACGCATCATTTGTATGACACAGCTTTAGATTGTGTTTGTTTGCATTTTTTTTTGATTTTTGCTTGATTAAAGGGGTTCTAGGGTAAACGCATTATCGATGACTTTTGAATATAAGGAGTACGTCAAGGGAGGCTTACTGAACGACCGGTATTTGAAGGTGAAGGATATCAGTGAGGGGTCGTTCGGCATTGTGACTTTGGCCAAGGACGTCCGGGAGGGCGATAGATTGGTGGCTATGAAATATAACACCAGTTCGTTGAGTGATTTCTCGTTTCCGGAAAATCGACAAGATCAAGATAAGCCAGGCGATGAAGACGATCAGCAGGTGGTGAGCAAGTCTGTGATTTTGAGGGAAACACAAAGGGAGATCAATATGTTGAAAAGGGTGTCGAAACATCCCAACATCACCAATCTTCTAGACTGTTTTGACAGTTATATTGTGATGGAGTATGCGTCCAGGGGAGATCTGCATGACTCGATTCAAATGGGCGTTGCCCCTGTTTCCACCAGAGACGTGCTTGATGTTTTCATGCAGCTGGTCAGTGCAGTTGAATATTGCCACAGTTTGGGAGTTTATCATCGTGACATAAAGCCAGAAAACATTTTGATTTGCGAAGACTGGTCAATCAAACTGACCGATTTTGGTCTTGCTACAGACGAAAAATATTGTACAGATTTTGATGTTGGTAGTGAACGTTACATGGCGCCGGAGCTGCTGGATCACAAGGATATCGACACATATAGTGCCGACAAAGTTGATATTTGGTCGTTGGGTATTTGCCTATTGAATATTGTGTTTGGAAAATCCCCGTTCAATTCTGCAAGCTCCAAAGACTCATTATTTTTACATTTCGCTGCTAACAGGGAAACTTTGTTTGACATTTTCCCTTCCATGAGTTACGATTTGTTTTCGGTTTTGCGCTCAAGTTTAACGATTGATCCCAATAACAGGGAATTGCAAGCAATGAAAGAATCTTTGCTTAAGGTGGAACATTTGACTTGTGACTTTGAATTTGATGAGGATGAGTCAGAGGTCATGAAAGAGAAGCCTGTGGAAGAAGAACACCTTATTCATACTGATGGATCTTCTGATAAGGAAAATAAGGATGTTCCACCAACCATAGTGGTCGAAAAGGTTTTATCGGTTCCAAGACCTAAACACAAACTCGGACAACCACGTAAACCATTGAAAACTCCAAGTTTACAAGGATATCGTCAAAAGTCTCATAACGGTAAGATCAACCGGAGGGTCAACATCCCCTTTTCTAGTCAAAATGATGATCGGTTTTCCGACGACGCCTTCAAGAGGGCTGATTTTTTCACACCCAAGACAGTGTTCAATCATTATATGGAAAAAGCCCAAAAACATAAACAGCAACAGCAACAACAAAGGTCACCATCAGACAACTACAGACTTTACAGGCACAATCCGAACCACAAAAATCGTGCTTGGAAAAAGAGGAAGTACAGAAATAGTAATTATGGAAATTTCAACGGAAAGGATAACCAGCGTATCAAAATGAACTACCATAAATCAAGGGCTAGAAGCGAAAACTATCATCATTCAAACTCTATTAAAGTTGCTAGTAAGTCACATGGAAGGCTATCCGAAACGCCAACAAATCAGAGTGACCATATGGCAACATCTATTCATTTCGGAGGAGGACTTCACAAAGTCAAAGGTTCAATTGGAACGCCTGGTAAATACATTCCTCCTAACCTGAGACATTCTCCAAAAGTTGAGGTTGACGACAATGCCATTGAGTCGGACGATGAAGATTCTAGGACTGACGCTGAAGATGGGTTGTTTCTTTTCGAGGATTCAAACCATGACACAACTCCACGGGCTAGTGGAAGAAAGTCCAAAAATTTGTTACGTTTCTCAGATGCCAAAAGAGAGCATAATGTTACGTATTCTTCGGTACTTGGTCCTTCCACTATGAGCTCTTTAACAAAACAATTTGCTGATATCTCGATTGACCAGACCACCAACGCTGCTAATTCTAGGGATACGTCAATTGCGACGACCTTTTCCAACAACTTCTCATCTTTTGGTTCCAATTTGACGTCATCTACTACTTATGACAAATACGTTCCTCCACACCAGAGAAGAAATTCGCATTCATCTGTGATGCACTCGTCTTGTAATGTTCCTTCGAAAAAGGCACTCGTTAATGACAATTTAGCGACTGGGAAGCACTACATACAAACACACTCTGCAGGCAACAAACCAATACGGGTCATGACTCCTATAGTTTCAACTTCAGTTCCAACCAAGAAAACCAACTGGTTCCACAATCATGGGCAAACTTTTGATCCTGAATTTTTGGGTGCAGAACAACCGGCAACCAACTGGTATGATCTTGATAAGGAAGGCGAGTTGGAGTTTGTTTTTGAAGCAGAAGACCAAGCTAGTAGCGACTGTAATGCCGCATTCAATTTGGACACAATGGAGTTTACACAGGACAATGACGGTCTGTTAAAGAATGACGAGAAAATAACAATCCGTGAGCTGAAAGAGACTCCAGAACTGGAAATTTAAACGACATTTGAATTATAGATACAGATGCATCCAAGATCCGAAGCTGTTACTTTTGTGATATCGACAAAAAAATTAATTAAGGGTCATCATCACATGGAATAAGTCTATTAATTATTTCATTTTGCTTTCTTTATCAACTGCTTGGTACCGGCAACGATGGCAGGACAATAGTGATTTTCTAAAAGCACATTTTCCCACAAAACAGCAACTTGAGCGTTGGCTAATTCTAGATTATCCATCTCTGGTCTGTAAACACCATTCTGGATTCTGTCTTCAGTTGTGTACAAACTTTTGATGTCTTCATATCTGGCCATTAGTTTGTCGAGGAATTTCAGGCTGGCTATTCCTGATTTCTCGGGAATTTGAAGTAAAGCGGAATAAAAACGTTTGGTGAAAGCTATGGATCTTTTACCAGAACCAGATTTTGAGTTGAAGAAGATATAGTCCAAACATCTAAGAAGAAGTTCAGATTTAGTGGAGATGTTGACGTTTGGTTTGAAATTTTGGTCTTTGGAAAGAGGATCTATGAGTCTCAATGTTTTATGAGAAAATTCGACTTCTGTATCCAATGCGAGAGTAGGTAGAAGAGCATAGAGGTACTGCACAAATTTGTTCAAATCGACGGAAACTTTTTTCGTTGGCAGATTTGCTGTGAGAGAGAAAGATGTGACGATCGAAAGCAAAATCTGTCTGACGGCTGATCCGGTTAAGTTCGCCTCTTCATCGATACCTTGCAAAAGATCCTCACAAATCTCTCTCAAAATTTGCAAAAAGTCACCAATGAGATCCACGTTGACCTGATGACCGTACTTGGCCAACCCTTCCAGTACTGGGGCCATGAGTTGTTGTGGTCTTGCTCTAAGAATTTCCAGATATAAAGTCACCAGTATTTTCAATATTTGCGCTTGATTTTTCTCTTTTTGTTCAGCAGTAATAGCCTGTTCGGCGCTCCGTAACTCTTTTTCAATCTCTTTTCTTTCTTTCAGCTGTTTGCGCTCCTTCTTGCTGATGTGCACTCGGTCTTTCTTTTTCAACTTTGCTTTCTCTTGTCTCTGTTCTTCCGTGGCATTTGGGTCGTAATCTCCCAAAATGGATAATCCAAGAAATATATTTAACACACTCTCATCGACTTTGAACTCTCTTTTTCTCATTGATCGACTAATAAGAATGGCCAAGTCGAGCGAGATATCTCCATCATCAAAATCTTCCTCAAACAATTCCTCCAATGTCTGAATTCCCTTTTCAAATATTTTAAACTCCTGATGACTAGTTGGTCTTTTCATGACTCTTCTGATGATGATTTGAAACAAATCTTTCCTATAGTTGAAAAATCTGAGTGATGTTGCTAGTTCACAAGCCGCATTGGTAGCCAAAAATCCCAGCTGCACATCCAAAGAGTCCATGTTCGGACTGGTTGGCACAACTTTGGCTTTGGCTGCCAAAATGTCCACATAATTTCTGTACTCCAACACCAAATTTTCCTCGAAGAATCGTAATTTTGCAATATCCTTACTAACCTTTTCCTTCTTCTCGGTTTCTGATAGAGGTCTAATACGGTAAGAAGGTGCTATACTCTTGAATATTGGAACCAGGGCAAGCAGCGAAAGTTTGCATGTGTTGGGATTCCTGGAATTGGCCATTTTGCGAAGTCTCGTAAGCATCATCACGTTTTCCTCGGGGTTTTCCATCACTTGCTCTGCTATATGTGCAATATCTTCCTTGGTTTTTATAATTTTCTCCTCAATTGTAAGATTTTCGTCCTCATTGTCCGACTCTTGTTGCAGCTTAGCATCACCAACTTCAACCACCTGCTCGTTCTCACTGTCAGAGCTTTCTTCTTCAGGTTCAACAATCTCTTTTTTCTTCAACACTCGATGAATCTTTCCATCCAAGCTTCTAATAGGTAACCCTTCTTCTGCACCTTCATCGGTATCTTGGAATCGACGAGGAGCTAATTCATAATCCTGTTCCTCATCTTCATCCATTTCTGTAGGTTCGATCTCACCATTTTCTTCGTATTTGCCGAACAGCCCCGAAGCAAGCTTTTGGTCCTCTTCTTTTTGTCGCTTCACCTGTCTTTGCTCTGTGGCTCTCTTCACCTTACGCTTCCCCATTCTCAAGCTGTCCTATACTAATCAATATTACTCTTCTTTAGGAAGAAGGATCTTATATACACAAAAATTTTTCAATCTGCAAGGAGCTAAAAAAAAGTTTTGAGGGCTGTGCACAAAACGTCGATCGACGCGCCCGCCTACTCGGAATTTTCATGCCCGGTATAAAAAACCTAACAAGATGAAAAACGTCAGGACAATTAGTTTGTGGAGAACGAACCGTTATTAATCAAGCCAAATGATGTTCAGAGCCCAAGTCAGGTCGATTGTGGGAAGAAGATGCATAGCAAGAGGTAAGTTGGTGTGCAAAATCCCATTTCAAACTGGTGATTCTAACAGTTTTATTAGCCTTCCATGCGTCGGTGCTCAGAAATAACGTGTCTGCGTTTGCCATGCCAGCGATGTCACCCACTATGGAAGAAGGAGGCATTGTGGCATGGAAAGTGAAGGAGGGAGACAAGTTTGCCTCGGGAGACATTTTGCTCGAAGTGGAGACAGATAAAGCCACCATTGCTGTGGAAGCCCAAGACGATGGGGTGATGGCAAAGATTCTCAAACAGGATGGAGAAAAAGAAATCAAAGTTGGAGTTCCAATTGCATTTTTGGCAGAAGTTGATGACAACTTGGCAGAATTGAAGTTCCCGGAGGTTGAACAAGAGAAACCAAAGTCGGCACCAGAACCTACCCCAGCGCCAGCGTCTTCGGAACCTAAAGAAGAACAACCAAAGTCATCCAAGAAGACAAGTACAGATGTACCAGCTGGAAAGGCCAATCCAGAACAAGTATTTTTCCCTTCTGTGGAATTGATGCTGCACTCCAAAGGTATTTCGAGAGAGGAGGCGATCTCCAAGATTCCAGCTACCGGTCCTAAAGGAAGAATTTTAAGAGGAGATGTCATGGCTTATTTGGGCCAGATAGAGGCATCCGCCAACTCACAAATAGCATCGTTTATTGACTCGAAATCCCATTTGGACCTCTCAAACATTGAGATAAGACCTCCTCAAAAAATTGAGTCTTCCAAAGATTCTGGCAAATCTGCCAAGCCTGAAAAGCCAAAGAAAGAGCCTGTGCTGATTGTGCGTCAATACGTGCTGTCCAACAAGATTCCTTCTGAATTGGTTTCGAAATTGGTCAGTAGAGCCACTGAAAAAGCCGAACAACATGCTTATGGCTCTTCACTTTACGGTCCGTCCGACCTTATCGACCCAATCTTTGAAGACTTAATTGCTCCGCCTAGAAATGCAGAAAGATTCAAGATTTCAACCACGATCAATTCTGCCAAAGCCAGTGCCGAACCAATCGACGAGTTTGACTTCGAACCTTACGAGGTGGATAATGCATCTGTCACTAATGTGGATCTTGTGCTGACATGTAATGACCAAGTTGCCGACTCTAAGGCCAGAGCAGAGATGTTTGCTGACACTTTTGGCTCGTATTTATCCCAAGCCGAGGCTAGATTCGCTTAGAACTGTATTTATCTAAATAGAACCGGTCTCTCTACACAGCCCTAAAAAAATCACACAGAAATTTTAACTTATACAAAATACGGCTGTGCCAGAATACAAGTTCTCTGTAGATGCTTTTTACGCTATCTTGTCCTCCCAAGATGTCTGGATATTCGGTAGAGAATGACTATTTGTACGATGCACATTGTCATTTGTCCCCAACAGTAACGGCAAATGATGCTGAACAGCTCCTACAGATATTATATTCCAAAATGGGAGACCAAAACAAGCCTCGGTTCAATTTAATGTCCACTAACTCTCAAGATGTTCACTTGGTATACAAAATGTCAGGAAAAATTCCAAGCATTTTTCCATCCTATGGGATCCACCCTTGGTTCTCTCATTTATACACCACTCAACAATATGATGGTTCTCCAAAGTTCAAAGAAAACCATTATAATTCCATTTTATTTCCAAAACCTTTAACTGAGTTGCTTGAAGTTCTTCCAAACCCCATTTATCTTGACGAACATATTGACCAGATTCAGAAATACCTGGTTTTGGGTGGGGGTATTGGAGAAGTGGGATTGGACAAGGTATTCAGAGTTCCAACTTCGGGATTCTTGGGAGCAACTACTAACTCAGAAACGAAACTCAGTCCTTGCAGAGTCAGCATAGATCATCAAATAACGATTTTACGCCAATTTCTGGAATTATCTAAGCAATTAGGTGTTCCAGTGAGTATCCATTGTGTTGGATGTCATGGTCGTCTGTTTGAAATTGTCAGTTCCATTTTTGAAAACCAAGACGATGGAAACAAAATAAGTCTTCATTCCTACAGTGGTTCGGCAGACCAGCTGAGGATCTGGCTGAAAAAATACCCATGCTTGAAACTGAGTATTAGCAAAGTGCTTAATCTTGACAGATACTCCGAAACGTTGCAACAGGTGATCGATAAGAAGATTGTCAAGACAGAAAACCTGATGTTGGAAACGGATCTACCAATAGATCAGATTTTTACAGAAGGAGATAATAAACACAGCAATCTGCTGAGCGAGACCTGCACCGCGTTAATAAATATATCACCAGAGACCACTTTGGAAAAACTGGACTCGACCTTTGAAAAGTATCTGACTGGATAAGAATTCCATCAGGAGCTTCTGAAGGCCTTCATGCATCTTAAAATATACACTAATTCCTTATAGCGTTCAACCTCGCGCCTGCAGCTGGAAATGTACGATGGGCCCTTGACACAGGCCTCAACAGGGGTATCGTCGTCAGCCACTAGTCTTGCTGTAGAGCCGACACTGGAACACTCTGTGGTCTCGGTATCAAGTCTCTCCATATCGGAAAATAAAGATGAGGTCCTGGAAACAGCAGGAAGTTCTGGCCCGGCTTCATCAATAAATAGATCCTGTTCGCAAGACGGAATGACGACGATCTCATCAATAATGCTTTCTGTTTCAAGCTCTTGCTCGACCTCTGCATCGACCTCTTCCTCAGGTTCGGTTGGATCAGGAGCCATGCTATCTATGCTTTGGTCTGACGACTCCACAGTGCTGACACTTTCGGACCGGCCTGCACGAGCCATCAGAGATCTCAAGTGAGATCTTTGTCTTCTAGTCTGTCTGCGCCTCGGAACACAATGATCTAAAGGAGATTCCAGTCTCCATTCCAAATCCAATGATAATTCTCTGGCAATGTTGAGTTTGTAATAGATTTCCACAAAAGTTCCCGAGTTGTAAGAAGTGACCAAAAGTTGGTCCTGGGGAAACATAAGACGCAAAGTAAACGGCTTATAAGGGAAATCGGATGCATTTCCAAACTTAATGAGTTCTTGCAAAGAGAAAGAACGCACTTTTTTGTTTTTGAGCTTTTGCAAGGACTTCAAAGGGAAGTCTTCGTCCTTGGAAGTCAACTTCTTGAGGTTGGGTTTGTGCATCAGCAACTCATGAACCAATGTACAATTTCGGCTTTTGAGTTCTGCGGAAGACAGATCTTCCACTCTGTTATGCAAACCCATGCCGTTGGACAGCTTTCTTAACAATCTAGAACCTTTCGACCTGCCAAGATTACCACGTTTGTTTAGCCATTCTTCAAGTTCCCGACTTTTGGGTTGTCTGGCACTTTTGATGTTGAGCTGAGGGTCTATATATTCTGGCCGCAGCTTATCGAAATAAAAGTTGATATATTTGTGATAACGAGGGTGCACATCATAAATGTTAAGCTGGGTCGAGTTGATTTCAAAAATGATAGGTTCAAAAACATCACCAGTTTTTTTCCTCTTATCGCTTGAAGACTCTTGGTAACAGAAGTTCAACGAAAGATGCTGAATAGACGGTGTGTAGTTTGGAGGACTCGATAGAGCCTCCTCATGAATCAGGGTTTCATAGCAGGGGGGATCGGTCGGTTTGCCACCCATTTGGTAGGTTTGCATCTTGTTTGCAAAACTTCGCCGAGTGATGTCGATCTGGCTTGTTGACAAAGAGGATAATGCGTTTAATATATCACACCGAAACACCTCTGCACACTATATATAGATGACCCCACTCTGGTGCTAAACTGTGTGTCTAACAAGTTTTGTGTTGATTTCGAACCTTTTTAAAACAGTATGTGTATAAAAATTGGACATTTGCGGTCATGTCGATAGCGGAGAGTGTGCGGCTGAGCTAAGCACGCGAGATTCCCCAGAGAGATTTTCACGAAAACAATTTTGCGAGGGTGGGGGAGAACAATAGAGTTAATCGAGCGTACATTACTGGACGAACAAAAGAAACAAGCAAGCAAAAGGTGGGGGGTGGGGACATGGGGACTCCGCTCTGGGTAAATGGGTGTGAGGTATCAGTTTGTTTTCTTTCGGACAAAGTTACTTTGTTATTGTAGAAGCGTGGTTTTGCAAAGCCAAGTGATAAATCTTTGATCAACAAACTTATTTTAAGTACAAATACATAATGTGCATAATTATATTTTGATCTGGTTCCTTGGCCCAGTTGGTTAAGGCATCGTGCTAATAACGCGGGGATCAGCAGTTCGATCCTGCTAGGAACCATTTTTTTTGACAAAAAATTACGTCAAACACAAAAAAAATTTGAAGTATAAAAAGGATCTAATTGACAACTAAAAAAATGGTTTATCCATTTTGGCTGCGGGAAAAATGAGTTCTGACACAGATTCCGTCCAGAATAATGTGGGTGTTGTGATGAACTCTCTCTTCACGCTTTTTGCCATTTCATTATTGTTTTTTTTGATTCTAGGAGTTGCCTCTTTCTATTCTGGTCTGACCCAGCGAAAAGCCGCTTTTCAACAGTTAAGTTTCCCCCTGCTGGTGACACTAGAAATTCTTATATTGTGGCTCTGTTTTGGCTTTACACTTGCATTTTCAGAAACAGGGAGTTCTGGATATCTGGGGAACTTCCGTCATGTGGGACTGATGGGATTAGAGTCTTTGGTTGTGTATCCTAACTCACGGCATGGAGACACAGAAACAGGACTTTTGGGCTCGGTTTATGCTGTGTTTCATGGTCTTTTTTCTTGTATATGTGCTGTGATTGCCATGGGGTGCACTGCTGAACGGGCAAGACTCAAACCGGCAATGATCTTTCTTGCCGTTTGGTTGTTTCTAGTGTATTGTCCAATAGCATATTGGATTTGGAACTCAAACGGATGGATGCACAAAAAGTTTGATGTAATCGATTTTGCAGGTGGACACGCAGTGCATATTGTGTCGGGAACCACTGGAATGATCTATTCATGGTTTCTTGGATATCGTGACGAGACAAGTCTGGCAAACTATCGGGCCAGCAACCAGGGATTGGTGGTTGTGGGGACAGTTTTGATAATCATCGGATGGTTGGGTTTTAATTGTGGATCGCTTTTTACCGTGAATTTGCTGACAGGAGTCATTCTTTGTAACACTCTCACGTCGATGGGCATTGCTGGGATTTCTTGGATGGTGCTAGACTATTTATACCATCCGGTGCACAAGGTCTCAATAATAGGATTATGTTCCGGCTGTGTGGCGGGGTTAATTGCAATAACACCATGCACTGCATATATCAGCTTTTGGTCAAGTTTTGTGGTGGGGCTTTTAAGTGGTGTTTGTTGCAATTTGGGTACGAGACTAAAATATTGGCTCAAAGTGGACGATTCGTTAGACGTGGGGATTCATCTGATAGGTGGGGTGGTTGGAAATCTGTTGGGTGGAATTTTTGGAGACAAGAAGGTTGCTTCGATTGGAGGCCTAGAGATAAATGGAGGATGGATGAATAGACATTTCATACAACTCCTGTACCAATTTCTTAGTTCACTCATTACGGCGATTTATGTGGCTGGGGTGTGTTTCATAGTGCTTTTTATTTTGGTGAGAATACCTGGTTGCCAATTGAGACTGGACGCTGATAACGAATTAAAGGGAATAGACAGCTCGCAGTTCAATGGAGAATACATTGCAGATTACGTGGAGTTCCTCCGCCAACTAAATCCTGCAGATTTTGGAGAAGAAGACGAGTCTCGTAAAGAAGATTAGATAATGTATAATGTATATAGCGTAACGTTTTCATGATGGAGGAGATTTCTGGATTCGGTCGCAGGCCCCGTTCTCAACATGATTTGTCAACCAGTCGTTGACTGTGTCAAAGTAGTTCCCACATTCCTTGCAATGTCCACTAACCTTTGATCTTTCGGATTTCAGAGTATTGGGAGGGTATTTAAAATGAATAGCTTTCAAATGGTTCTTGTATGTGTCACACCTTGTGAAATTACCAGTGTGATGGCAACTCTCGTGTTTGGATTCGGCCGAATCGCTCAAGGTGGTGAAGAACGGACATTGGAACTCCCACTCGCCTAACTTTGAAAGATGACATTTTTCATGTCTGATAAGGTCATTAAGTCTCTTAAACGACCGAAAGCATGTCGGACAATTGAATGGTTTGGAGTCTTTGATATGGATGGTTCTATGAGTGGTGAGATTCGAAAAGAAGTTGTGGCATATTGGACACTCCCTTTTTTTTCTTGGCTGTGCAGGAGAGCCGTTTTGCTGGAGCGGACTTTTCTTCTTCCGCTGGGTGGAAGCCCTAATGGACTCGAAAGAGTTGGCTCTTGAAGCTGGTGCACTTATTGAGTTAAGGCCGGACTGTAAGGGAGACTCAGATTTGGAGACCGAGGATGATGATGGGGGTAGTTTGTATGGGAAAGCGGAGGAGGGACCCACTGGGGGCACAGTGTCAAGAACCAATTTAAATAAGGGTGGAAGATTACCATGGTGGATCTGATCATTTGACTGTGGGGTACACGGATGGTTATGGTTAAGAGGCGGAAGATAAACCATGTGATTGTTGATGGGATTGGTTGAATCTTGAGCGGACACACGATTGAGCCTGTTATCGTTTAACATTAGGGAGGAGGCCGGTGGGAGCACTGGCATCGTATTCATATTGGCATGCATACACTTAGACTAAGACCAAAAGCTGTTTTTAGTTTATAGAGTAAAGGATATAAAGACAAGGGAGTAGTGTTCCTGGTTGATGTGCTGAATATATATAGTCCGGGTGGTGCTTCCTGCCCGCCAAAAAGATTGTGCAGATGGTTGCATAGGGGCTGCAGCAAGCGGCGTCGTGGGGCCAATTCCCTGTAGGCAGGAATCACCGACAACCGAACAAATCTACCGCTACGATGCCAGGGAGGGCACATGACAATACTAATGGTCCAGCAAACCAGAGGTGGAAGCTGCAGGTATTACAAAATAGCAAATACGAGTGCGAGCTGGAATTGTTTAGTGTCAAAGAACAGATGCGGCTTGCACGAAAACACGCGGCAGTATTCAAAAAAACAAAAAACATAGAGCCGGTTCTCGGAAAAGGACGTCACTGTGGTACTAAGGGCGCCCTGGCAAGATATAACTATACCGTTTACAAGCGCAAAATCTGGGGAGTTCCGGTATGCATGGGGGATGTTGAACTAAGGCTGTAGCCACACCCTGCTGTAACTCTGGTGTAGCATTAAAAATATAAGACCGAAATTATGCGAAATTTAATCACTCGGAACAGTCTCCCCACCCAAAAACCTGCCAACAACCCCTGCAAAGCAGAAACGCAAGTATTAAATTCCCGTCGGCAATTCAAGCCGTGCAAACACAACACAATCTTTTTTATCATAAGTTTTTCTTGTGCTTAATAGCCGTCCCACAAATGGTTGAAGCCGACTGACGGTCCCGGATAGTATACTAAAAGATCTTGGAGACAATAGTAGCTGCACACCCCTAAATGCGCGAATTCCAAGGACTTCCGTTCTGTGCCGTGCCGTGCACCCGTACACCAACATTAAGGGTGAGCAAGATTAAGTAATGTCCGAATTCTCGCGGCTCAACAAGACAGGGAAAACACCGAGCAAAATCACATGTGTTGACTCACGTGGATTGGATGAAAAAAAAAAATAAACACTGCTCCGGAAACCCTGAAATAAAATTCGTGGTTGTCAACAACTTTGTCTTGAAAACATCAACATCAACCAATAATCTTGCTGTTTTACAGAATGGAATTCCCGTTTGAGCTTCCTTCGTATATTGAATACGCCGAGCCCAGCATCGTCCGCCCGTTTGGTGTGCATTTGTGGCCGATCTTTGACCACTTTTTCAGCCAGGTGGCAGGCTACGCCGCTAACGAATTCCGGTTTGTGGACGGCGACACCTTCATGTCGAACTGGTGGCACGCGATCTCGGTTATTGCAGTGTACTACGTGGTTATTTTTGGGGGCCAGGCGGTGATGACCAAGCTGGACATCCGGCCAATCAAGTTGAATCTGCTGTTCCAGATCCACAACTTCCTGCTCACTGCGATTTCGTTCGTGTTGCTGGTGGTTTTGTTGGAACAGCTCATTCCAATGGTGTACTTGAATGGAGTGTTTTGGTCGATCTGTGACGAGGGCGCATTCACCACCAAGTTGGTCACTTTGTATTATCTCAACTACTTGACCAAATACCTCGAGTTGATCGACACTGTGTTTTTGGTGTTGAGAAGAAAACCTCTTAGATTCCTGCACACCTACCACCACGGAGCTACTGCCTTGTTATGCTACACCCAACTGGTTGGCCACACCTCGGTGGAATGGGTTCCTATTTCTCTCAACTTGGCTGTCCACGTGTTGATGTACTGGTACTACTTCCTTGCAGCCAGTGGAATCCGTGTCTGGTGGAAAGAATGGGTCACCCGGTTCCAGATCATCCAGTTCTTGGTCGACCTGGTGTTTGTGTACTTTGCTACCTACTCTTTCTATGCCTACCACTACTTTTCCGGCGTTCTTCCGTCCATGGGAGACTGTTACGGAACCCAATCTGCAGCAGCTGCAGGTTACCTCATTCTGACCTCCTATCTCTTTCTTTTCATCAGCTTCTACATCCAGGTCTACAGAAAGGGCGCATCTAAGAAGAAGTCTGCTACTGCTGCCGTTGCTGCCACTGCTGCCCCAGTCAACACTGAGCCTGCTAAAAAGTCCAGAAAGGCCTGAATCTTTTAGACTGGCATTTAGAAACTGCTTATAAATAGTCTGTACAGCTAATATACCAGCTTCATTAACTTTATCCCCACCGTCCATTTTCCGTTTCTCGCCGCGACGCGTGAACAATTCTGCCCGGACCCTTCTTTTTTTTTTTGATTTATTTTTCTGTGGCTTCACATCCTCTCTTGTGCTGATCCTCATACCATTCTGCTCCGTAATCATGGATCTATATTCAACCTTGGCACCCGACCAACGCATTTCACCACGCAACCAGTTGCGCTTGGTCGAGCTCACACCCCAACTTCTGGCCAGCATCGAAAAGTCGCCGAAACTCCAACTCAAATCGAGTCACGATGAAGACTACCCGGTTCTTGTCACAGACGACCAAACCTACAAAATCCGCCAAAAAAACCATTCCAATTGCGTGCTACTGCTTCATACACAATCTCAACAGGGTCTTGCGTACGCCCAATTCCAATACCAACTGGTCCCGTCGCCAACACTCCCAGTCGTCAACACCACCGGACTGCCTGTTTTAAACGAGATAAACGAGCTCCAAGCCTATCAGCACGCAAACATCGACCGCAGAAACATGGCTGCCGTGTTCCAAGACTCGGCCACTTCTTGGACACAATTCCAACAGTTGTGTCCTGAACTGAATTTGGTTGAAATCAACGATTCATGTTACTTACTAAGTGAGACTCTGCTTCGCGACTGCGTCGACGCTGTGTTACGCTCGGCCATTACGTTGCTGGTGGATCAGGGCCACGAGACCAATCTTTTGGCCCAATTAGACAGTTTGACTCCGTCTCAAATTATCGATGCTGTAGCCAAATTCCAAGAAGAACAATTTCCATTACCTGTAGTGGAGAGCGTGTTGGCCAAGTTTGCACGGGCAGAAAATAATGACAGCTTACAATTCCAGCATGATAAGATCGTCCGACTATACGGCCTATTGCTTCTGCGTAATGGGGCCGATGGTGACAAGGAAGACGAGTTTCTTATTAATCTCAAACTTTCGATGCCGTTTAATTACCACCCAGATATCAAACTCGAGTATCTGCGTGGCCATTATATTAGAGATAATGGCCGGATCCGGTTTTTCAACGAGACAGATCTTAGCACGAACGCAGCCGAGCGGATCCGTGAGCTTCTTCGACTCAAGAGTGAGTGGGATGTGGACGAGATCGAGCCATTTGTGGATCGCATCAACACCCGAAAGCTCAAGACTGACAAGTTTCTAATCAAATACGCAAAGGTGCGACGGGTGGGACGCAGAATGCTGGTGAGCAGTAGATAGAACGGCATATTTATTATGGGTGTAAATTACATAATGATACAGCATCCACTCTTTTCAGAGGTGACTGGAGCAGCAACAGCAGCAGCATTTTCGGTCTTTTCAGGCGACTTTTCCTCAGTAGAAGTTTCAGCAGGAGCTTTTGCTTCGGATGCCTTTTTTTCAGGAGCAGCAGCGACGGCGGCCAATTTACAGGCAACTGGAGCAAACTCTTGACCTTGGGCAAAAGCCACTTTCAACTCGAGATCAGATGGCAATCTGGATCCATCCCCTCCAGCAATGGTTCCCGCACCCCATGCGGAGCCTCCTTGAACTTGTGACAAGTCGGTGAGTTCTGCAAACACTTTGGTGTAACCCAATGGAACATAAATCATTCCTTGGTGGGCCAAGAATGACAAACTATTTCTAACAGTGGTTTCTTTTCCTCCTCCAGTACCGGTGGACACAAAGATACCGGCTGGTTTTTGGTAGAATGCTCCAGAGGCCCATTGAGGACCGGTAGATTCGAGGAATTCGACAAATTGCGCAGGTGAGGCACCGTATCTAGTACAAATACCAAACAAATATCCGTCATATTCTTCCATCAAAGCTGCTGTGATTTCCGGAATGTCATCTGGTTTTGGAGGAGCATGGATCAAATCAAGCAAATCTTGGGACAAAGTCTCGGGAACTCTATAAATGTCTGCCGTGGAGCCTGTAGATTCAATTCCCTTGGCGATTTCCCGGGCCAATGTTGTGATGTGCCCGTAGGTGGAATAGGTGATAATCTGCCCGAGGTTAGCTGACGGAAATTTAAAACATTAATGCACCGATACTTACAGCAAATTTTCCCATGGTGATGACAATTGAAAACACACAAAAGTACAAGAAACACAACCAACGAGTACACTTTTCTATTTGAAAGATTAGCACCGAAATTGGCGGAACTGAAATTAGTTTTTACATAATAGTGTAAGCTTTTACTAAGATTTACGTCAAGATTCTGTAGAATTTGCTAGTCAGCATTACTAATGCTTACTGCTGCGTTCTGCGCGGAAGAGCCACATTGAAAAAATTAAAATAACCTGCGAACCGTTGCAAAAATGCCCGATACGCACCAACTTCTGCAGGCGAAACCTGCACAGTATATAATAGGACGTTTTTCCAGCCATGTTGGTCTAAAACCTAAAAATACAAACATAACCATCCAATAGATTTCAACATGGCCAAGATCGCTATTATCATCTACTCGTTGTACCACCACATCGCCACGCTTGCCAAAGAGGCTG
The DNA here is from genome assembly GCA_030564055.1 of Ogataea mattraensis. Taxonomy (NCBI): domain Eukaryota; kingdom Fungi; phylum Ascomycota; class Pichiomycetes; order Pichiales; family Pichiaceae; genus Ogataea; species Ogataea mattraensis. Next base: position 970,187 of record JAJMLE010000003.1, on the reverse strand, counting down.
CCAAGGGTATTGAAGCTGCAGGCTCCACTGCGGACATTCTTCAAGTTCCAGAAACCCTTACTCCAGAACTCTTGAAGATGCTCCATGCTCCAGAAAAGCCAGACTTCCCAATTGCCACTGTGGACGCTTTGAAAGAGTACGATGGTTTCTTGTTTGGTATTCCAACTAGATACGGTAACTTCCCAGCACAACTAAAGGCTTTCATCGACGCTACTGGAGGTCTATGGGCTTCTGGTGCTTTGTACCAAAAGCCAGTTGGTGTGTTTGTTTCCACCGGTACTGGATGTGGTAACGAAATGACTGCTGTCAACGCCTTGTCCACCTTCGCTCACCACGGTATGATCTATGTGCCATTGGGTTATGCCAAGGTGTTCCCTCAATTGACCGATCTCACCCAAGTCCACGGTGGTTCTGCCTGGGGTGCCGGTACTTTGGCCGGTCCTGATGGTTCCAGACAACCAAGCGAGCTTGAATTGAAGGTTGCCTACATCCAAGGTGAGGAATTCGCCGGTGTTGCCAGTAAATTAGCTGCCTAATTAGCAACTGTTTAGAACATTATATACTTTTAGATAGTGCTTTGATTCTATGGAGCCAATCTAACAATTTCCCATTTCGCGTCGACCGTATCTCTTCTGTAGGTTAACCGGTCATGTAATCTACTCTTGCGGCCCTGCCAAAACTCAATTTCCAACGGAACAATTCTAAGACCTCCCCATTTCTCAGGACAGGCAATTTCAGAGTCTTTCAAATCGGCAAATTTCTTTTCCATCGCATCGTATCGAGCCTGCAAATCATCTCTACTACCCAGAACAGTGCTTTGTGGTGAAGCATGCGCCCCAATCTTCGATCCCCGAGGTCTCGTGTCAAAATACCGTGACGAGGTGGCATAATCGACATATTCAACACTCCCTTCCACTCTCACCTGTCTCTGTAAATCTTTCCAAAAGAAGTTTAACGCAGCGTACGGATTCGAACTCAAATCTTTGCCCTTCTTGGAGGTGTCGAAATTCGAATAGATTATAAATCCTTTATGGTCCAACTCTTTGAAAAGGACCACTCTGGAAGAGACTCTTCCAGAAGGAAGTTGTGCTGTTGAAAGCACCGTGGATTCTGGAATTGGATCTGTCGATGTCTCCTGAGCCTCCTTGAACCAACTTGCAAACTGCTCAATTGGATCCTCTTGCAGATCCGAAGCGTCTAATTGGAACTTTTCATATTGATAAGTTTTAGGTGCAACTTTATCCAGTTAGCTTATCTCTTTGCAACCAAACTATCAACTTCAATACTTACATATGATTGGGCTTTCTGCACCCGGCTCTTCTTTTAAGTCTAAATTCATTGGATTTCGTTCTATAGTTGCACCAACAATTAGTCAAATCATACTACATTTATATCATCAAAGACTCATTCAATTCTTTCACGAATCGTCTGATTATCGCTGGAAATCGGATTTGCCAGGCAAACCCGCACTAACCAGAATTGATTTTTCGTTGTCGTCGCGTCGATCGCCATGAAATCCCTCGATCCCTAAAGTTCCGTAAATACATAGTAAAAAAACTATATATCTAAATAACATATCTGCTTTTTTCCCTGTGCAACTTTGCCTTCCTTTTGGTCTTTCATCCGCTTCGTTGCTACCAAAATTCATGTGCAAATGGTCTTCTCGAGCCTTCTAGAAGAATACCAACGCTCGAAAGCATCCAACAATAAATTACCCTGTCTGACGCTCCAGTTAAACCCGCTTCCAACTCTCCTTGCTCTCAAACAAATCAAACCAATCTATTATGTGCACTACTCCATAATCATCCTGGTATTTGTGTTTGTGCTCAGCATCCTACCCATCTCAATTTTCTTCAAGCTTCTACTGTCATCTCTCCTATTGATCCTGGTGCTGGTTCCTGCCACTTCGCAATTCTTCAATTATAGTCTACCGGTCTTGGCATGGGTGTTTTTCTTCTTTTCATCCAAATACATTCCACTTAGCTTTCGACCTCCAATTTCCGTCAAAATCCTCCCAGCAATGGAAACCGTCTTGTACGGAGAAAACCTCTCCCAGCTCTTGGCTTCCTACACCTGTACACCACTCGATATCTTGGCATGGATCCCGTATGGAATTCTCCATTTCTCGCTGCCATTTGTGGTGGCAGCCTTGCTCTTTGTGTTTGCTCCTCCAAAAACGTTGAGATTGTACTCTTTCTCGTTTGGATACATGAATTTGGTCGGTGTGATCATCCAAAACTTACTTTTCGCCTGTGCTCCTCCCTGGTACAAAGTTTTGCACGGCCTTGAAAAGGCCAATTACGACATGAAAGGAAGTCCTGGAGGGCTTTCTCGAATCGATATGTTGCTTGGAATTGACCTGTACACTTCTGGATTTACAAACTCTCCATTGATCTTTGGAGCTCTGCCCTCTTTACATTCTGCGTGTGCTTCACTGGATGCTTTATGGCTCAGTTATTTGATGCCTAGATTGTCACCATTATGGTGTGTTTACGTGTGCTGGTTATGGTTCAGCACGATGTACTTGACACACCATTATTTCTTTGATTTGACCTTTGGATGTGGATTGGCTGTTTCTGCTTTTTATGCTACCATGTTGTCTGGGAATCTTGCTGTTTGTGATCGATTTTGCCGCTGGTCGTATGAAGAGCTGAAATTTTACGATGTTGCAAAAGAGGATCCTCTTGTGTTCGACGACAGTTTCCTAATTGAAGATGACGACCTGGATTTGGAGGATCATGATCTAGATGACACCAGCTTTGAGTTGCGCGATCTAACTACAAGCACTGTTTGATAGGGTAAATTGTACTTTTTCTTCACATAGATCTCATGAATGCATTAATATACACAAGAAACGGGCCCCTGAGTAACCTGTGTGTTTTATTACCGGCTATTCAAATATTTCGCCTTGATTTCCTCGTAATGCCGTAAATTTCTCTCATCCAGCCTCACCACCTGGGCATATTCTCCAAGTATACGATTTGCCTGCATGAACTTTGCCACACACCGGTCTGTACAAGACGATTCACCTTTATTAAGCTCTGATTCTCCATATTCATCTGGCACACACTTCAATAGACATTGTTTCTTGACGGTGGCCAGAGTCGCACTCATTGCGTCATAATGGATTTTTGCCAGCTCCAACTTTTGCGGATCCACTTCTAGCGACGTGAGCTGTGTTTGGTTGAGAAAGAAAGACATGTTCCGCCAGCAAAACGCATATATTGGGTTTCTTCTTGGGAGTGCTTTATGACTTTGATTGGTGAACAATTTTTTTTACTTTATTTCAATATCGCGTCGATCGTCTGCACCGTCTGTGGAGTTTTTTTTTTCAACGTGCACGGATGCGTGTCCCAGAACTCATTTAATTCTTTACTGGTCTTCCTCGTCCTTCAATTTATTGCTCTTTCTCTGTATCTACTGCCGAATCCGTGTGCGTGTGTTTAGTGATTTCTGGTACAAAGATAACTTTTAACTGCTCATTGCCGACTTGTGTGTCTTTTCTGAAGTTTGTTTGCGAAAAAAATCCCTGGAAACAATGTTTTAAAAGTAAGTATTGCGTTCGGACACATCTCAATTACGTGATTACTAACTCGATCGGTAGTTCTCCTCCGCAGAGACAATCATAGACAGGAAAGGAAGTGCTCCTTTGCCTGATTGCGCACCAAACACACGCGAAACTCAAACTTTACCCAAGAAATTCTTCAATTCTCTCAGCACGTTGCCCAAAAAAGAACTAGACAAAAGAGATATTTACGGACGAACTTTGTTACATGTGGTTTGTATTTCCAATCGAGCCGATTTGCTTGAGAAGCTCCTCCGAAACCCGAATCTAAACCTTGCCGTGCTAGACGTTGAGAACAACTGGAACTGTCTACATTATGCCATCTTCTATAAGAATTACGTTATAGCCCAGATTCTTCTCTCTACAAGAAGATCTTTGCTTCAGGCAAAAGATCGCGAAGGATTTACACCTTTGGATTTGTTGAGCAGTGAAATAGATCCTTGGAAAATCAAATGGGTACCAGAAAGCATTGGGAAACTAGAGTCCGAACCTAAAAGAACTTCAAAAGGCAAGAAAGTCAGACAGCGTAAGCAACTAAAATCTCAATTGCAAACCCCAAGATACGGAATTCAAGAGATAGAAATTAGCAAACGATTCAAAGAAGACAAACCGTTTTATCAATCGAGATCCGCAGAAAGACCCTGGTTCGACTATACTCGAGGAGGGTCCGATATTGTATTTACTGGAGCAGTGAAAGACTTGATTGATAACACTGAACACCTGCACAGAGTTGATATGAAAAAACTAAAGTTGGGTTATGGAGATCCAGACCGTTATCCAAAGCTTTCAGAACGGATCTCATTGCCTAGGATACGAGATTTGAAGATGTCGAAAAACCACAGCATTGTATTGACGGCAGAACCAACTGGTAACATATTTGTGAATGGACTAGGGACTCGAGGTCGTTTAGGGCTTGGACATGGCCAACCTCAGGAAAATTATACACCTATTCCGTTTTTTGCTAACGAAAGAATAGCATTTGCCGATGTTAGCAATGATCATTCGATATGTGTGTCTGCATCTGGAGATATCTATACATGGGGATCCAACTCATATGGACAATTGGGATATTCTGTGGAAGCTCAGGCTCATCAACTCGAACCGGCGGTATTGATTCCCAAATCTGTTGTTACTGGGGATCTTAAAAAACGTTCCAGTCTCAAGTTTCTCGGGGTTAGCTGTTCAAAATTCCATTCTTTGGCATACACAAAAGACGAAATTTATATGTGGGGGTTGAATATTGGCCAGTTTGGTTTCAATCCTACAGGAGACATTTCCAAAGTGCCAGGTAAAAATGGTCTTGGTTTAATACAAACTTCTCCAAGAAAACTTGCATTTGGATATGGTGATATCAAGACAGTTACTGCCACCGATGGCTTTACTTTGGTTTTAACGGAAACTCACGAATTGCATTTCTATTTGAATGGATTCCATTCCAAGGTGGTTGCTCCTCTTCTCAATAAGATTGATGCGGCAAGTTTTAATGTTTTCCAACCCAGAGTTCTTTCCCAACGAAAATCAATTGTGAAAGTGGTTGCCCAGAAAGGTTGTGATAGTTGTGTTATACTTCTGGACAATGGTGATATCATGCAATTGAATATGGATATCCAAAGTACCGACAACTCATCGTTTCAAAAAAGTTTGAAATTCAGCACTGTTTGGAAGGCCTCGAAGGAACACCTTAGATGTACAGATGTGGATATCAGCAATGACAGCTCAATCATTATTTGTGTGAAAGACGGTTCGGCATACAAGAGAACGCGCAGATCTATGATTAAGGATTCAGCTTCATCGCATGGTTACATTTCTAGAAAGTTCAAGTTTTCCAAGATTTCAGGTTTAAACAAAGTAGTGAGAGTGATTTCAGACCCGCTTTTTTCCAAATTTGCCTTTATCAGAAATGATGTTGATTTAATTCCTCATCGACTTGCAAAATCAACTGTATTACAAGACTTTGCCAGACTTTCTCCTTTGACTGAAATTGATGATGACCGGTTTTTACAAAGACGACATATTTCCGACCAAGAAAATTCAACGGGCTTAACTGAAGCTGACAGTTTTGTCACTGATTTTGTGTTCCGGACTCAGGTGAAAGATAGTTCCAATGAAGAATTATTGTTCCATCGAAATGGAGTTGAGGAAGAGCTTACTGAATCTGACACTAGCGATTTATGGGCCCGTAGACTCAATAGCAGATGGTCTCAGGATTCTGCCGATGCAAATCTGGTATTGAATATTAGCAGGGATGAGAGTGTCAGGGATCTTTTGAAATCTGAGGATCTGGATTATTGGTTGAGCATGAGAGATCTCAACAAGGGTAAGAATTACAACTTCACAGTCCGTATTGAGGATTCTATTGGATACGAGATAGGCGTTCACAAAGAGATTCTTATGTTGAGATCGGATCCTTTGCGAGAACTATTGGACCAGAAGGGAGAACTAGAGACCGCAGATATCAAACTTCAGGCCAGCGAATCGCAATTGATTATTTCCGGAAAAATTAACACTCGTGCAATTCTCATTGCTCTCCATTTCATTTACACGGACCAATATCTTGATGTTTGGTCAGACTATCCATTCAGCAAGCTTCCGCCAGAAATAAAACATGCCAAGACTTGTTTTGAAACGTTATCTAAAATGATAGGCATGATGACTCCCATGGGCCATATTCAATTTTCTCAGACTTTACAGATTGATATACAGAGACTGAGCGAGTTGGATGGTGGATGTACAATTATTCTTGAGAACGGCACAATCGACACGTTTCGGCCCTTGCTCAACATGCGAAGTGTTTATTTTGAAACCTTGTCTTCCGAGAGATGGGGTTCGCCAGAAGATGAAATTAGATTTCCCGATGTGACTGTGGATGTGTTTAGAGTGGTTCTCAAGTATCTTTTTGGAGCGCAACACAACGAGCTCTTTGAAAAGGCAACGAGTATAAGTGACATTCCCAGCTTCCTGAATTTTGTACTTGATATCATTGGAGTGGCTGAACAATTAATGTTGGGTGAATTATGTGATATTTGTCAATTATTGATTAAAGATTTTATTACCTTGGATAATGTCCAGCCTCTGCTGCTCCATGCTTACAACAATAGAGCCTATAAGCTTTTCAGCAATTGCCTGTGGTTTGTTTACAACAATTTGGACGTGTTACTGGTTGACAGCAGTTTCAACGAGTTTATGGAGGACAATGCAGCAGAGAAAGAGTTCTTGTTAGAGATTGATTCTGCAATGAAATGGTTCAGTTCTTTGAAATATTATGATCGACAAAACACGAAACGTCTACCGTGCATCGAAGAGCACGCTGCACCAATGCTTCGTGAGTTTGTTGCAGACTTCGATGCATTCAACGGTCGGTTTATCCATCCACTTCTTTGGGAAGTTGCCAAGCCAATTTTCAATGAAGCATCTTTATCCGAAAAACAGACGCAAAAAATTAGTCTTGGAGAACGCCGAAGAAGATCTTCTGCACGAAGAATTGAAGAGAGTAAGTCTAATGTTCCGGGAGCCATCGAAAAGCCAAGATCGTTATCAAAGATCCTTTACAGTCAGAATTTGTTTTCTCGAAGCTCGGAGGATCTGAATGAGAGTGCTATTGCGGATGACGAGACCGAAGCAGAATTTACTGTGGTGACTTCTGGAAGACGTCGGCCCTCGTCTACACGGCTATCTTCTGCAAGCACTCTTCCTATGCTGAATAGATCGAATTCAGTTTCAAAGAAACAACACTCTCCACAGCCAACCACACCTGTGGGGTCTCGTCAATCGTCTATTACTATCCATCATACAGATAATTCTGCCACCAGTTTGTCGAGTTTACTGACATTGGGAGAGTCACAAGGAACTCCTGAGTCGCAAGGTTCACTATCTGGACTAGTCAAGGCCAATTCCAAGACAATGCCTCGGTTGTCGCAGCGAGAACGTCAGAAGCAGATTAGAGAAAAACAGCAGCCAGCCGCTGCTACAAGCCCCAGCCCGTCTCCTGCATGGAGCAGACCTTCCGACAAGGTCTGGGGAGCTGTTTCGGATGAACAGAGACCTGTTTCATCCTCTGGAAATGTATCTCCATCGATGGCTGTTCCGTCTTTTGAAAGTGTTCTTTTAGAAGAAAAAATGCTTAAAGAAAAGAAGAACAGTACCGTTGTCAGGTCTTTTGAAGAAGTCCAAGATGAAGAACGGTTTGCCAGATGGTGGGCTGAGGAAAGTGCCAGGATTCAGGGCCAACTTAATTCGACAGAAACCCGATCCAAGAACGCAACAAAAGGTAAAAACGCTCGCTCTGATAACCGATCGCCGAAAAGTGGAAAACCAGGCGCCAGAAAATCCAATCAATCCAAAACTAAGCCAGCCGATCATTCCAACAACCAAACCCAATACCAAGGAACTTCCAATGAAACTGCCCGGAATACCAGAACTTCGGCCATTGGACGTAAAAACGTGCCCAGACGGGTAGATGTATCTAATTAAACAATTTATATATTTATTTGACTTTCACCTATAATTCTCCAGAACTTTCACCTGCCGACCCTTCCGATTCATCCTCATCATCACTTAGAGCCGGAAACCATCCATCCTTACTCAATTGGACCCAAAACTCACCTCCTCGCTGCTCAAGCCTCACCCCTTCCTGTCGCAGTAGCACAGCCTGGCTCTCAACCGAATCCATCTTTTCTCGTTTGGAAATGATTCCCTGGGAGTTGACCACTCTCCACCATGGAATGTTCTGGAACTCCACATCATCAAACCATCTTCTATATGTGTCCAGATGTTTTAATGACATCCCCACTTGTCTTGCGTTCTGTGGTCTGTATATTCGTCTAGCTATGTGTCCATACGAACACACTTTTCCATATGGAATTCGACATGTTTCTGTATACACTGCGTGATGAAATGCCAGCTGTTCACCAGTAGGAGGTGCCATCGTGTTTCCACGCCGATTACTAGCTCTTAATAGAGGAAAGGGAAGACCCGTCTGCACGGCCATCTTTTGTGCACTCTCACCTTTATTTTCAACCCTGCGTTGGGCTTACCTAAGCACCGATTGAGCTGATTTGAAGGATCGATTAGGATTTTTCCTGTATGTTTTTTTTTCACACTAGTAGTGTTGTTTGCTAGAAGACAGTTGTTATTGCGAAACTTCACGGAGCAAGACGCACAGGAAGTGGACACATCTGGTGTATTAGTAGCAGGCGAGTTGCAGATTCGGCTGGAAAAAGACCATAGTTTTATACGTCGAGAGCCCAAAAAAAACACGACTTGACCACGGTGGGCAAATAGCGTGTAATGGCGAGCAAGAAGGAAACCCAACAGCAGAGAAAGAAGAGGTTTTTCCTGGCCTCGGATGCGAAAACAGAAAGACTCAAGGATGTTGAGGATTCGGCCAAACGATTCAAGTATTTGTTGAACCTGACGCATTTGTTCAGACATTTCATCGATATCAATGCGTCCAAGGATAAGCAATTGATGAATCTTATTCGGCAGATTGACCAGCAGAAGGTGACTGGGAAATCTGCTAAGAAGGCCAGTTCAGGGAGAAGACGGAAGTCGGAGAAAGAGGAAGATGCAGAATTGATCCACGATGAGGAACATGAGGAAGACACCACCGTTTTGACCGAGTCGCCAAGTTATGTTCAAGGAAAACTGAGAGATTATCAGATTCAAGGTTTGAATTGGTTGATATCTTTGTATGAGAATAGGTTATCTGGAATCTTGGCAGACGAAATGGGTTTGGGAAAAACGTTACAAACGATTTCGTTCTTGGGTTTCTTGAGATATTTCAAAAGCATTGATGGTCCATTCATTGTGGTGGTTCCTAAATCCACTCTTGACAACTGGAGAAGAGAATTTGCCAAATGGACACCAGACGTCAATGTGTTGGTGTTACAAGGAACCAAAGAAGAAAGAGCAGAGTTAATTCGTGATAGATTGATGGAAGCTGATTTCGACGTTTGTATTACCTCATTCGAGATGGTGATCAGGGAAAAAGCAAAGCTAGGAAAGGTCAGATGGGAATATATTGTCATTGACGAGGCACATAGGATCAAAAACGAGGAAAGCGCGTTATCTCAGATCATCCGGTTATTCTATTCTAAACAAAGACTGCTCATCACAGGTACACCTTTGCAAAATAATTTACACGAATTATGGGCTTTGCTTAATTTCATATTGCCAGATGTTTTTGGCGATGATGAGGTGTTTAATGAATGGTTTGACAACCAAGGTGAAGAAGATCAAGACCTTGTGGTTAAGAAATTGCATAAAGTTCTGTCTCCTTTCCTTTTGCGTAGAGTCAAAGCGGATGTCGAAAAGTCATTGCTCCCCAAGATTGAAACCAATGTTTACGTGGGAATGACGGAAATGCAAGTTAAATGGTACAGAAACTTGTTGGAGAAAGATATTGATGCAGTTAACGGAGCCATCGGCAAAAGAGAAGGGAAAACCAGACTGTTGAATATTGTTATGCAGCTTAGAAAGTGCTGTAATCATCCTTATCTTTTTGAGGGAGCCGAACCGGGTCCACCTTATACAACCGATGAGCATTTGATTTTCAATTCTGGAAAAATGATTGTCCTTGATAAGCTTTTGAAGAAAATGAGAGATGAAGGCTCTAGGGTTTTGATTTTTTCGCAAATGAGCAGACTGTTGGACATTCTTGAAGATTATTGTTATTTCAGAGGCTATGAGTACTGTCGTATCGACGGTTCCACTGCACATGAAGAGCGTGTTCAATCGATCGACGAATTCAACAAGCCTGGCTCTGACAAGTTTGTGTTTTTGCTGACAACAAGAGCTGGTGGGTTGGGAATCAATTTGACTACTGCAGATGCTGTTGTCCTATATGATTCTGACTGGAACCCTCAGGCTGATTTGCAAGCCATGGATAGAGCTCATAGAATTGGACAGAAAAAGCAAGTGAAGGTTTTCCGATTTGTCACTGAAAACGCCATTGAAGAAAAGGTGTTGGAGAGAGCTGCTCAAAAATTGCGGCTGGATCAGTTGGTCATTCAACAAGGAAGAACCAATAACAAGGCCGCTTCACAAACTATTGGCAATACTAAAGACGATTTGCTTGGTATGATTCAACATGGTGCTCAAGATGTCTTTAACAACCAGTCAGGCAGTGCAAGTTTGGACACCGATATTGAGGCTATTTTGAATAAAGGGAAACAGAAGACCGATAGCTTGAATATCAAGTATGCCAAATTAGGACTTGATGATTTGCAGAATTTTACTTCTGATTCCTCTGCATATGAATGGAACGGTGAGAATTTCGCAAAAAAAGAGCACTCTAAAATTAATTTATGGGTCAATCCAACCAGAAGACAACGGAAAGAACACCAGTACTCAATTGACAATTACTACAAAGATGTCTTGCAGAATGGACGCCCAGCACCATACAAGGGACCGAAACAGTATCATATTCAAGATTTCCAGTTTTATCCTTCTGGTTTGAAGGATCTTTTGAAGCGGGAACAGCTGGCATATAAGAAGAAAGTTGGATACAAAGTTCCTTTGGCTGAGGAATTCGATAGTGAAGATGAGTTTGTTGCCAGCGATGACGAGGAAAAAGTTCAGAAGAGAAGTAAACAAGAAGAAAATAAGGCAAAACAAAGAAAGGAGCAGGCTGAAATAGATGCGGCCGTTGAACTTACCCAGGAAGAAATAGAGAAAAAAGACCAATATCTTGCCGAAGGTTTTGGAAATTGGAATAAAAGAGATTTCCTTTCTTTTATTCACAGCTGTGCCAGACATGGTTCCAAAAACTATGCTGCCATTGCTAATGACTTGAGAGCAAAGACTGCTGAAGATGTCCAGAAGTATAGCGAAGTGTTCTGGAAAAGGTATACTGAGGTGGAAGGACATGAAAGATATGTTTCCCAGATTGAGCAAGGAGAGAACAAGTTGCGCAAGACCTTACTCCAGCAAGAGATTCTTGCGGAAAAAATTAAACAATACGAAGCACCATTACAAAAGCTGGTTATTCAATATCCGCCAAACAACTCAAAGCGTTTATACACTGAAGTCGAAGATCGGTTTTTGTTGATGAAGGTGAATGAATATGGGTTGAGTCACAAGAACTTGTATGATCTGATTAAGGCAGACATTGCGAAGGAAGCCGAGTTCCGCTGTGCTTTCTATTTCAAGTCGCGGTCAAGCATTGAGCTCAGCAGAAGAGTGGGAACATTGCTCTTAGCAATTACTCGTGAGGTTGAACGACCTGATTTGTTGAAGCGGAAGGCTGCGAGGAGGTCTGATGGAGCTGCTACAAGTGAGAATGGCAGCAGACAAGTTTCGGTCGAGCCAAAGCTTGAAAATTTTAAGGAGGAAATGGCTGGTAGTGGGTCATTGTTAGAAGCTGATTATCGGGATGTGAAGAAGGTCAAAAGATAAACAAGATGTACTATATATGAAGACAATTAATTCAACTGATAGATTTTTTAGTTTCATTGTTTCGACGCGTCGGGGATCTCTTTTTTTTTCTCTCCGTCTGAAAAAGTACACGATTGGTCGTCGGGTGTGCGTGCTCGTAACCGAAAAGAGGAGTAGTAAAAGAGGGAGAAGTGCGATAACCCAATCAGAAGATCTAAATAAATAAGATAGATTATTGTGATTTGGCTCAGTAGAGATCTCTTTAAGGGGTTGTGACCAGATAGAAGTAAGTAAATTGAATTTTAGAAAGAAGACCTTGCATTTAGGAAATGCAGTCTTCCTTCAGATGTTTGATTAGAAGCGGAAAATGTGGGGTAAGCACCAACACAAGGGGATTTAGCACTGGCTTTAGATTGATGAAAGATGTTGAAGTTAAAATTGATGGAATTCCAGTGGCCATAGAGGCGGGGTCGTCAATTATCCAAGCTGCTGAGAAAGCTGGTGTGATGATTCCTCGGTATTGTTATCATGAGAAGTTGGCAATTGCTGGTAATTGTCGTATGTGTCTTGTTGAAGTTGAGAAGTCGCCCAAGATGGCTGCAGCCTGTGCAATGCCGGTGATGAATGGGATGTCAGTTTTGACAAATTCGGATAAAGTGAAGAAGGCCAGAGAAGGTATTACTGAATTCTTGTTGTATAACCATCCTTTGGATTGTCCTGTTTGTGATCAAGGTGGTGAATGTGATTTGCAAGAACAAACCTTGAGGTACGGTTCAGATAGAGGTCGATTCCATGAGGTCACTGGTAAAAGAGCAGTCGAAAACAAAGCAATTGGTCCATTGATCAAAACTTCAATGAACAGATGTATCCATTGTACCAGATGTGTTCGGTTCTTGAACGATGTTGCTGGTGCACCTGAACTTGGAACTTCAGGACGAGGAAATGATATGGCTATTGGTACATATGTCGAAAGGAATGTGAATTCGGAAATGAGCGGAAATGTGATTGATTTGTGTCCAGTTGGTGCATTGACCTCGAAGCCATACGCATTTAAGGCTCGTCCTTGGGAACTCAAGAGAACAGAAACTGTTGATGTGATGGATGCTTTGGGTTCCTCAATTAGAGTTGACAGTAGAGGTATGGAGGTGATGAGAGTTCTTCCTAGATTGAATGAAGAGATCAACGAGGAATGGATTAGTGACAAAACTAGGTTCAGTTATGATGCGCTCAAGGTTCAAAGATTGGTCAAGCCAATGATCAAGACTGAGAATGGATTTGCAGATGCCACTTGGGATGATGCTCTCAGTTTCATTAGAGACAACTACAACAATTTGAAACCGAAAGCCAACGAGGTGAAAGGTATTGTTGGTCCTCTTACCGATGTGGAAAGCATGGTTGCCATGAAAGACTTGATCAATCGGATGGGTTCCGACAATTTTGCTTTCGATATTCCTATCACTGAAATTCCATCCATCGATTTTAGGTCCAACTATTTATTGAACTCTACCATCGAAGGCATTGAAGAATGTGACCAGCTATTGCTTGTTGGATCCAATCCTAGACACGAAGCAGCATGTTTGAATGCTAAGATCAGAAACAGATGGATCAACTCCAACCTAGAAGTGCATCACATTGGTGAAGAGTTTGACTCGACTTTCCAATACAACCATTTAGGGGAGAACGCTAACGATTTGATCCGTGCTTTACAAGGAGAGGTGGGCAAGAAATTAGCATCCGCAGCCAGGCCAATGGTGATTGTTGGCTCAGGAGTTTTACAAAACAGAGACTCGCTATCCATTCACAAAATTCTATCTATTTTTGCTGCTGGTAAACCAAATTTCAACAGTGAAAGCTGGAAAGCTATCAATTTATTACACCGGGAAGCATCAAGAGCCGGAGCTTTAGATATTGGATTTTACACTTCTTCCCCTACGATCAGAAACACAAAGCCAAAAATGATCTTCTTATTAGGTGCCGATGAGATTGACCCTGCATCAATCTCAGAAGATGCAATGGTGGTTTATATCGGACATCATGGTGATGTTGGTGCGTCTTTGGCAGATGTGATTTTACCAGGAGCTGCTTTTACCGAAAAGAGTGCCACATATGTAAACACTGAGGGCCGGCCACAACTAGGCAGAGCTGCTGTTTCTCCTCCTGGAGCAGCTCGTGAGGACTGGATGATTGCCAAAGCATTGAGCGAATACTTGGGAATGGGTCTTCCATATGAAAACACGATGGAGCTGAGAACAAGAATCAGCGACATTGCACCACACTTGGTCAAGTACGATTCCATAGAACCTGTGTCACCAGAGATCTACAATTTGAGTATGAAGCAAGAATCTGACTCAAAAGTTTCTGTTGGAGGCTACAATCTCAAGAACCCAATTGACAACTTCTACTTTACAGATGTGATTTCTAGAAACTCCAGGACGATGGCACAATGCGTGGGTAGTTTTGGTCCACGGATTGAGAAGATTAAAGATGAAAACGCCCAGCTTTATTTGGGCATCATTTGAAATTTCAAACTATTTATTACCTCTTATTTATTACTATTTATTTATTTATTATTATTATTATTATTACTACCATCATATCTGTTTACTTATAGATACACATGACATCTTGGAAGAAGACTTGGATGTTGTAACATGAAAGAGGCACACATATTTTTTGCTCTCTTCTTCCCGATTGCGTTAGCGGTGCACACCTCGACCCCATTGATGCTCAAGGTGCACTTAAAAGAGGACTCTAAAATGCTATCCAACTTGTAGACTGGCAAAATCTTATGTTTTGAAAGAAAGGAGTACAGTTTATCGGTCGATTGTGGATCGTCTTCTAAGGACTTGTCGGAAGATATAATCACGGGCAATGGTTGGTCTCCCTCAATTACTTGTGATTCATTTTGCACAAAAGGGGTTTCCTTTGCGTTCAAATTTGTCGAATCTAGTTGCTCCTGAACTTGTGGAACTATGGAGACTTCTTTTGGAGTTTTGCTGCGTAATAATGTGTACTTTTCCATCAATTCTCTGTTGGAAAGGGCGTCCATGGCAGCTCTAAGTCCTGCCTCTTTAAGGTTCAATCCTTCTCCCTTGCCTATCAGCTCGGAATCCATCATGCAATGGACAATAAATGGGATAGATTGACCATCTCCCAGCTGAACAGAAACATAACGTGGGGCCATGGAAGCAGAACCAATTAAAGCATACAGTTCTCCTTTTGCATTCAAATCCAGCTGTTTCTGATCGTGCTTCTCCGCTTTTCTCAACATGGGCACAAACAATTGATCTAACCAGTTGCGAATTTTGTCCAAATTTCCAAACTTTGCATCCACATACAATCCACCAACATACGCTTCAAATACATCGGAATAGATTTTATGTTTGCCGTGTAAAAAGTTCTCGTCTTTGTTGAAATTCAACACCAATTTCCTATCAAATCCATATTTCTTTGAGATTTCCGCCAATGTGTGGTTGCTCACCATTTGAGATCGTAATATTGAAAGCTTTCCTTCGTCAAAATCTGGATACATTTCAAACAGCAGCTGTGTTACACAATTGTTGATCAGCGAATCGCCTAGAAATTCGTATCTTTCATTGCTCGACCTCACAATCTCCGATTTGCTAAGATTTTTGGTATTATTCGACACAGATCGATGCATAAACACCGTTGCCTCAATTCTAGGGTCTTTAATCTTAGGAAGACTGGGAAGTGTCCCATTGACGGGCCCTGTTTCTGGTTCGTTTTTCTGTGGTTGTTTCAATCGGAGCTCAATTTCTTCTGTATCTTCCAATATTGTATGCTCGTTAAATTCTGCTATTTGATCAAACAGCTTCAATTGGTTCTTCTCGTGCAAAGACTTGAGCTTGGCTGCGAGTTGCAGCTTTTGATTTCGAGACATTGTCACCAACAACGTCATTTCCTGCTCAGTCTTCTCCTTCTTTCCCATCTTCTTGATGATTCGAAGTAACTGCTTCTCGTTAAGTGCCCCAGTCAAGATTTTTTTTACCGATTGTTGAAGCTGTGTTACTGCATGCTCTATGGCTAGGGCATCAGAGGCCATCAACATCGGCTCTTCTGAAACAGTACCTCCATCTTCTTTTGACTTATCCGTCTTCCTTTTCTTCAAGCCACTCTGGTCGTTTATCCTCTTTCGTTTGGATGTCATCAACAAGAACGCAACTCCTTAATATCTTTGCCTGATGCTGTTGCACTTGAAGGAAGGTCATAAATTTTTTTTGCTTTTCCTTAAAATTTTCTACGCGAAAATAATTAGTGAGAGCTTCTTAAAATCTGAACTTGTCTCTGTGGGCCTTGATCCGCTTCGATTCGTGGTTCTCGCGCTCCTCAATCTTCCGTTTGGACTCACTTGAAATCTCATACGCTAAGGTTTCCGTTCCATAAATGCTCGTGCCATCGCCTCCTTTCTTCTCCTTCAAAACCGTGTACAATTGTCGTGGTCCCTCTTGCGGCTCCTCTTCAACAGCTCTTTCGGGCTGTGCACCCATCGACGCTATCTCGTTGTCTCCCAAAGAGCTGATCATCACGTCATCATCACCAGCAGCATATGCATCGTCTCCTTCTGCTTCATCATCGTCATCGTCTTCCTCGTCTTCTTCCTCGTCTTCCTGTAATTGACCCCACATCGTCTTATCAACCGGCTCGCCACGGTTCGTTGCGTTCATCTGCTCATTTGCAAAAGTCACAGATCCATCGGCATGGATGCTCATATATGGATAGCTGGGAGGAGATCCCAATCTCTGGAATCTCTCGTACCAGGGAGGCAATCGCGAGTTGGACTCGTTCATTCCAAGAGCTTCTCTTAATCTTGAACTCAGCACACCAGGCCGGATTTTGCCTAATTTGAAAGCACTCAATTGGTCCGAGTTTTCCATGCCTTCAAAATAAACCTGACCATATCCTAATAAATTCGGCTTGGTCTGGAATTTGAAAAAAGCGTTGTGAAGTTTGTTAAAATCAATATCCAATTGACCCATCCGCGGCTGAACCCGTTCTCTCATTCGTTGTTTCAGCGTTGAGTCTTCTTCTTGTGCAGTATTCCGCATCTCCAATATCCCTGTGTCTAAAATAAACTTTGGAAGTTCAAAAGGAGGACGCTCAATGCCCCTTTTGCCAGCCAAAAAACCCTTGCTTTGTCCCCAATGCTCCGGGATCCCAATCACATTGTGAACGCTCTTTAAATACACCAACATCCGTGGATCTGGAGAGTCTGCATCTGTCCAATCAATCAACTCCGGCTTCTCTGCCTCTGCTTTTAAATACGCTAGAGGAATTTTATACTTTTTCTTGAATTGCCGTTTAGAAAGTTGTGTTGGTACGTCCTCATCTTCATAGCCCTGATATTCTGATTTCTCTGATTCTTCATCCCCACTCAAAACTTGGACTGATGTCTCCTGTACTTCTGTATCATTCTTTTCCTCTGAAAACTTCTGAAAAACGCTCTGTAGTTCCGGATTGTCGACTATTGGAGTTTCCTCAACTACAATATCCATGGCCAGGTCTTGTGGTTCGATGTCTTCCTTCAGACCAGTTTCCACTCGTTTGAAACTGCCACTTTTCTGCTCCTGTCTACGGAATTTGAGCTTTTCGCGTCGGAGCTGATTCTTCGACTTGCGCACCGCCATATTCGTTTTCTCTATTATGTTCTTGCACAAACAAGAACCATCCTTTTTTCTTTAAAGCTTTTTTTTTGTAGCTTCTCTTTTTCACGGCTGTGCACTCCTCGCCATATTCAGAGCACGTACAAAAATCTGGACTATTTCTTCAATAATCATCCTTCAACAACAACTTGGCGGTTGTGATATAAGAGTAAAATACTCAGAGCCAGGACAATATGTCAGATAATTTGACTCCAGTTTCCGAGGAGCCGGGACTTCGGTTGAATATGGACGACCAATTGCCAACTACAGAAACTGAAGAGATCGAAGAGCCAAAGACACACGTCTCGTTGTCCGAGTTGAGTGAGGGACTCGGCAAGAAATTGACAGAAACTTTGCAACAGCTTAATAAGACGGATCGTGAAATCAACAAGGTTTTCGATAGGTTGGAAAAGAGACTTGAAGGATTGAAGAAACAGTCTTAGGAATCATAATATGTACGTCTTGAACGAGTCACCAACTACTGAACTGATCTGTGGCAGCTTTAATGCGATATACCAGTAGATTACAAGTATTGATTTTGGTCACAATCCCATATTTAGATATATACATGGTAGGTCTCTGGGCAAGCTCTTTGCTTCTGGTTTCCCTTATGTATTTTAAAACAGTGCACGCGAAAAATTATAAGAAAAGTAGGCCGGTACGACTTTTCTTTTAGTGTCTTATTAACGTCTGGCACATGATCTACGGATATTTCAAGATCAACAGCGTATCGTACGCGATTTCAAAACGCCTGCTGAACGTTCTTGAAGTGGCATCATCAGAACCACCGGCGTTTGCAAAAGAACTTCGAATACTGCCACATAGACAAGACCTTCGACTGTTGTCGACCACCGCCAAGGCCCTGCCACAAGTGCTTGGAAACGTCAAATACAATGACCTAAAGTCCTACTTAAAATATGCAGAAGACAGCAAACTGTCCACTAAATCCACAGTGTTCCAGGGAAATCTATACGAGTTGAGCTTTCTGGATTTTCTGCGAAACCATTTTAACCTCACGAAAATCGTTCATCAGGGAGGCCCTGATGATAAGGGGGTGGATATCCGTGCCAATTGGGACCTTTCTGGAGTTTCCAAGCTTCAACAAGACAATACAGACGGCAAAGTTTTCGAATGTGTCCACGGAGTCAAACGAGTCAAACCATTGGTCGCAAAAGCCCAGAACAGTCAATATTTAAACGTCAAGTTGTTTGTCCAATGCAAATGCTGGCAAAAAATGAAAGTGGATGCTAAAATGGTGCGGGAAATCAACGGTACGTTTTCAGACTCAAAAAACATGAAAGGAACAGTGGCTCAGTTCCGAACACAAGGATTTTTAATGGTGGTCACACCCACCGGATTTACAAGACAAGGTCTGGCCGATTTCGATCGGAGTCTACTGCCATTGATCTTTGTCAAATTTGGCAAAAGCGAAATCCGTGACTCTGAAAAAAGTCCATACAAAATATCCAACTACGATTTGGGTAAAATGGAAAGTTTCTATTGCAACCCAATGGCTCAAGCTTTGTTGAAAGGATTGGATTGGACCTCCTTCATACGAACAATCACCACAGGTGGATCAGATAAAGACACACTAAAGCATCAACGCATTTCTTTTGAATAAAACTGACTAGAACTCCAACTTCAAACAATGCATTCGTTCACTTATCCATCTCAAGCAGGAATATCCTTTCCAGTCTTGACCGCAGGCATCTCTTCAATGGTGTTCAACCATTGTGTCAATCTTGGGAATTGTTCCAATTCTTCAAGTCTAGGACGGTTAACCCATGGCCAACAACAAAGATCCGCAATAGTAAGATGGTCTCCAACGAGATAACCGGTCTTATTTCTTGTTAGTCTCTCTTCTAAAACACCAAATAGTCTGACTGTTTCGTTACGGTATCTGTTGATACCATATTCGATTTTTTCAGGAGCATAGAATGCAAAATGGTGGAATTGTCCTTTCATTGGACCCAATCCTGCCATTTGGAAAAACACCCATTCCAATTGTTCATAGTACAAATCAGTACCATATTCGTAACTATATTTTCTCTCCTTGTCATATTTGTCACACAAATACATCATGATTGCAGCCGACTCATTAATATGAGTGACCTTGCCATCGGCTGAAACATCGGTTAGAGATGGAATTCTTCCATTTGGATTGAATTGTAGATACCAATCTTGTTTCTGTTCATTCTTGCTGAAGTCCACCTTCCGAACATGATAATCCAAGCCCAAAAGTTCTAACAAAATAGACACTTTTTGGCCGTTAGGTGTTGCCACTGAATAAAGTTTAATGTATGGAGCCTCCAATCCGGTCTCCTTTGGGTCGCTTTCGTCAATGATGTAATGAACCATTCTCTTGAAATGTAATTGTGGTTTTTTTACTCTGTTCACTCCAGTTCCTCTTAGAAGTAGTCTGGTATACATTGAAGTCTTAACAGAAAAACAAAAAACATGTTCTGGGTTGCTAAATTATATTGCGGAGCCTCGCCTCCACAATTATGTCGCTGCTGCTACAGCTGCTTCGTCGATCGACGCAAATCTTTAATCTCGAAAATAAAAAAAAAACTTGATGCATATTTGAACAGCCTTTCTGCACTTGTTTGTTAACACCATGGAGGTTTCTATTAGTTTGGAGGAGACAAACAGGTTGCGTCTGCAACTAGGATTGGATCCAATTTTGTCTGATGAAATACAAATGCCCCCGAATGTTGAGAGTGGGGTACAGGAGTCTATCTCTTTGGAAGAGACAAACAAGATACGATCGCAGTTGGGACTTCCATTGATAACTAGCGGAGAAATTGGATCTAAAGACCAGGACTACGAGAATTACAAAAGGTCCTCTGCAGAGCAGGTTGAACAACAGAAGGTCAGAGACTTGCAGAATAGAATATCGAAAACTAAAAGCGAGTTGAAGAGAGGAAAAGTCGAATCTGGAGATACATTGCTCAGTCGGATGGATAAACAGAACACTAATGATGACGAGTGGTTAAAGAATCTAGGAGTTCCAAAAGCTAAGAAACAGAAAAAATCAAGAACCAATGATGGTCCTCATGACGAAGCAGCCCAAGATTTTTCTGTTGCGCACGAAGTTGGTGATTTCCAAAAGATGTTGAACAACCAACAAGAGGTCGTTTTGACACTCAAGGACAAATCTATATACGATGATTCAGAAGATGAGTTGGAAAACCAGCAATTGTCTGAACAGGCTAAGATCAAACAGCATCTGAAAGATAAAATTAGCAAGAAACGAGTGGCCGAAGATTCTTCAGAACACAAGAAAGAAGGATTCAGATTTAATGAAATGACACCAGAGGTACAAGCACCTGTTGAGAAGAAACAAGATCTCAAATTGATGATTTTTGCAGAAGAGGAGCCGGAACCTGCACAGCCAGTGTCGGACTATGCACAGCCTAAGACCATAAAGAAACTCAAGAAAAGAATAACCAATAGACGTAACGACAGGGGTGATAGTTTGGTAGGTGCTGATTTCAAGCGTGTGGATCTAATTAATGAGGATCTGGAGAAAGATGATTCTTCAGAATTAAGCAGCTTTCTGGCCATTTCGCGGCGCAAAAAGCAAGCAAAGAGAAACATAGAGATACTCACGCAGCCAGAGCCACAGCATGATCAAGACGGCATTATCATAGACGAAGACGATGAATTTTTGGACAACTTGAAGCCTGAAGAGTTACAGAATGCAACAACAAAAACTGAGGATAAATCGATTCCTGTTGAGCCTGAGTCAAAGCCAGCCGAGATTTCAAAGAAACTTGAGAAAATTTTCCGAGACGAAGTTGAGGAATCAATGGGTCTTGCTGGTACATTGAAATTATTGAAAGATCGGGCTATTATTTCCGAGCAACCCTATTCACAGAAAAAGGATGGCTATAATCCAAAAATCGATCTGGTGTACACCGATGATAAAGGTAAGGTTTTGACCACCAAAGAGGCATATAAATACTTATCTCACAAGTTCCATGGGCACAAGAAATAGCATATATCATAGAAGGAACTTATAGATCAAAAATTATAAAAATCATGAAGTAAAAAAAAATAAGGTATGGTTCCTAGCAGGATCGAACTGCTGATCCCCGCGTTATTAGCACGATGCCTTAACCAACTGGGCCAAGGAACCTTAACCTTGAAGAAATATATAGATGGGCATAGTAGTGCTGCAAGTTCTATCGTACTGTTTTTGAGATTGCACTCAAGATACAACAGGATCATCCAAGCAATTCAACATCATCAAAGTCTTAAAGCTGGCATGCTGGACGGCTAATAATGAAGAATTTTTATCCTGCATTATTTCAAGTAGATCTTGGCTGGTGTACGGATGTCCAAAACACGTAAAATTGTACGCGTAAACTACATCTATCCTGTTTTGCATGATACTTTTTATCTTTTCAATTATTAAGCAAATAGCTAATGACCATCGAACATCAAGACAAGAAACAGAAGATTGAGACCATGCAACCATTAAAAGTTTTTCTCCGCTCCTCCAAGGCCAAAGCTCCGACCAGAGGTTCTGCTTTGGCTGCAGGCTACGACTTGTATGCTTCTGAAAAGGCCGTGATTCCTGGCCAAGGACAGGGTCTAGTGGCTACTGATTTGAGCATTATTGTTCCAGAAGGCACCTACGGAAGGGTTGCTCCAAGATCTGGACTTGCTGTGAAGCATGGAATTTCCACTGGTGCTGGAGTGATCGATGCTGATTATCGTGGAGAGGTCAAAATTGTACTATTCAACCACAGTTCCAAGGATTTTGAGATCGGCGAGGGTGACAGAATTGCACAACTAGTTTTGGAGAAAATCGTCATGGCTGAGGTGAACGAATTGAGTGCTGAACAATGGGAAGCGGAAGTGACTGACAGAGGCGAAGGTGGATTTGGATCCACCGGTGGTTTTGGAAAGAAATAGATTAATTTGAACTTGCACCCTGCTAATATATTAGGCAATTAGCCAACCTTACAAAAATATAAATCCTAGTAGTTTTATGACCAGCACCAATATCCTTTTTATGAGTCTCCAAAACTCCACAAACACCCATACAATCCATAAAATGAGCACGATCCCGCTCTCGAGACAATTATAGATCATGTTGAACAACCATTCGTCATTTTCGCTGGACAATTGATCTCTTTTTTCCAACAAATTTCGAATCTTTAACGTGATAGAGGTGTTAATTTCGCCAGTAGTTCTGTCACAATATCCAAGCAGTTCTTCGATTCTAATAGACTTCGAATTGTTAAACTTATTAAACTTTTCCAAAGTCAGATCCACTTCTCCAATTTTTGCCTGTAGCGTCTTGGAAATTCTTTCTGTTTCTGCTTGTAGTGAGTCCAATTTGCCCAGCTTCTGTCCCAGGTTTACCTTCTGAACTTCGAAAATCGTACCCAAATCAAAATTGTTCGCTCTCATCTTCAATTCGTACATCACCAACTTGCTTTTCAATTCCCTAATTTTGGCCAATTGATCTGTAAGCTCGTCGCTGAATCCCGAATCATCGCAAGCGGGTTGCTGGGAACCAGGAAGCATTGAAAATTCGTCAAATGACTTGGACTGCTTGAACTGACCCGAATGTTCTATGCTGGATTGTCGCGAGGAATTTGTAAGCTCATCAAACGATTTGGTTTGTCCCGGGATCTTCTTCAAGCTGTTCATTCTATAATGCTCCTGTCTTGCCAAAGAAGCAGAACTCTCGTTGATTCGAGGCAAAGAGTTCAGCCTGCGGTCGTCTCCAGAACTGTCTTCATCTTCACGATGGAACTCCCCATCAAATCCCACAAATGTTTGCTCACTCAAACTCTTCAATCTTTTCGACTTGGGTGAAGTGTGGCGTTCTTTGGGTTGTCCTTTAGGAAACCAAACTTCATTTTTAGGATCTTTTAGTTCGTCCCAATGGCTCTCTCGCCAATAAATATCATTATTCAACTCATTTAAATTCACCTGCCAGATCAAATGCTGACTCCGATATTTGCTGAACACTCTCGAAGGAGGCTTAAATTCACCTAATGGATACATCGTCAGCCTCTCTTTATATTTTTTTCGAATCCGTCGGTTTCTGATGATCTGTAACGGGTTAAAAACACCCTCTACATCTGGATACTTTAACAACATATGATCATCGTCCTCGTAATGGATCACGTTTTGATATCTCTCAAGACAACTGTAATAATTCTCAATAATATTTCGCACTCTTCCGGCTCGCTTCTTATTCACATGCAATGGCCGCTCGCATGTCTTGTCTTGATCACAGGATATCTTCTCTGAATCAACAAAAGTAGAACCTTCAATCTTCAACTCATGCATTAAATTCCGGCGGTTTTCTAATAACTCCTCGGCATCTTCCAATAAGCCCTCATACCTACTTGAATCATTTGTTAAAGTGGAGCTTAGTGAGCTCGTTTGCGAGGTCAGTCCCTGAAACTTATCATGTGTAACAGAGGGTCGGTACCTCTTAAACTTGGGGTGCGAATCCACCGACGCAGTCATGGAATTACCAACAACTGATAGCTCTTTCTTGTGTGCCTACTCGGTTTTAATTTCATGCATACAAAAATATAAAATGCTGTGTGAATTTCTGATATCTCGCAAATACACCCCCGTACACCACATTAAAAAACCCTCAGAAAAAACAAACATTCAAGCTCTTTCTTTCTTGGCCTATCGTGTTTGATTGATCTTCCACAGTCCATTTTCCCACATTCATCATGTCCTACTACTTTGCAATTGTTGGGACCAATGACTACCCGCTTTATGAATTGGAGATAGGAACTTATAAACAATCTGGTGACGGTAAACCCAACTTTCCTTTGGAAATCAAAGAACTACAACAATTCATAGTTAATTCATCATTAGACATTTTGGAGGACATACAATTCAAATCGAACCAGATCTTTACAAAAAACTTAGACTCATTTTATGGGTACCAAATTTACAGCTTTTTAACACAGGGAAACGCAAAGTTTCTCATATCTACAGATGCCAAGAATCAAGACGAAAGTATACGACAGTTCTTCATAGAAGTGAACGAATTGTATGTTAAGAATCTTCTAAGTCCATTTTATAACTTGAATGACCCTATACGAAGTTTTGGATTCGATTCTAGAATAAGATTATTGGCCAAAAAATATCTATGATCCACCATACTATACATTATAGTCCAACCAACTAATATACACACTCCATCAATTCATCTCTGAAAAACTCTTGAGTAAATCCAGAGAGCTGATTTTGTTTCCTTCGTTGTCAAAATTGATTAATCGTATCATTTTTTCCGATATACTGCGAATTTTGGAATCGGTTAGCATATCCAGAGAATTCTTGGATTGCTTTAGTTTATGGACCATCAACTTGATGTTTTCCATTATTCTCAACAGCTTCAAAGTATCAAGATTTGTCTGATAAGCCTCTAAAGTCTGCAAGTTCTCCAAAATTGAATTCAATTTCTCATTAATCAACTTTTCATTGTCCTGTCTCAACTGAAGTTTTGCCGGCTTTTCTGTTTTGCCGGCTTCCATCCATTCTGCCTCTTCCTTGTTAAGTAAGCCCAGCTTTCTTTCAAACGTCTCAAGAGTTTGTAAATTCTCTTGATTCGCCTTGTTGGGCTTGACGATGATTGGCTTGTTCAGATCAAGATTGCTTCCATTGGCAGCTGGATTTTCGCTTTCGTCCTCTGTAATCCACCAACTTGTGCTTATTTTACCATCAGCCAGGTCCCGAATGACTTCATCCTTAATCACTTTGGCAATTCTTTCTTCAGTACCAATCTTCTTCTTTCCACTTGCAGTTTCTTTTTTCAACGCTCTTTTCGCACACCAAACTAATAGTTGCCTCATCTTGTGAGGATCTGGTAAGTCAGGTGCGAAGTGCTTATATAACTCCTCGACAGGAATGTCATGGTGCGGTTCCGCCACGAACCCGTTACCTACGGATGAAAGTCGTTTTCCACGGTTACCCAGCGAAGAGCGACGGTCATTCTTATTGGTTTGTTTTTTGCTTAGAATATCATTCAAAGGTTCTGTTGTTGAAAAGATATGCTCTTTTGTTGATGTATTCACCTGCTCGAGTTTCTCATTCGTTTCTTTTGGAACTTCTATCTGTTCTGTCTTCTTCTTCGGCGGTCTGCCGCGTCTTTTTGCAGGCTTTGTGCTTGTCTCATTGGTTTTGTCATCAACATTTTCTTTAGTCTTACCTTTGGCGTTTCTTTTGGGAACTGTAGAGTCTAAAGAGAACACCTTCTCGCTTTCCTCTGGTTCCTTAGAGGCCAAGTCCGCCAACTCATCTAATTCATCCAATAATGTAGTTTTGGTACTCTTGTCCTGCACCTTGCTCTTTCGCGGTCTCTTCCTGGGCACCTCTAAAATCTCGTTGTCTTTCGACTGATCTGTCGGTTTTGACTTTATTATGCTACCAACTTGTTTTTTGTTTGATGATTTAGATGCTTGCTTATCTGTCTTTTTAGGCCCCGACTGCGCAGTCGGCTGTGTTTGTGATCCTCGTTTAAAGACAAATCCGTCGTCGTCCTGCTCAAAATCTCCGTTCGTCGCTGGCATCGAGCTATTTTCTGACAGATCTTGCGATAAAAGCCTTCCCAGCCTTTTCGTGTTGACCTTCCCCAGTATTGAAGAAGAATTCGGCTCTAGTTGCAAGGAATTCCCGGCTTTGGGCCTCTGTCTTGACGACATTGTATGAATATATCTCCCCTTAGTAGATTATGTAAACAAAACACGGTTTCTTTGATCGGTATTGTCTGCGCGTTCTTTTTTGAAAAAAACCCGGCCAATTCAATTCTCAGCAATCTCCCAGATGGATGAGTGCAACTTGTTTCCTGCTTGAGATGATCAGACTATCTCACAAAGCATAAACCAGTGTTTTATCCGTTCTTTGCTTCTTTTTAAATCCTACTTGGAAGTTTATTATTAAAAAAACTCAAATCGTCGCGAGACGACGAAACTACTACTTGCAC
This sequence comes from Ogataea mattraensis, assembly GCA_030564055.1. Taxonomy (NCBI): domain Eukaryota; kingdom Fungi; phylum Ascomycota; class Pichiomycetes; order Pichiales; family Pichiaceae; genus Ogataea; species Ogataea mattraensis. Next base: position 943,615 of record JAJMLE010000003.1, on the reverse strand, counting down.
GTACGTTATTATGGCAGATTCATTTCGATCACTATTTATGCTATGGTGGTTCATTCATTCGTTTGAGGAGACACAAATTCTCAGTCACCTATATGAGGGAAGTATTCCTCTCCATTCTTAACTTCCGGAGACTTCAAAGGGGTCGAGGATGCAGATCCAGTAGGCAATCTCTCTGAAGAGCCAGGAAAAACATCTCCAATAGACTGTGTTGGTAGGAATCCCGGAGTCTGGGGAAGATTTGATGGGGAAGGTAATTTTAATGCATTTTCAGAATCGCTCGAGTTGGAAAATTGCAGAAAAACGCCATTGATGCTTGTCTGTTGCGATTGGTTGCTATTGGCGGCTGCTTTTTTCAACTGTGCTTGTAGCTTTTCACGGCCTCTAACTAATCCCTTAGTAGATGCAAGAGATCCTGAGCCGGCAGACTTCACCGAAGACATGGAAGACATTGGCGAAATTTGTATGGAAGATGATGATGCCTGTGAGGTGCCTAATCCACTTGGAACAGGAGGCCTGTTCAAAAGATTTGGAGATGATGTTCTTTGGACAGGTTGTCTGGCAGCAGCAGACAAGTTTGTTGGAGAGCTAGGGCGTAGAATTGGTGGTGACGGGCCACTGGAAGCTGACAATTTTCCAGCGGACGTAGAATGAGCAAGTCTTGGTCTTGGGGCAGTGTAGTTGAAGTAATCGCCAGGCTCTTCCAAGCCGCTAGGGTCTGCAGAATTGATAACAATTTTAGTGCCACTATAATTTGGAGGAGAAGTTGGTGTTAAAGAGTGCAAAGACACTCCCTCAGAAGCATGTGAGGTGGAACTTCCAGACGAGCCAAATCTGCTGAGAGCAGGAGAGCCGGCTGTCATTGCAGGCAAAGCTGAAAGACTGGATGATCTTTCATGGCCCTTGGGTGCCGGTGCCGGTATTGGTGCATCCAATTGAGAAGTCTTTTTAACTGAATGGAAGGAAGGAAGATGCAAAGATGAAGATGAGTGGTTTCCGAAAAGTTGTAAATTCGACGACTCTGAAGATGTGTAAGTGCTGTCGTCTTTGAATGATGATGATGCACCATCCATGATCGAGCCCATATTGACCACAGAGGCCTGCTGGGACGTAAGATATGCACTGTTCGCTGGGTTGTTTCTTTGTAATGGGTTGCTCAGCACACATAAATCAGTGAGATGGTCTAGCCATTTAGATGCTATCTCCTCCGAAGGACATCTGAAGGTGAATTTGTTTTTTGATTCCGAAGAGCTTTGTGGATGCAATCTAATGACAAATTTCTTTGGGTCGTCAGCTGAGGCACTCACCTTCATGTCATTTAAACTGTAAGAGTTCAAAGGGTGTCTTTCTTTCTTTCTATCCTCAGATTTGAACTCATGAATAAAATTGAATGTTAAAACGTAAAAGAATTTGGAATAATTCTTCAAATATTTAGACTTCTTTTCCAAAAAGCCTGAAAGAATACATGAACTTATTTTTTCCTTTTGGTACGGATAAATAATATCAGATTTCTTTCGGATTTGTTTGACCTTCATCAAAGAATCTTTCGAACTGAGTTTGAGCAAATTCTTCGAGTTATCATTGTGAATAAAGAAGTCCCAATCAATTCCAAAATCGTTTTTCAAAAAGCCATTCATAAACTCGCTGACTAAGTTGTCTTTTGCAGCATCCAATTCTGCATCGATCAAAGTGACAAAGCTTTTTATACAGCTCTGTACTTCGCTATATAAGATACTCTCCAGTTGAACACTCTTGTGTTGAATATCGTAAAAACTCTCTTTCAAATGTGCCTCTGTATAAAGTTGATCTTTAAGTTGTAAGTCTAGCTTTAGCCTCAATAAATAAGGATCTTTTTTAGGCTCCAATTTGGTGAACTTGATATGCGATCCGAGACAAGTGGTTGTTTCCCCTTTAGTGAGAAGCTCCACAGATGTGATATAATCTGCCAAAATTGCTCCAGTTTTGGCGATTTCGTACTTGAGATCGGAAGTTGTGAAGTCAGACGAACCTTTAAGAGAAGCTATTTGTTTGATTGTCTCGTTCAGACTCTCCTTCAAATTTTCCAGCCTTGGTATGAGCTTGAGTGTCAGCTGATTGTGCGTGATGAGCTCTTTTTCAGCCAAACTGCTATGATAGTTAGACAACGTGGTGGAAATTGATAGCACTGAAAGATCTCCAACAGGTAAAAACGCGGTTTGAACGAACCTGTTGAGAACCCCATCTTGTTGTGAGGATTGTTGGCCATATTGAGTTAAATCGGTTGTACTCAAAGACGGGCGCAAATTCTTAGAGGAAGATCCTTTAAATTTCAGCTTGCCGCTGGTTTGTTTCTTCAACAATTCTAAGTTCTCCAACATGGCCTTATTACCCAAATACGTCTGTTTCTTGAATATGCTAATCTCTTTAAAATAAAAAATAAGCTGTTTAATGATCATTTTCCAGATGGAAAACCTATTAATAAGCTTATCCACAGGTTTGGGCTCTTCGGCTCCGGCAAGAGGGTTGTAGTAAGGCGAGTTATAATTATCGGCCGGTAAAATCTTACTGTTCAATTCTAGTAACTTGTTTGACAGGTCGAAAAGGTTGGCTTGAGCAAAATAAGATGAGGCCTGATCCATTGAGCCCTCAAATAAGCTCTGGGATGACCCATCTGGTGTATTGCCGGCAGATAAACTCATACTTTGTCGTTTCTCTTGTTATCAGCCAGTGGGCAAACAATGCTAAAAAAAGACAAAGATATTATCTATTGCTCTGACTTATAACTGTATAGCCAGTTCAAACGCTCTTCTATAAGGATCCCACGAAGTTTCTATGATCTCAAGAGAAGAATTGCCCTTTTTGCCTTGACAGAAGGATGACATCCAAAGGCTTTGATTTTGCTGCCCCTTGAATTCCGATTTCTTTCAGCTTCCATTCCTGCCTGATGCAGGGTTGAGGCTTGCGAAAAAATAATAGGGCCTAGTGTTGTTGCACCCTTACACCAAGTACCCCTCCTTGCATCGGGGCCTAGTATCGGGTCAGTTGTGCAGGCATTGTGGGGCAGGAGGCGGGCAGTTTGAGGGGGGGCGCTAATGGTGGTTACGAGAAAATTGAGCTCATGTTGGAAGATTTTACATATGAAAAGTGTTAGACTATGTACATTAATCGGCAAAACTGAACTTTTTTCTGATTTGAGAAAAGCTAAGATTGGGAAACAGTTCTGTTCTAAAGATCACCAAAGAACCTTGATAACCATCCTCGTTATTCATCGGTAGTAGCAGACTCTGTTCATTATTCTGCACCGTCTGTTCAGTCCGATTGTTGGATTGGAAAACAAGGGTGTATGTTATGTATTGACCCAACAACACCGCTATGTCTAGAAAAAGTAGACCCGTGACACTGCGCAGTTTTGATTCGCCTATAAGATTGATCATGACGGAATTGTAGGCAAAATTTTCCTTGGTTTCGTACACATAGATCGAGTTCTGTGTGTTTTGGTTGAGATAAGCGACAAGTTGGTTAAAAGTATGCGAGTAGTCTAGATTTTTCGAAGCAATCGATTCTGCTTTTGAAAAGTCTGAAAATAGAAACAGATGATCCAGAAAGGTGAGAACATTGATCAAAAAGATCTCCACCAATATTCCGGTTTGGAAATATTGTAACTGGCCAGATATTGCCTGTTCTGAGACAGTTTCGTTCATAGATACCAGGTTATATTCAACCCATTGGCGAAGGCCATGTGTGGTAAGATTTGAAAGCAAAAACTGTAGACCGATCTTCACTGCCAATTTAAAGAAGGAATGGTCAAGCAAATATACCACCAATAGTTCCAAGAGAAGGAATATATTGAGCACTTTCATGTAATCTGATTTGAGACTATTGCGGATCTTTATTAGTCTGGCAGATTCATTTGGCACATCGATGCTGTCATTTATCGACTGATACGTGTTGTCACCAAACACAAACGAGCCCGGCATTCGTGTGTTGGAGTTTGCGAAATTCATGAGTTTTGATTATGGTGTAATTGGAACATTACTTGTTTTATCTTGCTGTTTAGACTTTTCTGTCATTACTACCTAGCCACATGTCTCATGCGCCACTGATTGCACCGGCCACGGTCTCGACATAAATATGGGGTAGTTTCAAGGGGGCCCATCGTCTGGCTGCCGTTATTGGTTGCCAGCAACTTACGGAATTTGCTCATAGTAACATGGCAAACAGATCTTGTTGGTCTTCAACTGATTTGTAGACACCTGTCAAATAATCCGATTGACCGGTCCGGAGAAGCATGCAACCACAAGCCCGTGGGGACATGACAGGCGCGACGAAAATTTTGCGGGCTGTAAATTACATAAATAAGTTGCCCTTTCACCAGGGGCACAACGATACCAGTTGTGGGAATATAATTTGGGTTTCTTGACCATGCTGAGAGGTTCCAGATACATACAGTCGGGTCTTCGGATACGATACGTGGGTTTGAATAGAATAAATCGTGGGTTCCAGTACCATAAAGTACAGCTATATAGCACAACCAATGACAAGAGCAAAAATTCCAATGAACCGGTGGCCACCAAGGAATTGGCCAAGGTGGATGATGTTGCCCCAAAGCTAACGCTTTCCCAGAAAATCAAGAAAGAAGTCCAGCATTATTGGCATGGAACCAAACTTTTGGGATATGAGATCAGGGTTTCTTCCAAGTTATTGATCAAGATGCTAGCTGGATATGAACTAACAAGAAGAGAAACCAGTCAGCTCACAAGAACTACAAGCGACATTCTACGTTTAGTTCCTTTCTCGGTGTTTATATTGGTTCCATTTGCAGAGCTTTTGTTGCCTGTAGCATTGAAATTGTTCCCAAATATGCTTCCTTCAACATATGAATCTGAAAAAGATCGAAAGAAAAAGACATCGAATTTTGCAAAAACTAGACAAAAGGCTTCTGATTTTATTCAAAAAACTTTCCAAGAGAGTGGTTTGATCTTGCCTACCAAGATTACTGATGAGGATAAGATGCGTTTTGTGAAGTTTTTCAAAACCATTCATGAAGGCTCAAAACCCAGCCATGAAGAATTGATCAAGATTGCAAGATGTTTTAAAAACGATCAGGTCCTGGACAACTTGTCACGTCCTCAATTGATGGCGATGGCAAGGTATATGGCATTATCTCCATACGGAACAGATGAAATACTCAGATATCAGATTAGATACAAATTGATGCAGATCATCAAAGATGACCGCGCTATAGATTATGAAGGAGTGGAGAGCTTAACGGTGCCGGAATTGAAGACTGCGTGTGCTTCACGGGGAATCAAAACCATGGGGACATCACCAGCTCGACTTCGTGATGACCTGAAGATTTGGCTGGATTTAAGACTGAGACAAAAGATTCCGTCTTCTTTGTTGATTCTATCGTCAACCTTCACATATGGAGAACATGCAGATGATTTTGACAGTTACTATGATGCCCTATTGGGTGTCATTAGCTCTATTCCTGATGAGCTATATAATGTTGCCAAGTTGGAGATGTTCCAGGATGATGATGCATTGAAGTTGAGTATTTTGAAGGAGCAGGAAGAGAGAATCAAGGAAGAGAATCTCCAAAGCAAAGGTGTTTTGAGGAGTGTTAAAGACGATTTGAATTTGGACGAGTTGGAAGAGGATAAGAAAGATGATGAGCAAGATACTCAAGAACCTGTTGCCGAAAAGCCTCAACAAGAGGCACAAAATGAGAAAAAATAAGCACAATATTTATTTTACTGTCCATAGGTTAGATTCTTTTTAGAACCGTACACAACTTATATAAATTCACATGTTGTAGAAGGCGCATATAAACCAAGCCAGGCAGATTATTAAATGAATCAGTCAAACAGGTCGGTGATGGTGGCTGGCATTTCAACAATTTGAGTGGAGTAGAACATCTCGATCTCTCTGAGCATCTCAGTGTCATCGTTAGTAACCAAATTGATAGCGACACCCTTTCTACCAAATCTACCACCTCTACCAATTCTGTGGATGTAGTTTTCCTTGTTAGAAGGCAAGTCGTAGTTGATAACCAAAGAAACTTGTTGGACATCGATACCTCTGGCCAACAGATCGGTGGAGATCAAGATTCTGGAAGAACCAGTTCTGAATTCGTTCATAATGGTGTCTCTGTCTTGTTGACTCAAGTCGGAGTGGATAGCAGAAACAGTGAAGTTGTTTTCGGTCAATTGCTGGGTCAAGGTCTCAACCTTTCTTCTGGTGTTACAGAAAATAACGGCTTGGGTGACCGAGATAGAGTCGTACAAGTCACACAAACAGTCAAACTTGTATTGCTCCTCGTCAACGTTGATGTAGAATTGCTTAATACCTTCCAAGGTCAATTCGTCCTTCTTGACAAGAATTCTAACAGGGTTTCTCATGAACTTGGTGGTGACCTCCAACACATCTTGAGGCATGGTGGCAGATAGCAAGACAACTTGTGTGGTCTTTGGTAGGAAACGGAACACATTGTAGATTTGTTCCTTGAAACCGGAAGACAACATCTCATCGGCTTCATCCATGATGAACATCTTGACGGCATCAGTCTTGAAGTAACCTCTCTCGATCATGTCGTAAACTCTACCTGGGGTACCAACAACAATTTGGGCACCATTTCTCAAAGCCTCCATATCTTCTTGGACAGCCTTACCACCAATGGAAGCATGCACAGTGAGTTCAAGGTGCATACCAATGGCCAAAACAACCTTTTGGATTTGCAAAGCCAATTCTCTGGTTGGAGCCAAAATCAAAGCTTGGGTCTTCTTCAACTTTTCATCGATTCTTTGTAATGCAGAGATGGTGAAAGTAGCAGTCTTACCAGTACCAGATTGGGCCTGGGCAAGGACGTCTCTACCTTCGGTGATTGGAAGGATGGCTCTTTGTTGAATGGCAGAAGGTTGTTCATAACCGTAAGCAAAGATACCTAGATAACATAGTTAGTATAAATAGTCAAAAAATGGTTTTAAAAAATCTCCGCTTACCTCTAATGATTTCAGGCTTAAGGTTCAACTCGTCAAATGTGTAGACCACATTGTCGTAGTTGGATTGGATCAGTTTGGAGTCAACGTCTTGGATACTGTCGGATGCCATGTTTGTAATAAATCAAAGCTTAACTTTGAGAAGAAGAGGAATTTGCCTTGTACTCCTTAATAAGTTTTTTTTTGTCCTTTTAATATGAAGGAGTCCAGATCTGCTTGCTGGCCACGAAAAATTTTTTGCAAGCCGGGTAAGGTGAAAATTTAGTAAAAAAAATTTATGATTTACTCCGCGTCGATCGACGCAACAAGTGGTGGACACCATTTGTGATACCTCTGTCTTATGATATATTAATTTGTACAAACTTCATGAAGCTTAACGGGAGTAGGACCAGACGTTTTTGAGTAGACCATCTTGTTGAGCAAGTCTGTTGAAAGAGTCGTCAGCCTCACCTCTGCCTCTGATGTAACCACAGAGAGCGTAACCGGTGTATGAACCTGGAATAGCTCTTCCTTCCTCGTCGACATTAGCAACGTTAATTTGGACAGAAGCGTGATCCTTGGACTTGATGATTCTGTTGGTAGCAGAACACTTTCTTGGAATGTACAATTCGACCTATGAAAGTTAGTATTGAATGTCTTTGAAACAAAAGTAAAAAGGGGTCTGGATAATTCAAACTATGTGGATCTCAAAGTGTTGTATGCTTATAATTTGCAAACCAAGCTGTTAGCGGGATTGATATTTTATTGGAAGCTGTGTATACTATTTGAATGCTTTATGCCACATATCCTTCTTCATGTCGGTTTAATCAACTGATGCCTCTAAGTATCGATGAATCGGTTCTCCTGTATGATGTCGTTTTGTTGTGAATTTTTAATCTAGCTCTTTCAATGGATCCATTGCAAACCAAGTAGCTGTCTTCATTTTGTGTTTGTGTGACGACTCGTCGACAGCTCATGTTGTTTATACTTTCTAAATTCCTTCGCCCTCTCAAGATTCAAAATAACTTACTAATTCACCCTTATCGTTTTCCATTTTGACGGTTTATATGTGTTAAATATTAACTGGTAAAGTCAACTAGAACAAGTCTTGAGCTTCTTCAATTTCTCTTTTCTGAAAATTTCCTCTACAACATAATTTTCCATCTTGCTTCCGCGGCCGTCCCCTCCAGGCAGCTGGTCCATGCGAAAAAAAAAAACAGCCCGATGAAACTACCAGGTGGTCCGACGTGTGCACTTTTCACAGTCACAATTAAATCTTAACCAAATTAGGAAGTCTATATAATATTATTATCTAATTTAGTCCTAATCCTAGTAGGTCGTATATAACCATGGCCCATAGCGCCAACGAGGCAATTCCTCCGTAAACCGTGAGTCTGACAAAGATTTCCAGGCAGAATCTGGGTTTAAGAGCACTGCAATTCTGAGCCTTGCTTAGCACTGTAGAATAGTTTCTGAAGATCCTTGAATGGATCGGCCTGTAAAGTTTGAAAAATAGTGGTTTGGCAAGTGCTTTCCAGGCAGATAATAGCACAACACCAACCAGAACCCTGAGCAGTGTTTTTATAAGTCCTAACTGTTCGTAATTGTATGCACTGACTCCATGATACTGGATCGAGTCGCTCCGATACGGCGAGTGAGCAATAGACCAGAATCCAAGATCAAGCCCCATTAGCACTCCCACAAATGCAACGCTATCCTCAAAACAAGGACAGTGGTCTATAGGCAATGGATGCCAAAACACCAAGGAATAGTAAACCATCATGATTGCTGGTGGAGCCAGCAGCAAATGATTGGCCACAAACGAATCCCAGGTGTTTTTGGTCGCCAATCGAAACAGGTACACCCCTGTTCCAACCATTGCACCAACAACGATATCTACCAGTCCATGCATTCCACAATAAATTCTTCCACAAACCATGGAGACAAAGTAGATCACCAGAGAGATCGAAAGAATCAAGTTCAAGTGGTGATTTTGCATGCGATTCCAATTTGAAATGATGGCACTGGAAAGCAACCAAAACGAGCCAATTGCGTTTGCAGTATGGCTGGACGGACAGCCGTACTCTTCAGAGGTATAATGACTGAAAGTGATCCTCTTTAATGGTGGGGATTTTGGTCTTGGAAGACATAGAAAATCTTTTACCACACCGGTACAGAATATGCCAAGTCCCAAGACAAACACCAGATCTCTGAATGGCATTCCAAACCAGGCAGGAATGGGAAGAACCAGCACGTAGAACGTGTGCGAGCCCAAGTTGGCACTATATGCAAAATATGCATCTAAAATCTTGGAGCGAGTGTGTTTTTGTATACTCGCAAGCCAAGGAGTTTCTTCCTGAACCAATTCCAATAGCTTAGATCTTATTTTGAATCTCAATTGGCTCATACGCGGCTCATAAAACGACTCTGGAAGCAATCCAGCATCGTTCTTGCACGTATTGGTCAAAGTAGTGGTATTTAATTCGTCCGACTTCATTATGATCAACTGCCAACCATGAAATAATCTTTCGCAAGATTACCCCAAACAGTGATACCTATCTGTTGATGCAAAAAAAACATACACGTTTGGCCAAGCTCTTTTTTTTTGAGGCTGTGTGCAGGCAGTCGCTCGACGGCTGTGCAGATAAGAAAGTAAAAATACATTTTATTAAAAGGAGTGAAACAGTAAACAAGCTACATTAAGATGCAACATCTGTTGCTGGAAGAGTCGTGAGGTGGTTCATTGATGGAGGGTGGGTTTTCTGTGATATTGTTGTTGTTGTTGTTATTGGCTGAACTTCCGATTCTGAAATGTCCCTTACTAAATCTCTTAGATTCTCTTATTGAACTCTGGTAGTTATTGTAGACAACGTTGACACAAGTATTGAAAAGATATTCGACATTGTACATCTGTTTGGCTGAGCACTGAATATGTGCAACGGCCCCGATGGATTGAGCCACATTCAAAGCATCTGCTTCATTCACTACTTGTGGAGATACATCCGACTTTAAACCTGCAAGAACTATAGGTGTATTTTCACAAAATCCCAAGATTTCTGGTCCCCAAACTTCAGGTATGTTAAGTAATGAGTCTTTAGAAATCAACGAATAAGCCAAGATAATCAGATTTGAATCCTGATAACTCAATCTTCTAAGTCTCTCGTAATCTTCCTGTCCTGCTGTGTCCCATAAATCCACTGTTAAAATGTGTTGCTGCCTGTCGTCTTTCAAAAAGGCCCTATGATTCTCAAAGATTGTGGGTTCGTACTCTGTTGGGAACGATCCTCTAATATAGGAAGAAAGTAACGATGTCTTACCACACCCTGAGTCTCCAACAATAACAATCTTGAATTGAAGATTTGGATCTGGAGTAGGAAGATCCGACTGGTCAAGCAGTCTGTAGTTTGGTCCTTGTCCAACAGGACTAACAAAATATGTGTTCATTTCTTGCTACCAGTTTGGTTACACTGGGTTTTAGCTTTGATGTTGGTTTGTCGAGCAGAGTTCTTTCAGTGTTTATATTACCAAATATAGTAAGGTCGTGTGTATATTAAATTAGATAAGCGAGCTCAAGTTAGATTTTAGTCAGATTTCTATGAATTCAGGTGGTCATCGTTGATCATGACAACAGTAAGGAGGAGAGGCACACCATTTATACTTGCTAGTAGGTACAATGTGAGATTCTTGTTCTCGGTCACGCACTAAGCCCTGATGAAAAACAGTGCTCCTCGGACGCCGCAGGCACAGCCGACAAGAAAAGGCTTTGCTGGTGCACAGGTGTAAATGTGGGCATTATTTAGGGCTTTTTTTTGTTTGACCTGGCAAAATACTGCTATAAAACAATTATTAAACAGGCAAACAGACACGGTTTACTGACGAAATAAGCAGATTTTTTGTTGACCAAGGATCATGTCCGCGTCCGCTTATAAGCTTCCTGTGAACCTGAGCTCGTATTCGCAAACTGAATACTCGCAGAGCTCTGCCAAGGAGATAAAGATCGTCGTCATTGGTGATTCGGGATGTGGTAAGACTTCGTTGTTGATCAACTACAAAGATGGAAAGCCTGCCAATTACAAAGACTACGTGCCTACCATTTTTGAAACGTATAATTGTTTCATTAGTAACGATACCTCGACGTTTAAATTGTCTCTTCATGATACTGCAGGCCAAGAAGATTTCGAGGGTTTGAGAACTCCGATCTATTCGGATGTGGATGTTGTTGTGGCATGTTACTCTGTGGATTCCCAGCCATCGTTGGTCAATATTCTGGAAACTTGGATCCCAGAGGTTCAAAATTACCAGCCAGATGTTCCAATAGTGCTTGTTGGTACCAAGTGCGATCTAAAAAGTCAACTCAGCCCTGAACAGTTGGTCACCGAAAAGGAGGAATTGGATGTGAACGCTCAAATCGGAAAGACTGTTGTTGGCCACCTCCAGGCCTCCGCTCTCTCGGGTGAAAACGTTAAGAAGGTTTTTGATGTTTGTGCCAGCGTGATGGCCGACAAAGTGCAGAAAGCCGCAGCTACAAACGGTAAACAAACCAGCGGTTCTCCTCATGCCAAATCCTCGACTGTGGTTTCTTCTGAAGATAAGGGGGGTTGTTGTGTTATCGTTTGATTGGACTCTTATTGTAAGCTCTACTTGCTCAAAAATTGTAGAGGTGCACTTTAGAAAAAAGAGGAGACAATGACACCACAATTGTTGTTTTTACTTGTATAGTGTGTGATTGTGTTCGGCATCGTTGTAGAAGATGAATACAAATACCAGTCTACAGTTGTTCGACGAAGATTAATACCAGCCCGAAGTTCCTTGCACAGCCGTGAAGCCGGCCATGCTATCTGCAAAAGAAAATTTTTTTTCCTTTATTTTAATTTATTTTTTTTTATTGATCTCTGATAGCTGAACCAATAAGAACAAGTGAATTGTTGCTTATGAAGATTCAATTTGTCCTATAATTCTGTTTGTTTCCATTTCTTCCACGTCTGCTATATGAACATTTGGTTTAGGTCGAGTGTCAGATACTACCAGATTTTTAAAACCATCAAACTCACTGGCCCCATGCTATCGCTACCAGAACTAACAGTTGAAAAGAGAAAAGCAGACCCGGTTCACAAACCGAGTCCATCAAAAAATGTTTCTAAGGTGAAAAGACGGAAAGCCAAGAAACTCAACCCAGAACCTACCACCCCTCTGGGAGTCTTGTTAAACTACGAGATTCCAGAATTGTGCAAAGAATATGGACTTACTGAGGATAAAATCACGAATCCACTCAATCGTGTGCTTAACGACGACAAGGTTCGAGCCATGTACAATAGAGTAGTCAGTTCTGTGAAGGTTTTGAAATACTCGTCTCATGGAGAGGGTCTGGCTCTTCTTCCACACCCAGAAATTCCTGATGGAAAACAAGTTGCTTTGATTCCGTTTGCCATGCCAGGAGACATTGTGACTGTTAAAGTTTTCATGACAAAACCTACCCACGTGGAAACAGATCTTATTTCCATTGACTCTTCATCTTCTTTACGTCAGGAATCGCTGATTAAATGCAAATATTTCGGTGTTTGTTCCGGATGTCAATACCAACAGATAGATTATCAAGACCAGCTTGTTTTTAAACAGCGCACGATCGAGAATGCATATCGCTTTTTTGCGCCTCGTCTAACATCTAAGGGGCTTTTACCGGGTATTGGCTCGACCATTTCGAGTCCGTTACAATATGGTTATAGAACCAAATTGACTCCGCATTATCAAGTCAACAAGCATGCCGAGAAGACTACTGTGCCAAATATGGGATTTAGCTCGAAGGGAAGGCCTTCTTGGAGAAAAGTTCCTCTTCGGGAGTATCCAGGTGAGGTCATGGATATTGAGGATTGTATTATTGGTACAGAGATCATACGGAAAGGCATGGCTAACGAACGAGCTCGTCTTACCCAACAAGTGACAAATAGTGCTCTTAAACATGAAAAGGGGGCTACTGTTTTGTTGAGGGAGGATACCAGAACACAGGAGTCCGAGTTGAAGGGTTCACGGGATGTTGAAGGGGAACTTACAGTGCTAAAAACCCCTGATGAGAAACTCAAAACCTGTGTTACCGATAATAATGCCATTGTTAGCGAGTATGTTGGAGATCTGCGATTTGATTTTGTTGCCAATGAGTTTTTCCAGAACAACAATTCGATTTTGCCAAAAGTTCTCGATTACGTGAAGTCCAATCTTGCGTTGGACGATCATGGAGAGAATTATTTGGTCGATGCATACTGTGGTTCGGGACTTTTTAGCATTTCAGCTGCATCTGCAGTGACCAAGTCTCTTGGAGTAGAAATTTCTGCTCACTCAATTAAGTTTGCAAAGAGAAACGTGGAGTTGAACAACATCAAGAATTGCGAATTCATAGAAGGAAAAGCAGAGAAGCTTTTTGAACAAATCGACTTTCCAAAGGAAAAAACTTCAGTGATTTTGGATCCGCCTCGTAAGGGCTGTGACGAGGTGTTTCTTAAACAGTTGAGTGACTTCTACCCAAGAGTGATCGTTTATGTTTCCTGTAATGTCCATTCCCAAGCAAGAGATCTTGAGTATTTTGTCAACGAGACTGCCAATGGACATAAGTACAAAATCACTAGCATTAGGGGCTTTGATTTCTTTCCACAAACACATCACGTGGAAGGAGTGGCCGTGCTAAGCAGGGCCGATTAAAGGGTGGTGAGAAAAGGCGTCGCATACTATATTGAACAATATAAAATAAACAACGCAGAATAAAAGAACATTTTGAGAAAAAGTAAAACAGGAAGAAAAAAACGTTGGGGTTAGATATTCAACCAAATCAAACACCCATTTAACCCTCACAATAAAGCCATGGAAACAACATAACTAATATACAGCCGGAAACAGGATTGAATCCTGCTCCATACAATGAATAACACACTCTCTTTCACAAAAAGTGGTACCGAATGACACCACTATAGTTAGTTTGGCCCAAATTGTCTGGAATGAATGAGGTTTTCTTTAATTCTTGCTTGACTTCTCATACTCGCTCTTTTCCAACTCGTATCTCTTCTTGTCAGCCTCAGCCTTGGCTTCGTATGGGGCCTTTCCGGTCTCATCCAAAGCCTTCCATTTTTCACCCAACAATTTACCAATTTGTCCAAAAGCAATACCTGGGTTTTCGGCTCTCACAATGTCTCTTTGCTCATTGGCAAAGAACATGTAGGCAGAGAGAGATCTCTTTGGAGCATTTGGGTCCTTCTTCTTTCTGGTGGTCTTCTTGGTAGTAGCCATTGTAACTAAAGTTCGATGTTAGTAATTCTGACCTGTATCATAAAATTGCAGACTAAACTTTTGGCTGGAATTCCAATGGTTATAAATGATAAACAAACACGTTCATCTCACCGGACGCCGCAGAGCTACACGACCGCGTTTCTGCCAAATTATTTGTGTGTAGGTAGCCTCAACACAGCAAAATATTCGAAAAAAAAATACCCAGACAGGCGAGTGACAGATATCGGGTCAGTAGCACTGCCTTGCAAATGAGTTTCCCAAAAAAAAAAATCCTCTCCTCCCCCCACAGAGAAGTGTATACCTGAAGATATCCTGTTTTTTTGAAAAGGACAATTTTTGGGAAACAGCACCCCCAATAAGTCAATTGGGCGAATCTGGTTCTCAGTCGACCTGTCATGGACAGTAATAGCAGAGACTTCGATGGAATTTCTTGCAATCGTTATTTTTGTAGTGAGTCTCGAAAAAGTATCTCTTATGGTACCAACTCTTGCTGTTCCAAGAAGTTAACGGCCAGCGCAATTAACAGCAATTAAACCATCTCAGAAGTATAACGTGTTGTCTATCAAACCCATTGCCTCGTAGTGATCCAAAGAAAGCCATATAAAAATATTTACTCACCAGTCTTTTTCTAAGGTATCAACAATACTTGTTAGTATGTAAATTCCTCTCTTAATAAATTTGTTAGGAAGAAAAATATATATACTTTATAGTGGAAGCTGGCTTTACTAGAGCAACTGCCTTAGAAAATGCTTTTGGAGAGAGTAATTGGTGATAATAGCGCGAGGATTACCCGGTCTAACGTATAATTTATTTTATAGCACATCTTTGCACCTTCTCACATCATATCTCGATTATGTACACACATATCTCATGGTTGGGAAAAAAACCTTGATAGAACTAACTAAATCGACTCAATTGACTAGAACCAACCTTTGGAACTGCCATTATAGTCTCCGGTTCCCGGATATTGGTATTGGTTTTGGTAGTATGGGTAAGCACCAGTGTTGGACATTCCAGAACCGGCACCGGCACCTCCTGCAACACTTCCAATTTGAGATCCAGCAGTCAATCCAGGAGCACCAGCTCCCGAAGAGTTAGCAGTCTGGCCGGTGGCAGTTTGAGACATTCCTTGGGCAGGAGAGTACTGCGGCTGGTATTGAGCGTACTGCTGTTGCATCAACAAGGCAGGGTTCATTTGCTGACCAGTAGCGGCTTGGGCAGCCGAGGCAGCATTTGAATCCTCTTCTGTTCCGTTGGCCTGGGCGTTATTATTAGCCTGTTGCTGGTATTGGCCGTAAATCTTATTTTGGAAAGAAGAGTTGCCAAACGAGTTTTGTTGCTGTTGAGGAGTAGGTTGTGATGGGTTCTGTTGGGATTGATAGTTCATGTAGAACTGGTTGGCAGCAGGGTTCGGCTGCGAGTAGAAAGGTAGATAGTAGTTGAAGTATGGGTAGTAAGAAGCTGGAACACCCATCATTGGATTGTTCATACCTGGTGCAACTCCTCCTGCTGCTTGTGCAGCTGCTGCTGCGGCAGCTTGTGCTTGAGCCACGGCTTGTGCTTGAGCTTGTGCAGCATTTTGGGAAGAAGGAGTTTGAGAGCTAGATGATTGATTAGGCATCACAGGGTTGGTCACTGGAGATTGAGAATTCAACTCATTACCATTGGAAGATGAGCCACCAATTGACGAGGCTTGTTGTTGCAAGAGCTGTTGCTGTTGCAAGAGCTGTTGGTACTGTTGCTGATCGTAAATGGATTGACCATTGGCTCTTGGAGATTGCAAGTAGTTATTCAATTCTCCCAACCCTCCGTAATAGTTATTTCCGTCGTAGGCCTTTTGCTGTTGTGGTTGTTGCTGCTGTTGCTGTTGCTGTTGCTGTTGTTGCTGTTGATAGTTGTTGTAATTGTTGTAGTTTCTGTAATTTCTGTTGTTGTACTGTTGTTGTGGCTGTTGCTGTTGTTGTGGTTGTTGAACTGGTTGTTGTTGCTGAACTGGTTGTTCAACAGGTTCTTCTTCCTCCTTATCGTTCAAAGTCATCGAACCAAACGAGATGCCGTCAACGGAACCAACCTGGATGGCAGAGGATGGAAGCACAACGGCAGCTTCTTGTTGAGCTTTTCTGGGAGCTCTAGAGGCCGACTCTTTACTTTGTGTTTGTGGAAGGGTTTCAAGGGATTGGGCAGATTTTTCAACAACAGGTTTTTGCTCCTCAACGGGTTTAGATTCAACAAGAGATTCTTCCTTGACAGGGGCAGGTTTCTTGGCAATTTTTGGCTTTGGAGCCACGACAGCAGCCCAACTCAAAGGTTGGGAAGTAGATGCTGGTGCTGGTGCTGGTGCTGGTGCAAGCTCCTTCTTTTTAGGTTCTTCCTTTTGGACTGGTTCTTCTTTCTCAGGTACAGGTTCCTCCGGAGCTGGTGCCACCGGAGCGTCTTCCTCTTTGACAGAAGGTTCGGGCTTTGCCGGTTTTGGTGCCGGTTTTTGAGCTAGCGCACTGGCCCACGACGAGCCTTCAGATGGTAGGGAGGAAGCGGTGGAGGATGGAGTCGAGACTGCGGCAGCTGGGGCAGATTTCGATTGCTTTGGAGTGGCAGTCTCTCTCTGTTTATTCACTTGCTTATGAGGAGGCTTCGAGTTATTGAACCTATTCTGTTGAAAAGATTGCTTGTGATCTCTCTTGCCATTTCCAGTTGGTGTGATTTGTTGCGATGATGACTGCACAGAGTCGTCTTGGTCCTCGACCTGTAGTAACTTTTTCTTCTCGTCTTTCTTCAACACCTGATCCCATTTTTGGATCTTACCTGTCAATATCCCTTCCGAGATCTCGGTTATATCCACATTGGCAATTTCCTCCTGAATCGTCACAAAATCCTGGAACGACCAGTCTGGAAAAAACTCCGTCAAGGTTTGGAACTTCTGCCTCAACTCGGCAGAAAGTCCTGTTCCATTGGACGAACTGTTGTGCTTTCTAGAATTGTTTCTGAATTTGGGGTTGTTTGCCCTTCTATTCGTGTGCTCAGGCGTTGTATCCACCTGTTCCGACATTGTATGTTATATGTATGTTGTTTCCCAGTGTGCAATTCCTGTCCGAATTGAAGCGTTGTTTTAAAAACCCTCTTGTTTTCCGCTATCTAAAAGAGACCAGGCTTGGATTTCAATTAGAGATTATTCGAATTTCCAAAGACCTTACAAACGGTTGGAAACAGTATGCTTTGTTTAAAGTTTTATGGTAAACACTAAATTTTTTGATTTCACGTCAAAACTAAGAATCCTTCCAATTGCCATCATCTTCCATCCAACAAAGTTCAACTTGAAAAATTCGACGAAAAACTGAACAGTTTGGTCTATGCACTACCATTTCATTAAAACGGCCCTCCCAAGTAAGTTTCCTTGGACACACCTCTACACCGTCAGGTCTCTAGCCGTTCCAAGATAGGCTAGAGTCCTCCGTCTACCAATCTACTGAACCGGAATTCAAGTCAACTTAGATTCAATATAAACAATTTCAATGCTTTGAAGAGCTTAGAGTTGGCCTTTGGTGTGGAAGATTTCAAGAGCCTCGGTAATACGTTTGCTCATAGTCTTCTCACCTTCTCTAACCCAAACTCTTGGATCAAAGTACTTCTTGTTTGGCTTATCAGCACCATCTGGGTTTCCAACCATGGATAGAATGTAGTCCTTTTTGTTCAAGCAGTAGTCTCTGATACCAGTCAAGTAAGCATATTGACAGTCTGTATCAAGGTTAACCTTGACAACACCACTGCGGATGGCAGTATCGAACTCATGTTGGCTCGAACCGGAACCACCGTGGAAGACTAGGAACAATGGCTTGTTGGTCTTGGAGCCGGTCTTCTTGGCAGCATAAGCTTGGTGCTCACCAAGAATTTCTGGTTTCAACACAACGTTACCTGGCTTATAAACACCGTGCACGTTACCGAAAGCAGCAGCAATCGAGAAGTTTGGCGAGATAGGAGCCAAAGCTTCATGGACGGCATAAACAGTCTCAGGCTTGGTATATAGCAATTCCTTGTCAGCACTCTCGTTGTTAACACCATCTTCTTCACCACCAGTGATACCAATTTCCATTTCTAGCCATTGGTTCATCTTGGACATTCTGGTGAAATATTTGGCACAAGTGGCAATGTTTTCGTCATCAACCTCCTCTGACAAATCGAGCATGTGGGAGGAGAACAATGGCTCACCGTGTTCTTTGAAATAAGCCTCGTCGGCCTCCAACATACCATCGAACCAAGGCAAAAGCTTCTTGGCACAATGGTCGGTGTGGAGAATGACTGGGATTTCGTATGCTGGAGCCACAGATCTGATGTAGTGAGCAGCAGAAACAGCACCAATGATCGAGGCTTTTTGGCCATCGTTCTTGACACCCTTACCGGCAAAGTATGCAGCACCACCATTGGAGGTCTGGAGGATGATTGGCGACTTGTTATCTCTAGCAGCTTCCAAAGCGGCAACCACGGTGGACGAGGACGTCACATTGATGGCTGGAATGGCAAAACCTTTTTCTTGAGCATACAAGAAGAGGTTTCTGACATCGTCTCCAACGATCACACCGGTTTTTCTTTTCAAGAAGTCTAGACCCATTTTCAGTTGATTGTTCTATTACTGATAATTTTAATAAAAAACTCTTTAGACAATTTTTCAAACACCAATTGCTTCTTTCCACCTCTTTAAATACTTGACGTCAATGCAAACCCAAAATTAATAAGGAGACAAGAATGGGGTAGTATTCTCTGCAAATCACATTTTTGGCTGACCACGCAAAAAAAACTCCGGGTCTCATCCAAGCGGACTTTCCCCTTCCTTATGCAGCATGAGTCGAATGTTTGCGCACGCAATCGCGCGACTTCCCTCCCTGCGTCGGTGGCTCCACGCAGATAGAGGAACTTGTGTCGATGGGCTGCTGCTTGCCGGCAGTCTCGCCACATAGTCTATTTTACCGCAATTGCCCGGACATTTAGGGACGCCCATACTCGCACGGCTTGCGTTGCTTCTCTGACTGCAGAGACCCGAATAATCTGACAGACTGTCCTTGTGTCATTAAAAAAAGAAAATTGAGGCTGTGTACAAAAAATAAACCTAGTAAAGCTACTTAATGAACCCACTTCTTCTCATCTCGTTCGCCTCTGTAATCATCTGGATCAAACTGTGTGCAAGAACAAAGTGCACATAGTCCGATCCACGGCCTTGTTTTGTGGTGGAATCTTTCATCAACATGAGCTTTTGCTTCAGATTGTTGAACTGAAGTCCATCTTCATGGTCATACACCAATGGATTGATTTCTTCAACCTGCGATTTTTCAGGCAAGTATTGATCACCTGAATCAACCATAAATCCCAGTAAACTTTTGTAGGTATTGTTGTTCTGGATCAATGACGCAACAAGTCTGCTTTTGACTTGATAATTATCTAAATCCAGTAATCCAACATCAACAATAAGTTTTAACTTATTGCCTGTATCAGCCCCAGTCTCCACATCAGCAAAGTAGGACAAAAACCGAAGTTCCAGGTCCTCATAAGGCTCCTGGTACTGGTCCACTAGATCCACACTCAGCACCAAAAATGTGTCACTGTTTCCGGTTGTCTCGACTTGAGCCACAGAGCCGTTCTTGGTAATAGTTAGAAAGCTGTGAGGGAAGCTTGACGCATACATAGCTTCTTTTCCTTTAGAAACTTTGTAATCGTCACATTCGCAGATCTGAAAACCACATGGATATGAGATTCCAGAAACCAGCTCTCTGTGGAGCTGGCTTTCCAACAGGGAAGAGTCGACAAGGCCTAAGCAACACAAATCCGAGAAATACTGGGGAGAGATTGTGTTTGACAAACTGACAGTCAATGGACAATACTGTGCAAGTTCATGCATTAAAGTTCTGTACAACGGAAATCCAAAGAGCACCTCTTTAGTTGACTTGATCGTATTTGGGTTGTCGTCGTAAGCTGTAGCGTTGGCTCTCATTGCCAACAAAATAGATTCTGTTGATCTGATGGAATCATGAGGATTATTGTAAATTTGATACAAAGTGCCTAACATGGGAAGACTGACAGGAATCTCTGTTCCAGCTGGCTTTGATGCTTTGAACGTCCTTTTACCAGAAATTTTGGAAATCCATTGAGCACAGAACTTGGATTGTATTGGGTCTCTAATTGAAGAAGGCCCAGTAATAATCAAAAGTTTGTGATGCAAAGACAAATCTTGATGAGTGGCTGTGTTAGAAGACATTAACCTATTGACAGCCTCTCTATAAGCGAGGATTTTGGTCATCAAGAGATCGCTGATGGGAAAAAGATAGTTTTGTAGAACTTCTGGTTGTGCAACGGCCATAATTCCATGCTCTAATCAAATTAGTATGCAATATATCACGCATTTCAGTTGATACATACCTCTCAACATTAAACCAGAAGACGAGCTCGAAGGAGGAGGATAGTCGTTAGCGGTTGTACCGTAATCCCATTGTGGGATTTCACGGTGGTTTTCAATGCTTTTCACCATTTCTAGGTTGCCTAAACAGGCTTTTGTGTGGAGAATGTTAAAAAAATGTGTATTTGTGTGTGTTTTATGTAGCAAAGTGTTTGATTGTAGGAATCGCAGCCAATAGGACAAACATTTTGAAGGATATCAGAACGCCCTTTTTTTTAAGGGTGTTCTAATGACTGCACCCGTGCACCACATTAAAGATGGGGTATGGTCCCAAATAATTACGACTACTTTTTTATTGGTAAAAAACATTTGTAGAGGTTTTGTTTAAATAAAGCATATAAATCAAGTTTAAACTTTCAGGATGTCTCGTCGTTCGACCTCTATGATATCTCGAATTGATAACAATGTCGAACTGATGTTGCAGAAGTTCCATGACATACTAGAGCTGTCGTCAGTGATGGACAAATCTCAGGAAACTCTTGCCATCGAGGCCCTTCAAATAGAATCGAATTCCGCCACAATTGTGCGTCTTGCCGAGGAACTTTTGACCATAAGCCGACAATTGAAAGAATCGTGGATTCTCGGGCAAGTTTCTGTGATAGCGGAGGATTCGCTAGCTACCGATACAAAATTACATAGAAAAGTGAACCAACTTCTGGATGAGGTTAGTGGACTACGAAAGGACCAGGTGTAAAAACAATGTTGGCAGATGTTTTAACTACACTAGAATAGATTATTTAATGAATTACTGAAGTTTTGAAAAGAAAACATATCGTTTTGACTTGCATATAAACATATCAATCTCAGGGCATCGCAATCATTTAGAGGTGTCTAGGACGTATCTACCAACAATCTTACCTTGTTCCATGAGTTCAAAGACCTTTGGTAGTTCAGACAAGCCGACGATCTTGATTGGAGCCTTAGCCTTACCTCTGACAAAGAAGTCAATGGCCTCAGCAGTGTCTTGTCTGTTACCGACGTAAGAACCCTTGATGGAGACAGACTTGACAACTTGTTCAAAGACAGACGATTCACACACAGCACCTGCTGGTAGACCAACTAGGACGACGGTACCCAAAGTTCTGACGTACTGGACGGATTGGGAAATGGCCTTTGGTGAAACAGACACATTGATGACACCGTGTGGACCACCGTTGGTAGCCTCTTGAACAGCTTTAACGATATCCTTTTCTTGGGTGAAATCAATGTACACTTCGGCACCTAGGGACTTACACACAGAAGCCTTTTCTTCACCACCATCGATACCAAGGACTCTCAAACCCATGGCAGTAGCGTATTGGATAGCAAGAGAACCCAATCCTCCACCGGCACCGGAAATGGCAATCCATTGACCAGGACGTAGAGCAGCAGTCTTGATAGCCTTGTAAACAGTGACACCAGCACAGAGAATTGGAGCCACTTCAGCGAGATCAGTTCCCTTTGGGATTTTAGCGGCTTGGACAGCATCGGCAGTAGCGTATTGTTGGAAAGAACCATCGTGAGTGTAACCAGACAAGTCGGCTTCTGGACAGTTTGGCTCGGCACCCTGTTGACAGTATTCACAGCCCAAACAAGATCCATTCAACCATTTCACACCGGCGTAATCACCAATCTCAAAGTTGGTGACTTGGGAACCCTTTGCAACAACAACACCAGCACCCTCGTGGCCACCCACCAAAGGCAATTTAGTGTCCAATGGCCAGTCACCCTTCCATGCGTGCAAGTCAGTGTGACAGACACCAGAATACTTGATGTTGATCAAGATTTCGGTTGGTTTTGGAGTTGGGACAGGAATGTCCTTGTACATCAATGGACCACCGTTGGTCTCGAAGATGACAGCTTTTTGAGTTTTTGGAATTGAAGACATTGTAAATTAATTTGTACTAATGATGATCTGAGATGGGAATATGTTTGGGATGGACGGGAGATTCGAGCTCTATTTATACTGCAGCCGGTATATTGTTGGTAATTCGAGTAATCCACTAATGACGTTGTTCTCCTCCTGGGTAGTCAGTCATGCAACCTGACTTTTTCTATGCCGGCGGAGATTTGCAGCAAAAATTGTTTGCTTTACTCCGGCGCGAGACTGGAAGCCGATAATAGAAATTGTATGGTGGTGCTCAGCTAATAAAAGAGTAAAGAGGGGGTGAGCAGGCCGGCTGCAGATAATACTTTTCAGCATTTCCAATTGTCCTCCATGAAATTCACCATTTGACCGTATCCACCCCGCTTATTTCTAGTGTAACGATCTCAACATTGGAATCTACCCAAACCCTGTTGATTTTGCCCAATTCCCCAACCATTGTGACGCCCCTGTACCAGCCGGTGTGTACGGTGCCATAATGCTGCACTTGTGGCCCGGGAGTCGTCCCACCCGTGCAATAACTTCGTCTTGGCCACCACGGAAAAACTTTTGAGCCGCACACCTCCCAATCAGCCTATCGGACTCTACATGCAGGGAGTCAGCCCATACTATCACTCCACCACCCGAGCCGGAGTCCTGCAGTCCCTTGTGGTCGAAACTTCCTGCAAAAGCACTCCGGATATGTTTCTGCCACATTACAACCCAGGAACATGTTTCCTGATTATGAAACATAGCCCCGCGTAGTGAAGGCTGTCTAGCCGGAAGGGAGGAATATTTTTCAGAAGAGTCTAAATTTGTTTTTTCCACCCCGTGTTGGCACGCACCCCAACCGCAGCGCGGGGAGGGGTCTACCCCGCACATTCCCTCCCAGTTGATGGAACTACGGTTATTTGCCAGGTAAAATCAACAAAAATCTGGGGTTCCTGGCCCGAGCCTCCTTTACAATTGGTTGATCTTATACACTTCCATTTACACGTTGACACCAAAGCGTCTACCCTGTGTATCCCCGCTATTTCCTACCAATAAATCCCCAGTAACGTTGATCATTCAACACCCCTATGCTTGGTGGTTAAACGATCATTAATTTTTCGTACCACATGCGATCGACCGAGACCAAACCCAACACGAAAATTAAAAACTTTCATTGGTGGTTGTACCTGCTTTCAATCGGAGTCCACCTGCTTGTCTTTTTCCATCTGGAGAACTCGTAAATTTCACTTTTCTATTGTCGCAAACAAAGACCACCTTTTGTGCTTTTCTTCCTTTCAACCCCACTCGGCCACACCGCACCCCCGCCTTTCTGAACCCTCCTTTTCGGTGCACGGATGTCCTGCGGCTTGGAGGGTTCAGCCACAACTGAGCTTGCTACATGGCCATACTTTGCTAAGGCTTCGGTTACATTTACCTTCTTGGATTCTGCCCGCCTGGATATCTCACTGTTCAAGCCAACTTGCATATATAACAGAAGGTTGCTGATTTGATTAGCTCATCGCTGAGCTAATTCAAGTTTTTTGATGGTGCATCGGTGAAGAAAAAAACATTAATATGCTTATCAATCAGATAACGAGAAGGAAAACAGATTGGAAAGAAATCACCTATTATTCACGACGCTACCGAGCACGGAACTGTTTATAACCCAGTTTGTTGGACCTTTATGACTGAGGCAGTTGCAGGTGAGCATGATAACCAGTCGGGCACGACAGGCTCTAGCAACAAGGAAAAAGACGAGGAGCTTGCCATAACAAGGAAGATCGATGCCTCGAAACTACGACGTACCACGAGAATGTCGAAGACCTGCTACAGCTGCAAGAAAAGAAAGGTGAAGTGTAATTTTGAAGTTCCATGTGATCGGTGTATTGCAAGAAACAGGGGTCATCTTTGTAGCCGAGAGCCAATCGTAGTGGACGGATTGGTGGTGAATGCGGGACAGGAAGGCGAGGTGTTGGCAGAGATGAAGTTCTCACAAGAAAACGAGGTGCTGAAGAAGAAAATCGGAGATTTGGAGAAGACGATTTTGACACTCCGAAGCGAAAAAGGCGACCTGGAAAAGAGTCTCAGACTGGCAACAAAAGAGTCCGTTGATGAATTGTCTCTACATACTGAAAACCCGCAGCCCTATAAAAAAGCAAAACGAACACTGAATTCTGATCTACAACATGGAATCAACCTTGAAATGTCTAAGAAGTGGGACAGTTACTCGGTGGTCATCAGTCTTTTGAATAAAGGTTTGGCCGAAGGTCTACAAGATGATGAGGATAAAAATTTTGATGCCAATACCGAAGAGTGGGCCAGATTAACCAATAAGAATTTGATGAAACAAATCAGAAGACACGATGAGAAATCGGATGTTTGGAACTACCAACTTAGAGTGATTGGGGATCTGACGAAATCTCAATCAGATTTGATTTTAAAGTCAGCATTACGGCTTTTATTTTTGCATAATGTGATCAATAAGCAGGCTTTCTTGAAAGAATACGAGAGCTATTGGGCAGATGATACAATTGCCGAAAAACACATCACTCCATTCTATTCGAAACCAAACAAAGACTATCTGTTTCTGTGCCAATACTACATGCTGTTGTGTATTGGTGTCTATTACTCTGACGATTCCCTTCAGCTGGCTCTGGGATTTTCAGATGAAGACTGGGATTTCTTTCCTAGGGTCTTTTTTGCTTGTGGGATGGAATCTCTTAATAGAGGCAGATATATGACGTTCCCAAACATGAAATCAATTCAATTTTTTTCTTTACTCAAGCTCTGTGCTCACCCATTGGGAGGTATCCATTTGCAAAATTGTCTGCTGGGTACTATGGTCTACAATGCTCGGAAGTTGAATCTTGACAAGCTTGAGGGCGTTGAAGATGAGGATGAAACAGAGTTGAAGCTACGACTTTGGTGGTCGCTAGTCAATGTCGATTGGTATGAGGATCAATTTAGATACTCATTAATAGCTAAGGGAAGCTTCAATACTCCTATGCCTCGCAAATGGCTCATCGAGGATAAAGTCTTGGATTGGGACAATTACTATCAACGGTTTGTCACAAGCGTTGCCACCATCAAGAGAAACTATTATTTTGACGACACAATATCAAAGCATGAATTGACTCTAGAATCTTTGAAGAAAGCTGATCTGGAACTCAGAGTCTTGGAAATCAAGGTGACGAAGGACTTTGAAATTTATATGGATGAAGAGAGACTGAACAAAGATTCCGATTTCCGTACGACTGTTAATTTCATGAAGTTTTTAACGGACTATATTGTCTTGCAAGAAAGACTGGACATTAATAGCAAAATGTCGACTTTCATGACCTATGATGAGTGGACTACAAACTGTTACGAAGTATGTTGCAATTGTGCACGAACCATCATTTTAAATTACTCTAACCCTGAAATACCCATGCTTTTCAAAAAACCTTGGTTTGTGTGTGAGATCGCTGTTTCTGCAGCTGTGTTCCTTCTAGTTGATTGCATGTTGAACAAGCAAATTGTGAATCACCAGAAATCTGCAATATCTTTGGTGCAAAGAATTTTGCCGGTTCTCAGTTCTCATAAGCTGATCATGAGACCTGCTGTCAGAGGAATTTATGTTATACAGAAGCTCATCAGCTTGATGCTTGGTGGGGATAATGGTAACAGTATTAGTAGACTCAGAAATATCACAAAAAATCGTGAAATCTCTGGGTCTGCTAATGTCCCGGAGAATGGAGATGTTTCCTCGAATGTCTTGCCCCCAATTCTGCATAAGCCGGATCTAGATTATACGAGAAGTGTTCCTATTAAAAAGGAACTCAAGTTTATCAATCTTTCCTCTCATCCATTTGCGAAAAAGACGACTCCGCCGCCTGCTTTGCCTGTGGTTAAGTCATCTCCAAACTCAAAAATAGGTAAATCTCCACAGATTTTCAATGATCATCAAACCCATCCGCTTGGACCATTAATACCTGCTGGGTTTCGAAAGGACAATTTTAGTGGTAGCAGAACTCCTCTAATGGACCCTCAGACACCTTTCTTACCACCCAATGATCCGAATCTAGACGATGGGGTACAATTGCACTCTGCAATTTTAGACATTTTAGGAGATCATGGATGGGGTCAATTTTTGGATTCGATAGACGATTTCTCAATGTCATTTGATGTTTAGTTTCGACCAATAGTGCATAATAGATAGATGTTTAAAACAAAAATAGTGGCATAAAAAAAAATAGGTATGGTTCCTAGCAGGATCGAACTGCTGATCCCCGCGTTATTAGCACGATGCCTTAACCAACTGGGCCAAGGAACCTATTACCTGCCAAAAAAAAGTTTTTTTCTATGATGAACGAGTAAAAGAAAAACCAGGCAACTCCAACAAAGCAAGGTTATAAGATCAAGTAATTTAATATCCGCAAATTTTAAACTCCTTCAAGGTTCAAACCCATATCATTCCAATTACCAATGTTCAATAAATATTTACTTTTATTAATATACAGGTATCTTCGGGCTACGAAATTCTCTTCTGTAAAGCCATCACATCTTCAATCTTATTCAATGCCAAATCTAAAAGCTCCTTGCGCTCTTGAAGCTCAATGTGCTTTTTAATCTTCGGATCCTCTTTGGCAAACTGTTCAATTTGTTCTGCAGTAAGTCCTGAACTTAGTTTCTTTTCAAGCTCTCTAGGGAAGCTATAGTAGAAGTCGCTCAATAATTCGACATTCAAGAATAGCACAGCAGTTTGTGTTAGTTTTTCAGCAACAACGTCCATGAAAACTTCAGGACACTTGTACTTGTTCTCCTTGTATTTGCAGGAAGAAGACTGTAAGAATTTCAATCTCATGCCGAGTAAATTTGCTCTTTCTTTAAGGAACATGGCTTCTCTTCCACGAAGTAACAAACCAGGACTAAATCCAAGGTTTTCTCTTGCAAGATTCTCGCCTAAAGCATTATTCTCGTTTTCCAAATAGGTCGTAATTTGTTTTAGCTTATTGCCTCCGAGTGTTTTCTTCAGGTCGTTGTAAGCTGCAGTACATTGCCGCATTTCCTCCTTTAACAACATTGTGGCATGCTGTCTGCTCAGACTCCACTCTCTCTCATCAACTTCGATCTCGTACTTATATGGCTTTATGCAATTCTCCACCTGCTCGGCAGTTGAATTGTAGCGAGTTGTCAGGACCGCAATTGCTGCGTCTTGAATGGCCTCTTTAATCATTGGATGAGATCTCAATTCACTGTTGTCCACCAGAACATTTATTTCGGTCAATATAGCATCAGTGATTAAGGTGGTAGCCAATCTTCCAACCCCTAGTTTAGTGAGGCTAGCAGTAGCCAGGTCCAGCTTCCTATGCCAAAAAGTATCATTAGCAGGAGCACCTGCTAGCTCCTCCAACGAGGGCTCGATCTCATGCTCTTTCTTGACCTTAGCATTCTTGACTGGTGGCTTATTCCAGTATCTCAATGCCACAAGATCCAACACCTTTTGATCGAGTTCACTACGAAGCAATGATCTAAGTTCTGGCCTTCCAAATTTCTCGCTGAACTCTTTGATAGCTAGTTTCAAATTATCGATAGTCTGGGCCATATACTTCTCACTCGTTAAATCCCTATCGTTGAACTCCACCTTGTATTGGTAGCTTGCTTCTTCCAATTCGTTGGTCACAAGAGCATGCATAGGCTTCAAGGAAGTGGCCATGGATTTCTCCAAAACTCTCATCAATTTTCTCTTCAACAACCTTGTAGTCACTGTGGTGCCAACAAAGACGTCTTTATGCTCTTTGAAATAAGCCCTCTCAAAATTTTGTTGAGCAATATATGCCTGGGCACCCGTTTGTCTCCTAAAAAGCGACGCCGACGGAGGAGTTCTGGTGATCACACCCACATAGCCCATACGCAGAGGATATTTCTTATTGGTGAGCATCTTTCTAGCCTGCTCGGAGTCGATCAAGTCCAGCTTGGTGATCACACCAATAGTTCTTTCTCCACGTGGATCTGCCTTTTTTGCAGCCCGTAAGGCCGAGGAGTTTGCAAGATCAACATCTGCTGCGCTGATTGCCAGAATGATATTTGGCTCTTGAAGATAACGATCACAAAGATCCCGGATTTTATTCTTCAAAGTAATTGGCTGATCAGCTGCCTCAATCTGGATATAACCAGGTAGATCGACTAGCGACAAATCGGGCACTTTTGGAGATCTGATAACCAGCTGAATAGGATCATTAGAAACAGCCTCGGTTTCTGGAACAGCCATGTTGAGATCAAAAAGAATCTTCTGAACTTGCTGGAAATCTGTCATGTTATACATTTTCAAGGCTGGAAACTCAGCAACCTCAGCAGCTAGCGTATTATCGTTGACTAAAGTCAGTTCTATCGGTCTTCTGGTGACCATGTTGGAACCCTTTGGAAGGAACTCCTGGCCAACAATAGATTCCAAAACAGACGATTTTCCCGAACTCTGAGATCCTACAACCACAATTGAGGGCAACTGAAGAGAATTGGATCCCCCAATATTCAGGAGAATACTTCTAATCTCGATCATTTGTCTAGTTAAGTTCAGCATTGCATCTTCGGTGTTGTCTGTGGTGTTCTCATCATCATCGTCTTCCTCTTCATCTATTTGTTCTTCCTCTTGTTCGTCATTATCTTGAGAGAGTCCTAGGGCAGCTGCAGCCCCGGATCCCCCAACTGCCATGCCACCAGAACCTCCGTCATCTCCACCTCCTTGTCCGCCACCAGACCCTTCAAAAATTCCACCAAATAGATTTCCAACATCGTTTGCCAAATCTCCGGCAAATTGCCGTGCCGCATCCAGTTGCGATTGCGTATAGGTGGTAGCCTGATCAAACTTATAAACCACATAAGATCCAGCAGCTGCCATGCCTCCTCCCAAATAAGCAGGAACA
Organism: Ogataea mattraensis; assembly: GCA_030564055.1. Taxonomy (NCBI): domain Eukaryota; kingdom Fungi; phylum Ascomycota; class Pichiomycetes; order Pichiales; family Pichiaceae; genus Ogataea; species Ogataea mattraensis. The sequence goes on along the minus strand of JAJMLE010000003.1, from coordinate 914,215 downwards.
CGGGCAACCTTGGCAGCTGCCTTTCCTAAACCAAAAATGGAAAACCTTCTCAAATTTCCTGTTGTTAAGGACGACACATTGCGAGCCTTAGTTCTTGGAAGCTGTGTGAAGATATATCGTTGTGTTTGAAAAGTAGAAAGCTGTTTCGACAGCAATAACGAGGTAAGAGGCAGCTGGTTGTATCTCAAAGCAGTGCGCTTACACAAAGTAAATGGGACCATTGCACATTACCTGATTAAAAATATCAAATCACTAAGTATTAACAAACTAAGTTTATATCATCTCATCTATTTTGCCTCTGTCTAAAATTTTAAAGTTGTTTCGCATTGCGTCGATCGACTCACCAATGACTTTCGACGTTAAATATAATATTAATTACTGTTTTTCAAGAAACTTTAGATGCTCCATGAACTTCCCGCTGCAAAACTCTTCACGGGCCTCGGGAGTGCTCAGTTGTTCTCGGGTCCTGGTGTAGGTTAGATCAATTTTGTCCACACACAGGAAATCGTACATGACTTTCCAGAAGTCATACTCGTAGTTACCAGGTATCTGGCCCGACTGAAGCACCCGAAGATGCTCGTTGTTATCTCTGATAACAAAGTCGTGAAGCAATTCGTCTGGATATAATTTGGGGAAGTTGCAGTGGGCAAAGAGAACACTGGTTCTCTTCTCATCATCCATAAACCTGTCAATCACAGAGGCTGCAAACTCTTCATCTGAGTTCTTATGGATTTCAATAAATTCCAAAAACCCTTGATAATCTAGCACAGGGTCATATTGTAACATTCCAACTCCTCTATAATCTCCATTGTTCCAAAATCCGTTCACATTAACATTCTTTTTCAACTGGTAGTACTCCTTTCCAAGAACAGTGGCCGCAGCAGGAAATGTGTCCTTATCCCCCTCTCCAGCAACACCCTGGGCAAGCAGGTTATAATAGCCATCAGGACCATAGGCATTGTAATATAGCGAAAGCAAAACAACGTCTGCATTATATTTTTTTGAAATCAGCAATTGCCCAGACTCGGTGCTTTTGTCAGGAATAGCACCAAGTCTGTCGTGGAATGGAATCAAAGATTTGGCATCTTTTGGTCTTAAGTTGTAATGTTGAGAAGGTGGAAGGTCCACCTGACAGTCCCTCACTCTCACATTTTCAACAGTAACGCCAGCAATATCATAAAAAGTTGGACTGGTAGATCTTTTCCAAAAGTCAGGCCAACAAACCATATGGTATTCAGTAAATGGTGGTTCATGAAACAATTCTTTGGTGACAGGAGCCACTGGAATATCATCACTGTCTAGCAAGAGAAGATTTTCAAAAGATGATGCCAACAGGGCAATTCCTTTGTACTGGTATTTATTAATTTCAATTTCCTGCTCGTAATTTTCACCAAGTAGATCGGACAAAACCACACATTTGGCATTCAACGCTGGAAGATACTGTTCGCAGAATTCTGCTTCGTAGCTGCTTCTGTGTGGAATGATCACTTCAACAGGCAAATTTCCTCCATTCAGTCTCATCAATTTCAACGAGACCAAAGTAAGCCAAGAGTAATTATCACCACCAATCATCACCACACCGTCTCCATGATATAGACCCTCAGGGAACTTCAAATCTTTGATTTTCTCAAGAATCTTGGCATGACTTTCCTTAAAGCTTTGCACAAAATTGTCATCAAATTGTAAAAATTCTCTTAATATGTCTTCTGTCAATAGACTATGCCCCAGTGGAGAGTCATCCCTATTGGACCGATGGTCAGTGTACCGAACGCTTGGTCTGACTGAAGCTATCATTTTAAAGATTGCCTTGATCACTTGTGCTCTGCTTTTCTGGAAATCTTCTTTCGAAACCGGCTGCGTGTCTGTTTCTTTGGATTTTGGTTTATCGGTTTTCGCTTTCTGAGGCGCTGCAGTACCTGCCGTGTATACACTGTCCAATGTCTTTGACATTTCTTCCAACCCAGTTTTTGGAGCACCTCTATGCAGTGAATCCAGAATCTTGTCTGGTTCCATTTCCAACGTGTCATTTGCACTGTGGAGAATGTCTTTTATTCTGGTATTTTCATCCAATTTTGAGCCATGAATTGTGTGGAAATTTGTCGTGTATACCAACACAGTTGCCAAAATCGCCACCAACAACAAAGCATAGTTGCGTCTAAAGCGCAGCCCCAAAAACTGCATTCTGGACATCTTTCTCCCACAATTATTCCACGTTTCAAAATCAACCCAAAACTTTAGTAGACAGCTGGCTGTTTGGTATTAATAGTTCAGTTTAAACCTCGTGAGGCAGGGCCCCAGGAAAAAAATACATCGTGCATCCAGCAAGAAGCGGCTTATTTTTTTTCTCGGGAGAGATGCTGCCTGGCTGCACGCGTGCAATCTCAACTTTCGTACGCAATTAGTTCCGACATACAACGGCGGAGGTGATAACTCTGCCGTACACCAGACTCACTTGGAAACAGAGAACCCGAAACCTCAATGGAGGCCCAAATACAAAGAACGTGCGCTGACAACCTCGTATTCGGATGTATAGTTAATTCTTAATCCCGCAGATCCTCTATATTTTCCATTTCTGGGCTGGCACTGAACTCGCTTGAAAACCAAAGATTTTCTTAGCCAGTGCCAATCTCATGCTGCCGTGCACGCACCACCACATATATCGCTGCTGCAGATAAATAAATAGATACTGTAGCTGTACATTTCACCACAGCAGTAGAGATACCACATCCGTGCACAAGAAACAGTTCCAGTCACGTGAGACTACAAATAAAACAGACAAGTCTGAAATCCAGACGACACCACAGAGCTTGTCTGTCCTCATATTTCTAGCCAAACTTCTAAAGTATCATATACACCAATACACCGTAACATACAACTAAACTACAAAACAAAACTTTTGAACTTCTCTTACTGCATCTCATGGTCACTTTCGTCAAAGTCCTCATCATCCTCGTCATCAAAGAAATATTGCAACCTGCTGGCCGAAGAACCTCCATCGTCGTAGTATCCTTGCGTCGTAGTGGCAGTCGATGAACAAGGAGTCACGGTGCCGTTGTAGCCGTTGCGCATATAATTTTCCACTTCATTGGAAGGCGAGCTATCAATGGCCAAAGCTGAAGAGTTTGCGTTTCCCGTTTCTCCCAAATACAGCCTATAACCATCAATACCGTGCGATAGCTTGTTTAAATCAAATGTCGAATTCTTCTCTATGGTTTTCTGCATCACATTATTATCTCCCAACCAAGTTCTAATGTTACCCACAGGAGTGAACTGGATGTATCCCCCGTCTGGATGATGAAATCTCGGATACTCGTTCAAATCTATGTTGTCCAAGGTCAGATGCTGTGGCACATGCGGACTCGAGTTGCTGTCACCGGAGCCAGACTTGACTTTTTTATAATTATTTTCGTAATCGGAATTTCTTCTTTTGCTTCTAGTAGGCGTCGACACATTGCTAAAGCTTCTATACGACGTTTGCGGTGACCCTGTTTGTCGATGGTCCTGATAATTGAGTTGATGATGCGATAACATAGATGGATACATCATAATCTGAAAAATTTCACGCGTATCTATATCTGTTTTCCAGTGAACAATATACCCTAACGAGCCCTTGAAACCTTGATTTAACTTTCCCTTCTTACCAACTGGCTATGATCCTGATGATTTCCAGCATCAACGTTCTCTCCACCAGACCTTCCTCCTCCACCTATCTTTGCTCTTTTCCTCGCAAGAGGAACTTTTGCGTTTTTATACTCTTTCCTCGGTCTGTCGTGCGCAACCCACCTTTTTTCCTCTTCTCCTTGCACGACTATTACCAGAAAGCACAGTGGTGAAATTTTTTTCCTCCTTTTTTTTTTTGTCTTGTGAATCCGCCCGCAGCAGAGCTGGCTGTGGGCTGCTGGCTGGGCCTTTGTCCATATACACCCGGACACCGTCGAGTAATCCACACCTGTGCACTGAGCAAATTTTATTTTTACACCTCTTGTGTCTCCTCTATGTAAGCGTCTGCTTATCAAAAAAAGCTACTCATCTTCATCTTGTGTAATAAATATATCTTTCTTTTCATCATTTTATTGTCATCTCAACCATGGATTTGTCAAACTTGTCGTCTAATTTGCCATTGTCGCACCCGATTGACGATGATTCCATAGATCAAATTAATAAGGAGCTGTCGAATGAGTTCAAGCTGGGGGCACGGTCGATTGCCGCTTTGTACCGACTTTCAAATGCCAAAAACTCACTATTAAAGGCAAAAGGATATCTTAGTTGTGTCAACGAATTGCTTATGTTACTGGAAAGTGACGAGTCGATTGAAACAGTTGAAGATTTCAGGGCCATTTTGCTGAGCAAAAGGGCCGAGCTGACAGGTAACCCCCAACTTTCGGACAAAGTCCAAGACGAAAATAGTCTGGAGCAACCTACATTTACTGAAACATCTCATGAATCCAATACAGTTGAAGGAAAGATCCCACAGGACTACAAATTCGAATTTGCTTCCACAGGGGCCGCCAGTCCCCACTTTCCTCCTTCAAAAGTTCCACTTTCGATCCAGCATTCAAACCTGAAACACACACATCCTCACCACTCCAGTCCTCCCCAACTTTCCACCAAGCTCACCAAAATGAAAGAAGTATATCTGAAAGCTAACGAAAAGAGCCAACCTCTTCAGAGCGATGATGTGGTGGCGGAGTGCTCAGTCGCCGAGGACGACATCGAGGAGCAGTCTAACGATTCAGATGAGAGCATGAACGCAGACGAAGGTCTGAAAAGACGCGTGATTAATAGCAGGCCTGGAACGAAAAAACCACGAGTGGTGAGTTGATACCCGGCGATTTATCCAAGCACAGCATTTAGCATTATTTATTTTACTTGCCCTTTAATAGCATCAAATTTTAATATTCTAATTAGTTGAAGTAAGATTCGAGCCGTTTAATCGAGTCCGCATATCGTTTGCTGGCACTGTATGAGCTGGTGTTCCTGCTAGACATGCTGTTGGAAACCGAGTCGCTGAAAACCAATCTCACCATATTTCTGTAATCTTCAAGACTAAACATGTCTTTGTTTGGATCGTTTTTTATCCGATCCACAATCCCGTTATCCGTGCTTTTAAACATTTCAAAATACGTAATTGACCTGGTGAAATCAACACTTGTAGGATCCTCCATGACATTCCGCAACATCTGTTGAATCACTCGAATGTTTAAGAACAGCTTGAGCACTCCGAACGAGTTCAATTTCAAAATCCGATTCGATTGCCAAACCATCAACCAATCAATAAGAGTTGGAATACCAGAAACTATCTGCTCTTTCAATGTTGTTCCTAAAACCGAGTCCAACACATTGGTGTTTTCAGCAAGCTCCTGATTTAAAGTTATAACATCTCCATCAATTTCTTCGGTTTCAGAAACAGGCATCCAGATGTCTTTACTCAGCATTGTAATAACGTGCCAGATCGACCTGGCTTTTAAACTGTATCTAAGAATCAGCTTGGCTTGAATTGTAATGTCCTCCATCTTGGAAACGATCTTATTGAAACTATCGATAGATTCACCACAGAGTGCCAAAAACGATGAAGGCACAGACGTTTCTGCAGAAACAGAAACATGACCAAAGACCTGGTGGTCCATGAATTGCCATGTATCTTTCAATGATGCCATATTGGAGCTGCTTGCATTTGTAGGTTCGACCTCCCGTTTGACTTGAGGGAGCCATTTCAAAGTTGCCTCTAAACTGCCCACCAATTTGGCTAGCATCTCAAATCTCAAGCGATCAAAGAGATCCTGTTGTGAAATCTTTTTGAAAGTCTTTTCTCCAGCTTTGAAAAGATGTTGTAATTCCTCACTTGCAAGACTTGAATCACCTGCTATTATCTTTGTGGAGATCGCAACAAGCTCTGCATCATTCAACCAATATGGAAGAATTTTAGTACTTGTGGAATTCATCAGATCCCTTGGAATATAGTTATGAAACATTGATTGGAACCTGAAAACCATTCTGTCCATGATTTTAAATATAACATGCACATAAGGGCCTCTATAATATAGGGACGTGTTGAAAACTTCAAACAGATTTCTGAAAAATCTCTCAAAAACCAAAGTATTCTGGAACTCAGACCCATTCTCACCTTTCCAATTGATTTCACAAGCTTCTTCAAATTGATACATCAAGGTATTTTCCAATTGAGCCAAGAAAATCACATCCATGAAGTGGTTGAAGAACGACAAAACAGACTTGTCTCCAGGATCTGGGAAGGTGTGAGTGGCACCACCAACAAAAAATAAAAACTCTTCTATTATGACACTCATGTTAAAGATGTTTGGAGGCACTAGCACATCTCTTTTGCTTGTACGGTCGTTTTCAATGAAAAGTGATCCGTTTTCAAGTTTTAATGTTTCTGCTTGACCAGGAAACAAGTTTTCCACCACTGTATGAACCTGCTGCGTTGAAAGTAAACTGTCGTCAATGGTAAGTTTGGTGAATTGTATAATTGGCTCGGTACCGTTATCGATGAAATCCTTAGGAGTTCTGGCAAATGGATGGCTTCCATCAATCTTGTTTGATTGTTCCACATTGTCCAAAAGACTTTCATCCACTAAGTAGGCAACTAGAATTGAGCTGAGTTGCTTCTCTAGAATGATCCAGATTTGCTGGAAGTCATAGTTGTAGCCATGTTTTCTTGCAATCTCCAAAATAGCTCTATGACTCTGCAACAAAGTCATTGCTCTTTTGAATAACAGCGAAAACAAATCTTTCAGTGTCGTACCATTCATGCTTCCTAAGATAGATGAACTGAAATCAAAGAGACTGGCGGATTTTGCAGATGCGGTATTGGCAATTTCCATCTGTTCTGGGTATTTGATTCGTATTTCATCCGAAGACCGATTAATCATTTGCCTCACCTCTTCGGAGCCTCTATCCAACAAAATCTTTAAGCACTCATCCAAACGTCCCATTTCTATTACTATTTCCAGATAATCGTTGAACAGTTGGAAATTGTGTACATCGTCTCCAGGTGACACTCCTTCATCAACTTGCGAGTTTAATTGCGATACAAATTGAAATAGAGGGCCATTGATTGCCTTGGAGACATCATCTATATCTGTGGTAGACATTTTGAGTAATCGTGCTTTGGTAGTCTCATCATATATCGAGTTATTGGATCCGTCAATTTTAAAGTATATCAATGCGTTCATGTCTTCTATAATTGCATCAAATAAAGCCTGTGATTGTAATCGAAGCGACTGCTGTAAAGAAGAAGTGGCATCGAGTTGCCACAGCCCATATTGTTCGGCCATTTTGAATGACAACGAAACAACATCCTGTGCTTTCTGGAACTTCTTCTCTGCAATAAGCCCATCAATTTCGTCCACAGAGTCCATTAACTCACTAATTTTATCCAATATGTCAATCACATCACCATTCTGTTTTTGTTTGTTGTTCAATTCCCGAATCACCTCTGAAGGAGTATTCATCGACGTGGCTGCGTCTGCCAATTCGGATCGGATTCTTTCAAGATTCAATTGTGATTCCACCACTGTCTCCACGGTGATTCCATACGAACTAATGCTGTCATTAAATGCTTCAAAATGCTCATTAACCGCCTGCTTGAGGATCTGAGAAAAGTTGCTTTTCAACTCTGCAAATTGTGGTTGTTTGTGGGCCATTCCCACAGACGAGCTGTCCAACAACGGCAGCACAATTTCCAACGGATTGCAGCCTGGTTTCAGCAAATCGGGCCATTCCTGGCTCACAAATCTCAAACAGCTCTCCAATTCGTCCAGACTTTCTTCCATCCTACAAAAAACTTGTCTAGCTGTCTACCTATCTATCTTTACTTGTGCCTTTATTATTTTCCAAAATTCGTGTTTTTGTATTTTGTAAGAAAAGCTAACTCCTGCCACCTCAAAAACTATAGACGCGTCGATCGTCCAAAGTCGTCCGACTATTACAACTTGGACTTGACTAATTGCTATAGATGCTTGATAACTTCCTCGAAACTGGAGGAAATCACCTCTCTAGTCTTCTCAACTCCTAAGTAAGTGATCTCTCCGTCTTTAACGACCAAAGCATATCTCAAAGTCTTGAACGGACCGTACTTGTCTCCTGGCTTTGATAATCCTAGCTTGGCACTGAATTCTGCACCTGGATCGCTAGCAAACTTGACCTGACCCTTGTTGCCTAAAGCCTTTCCCCATGCAGCGGTGACAAATGGGTTATCAGCAGTAAGAACAATGATCTCGTCCGCACCTTTGCTCTTCAACTCGTCACTACGTTCCACAAAAGGAGGAACATGGGTCTCTGTACAGGTTGGAGTGAAAGCGCCAGGAGCAGCCACAATCACAACAGTTTTCCCTGCTACCAATGGTCCAAGATTCAATTCTGCAGGCTTTGCAATCGAGCAAATGTTCTCGTTTTCCGGTGTGTATGGAACGTAACCAAGAGCAATATCGGTTGGTAATTTAGCTGTCATTGTTAGTAATCTTTTCTTCAACATGAAAGCTAGCATTACTTACTTCCTAGATATTCCGACATGATGATTGATAGTTGAGTGATAACACTTGTACCTGATGAAGAGTGTTTTGCGTGGTTGACGAGACGGCCTCCATCTATTTATCGGGAGAATTTTCTGACCACCACACACGACTTTTCATCTCCGATCCAAAAAGGTAGAATTGCTACATACAGTCTATCAAATGTCAATAAATAACAAAACCAAAACACAAACTCATATTGTCAGGTCTTCGAGCCGGTCAATTGCAGCCTTGGTCTTCATACACACTCGTGTGCTCAACTCGTAATCGTCTCCGCCGTAGCTCTGCGACTTCTTTAGCCATTCCTTAGTCTCTTCTAGACCTTCCACTCCACGTAGTTTCCAACAAAACAACGCCTTCTCATACAAGGCTGTAGGATACAACCATGGATTTTCGGTCAACTTGACCAACCTTTCAGATGACGAAACTTCCCCAGTTTCTGTGAGATTGCAAATGACTAAAGAATCCAGCACATCAACTCCCTTATCTATCCGGCCCAGCCTTCTCAATGCAATTGATTGCAGCGTGGATCTTATCATTCGTTCCTCTTTCATCTCTTTCAACTTCACATATGATTTTCCAGTGTTTGGATCCACCAAATCCATTTTATCGTCTTTCGTGACGTTAGCAGAGTATCCAAGAAGCTTGATCGAAAGTTCTAAACTTTCCTCTGTCATTCGGTTGTATCCATTCCAGAAATAAACTAGCTCATGAATCAACGATGTTCCAATGGAATCCAAGAAGGAAAGACCAGTAGATGCCTGTGTCTTTTGGATCTGTTTAAGTTTTCTTGAAATGAACTTCTCAAATGGTGGAATTTTGGAGTTGAACTTTTTCTTTCCAATAAGAGAAGGAGCAGCTTGTAAATACTTTTCAGCTTGGTTTTTATATTGTTCTTTCTTTGTCAGATCCACCTTATCTTTACCATTATTTTCGACGTTCAATCCTGTAATGCACATCCGATAACACTCCAAATAACATGCTCCGGCAAAGTAAGTGTAAAGACAATGCGAATACGAGTTGATATTGATGAGCTCCAAAAACTCGTCTCCAGCTCTTTCAAATTTGTGCAAAAAAGCTAGAATCAATGCCCGATCAAATCCAAGCAAAGCATCAACTTGTTTCATCTCACTCTTGTGGGTAGAATCCATCAATTCCACAGCCTCTTCTAACCTTCCACGACTTGCAAGCATTCTAGACTCTTGCAAAAGCCACAGATTCCCGTTTGGAAACAATGCCCGTGCATGTAACAGGGTCGAGATCAACTTCGGACCCGGGTGTAATAAGGTTGGCTCTCCATCGCCAATGGAGGCCATTTTTTCAAGTGCAAATTTCTGTTTCGCTTTCTCTTTCTTAGTGGATGAATTAGTCTTGGCTTTTGTCAAAGTGGCCATAGAAGTGCGGGACACCAATCTTTTAAGTTCTTCAGTAGACGGAAGATCAAAATCCACGTCTGTGAATTGGAAAGGCCCGTCGTAAAATACCAAAAGAGCCAGAACTCCAAGACCTCCATGTATATTTCTTTCTCTGGCAGCCTTCCACACCATCTTGAGACCATTTTCTCTAGACCCTTTAAATCCAACCACAGACAAAACACGTCCAATTGCTGGAGGAATCAACGAAAGAACCACTTGCAAAATTCCAAAACATAGATTCACTCCTGAATGAATAAATTCATCTACTGTAGGAACATTGGTGTCACCATATGACACTTCATATCCTTCTGTATCCATCGTCTCTCCATCTGCACGATCTTTGAAACCCAGGTTTTTTCTAAGAGATTCAGAAACCGGCGGATTGCCAATATGTTCTCCATTGATCCGGGCTTTCCTGATCCTATAAAGCTTTTCCAGCTTCTCAATAACTTCAGTGTCCTTAATATTTTGCTCAGTCATTAAAGAAGGAACATCCGCAAACTTTTGCGATGAAGCCAGGCTAGCAGTGGAAGAATCGCTGTTCAAAGTAAGATTTTTCAACCCAACCAAAGACGACTGTCTTTCCATGTTCTTGCTGATCTCGTCAAGTGTATGATAAGCGCGTCTCAACTTCAACAAGGCTTTGGCACTTTCCACCATACTTTCGCTTAGCAACATCAACAGAGCACTTAACAAATTGGCTTCTGCATAAGTCACTGCCCATTCTGTTCCTGGTGGATAAATGGCCGAAGTCTGGATTCTATTTTTCTCTGCAAACGTCTTTTCTTTCCATGATGTCGATTCTGCTGCCACTAGAGCATCGTTGGCCTTCCGCATAGTCGTGGGCTCAAATCCCAGCGTGGCCTCAATGAACTGGATCACTCCCAAGGCCAGCTGTGCCACTGGAGACTGATCACTCGACCTCAGCAGCCGATACCCTTCTTCTGCACGATCATCCATCACATAGTCCATCGCCTTAAGTGCATTTTCATACGCCAAGGCCTGTTCAACCACTCTTCTTACCTTCTGCTCCTCGTTCAGCCCCCCTCCAGAACTCCGTAATCCAAGTGCCTGCAACATTGCTGTGTTTTATTCTTCCGAACGGCTCCGACTAGTCGCCAACAAATAACCCCTCTAACTACTTGCTATTGTCCAGTTTAAGAGCTTCGATTTCGGTGTTCAAACTCCTTTTGCCAGCGCAAAATTGCTGCCTGCCTTCACCTTTCAATTTCTACACAGACACACTGGCACACCGTTTCGCACCCACCGGCAGCACGCTGCTGACGTCAGCACGCTGCGCAAAAACATAAATTATATTCTGGCTGCACGGCCCGCGAGAGAAAACGTGCAACGGCACAATTATTAGGGCCCCCTCTTGCTTTCCGCTTGTAGAAACGAAGATCGGTAAAAGTGTATTTATTGTAAACGAAAGAAGAAAAGAAACATGAAATTCGAAACTTTTAGAGAGCTTTAAAAAACCAGTCTATCAAGGGTGGTGGTGAAACACCCGCGCCTTAGGAAGAGGACGAAAACGAAGCAGCGTATTCGAGATCATCTGCGTTCAAGAAATCAGAACCAATTTCCTGCAATTGTCTCCAAACACTGTTTTGGCAATCAACTGGCCACCATGGAGTCTCCCAAACTCTGGTCAAAATTCCAGCTGCATGGGCGGTATCAACAAACGAAGCTAGCATGTCGTATTGAGTGCTGTTCATTCCATCCACAGAGGTAACGTCTCCAACCAGAGCTGATAGCGAGGCAGAAGCAATTGGACTGATGGTGCTGGTGCTGTTAAGACCAGCCAAGTTTCCATCGTAAAAGATATCACGAACCTCAAGATTGGCAACTCTTTCGTATGGAGTGTTACCAGTACCAATGACTGTAATAGGGCCGGTACTCCAGGTGTCGTTGTTGGTGTAGTAAGTAGTCAACCATCCTTGATCTCTCAATGGTTGCAAGGCTTCCGAGACAAGAGGGAAGGTGGTTTCACCATCGGTCTTCATGTCAATGAACAAATACAAAGTAGAACCGGAGTCGGTATCAAACACTCCATTGACGCTTGGATCGGTCTCAGTGAACTTAGTCTCAGTGTTGAACTGACTCAACAAACCCATCAAAGGGCCAAGATATAGAGTCTCCAAAGTTCTTTCTGGAGTCAGTGAGCCCAAGTTGTGTCCAACATAAACCTCAGAGTCGTTTAGCTCAGGGAAAACCCAAACATCAGCCTCAACAGATTGAACACCCAATTGAAGAGCCATCAATAACGGAACTTGTCTCCAATAGTCATTATGGGAGTGGATTTGCTTGACAAACACATTTTTCGTCAAGTCTTTGGAAACTTGGAAAGTTTGAACAATGTTTGGGTTTTGTAACATTGAGGCGCTGGCAATACCAGCCAAAGAGAGAAGTTGGAAAAACAACATATCTAATGATAACGAATGGTTTAAAGAAAAACTTTAGTCTATGAACCGCCAACCGGCCAAACCTCTCTTCTTTTATAGATCTTGCAACTTTTCGAGTTTGTAATACGTGGCCCTTACCGATTATCGATTCTATTCAAGGATGCCATGTGCCTAGTTAACTTATCCGAAAACAGCTTAGAAATTAGTTTACCCCAGATTTTTGCTTTTAGTTTGTTCTGCTTTTGGTAATTTTTTTATACCTCTATTGTATTGCAATTACATAATCAAGATTGTATGCACGACGATCATCTTAGGAAGTAATTAAACTTGCCTGCTTGCTGTCTGGAATCCCAATCTCCGGCGGCCTTAAAGTCCCACTGGAGCTCAATGTCGAGCTCTCTGTTGTTGGTATGGTTTGGTCTGGAAGCTAGCGAGCCTTCGATGACTTCTCCCTTTTTAACATCTAACACCTGATCCATGTACAGGATGGTTTGTTGCCAGTGAGTGTAGTTGGCATGTGGGCCTGTTGAAAACACGACCTTCTCTCCCTTGGAATCGCTTGGAAATTCGATATCAAACCAAGCAACAAGCGCATGGGCCAGATCGTCCCGAACAGCCTTCAATTTGAATTCCTTGTGGAAGGCCAGCTGCTCAATGGTGACAGTATTGAGATCAAACTCAATCAGCTTGTAATGGTTTGTGACAATTGTTTTGTTTTCGACAGTTTCAATTAGGGGTTGGGTCATGCTCAATGGGATGAATGGCGAGTAATCAAATCCATAAACGTCCTCCCAGTAATAAATTTTCTCATCCTTGTAACTTCCATCTTCAATCATAGCAACTTGAATCACAGCCTTGTCTGGGAAAATCAATCCTCCCTCTTTCAAGTACTTGTCTCTGGCAACCAAAACAGTATCCAACATGGATTCATACAACAAAAAGTATCCCATCCACTCGCTGACAATTATGTCCACCTTATCATAAGGCAAAACAACATCCTCTAGTTTACCTCTGAGCAAAGTGATCTTGTCTGAAAATCCATTAAGATCCACAATTTTTTGCGCCATTTCAATGATGTTCGACATATCAACACCAATAACATGCTTGGCTCCTGCCTTGGCTGCAAACATTGACAAAATTCCTGTTCCACACCCAACATCTAGCACAATCTTGTCTTTGAACAAGTGTCTGTTCTTCATAATGGCATTCCGATACGAAAGTGTTCTAACCGTGTCCTTAAGCATTTCCTCATGGATTCCAAAATGATCATATGAGGAAAAATAATGCTGTTCGGAAAACGGTAGAGTCTTCTTATCTGTTGCAGACGTGGTTTTGGAAGCCATTTTGATATATTCTCAACAGAGGTCTTGCTATATTTCGTCTTCTTTTAAAGATCTTGTGTATATTTACAAATCTACCGTCCCTTGACATATCTGGAAAATTTTTTTATCAATTACAAGGCTGTGCATTACACAGCCGCGAGACCACAAACAGTAACAGTGCAATCGCTGTACTCCAATTGAGTCTGCTCATTGAGTTGATTTATTGAGTTCCTTTGTTATCTATTAAGTTAGTTCAGTATAGTTTTGTGCTATAGATGATGCTAGCTTGAGTTAGTTTGGTTTTGATCATATTTGCGAAATCTAAGCTGATATTGTTGCTCCCCAGACTCGATGCTGACATAAGCAAATTGTTTCTGCCAGGGACTCGTTTAAAACAAAAAGCTAGGGTGTATATTTATTTATAGAAAAACAAAGCATCTAGCAAGACGACATTTTTATTATTGGAGGGCCAGTATAAACAAGAATTTACACCATTTAAGGCTTCCTTGTACTTTACTTGACTATTTGTGCTGGATTTTAGACTCGTGTTCAATTCTATATGAGCACAGACTCGTCCTCTGCTGCTCGGGCTGCTGTGCAAAGGCAGTCAGTGCCAAATGTTTCTGTGAGCGATTTGGCCACTCAGGCGGCTGCTCTTACCTTCAAGAGGTCTGAGAGTCAGTTGAGTCCAGACTTGCGATCCGGGTACTTGAAGCCTCCTAGTTATAGAAAGAGTGATAACTCAATAGCAAGCGGTGGATCCACCATTCGCAAACGGTCGTCTCATGCCGATTCTATTCTTTCAGCAAGTTCCCAATCCAGCCACATACAAAAACCGCCTAATTCGCAATCGGTGGCCAGCTCTAGACCGTCATCATCTGTTGAGTCCAATACAAAGAAATTGTCTACATCGAGCGCTCCTATTTCAATTACAAAGTCCGAGAAATCATTGCCACCCACCAGGAAGAATTCTGCGCGTCCCACATGGGATTCTATTAATAATACAAGCTCCTCGGCTGCAGTGGCTGCTGCCATGTTGGTGGCGAAATCGAATCCTTCCATGATGGTCTCCACTGACCAGTCTGGGCGCAAACATAGCAACGAAGACACTGCTTCCACAATCACCGAACATACGACAACTTTCAAGGCCCCTGCTGTTAGTGTCTCGCCAAAATCATCTGTTCCGACGCTGAAATCGCCAAACTTTGGAGCACATCCTGCTTCAGAAACTAAACTAAAACCAATCACTGTACAGCATAGCATTCCTATTCTTCCACCACCGCCAGAATTGCATCCTGATTCGGCTCCAAAAAGTCCATACTACTCCTCACCTGGTAGAATTTCATTAAACAGTTATGCTTCTTCACTGAAAGGATTGGACGATCCAAAGTTATTGTCTCCGCCACAGTTTGGCCAGGTGGGTTCAATTAGCAACTCCAACTCGTACTCATCTTTATATCTTCCTTCGAAATCCGAAGATGAAGACCTGTTGTTCAATGAAGACGAATACCTCAACTCAGAATCACAAGCCAACTACGGAAGCAGTTCCAGTAACGTGGATCTTTCGTACGAGTTGCCAAGACATGTTTATCGACAACTCATAGAGCCAGCGGCAGATTCAGAGTCTTACTTTAAAAACTTCAATCATTCGGATCCTGTTCTACAAACTGAAGCAAAGATCATTGTTAAAGAACCCCAATCTGCAGCAATCGGAGGAACTGCAAGCAGGAAACTTCCACGAAAACCGCCTCCTACTATTGACACAGGTTTGCTCGAGCTCGACACTAGTGTTGATGATTCATCGTATCTTGTTTCTGAGGCTTCAGATAATGAGTCAGATACACTAGCTTCTCAAAAGTTACCACAGTATCCAGTATCACCGGTGGCCGAATATCGTCTACCGCATCACCATCATGGACCATTGCGAGGCAGGCATGGCAAAAAATTCCAAAGAATGCTGGGACTTCAAAGACATGATTCGAGCCAAACTATAGCTGGCTCTACATCAGATTTGACAGCAGACCATCAGCAATTGCGGTTCAAGACCACTTTGAGAAAAGAAAAACCTAGTAAGAAGAACTTTAATGAAGCCAAACCTTGGAAGCACCACAGCGATGCAACTGTGGTGACTGAGGAAGAGAAAAAACGGTATGAAGGACTATGGGCAGCAAATAAAGGGGTATATGTGTCTTTGGACGAAGAAGACTATGCGGATATAGTGGGTGCGGATTCTACTGCCAAAAGTTTGTCACAACGGATTTTGGGATTATTAGTGAGAGAGTTATGGAGACGGTCGAGATTAAGCGATGAAACATTAGAAAAAATATGGAATTTGCTGATTGACCATCGCAAAAAAGAGTTTCACAATAAAGTGGGCGGAACACGTACAGCTGAGGAGTTGGACGAGAAAGAATTGGAATTCGATGATGGAACGTTGACCAAAGAAGAGTTTATTTTGGGAACATGGTTAGTCGACCAGTGTTTATATGGAAGAAAACTTCCCAAGACAATTAGTGAAGAGCTTTCAAACAGTGTTGAGACCAAAGCTGGAATTGTGGTGAATCCTAAACGACGCAAGAATAGAAGGAAGAGAGAAAAGGTGCTGAAGAAGGTTGGAATTTCCTAAAGAAATATTTCAGCTCTCTGGAAACTTCGGGTGAAGAAACAACGCCAGACGTTGGACTCGATTGGCTTGGGCCATGGTACTTGTTTTGAAGAATCGATATGTGTAAAGTTTTTAGAATCTTTTTTCTACATTTTACCGGTCCTCTTTTTGATAAAGTATCGCTATTCCATATGAGAGTTACTTCAGTCAGAATTGCTGCAAGATCGTACCTTCCTTCAACTCTAAAAACATTTTAGCAAAGATACAAGAAAAAAGTGTCTGCGTGATACTTGATCACGTGATTCTCAAAGATTTTGTTACTAGAGTACTACATATATTTTTTTTCTGTTATCACGATAAATGTCAAAGCCTTCTTTATCAGTTTGATCGTTGGTGGCAACCATACTAGTTTTTTACTTTAAGAATCTAATTGTGGAAATCTATCAAGATGTCGTCTGAACTCTCGTCGTCCTCTTCGGCAACGTCGAACGCGCGGTTTGCGCAGTTCAAGTTGGTGTTGCTAGGTAAGTAGCCCTCTCCAGGCTGTACAAAACACACCCGTTACTAACACGTGTGAAGGCGAATCTGCCGTGGGTAAATCATCAATAGTTCATAGATTTGTTAAGGACTCGTTCACGGATCTACGTGAATCAACGATTGGAGCTGCTTTCTTGACGCAAACCATCCAGCTGGACCCAAACACAACTGTCAAATTTGAGATTTGGGATACCGCTGGACAAGAAAGATATCGGTCTTTGGCATCGATGTATTACAGAAACGCGCAGGCTGCTCTGGTTGTTTTTGATATCACACAGGAATCGTCTTTGGAAAAGGCCAAGTATTGGGTCAAGGAGCTGCAGAAACAAGCAAGTTCCGAGATCGTAATTACTCTTGTGGGAAACAAGTTGGATTTGGAGCAGGACAGAAAGATAACTAAAGACGAGGCACTGGCATTTGCCAACGAGCTGAATTTACTATATTTTGAGGTTAGTGCCAAGACCGGTGAGAAGGTCAAGGAATGTTTCCGGGAAATTGCATTAAAGTTGCCTTTAGAACAGAAATTACAACAGCAGGGCCAGCGCAGAAAAAGGACTGTGGATTTGAATCAAAGACCTAGCACCAACGAGCAACAATGTGGATGTTGACTATGACTGCAACTATGTAATGAAATAAGTAGAGAATATGTGAGGATGTGTCGACGACAATTTCGCACGCGTAAGTATTTTTTTTTCTGTCGGCGTGTGTCGACATAACTACTTTGATATATCGTCGACCCAGCTGCCGCGACCCAGCCAATCACGGCCAAGGAGAATAAAATTTGTATGTGGTTGTCAGCAAATAATATCCACACCTTTAAAAAAAAACCCATAAATAAGCTTGTTGAACAAAGAAATCTTATTTGAATACAGGTTATACACTCTTTCAAAATGGCTTCTATGACCAGTGTTAAGAAGTATGCGGACTTCGTTTTGAAGACTCCGCTGCTAAGAAAGATTGCATTGCCAGCATCCAAAACTTTCACCTACTTGTCAGGTTACAGAGAAATGGGATTAAGGTAAGTGAAATATCAGTGACAAATCGCATAGAAATCCGTACTAACGTTGTAAAGACTCGACGACTTGTTGATTGAAGAAAACCCAGTGATGCAAAAGGCCATTTCCAGATTGCCTGCTGAAGAATCATATGCCAGAAACTACAGAATTATGACCGCACACCAGCTTTCTTTGTCTCAGAAGATCCTCCCAGCATCCAAGATGTTGAAGGCTGAAGAAGACGTTCCATATCTTATGCCATACATTCTTGAGGCCGAAGCCGAGGCTTTTGAAAGAGAAGAACTCAACAACATTGAAGTTAAGAAATAACTGGCAGATTGTGTATAGAAAGGTTACAATATATTGAATCAACTTTTATCAAACAGATTGGCACTCAATATCCATACTCAGTATATTTGATTTGTTCCTCCTCTTGTTCCATTTCAAATCCACATTCGCTCAGCACCCTTGCAACCCCGTGGCCCAAGATCTTGTGTTTAACTTCTTCATCTTTCACAGTGAACAAGCCCATGAATCCAAGAGAATTCTGCCAGATTCCATCATAAAAAGCTTTGCGTCTAGGAACAATCATCATCCAGTTTTCCATCATCAAAAAGTTGTAGCTGATTTTGGAGAAATCGATCTCGTTCTCTTTGAAGATGTTCAACACACGTCTGAACAAATACATATACATCATAGCCAGTGTAGACTTCTGGTCCTCGTCAGATTCAAATTTTGTTGGTAGCTTCAATATAAAGTGCTTGAAGCTGAGATTCTTGTTCATTAGTGGTGACTTGGAGTTTGGTGCCTCGGTCGGAATGAACACATCCGACGTGGCCACCACTGACTCCTGGTACGCTGGGAATTCTTCAGGTAGCTTCATGAATTGAACATGCTTGTGAAATTGAGAATATCCACTCTCAGGCCCAGAATTGAAGAATGCAAAAAATTTAGAACCCTTTGAATTAAGATTCAGCAATGCAGTTTGCATCAATTGTAACTCTATTGGTTGCAATAATGTATCCTGTTGCACAAATTCTTTTGTAACCATCAAAAAATGCTCTTCCACATTTGGGAACTTGTTCAAAATCATTCTATAATCTCCTAGTAAATCACTAATCAACGTCAGCTCGGGTTCTGGTTTCATAAAAGGGTTTTTCGACTTTACATGGTCTATCTTGTCACTGGATATCTTTTCATCCGAGCCCGGCTGGGTCGGTCTATTAATAGGTCTCTTGGAAAGTCCTGAAACAATCATCAATTCATATTGCATACCTGTCTTGTCATCGTTAAGGCGTTCACTAGTGCTTGGGGAAAACACCAGATCTGAATTCTGTGAAGCACGCTCAAAAGTCGACTTAACCAGTTGTAGAAAGTCCAAGCTTCGGAACTCTGATAAACTATCGATTTTGTCCATTCTATTGGCCAATGGTGTTCTAGTCCCTGTGCCTTTTTACAACATTTCATTTTTCTTTGTATGGGAACGCTACTAGTTTTTTTTTACCGGCTGTGCTACAAGATAATTTCTAAAAGATCTGTTTCATTCATTGGCAGCGACATACACCAACTAACCATTCAAACAACATTCTCATCGTTGACATAAGTGAATCCCCGGAACATTTCCTGCATCGATGGAGAAAGCACCGAGTTGACGGGCGTCAACTTTGCAGCCTGAGAAGTGAATTCCTCGTCAAAACACTCTGGCTTGCGAGGATCCTTTATTTCTGGAATATACGGAGGAGTCACCCGACAGTGAAGAATGTCGTCAAAGTTGATGTTGGCAAAATAGGCATGAGACATAATTTCCAAAGCATCTGCTTCCCCAGAACCTAATCTTTGCGCAGGATCTCTAGTCAACAACCTTTGTAAAATGTCAACAGCCTCTTTGGCCATGTTGATTGGATACAAAGGCTCATCTGTCAAGATCGCATTAAACACCTCATCCTCATCTTCTCCTTTGAATGGAGACTTTGTGAGTAGCATTTGATACAGTAGCACACCAAATGCCCACCAATCAACCGCTTTATCATAACCCTGTTCTTTCAAAATCTCAGGAGCCATCAGCTCGGGAGTTCCACAGAAAGTAGAAGTCTTGTTGCCGTACCACATGTTCTCCTTACAAAGACCATAGTCTCCAAGCTTGATGTGTCCACTGTCGCTCAGCATAATGTTGTCCAATTTCAAGTCTCTGTAAATGACACCATTTTCATGTAAAAACTTCAATGCTAACAGAACTTCGGCAGCATAAAACTGTGCCCTTCTCAACGAAAAGCGCTTTTGCTGAACATGCCACATTAAGTCACCACCAGTAATGTACTCCATAACAAAATAAATTCTGTTTTCGGTTTGGAAGCATTGGTGCAAGTTCAATAGGAATGGATGTTTGCCTCTGTTGGCTATTAAAAACACTCTTTTCTCAGATTTAGTACTCTCCACTTCATCGTTTTGAATGATAAAATCCTTCTTCAACACTTTAATAGCACAAAGCTTTTTAGTGTGCACAGACTCTGCCAGCATAACCTTACCAAAATTACCCTTTCCAAGCACGGCAACAAAATTGAAATCATCAAGCCCATATCTGTGGCGGTGACGCCGCTGCTTTTGACGATGCTGCGGTTGTTGTGGTTGATGTTGTTGCGAAGCACTGGCGGTCATCTCAGAAACCTTTGCTTCAGCAGATTCTGTCCTGTGTGCACTCTCAAGAGGTTGGACAGGTACATTAACCACTAAATCAACCTTCGACTCTGCTGCAATTGGAACCTCTGGGAGTCTGCGATCATCTGGGTATCTTTGGGACGTTGTTTGTGTTTGCTGGCGCTGGTATGCCTGTTTAGTGACCGCAGTATCTGGGTACGTGTGCTGCATACTAGATTGGGCTTGAGAATCTGCCCTAGAATAGTCAGAGGCCGAAGACGGAGCTAGCTTGCTGGAAACAGTAGTAAGACTATCTGATGTTTGTGATGGTAAAGGAGGTTTCTGTTTAACATAGCCTTTGTGTTCTTGTGTGGACTTGATGGCAGACAATATTTGACTAGCCTTCTCAATTGACATTCCGCAGAAATCAGGAACTAGGTGCGAGCAAGTAGCGTGGCAGACAATGCCACACTCCGTACATTTCCTGACATTTTTCCGACCCCAAGGAAGAATATAACCACAGTGACAACACCACTTGGTTCCACGATTAGTAACTTGTTCAAACCTGTGGGGAATTCTATGATTAAGTTTGGTCTCTTCAGGAGCACTATCTGTGCTTGTTCTTGAAATGCATTTGTTGATAACGTTCTTGTAGCACTTCTTATGACAAAGAAAGCGACAATCTTCACACTGGAAACCGGTATATCTTAAAAAGTCTCCACAAACGGCACAGCACATAATGTTGTAAAATTGTTTTTGCACGAATTTGTGTCCGTGGTGTTCATAAATTTCCTCCTTCCGCTGACGAATGGCACCATGACGGCCCAAGCCGCCTCCAAACGCATAATTTTCACCTTTTTTGTGCTCATTTGCTTTCGTAAGCCCAATTGTAACTAATATCTGTCCAGTGGGCTCCAACTCAAACCAGCAGGTAGATGTCACATGTGTGCTATCTGTTGCAGTTTCAGAGGATGAGGTGCCATCCAACGATGTAGTCCCCCCAGTTTGAAGGTCTGTGTGACTTGTACTGCTGAAATTGGAGCCTGCAGTACCCAATTGACTTCTTGATCCTTGCTGAAGAGCAGCTCCATTGAGCCAGTCATTGCCATGTTCTTGTGTCACTTTTTTCCTACGAATCTCCTCGGCAATGTCAGAAAGTGGGAGCCATGCAAAACCAACAGGGATTAACTGGTCTCCGCTTTTGTCGTAAACCGTGATGCCCACCTCATTAGATTTCTCAACGTCTATTTCGAAAGAATCATTCCAACGATCATTTCTCGAGGCCTTAGTACGGCCCCTTTCAACATCATCAATTTTGATGGTAACGATGGACTCTGGGTTCCGGGTGAACAATGGTGATGCAATATGATCCACATTTCTGATTGTGGTGACAGAAATTGAAAAGACGCCTGTTAGGGGATTTTTCCTGAACGTGTTAATGACAGCATTTTCCCGCGCCACCTCATCGATGTCAATATACATTGATTGATACTGTTTTAAAGCTTTCTTCATCAGTTGAATCTTCCGCTCGGCATCGACGCGTCCATCCGCTGCAGCTGCGATACTGCGACGATCTCCTTCCAGTTGGTACAATTTATAGATCTTTTCGTTAGCCTCTCTATATTGCTCCTCAACCTGGATCTTAAACTCCAATTGTTGCAGCATGTACTGGATACGATGTCCTAGTGATGGACACTCATATTTGAGCAAATCTAGCACTGTGAATGTAGGCTTGTGAGTCAAAGCTTTTGTTTCCTGGCCGTCTGTATCGCCAGTAGCAGCGATGCTGTCATGAGACCCCGAATGAGCCGAAGTCGCTGGTGATCCGCTCAGCGATTCCCCCATTTTTTGGAGTCTCAGTTTCTTCAGCGTTTGCTCTAAGTATTCAATGTTCTTCTGGGCTTCTCTGATCGACGTATTACATTTCTGAATTACTATTGCATTGGACGTTTTTTTCCTCAAGTTGCTGGCCCCCAAAGCAATGTTCCTCTCCCGCTCAATCTTGCGTAAGATGTCGGTAATCACTGGATCTTTGTGTTCCGCCATTATTTCTTATCTAACAACGCCAATCTTTGATCTGGATCGTTTCCTATTCTAAACACCGGCTTGTTTCTTCTCAATATGTATTTCAACCTGTTATATGCAAACTATGTGTACAGGCCTATCCAAAATACATCTATTCAGATAAATTTGGATGTGTTTAAAACTTAAATTCGTATGCTTGAAACAACGTTTTAAACAAAACAAATGAAAAAACGACTCCTTTTTCCAGGTAAACATTGGGAGTGAGTGTGCTTTTGTTTTTTTTATTCGTGAGACCATAATTTTTGTCCAACCTATCACACCTCTACACCATAACTGTGTATAGATTCGGATCCTCTTATACTTCTATTTATATTCACTTATTATTACACTTGCAATTACAGTCGGGAACCGGACAAACATAATGCTTGGAAAACCATTCCTCCGCATGACCTGCATGCATTCCATGGTTACAGGATAAACAGAAACTAAACCATTCTTTGAACTTGGTTTCTGCCATCAATGTGTCGTCCATCGTGTCATTGTCGACTCTTATAAGCTCCTTTGGAATAGCCACTCCCTGAGTAATCAAGCAGATTGCACATCTTGCCAACGGATGCCCACAATGCGGACATGTATGCATTGGTAAGTTTGCATTGGGCGAGGAAGTCCCGCTCTTCAGCCCCCCTGCACCATGCATCTGTTTCGGTCTTTGTGAGATGTTCTTATGACAATTCGTGCATTGTAGATAAACTTGGCGAGGAACCGGTTTTGTCTGTGTTTTGCCATTAATTCGGCGAGAAAGTTTTGTACGTGACACATCAAAGCGGGCTCTTGCACTAAACAAATTCCAACTGTTAAGTAAATATCTGTAGCTTTCGACCCAATCTTCAACTCTTAAGTCTTTGAAATACTTCGGACAACCAAAAGAAGCAATCAAGCAAGCGCTTTGAACATCACCACTTCTATCCACAAAAGATTGCAGCAGATTTATACCTTTCTCGGTAACTCCTGTCAGGATAATTCCTTCAATTTCTCCTCGTTCAATCACACTCTCAGCCAACCTGTTTAAATAAATGTTCAGTTCGTTGTCAGGCAAAAAACGTAAAGCAACGCCAAGTTTCTCTCTCAATGGAAGAAACGAGTCATCTAGCACATCCCACCAATTTCCATCCGCAATATATGCAAAAATCACTCTCAGATACGGATCTTCCAGATCGGAAGCCAGTTTACGACATTGGTCTTTCCATGAAGTATTCATTTGAGAATTTTTAAAAGCAAAATACCCAGCAATTGCAGTAGACATGATTCGAAAAGATTCCTTTTTCGAATTTCCAAGGATCTCCACGGCCCTTGCAATGTCGCCATGAAACACTGCCCAACCGGCTGCTCTTTCATAATTTTCTTTTGCTATGAGACTGAGATACTTTTCTTCTAATTCCTTGACTCCAAAATCCCATCCAATCACATACATTGCCAACTTTCTTTGTATTTCTTTCTCACTGGTGCCTTTAAAACCAATCAAAGGTGCAGCTAGAACTTTGGTCTCGTTGGATCTCTTCTCAACAATCTGCTTCGCAGCATTCATTAACTCTTTATTGGTAAACCTCCCTGATCCATTATATCTGTTATGCTGGTTGAAATCTTTCTCCATGTCCCAGATTCCCAAAACTCCAAGATAACCAAAATCAAAAGCTCCAGAAATCATCTTTTCAGACGAAACCAGATCGTACATGATAGCAATCCACTTCCAGGCATTTCGCAATTGTAACGTTGACTCGACTGTAGAAATCCGCTCCAAAATTGGAATGTTTTTCTCGGCATCCACTCCATATTCCAGTACTGCTCGTCTTCTTATAGTGGAGCACATATCGTTTTCTAATATAGATTCCGTCCTGAGACCCATTGTGCCACCAAATTTCCCATTATCTGCATCACCATGTACATTATCAACATCTTCTTTATCACTTAAATCCCCAGACTCACTATCCTTCTGACTTTCAGAAGTCTGTGAGGCGGAATCTTCCGTCTGTGCTGGTTTCTCATCCTTCGAGTTTCGCCTGTTTTCAGCCTTCTGCTCATCCAAAACACCAGAATCAACAACCACATCCTGCACCATTTTATAACTTGTTCCATATGGCCCACAAAAAATCAGATCGTTGAAAGAGTTGAATGCGATACTGTTCTGACTTTCGGTCACGCGCATTTTATAAATGCTTCCAGATTGTCTCATACAAACAAGATCAATGGCTTGTTGTGCATTTAGATTTGGGGCATAATCAAATGAAATCACTCTTTCGTATCTGGTTCGAACATCCGACACCTTGGAAATGAATAAAGAATCAGTCGGTTTGAACGTTGTGCCAATTGCGTTTCCCTCAGATTTATGTCTTTGGACCATAGTTTCGTATTTTTGCACATCTGATTCCAATGGGGGAACCACACCAACCTGCCATCTTCTCACCAAATCTCCATCGAAAAGCGCACCAAGCTCTCCACGAACAACAGAAGAATAGCGATACGGCGAACCTCCTGATTTGCGTTGGTGGTCATTCAATAGCTTGTTGAACATCAAAAGTGGAACATCGCTCAATATTCCTGTTCCTTGGTTTTGTGCAAGTTGTGATCCATCGCTCAGTTTTCTCCTGTCCCAAATTGCCAATGAGCCGTCCTCGCTAGCAGATGCAAAGAAGTGTGGGTTGAAAGGATCCACATTAATATGTAGTGTACATTTGGTAGCCAATTGATACGCTGGCTGGTTGGTTCTAACATCGAACTCCCGAAGAAGTTTGTAGCTTCCCGATAGAAAGTTAGTAGGTTGGTCCCGACAGAAACTGATTGAAGAAATGCTTTCATTAGGAATATAAGAAACTGTTGGTTTTGAAATATGATCATTTTTGCCCATCCGAGAGTAATGTTGAATGTCCCAAACTTGGATCGAATGATCTTGTCGCCCTCGGTCATACCCAAGAGCAATAAGTCCATTTTCATTGAAAGAAACACAATTACACGATCTAGCTTGTCGAGGTTTTAACGTCAAAACAGAATCTTGAGGTGAAGTAATATCAAAAATATGAGCCGATCCATCCAAACGACCAACAGCAACAAGACCAGTGCTGCTCGACGAATATTGTAAACATTGAATCGAGTCAAATCCTCCATGTTCGTGAACCTTCACTATGTCCTCGCCATGTTTTCCTGACTCGCAATCGGTCTGATATAATGCCACACTGTCTCCAGTGGGATTCACTCCCAAGTACTGCTCTTCAGTTCCAAATTGCCAACCTACAGCTCGAATGATACACCCTGACATTTCGATAAGTTGAAACAAGATAACTTCACAAATTGCAAGACATAGAAAATAAAATGCTTTTATTGTATTTTTCGCTCTCTGGAAAATATAAAGATTACATAATCCTGGTCCTCAATTAGCAGACCTTGAGCTTCAACTGTTCACGTTGAAGATGCTGTTGTTTCAACACAATGAGTCCTTCCTGGTAGCCGTCCATCTCGTCAAAAATGGCACCCCATTCGTATTCGCCCTTTTCCAAAAACACGACTCCTAGTTTGAAGAGTCTCGAGCTGTTCGCACCAACTGGTTTTTCGATGCTGCTTTGCAATACTCCATTGTAAAGAATCTTCTTATCGATGGAAATCGAGGAAGATTTGCAAATCGGAACGTGCCGAAGCATTCCATTAATTGGAACTGCGTTTCTATTGATCAATTCAAGTTCTACAGTGTAGAAAACGTTGAGTTCCAATGCTTCTGGATCCACTGTCTTGTTAGAAGTGTTTAGTAAGCGTAGAATAATGCCCACTTTTTCCACTTCCAATGCGTTGACCATCTTACTGGAAAACCTAATGCTTCGAAGGTCAATAATTCCTTCTCTTCCAGCATAAATGGAATTGTAGTTAGTGTCTGAGATTTTCCATCTGGCTCTGAGCCGTTGTAAAAGTTCGTTTCTATACCAAAATGCATGCTTGATAAACCTTTGTTCCGGTTCTGGTGTCTTTGTATCCAAAATAAACTGGCGGTTTCTTAAACTTGGCACTCGTCTTTCCAAACTTTCATAGCTGAAATTCATTCTCTTAACCGTAATCAAAATTCTAGCGTTTTTCTTACTCTGTAACATGATTTCCGTAGCATACGTGTCTTCGGGAGGATCGAGTATAGGATCGTTCGATTCTTGGAATTGCAAATCTTCAGATCCCTTGAGTAATGATTGAAAACTTACTGTCATTTCTTCGGTCCACGAGTTCATCAAATCTAAAGCTAACAAACAGAAATCTGACATTGAATGACCCTTTGAAACCATTTTGTCTAAATATTTCCAACAATCTCCTTGATTGCTTTTAGAAATCTTTGTGCTTGAAGAGAGTGGTATAATATCGCATCCAACTAGCTCAATACTTGGATAAACAGTAACGTTAACAGGAATAGAAAGTTTCCGAGAAAAGTTAACAGATTCACTGCCTCTTTTTGTATGCGAATATTCAAGTAACAGGCTGGCCTCTTTGACTCCCCTCTTTCCCCAGATCTCCATCTCCAGCTTGAACTGGTGATTCGCAGGAACCTTTGTCATGTCTTTCTTATTGAGAATCTTGAAAGGTTTTTTTTTTATGAGATAATATTCAATTTCATACACCTCGTTGGGAGGTAAACCTTTATTTTGTAACAACTGGTTCAAAGGTTCGATTGTGGAATCTAGAAACTTGGTGGTCAACTTGTTCAGCTCGACATTTGAAGAATTCTTGAGCTCTATCTCAAACTTCTTGCATTCTCCCTCCAAAAGCATGATCCATCTGTTGGGAAGTTTGACATCCACAAGCAACAGTAATGGCTGTTCGTGAAGAACTTGAGCAGTCAAAATGTTTGGCTTTGGAACAGGAGTCTCGATTTGAAAATTCTTCACCTTCACAAGTTGTTGGCTCATTTTCTCATTCCAAAGAAATTCCTGCTCTTTACAATTGCAGATCGACGCTTTGATTCCATTGATTCTCAACACACCTTGATGCAAAGGAACAACAAAAACAGAAACCATGATTGTTGACCGTGGTTTCAAAATCAAGCATATATTACTTCTGGTGGACTCGAGATTATGTTTTTTCAAGTTGATCTGTGTTTTAATTGGAAACTCGTCCAATGTTGAGAGCTGTAAATTACTCACCTCGACTTCAAACGCAAAGGGATTTCGCAACGAAATTGTCGCATCAAAGAGTTCATCTTGGATTAAATCATCTCTGTGGTTCAAAACGATGTTCTGAAGTATATTGTCGTCCCAGTAAGGATATACAGTGTCTGAATCCTCGTCCATGAGACGGCGAACCTCGTGGTAGATGATTATCTGCTCATTGTCACTCAACATTCTGCTGAAATCACGAAGTAACAAAGTGCCATATTTGATCACTCCTTGCGAGTATTGGATTTTATAACAAAATTCAAATACAATTTTCAAAGCTCTCTTCTGGGGTAGCATAACCTTGCGGCCTCGTTTGGCCACATCAATTCCATAAACCTGGATAAACGAGTCTAATAGTTCGTCAATGTTCTCACCAACATATGCCTGTCCAGGTTCAATTATATCCTCAGAAAGTATAAGATTCAGTAGCTCGCAGACTAAAAGACCTCTCTTTCGACGCATTCCCAGATTCGTATAAACACTTATCATCGAGTTGTAGATGGCATACTTTTGAAGTGTTGGCAATCCATGGAATTGAGCATTAAACACATCGCTTGCAAGTGTGTAGATTTGAGAGTAGTCTTTATTGTGCTGGTTGTCGAGTTGCCTTTGCAGTGGAACGTCATTCACCAAATGGTTCAAAACCGTGCTGTTCAGCTCACCTTCAACGTTCAGACTGCACAAAAGTTTGATCATTCGCAAACTGGATTCACAAAGAACTATATGTGGGATATAATCTTCAACTTGACCAATTGTCGATGTGTAGTATATCAATGATTTGTTCGTCGCCTTAACCGTCAAATCCTGGACGGTTGAAGCGGGATATGCTATATTTGTGCTGATTTGCACAGGTGAAGTGTTGCTTATTGAGTTAGAAGAATGGAAGGATGGTCGAGGAGAACCATTTGGAGAGGTTGCAATCAATGGAGATAAAGATGAATCCTTTGTTGTTTCAAGAAATGCCATGATTTCTGGTGGCAGTTGAAAAGGACTTTCGAGTTTGGTGAGCAATATCATACAGAGAGCCAAACCTTCCAAACTCGAGCCAAGCCAAAGATGATCATGGGCCAATCTCAAGCAGACGATGGATTCACAGAACTCGGTCAATGCGTTCTTCAAATTTCCCGCTAATAAGTAGAAGTTGGCTGATACTTTCAATCTTCTACCTTTCACTCTATGCTGTCTATTTTTGTTGTCTTGGCCCATATCTAATGAGCCTGAAGCTCGCTTCTTTTGCTGTTCTGCTAACAAACTGTTTGGCCTTGATACTATCTTTCCACTTGTAATCCCTGGAGATCTTAATGTCACATGTTGGTACGCTGAAGCGAAAGTTGACAAAGATGAAAGAAAAATCGACGAAATGTCGCACACAACCGTCTCAATATTGTCTTGGGTCTCATGGACTGCAAATGTGTCATCTTGTGATAGTTCAAAGTCCTTAGGTGCACCAAACACCACTAAATAATGAACAATTAAACTGGCATGTTCTTTTTTCAACTGATCACGATATCTGACTAAACTCTCGGTCGTTAGGTCGTCTGTGTACTTCACCACCCCAATGATGCCAAAAACCCGTCTGAACGGTTCAAAGTCCATCAAAAACAACGAGTCACTATCTTCCTCTGCAGTTTCGAACGAATATGTTATTCGTCCTTGTGGGTAGCCCTGCGGATTGAAAAGTCCATTACATGGCGTCAAGTCTACCAGTCTGACCTCATTCACTTTTCTTAGACTGTCCACATACCCTTGAAAGTCCATCTGGTCCAAATCGTTCACAGGAACCACCTGGATCTTGACCCTGGAAGGCATTGCAAACGAATACGGAT
The DNA here is from genome assembly GCA_030564055.1 of Ogataea mattraensis. Lineage (NCBI taxonomy): Eukaryota > Fungi > Ascomycota > Pichiomycetes > Pichiales > Pichiaceae > Ogataea > Ogataea mattraensis. Next base: position 884,746 of record JAJMLE010000003.1, on the reverse strand, counting down.
CCATTGTTCCTATACTTGTTTCTTGTCCTCTGCAAGGCAGGCCAAGTGATTCAAGAGATAATTGCCTGTAATCGTAATGGACACGCTTTCAATTGTTGGAAGAGAACGACCGTGATGATTTATTATTTATGTTTTTTTCCCAAGCTTGTAAAAAAAAAATATGGACGAGTTGGGAGTCGAACCCAAGACCTTTCGCATGCTAAGCGAACGCGCTACCAACTACGCCACACGCCCATTTGCAATGGTCAATGGCATCTAAGTTAACCATGATCACTTGATAAAAGAGTAATCGAATCACTTAATTTGATGCTAAACTGTTCCAGTAACAAGAAGCTCTTTCTCGAAAACCATTTGTCGCGGAACAAAGGTCTCACTGCTTTTTGAGATATGGAGATGCTACACGATTGGACTTCACAGAGTGAACAAAAAAAAAATTGTGGATTTTTTTTGCTTTATAATTAGCTCCTTATAAACAACGCCCAATAGAACTAAATCATGGACTTGAGTATCGAAACTCTGGTGGAAGTGCTGACAACGGCGTCGGGAAAAGTACGGGGCTCAAATCAGCAAGCAGCAGAAACACAATTGAAGAAATGGGAGACTTCCAAGGGGTATCACTTCCTATTACAATCTGTGTATAACAACATCGATAACTCTTTACAAATAAGATGGTTGGCTATCATATGCCTGAAAAACGGTATTGACAAGTATTGGAGGTCCACCAGAACCAATGCGATTAGCAAAGAAGAGAAGATCGAAATCCGCAAAAACTTCTTCCAACTTCTGGATGAATCCAATGATCAATTGACTATTCAAAACGCTCACGCAGTGGCCAGAGTCTGTCGGTTTGACTTTCCAACAGAATGGAGCACAGTATTTGAAGATGTGGCTTGGATTCTTGAGAGTACCAGCAATAATAGTATAATAAGAGTCCACAACACGTTAATTATTTTGAATCAAATTCTGAAAGTGCTTTCTACAGTTCGAATTGGAAGAGCACGGGTGGCAATGCAGTCCAAAACCCCGATTTTGCTTCCCCATCTGCTGAAATATTATCATTTGTTTTTCCAACAATGGACCTCGTCTTTTGACACGGCCACCATGGAAGTTGGATACATGTGTTTGAAGACGTTACGTAGATCGATAGTTGACGGCTTTGAATATCCACACAGAGATTCCACAATTGCCGAGTTTTTTGACACCTCGTTGCAGCATTTCCAAAGACTATTGTTGATGCACGAAACTGCACAGCTGGACTTATTGGAGCGATATTTGAACTCCTATGTCAAGCTCTATTCCAATTTGGTGAACGAAAATGTCACTTCGTTTATTCTAATGCCCAATTCCAGACAGATTCTCATCACCTTGTTATCCTTACTTGAATCAAAAGCACAGGAAGTTTGTAACAGTTCTGAGGATAACGATTTCTGGGAACAGCTGGCTATTAAATCCATATTGATTTTGAAGAAGCTCACAACTTTTGGCTACCGAAAAGGAGCTATCTTACTGAAACAACGAAACGACAAAGCAGAGGCCGAAAAAGCCACCAAAATCATCACCGAAGAGTTCTTCACCCCCCAGATGATCGAAAGCCTCGCAGACATGATTATCACCTGGTATCTCAAATTAAAGCCGTCAGATCTTGAAGCGTGGTCACTAGAGCCTGAGGAATGGGTCAATGAAGAACTCATGCTCAGTTGGGAATATCAAATAAGACCTTGTGCTGAAAACTATTTCCAAGATCTTGCATCTTATTTCAAGCCTCTTCTTTCTGGCTACATCTTGAAGAAAATAGAAACCAGTCTTTCCAATAGCTCTACTGACGTTTTGACCAAAGATTCTGTGCTCTCGGTTTTCCAGTTGAGTGCCAATGCGATTTGTGAAAGCTGCAATTTTGACCAGCTCTTCAACAACTTTTTTCTTCCTGAGGCAATGAAAGACCAACCAATAGAGAACAAGTTGATTAAACGTCGTGTTTGTCTTATTGTTTCTGAATGGATCTCAATCCAATGCTCCAAAGAAACCAGACTGCAAGCTTATCAACTAATTTTGAAATTTCTACAGAACTCCGAAATAAACGACAAAGTCATCAAATTGACAGCTGTACAGACCTTGCAACATTTGGTTGATGATTGGGAATTCAGAAAATACGACTTTAAGCCATTTTTGACAGAAACAGTTGAGAGAATTTTAGAGCTGTTAACGTCGTTAGAACTTACTGAGTCCAAAATATTTGCTCTCAAGGTATTGTCGCTAATAATTGAGCGTACAAACCCATTGATTTCCCAGGATGAACTGCTTAGTATCATGTCTATGGTTCCCGTGATGTGGGAGGCTTCAAACAACACTAATGAGATGATCGTGAAGAATTCGTTGATGAGAGTTTTGAGAGACTTGACCATTTCTTTGAACTCAAACAGTGAAAAAACCCATTCGATTGTTTTGCCTTTGATTCCTCTTTGTTGCGATGAAAAGTCCGAGTACTACTCGCTTCTTTGCGAAGATGGATTGGAATTGTGGTTGGCAGTTCTAAAACAGCTCCCTTTATCAATTCCTGTTCCAGATTTGCTACTGAACAATTTCCCCATGGTGATCTATGGACTCATGAATTGGACAGAAATTTTACCAATGGTACTACAGCTTATAAGATCTTATGCCATTTTGAATTATAAGATATTTGAGACCACCCAAGGTTTGGAAGTATTCAAGATTTTGGGAGGCTATCTTTCCACCATGAGGGATGATTCTATCTACATCACCTCATCGCTGCTAGAAATCCTGTTCCTTCAATTGGAGGATGTTTCACGGTCTACAATTATATCACACTTGATAGAAAGCGGGCTATTCAGTGAATTGATGAACTATTTAACTAGAGAATCTCAGACCCCAAATTGTGAAATTAAACTGTCATTACCCTTATTGCGTCTGATTCACAAGAGTCCAGGCTTTTTTCTCCAATTGTTAGAACGTATTATGGTAAAGGACACCAATCTTTCAGTGCAACTGAACAACCTCATGGACTCTCTGATCAATCTATTGAAACTGGTTTATGACTCCAAAGTGCGCAAAATGTTCATTCTAGCACTTTTTTCATTCTACGAGTCTCCGTCTCCCTTCACACAGTACGAATCGCAAGACCCGGGAGTGGATTTGGAATATCAATTATTAAATATGCCTGAGCAAAATGCTGTCAGCTTGGTACTTTCCAAAAATTTCAATCGGATTCTGTTTCTTTTCACCCATCTATTGGAAGAGGTGCAAGAAAATCCAGATGGTGATTGTGAATCTTACCATAAGCCAACATCATATGATGATGACGAGCTAACATTGATATCAAACTCCAATGATGAGGAAGAGCTTGATGATGATAACGAGTACGTTAAAGAATTCCAATTACCGGCGTCAGCAGAAAAACTGAGGTTCAACAAATTGGTTTTTGATCTTGATCCAGTCCACAAGATTAATCTGAAAGAGCTTGCCAGATACAAAATGGGCCAATTGGGCTCAAATTTGAATCGCTATCAAGATCTGCTTAACTCGGTGGACCAGGAAACATTAGAACAACTTGAAATGATAATCAGCAAATAATACATGCATGTGCTTTAAAATAAAAATATGTACAACGAGTAATGAAACTCTCCATAATCGATTGATATAAGCGAAAGACAGACCAAGACTAGTCAACAATAGTTAGACTAATTAATTAGGCGAATTTGGTCCTGATGTCGAAGAAGATTCGCTACCATTGGCAGCAGGTCTTGAATATGGATGTGCTCTGAACGAAGACCGTATGAAATTGACCCTCGTAGGTCCTCCCGAACCAGTATTTCTTTCTGTAGCTGGTGAAGCTGGCGATGCCGTTTCTGCCGTGGCAGCAGTAGCAGTTGCATTGGTTCCTGTGGTTGGAGCATCTGGACCTGTTCTGCGTCCCATGGAAAATCCTTCCCCTTCCGCAGGGAAGTTGATAGGAGGATCGTTGATACCATAACCCATACGGATTGGTCCTGACCAACTAATAGGAATAAACACCTCAGTGAGTGCCACTGGGTAGAACACTAAACTTGACGATCCGCTTTGGTTATTGGCTTCAGTCATCTCCGGAGCAATCTCACGCCTACAAAGAGGGCAAGAGACATTGGAACGCAGCCATTCAACCACACATGACCTTCCAAACGCATGACCACACTGGCCAAGCCTCACTGGATAGTGATCATCTGGATTTTCCACATCATCTTCAGATGCTTTCCTATTCCTTTCTTTAGACTCTGGTATGTGGATGCTTTCTTCCTCATTTACGCGATAGGGTATCTCTCTGGTTGCTGTTTCGTCGGAGGGAAACGGTATTTCCGGGTCTTCTAGATCGTATCCATTTATCATAGTTGGTAATTGTATCTTTGTTTCTTGTGTCTGTGATTGATCTTCTTGTTCCAATTTGTCTGTATGTGGGTGTTGTAATTTTTCATAATCTTGATACTCTTCAAAACAGATGGGACATTGTCGTTCGGACTCTGGGATCTCTGATAAAGGAACTGGTTTCAAAGAGTTGATGGCATCTTTTGTGGCGTGTTTCTGTTTGTTGGGACGATTAAGAATCTCCACAAAGTTGCGCATCATCAAGGCAATTGGCGACTCCGTAACGGATCCGGTTGTGCCAGAAGCCCCGGTTGCTCCTGTTGATGGAGTTCTGTCGTCATGAGGGAACACGTCAAAAGCGAACGACAAACCGGGAATGGCGCTCATTATCTGTGGGAATCCTGGAGTTGCAGGAGTCCTTTCACTCTGATTTGGACTGTTGTTGTTCATTGTTACTAGATATTCACTAGATTAGAATGATTATCTATAATACAGATACCAAATGAAATCGAGTGTTTCCTTATATAGATGACTAAGAGCAAGAAAAAACATATCGTCGTCGACAGAAATTTCTAGAAAAACTTGTCGACGGGCTGTCGACGGAGATATGTAAATTTGGTGGTAGCTATATTAGACCAGAAGATAAAGAAAGAAGAGTTGGCGAGTTTTGGTAAAGGAGTAAAACATCGTCCAAGAAAAATCCATCGGGCGAAAACAGAACTGAGGTAAACTCAAGACCGTAAATAAATGTTACTTGAGAATGCACAAACTGTAGTTGCTTTTTTATCCCCAAAAAGGTGACTTATAAGTATTGGGCTCTAATCTGGTTTGCCATGACTCTCTCGTTATCAGGCAAAATGTCAATTTGTTGAGGAGTCAACTTTAAGACTTGAACAATCAAACCGGCTTCTTGCTCGTTGATATGCATTAATTTATTGATAGTCTCCTGAGGCAATCCTAACCAATCTGGATTAACCTTCTCGTTCTGACTGACCGGCGAAGAGTTATTGTTGGAGCCAAGAGCAGAGACTGGAGATGGCGTGGAGTGCTGGGATGGAGCGTTGAAGGGAGAAAATGATGGCTGTTGAGACTGCGAAGACGGAGGAGGAGGTGCGGCAGCACCGGAACCAGCCTGTTGTTGAGCTGGGAGTTGAGACTGAGTCTGTTGCTGGCCAGTCATGGACTGGTTGATAACATCGATATCAACCACACCCATCAATAGTAGCGATTGTGCAGCAGCCACAGCGAGTTTTGGGTTGGAATGAAGGATCTGTGCTGCTTCCGAATAGTTTGGAGTAGGACCAGTAACAATCAGTTTCAACTTAGCTAGTAATTCAATCAAAATTCCAGGAGGAATGGTCGACAAAGTCTCCGAGACCTTATCTTTAGCGTAGATGGCCTGGTGGGACTGTTGAGGAAGAGGCAGATACTGCGAGGCCATTGACAGATTCGTTGGAATGTTCGGTTGCAGAGAAAATTGCTGGCTGCCATTGGCAGATCCGTTGGCATTTGGTTGTTGCCTGTTGAACTGCTGGATCACCTGCGAAATCTGGCTCATGTCCATTCCATTCGAAATCATCTGGCTCACCATCTGTTGCAACTGCGGGTTTGAAGAGATGGTGGCTAGCATGTCGTTGGTGTTCGAGAACCGAGTGCTGCCTGAGGCACCAAACGGGCTGCTGTTGCTATTGCTATTGCTGTTATTGTTGGTTGGAGTCGAGGAAGAAGAAGAGGATGCAGCCGAGGTGGGCATGCCTGATTGATAAGTGTTGTACTGTGGTGGCAGCGACGGGTTGGCAATGAGCATTTCTTGCGGAAGAATCACATTAGAAGGTAAAAAGCCCCGGGATAGCTGGAGCTCAGGTTTCTGGCCAGGAACAGGGTTTCTCAAGCCTTCTTTGGAAAGCTCAATTCTCAACTTCTTGCGTCCCTCGATCTTGATCTTGGCGAGGATTTGCAAGGCTCTGGCAGCAGCGTCTGGAGTTGCGTACTCAACAAAGCAGAAACCTTTGTTTTTCGATGCGTTATCCATCATGCAACGAACGTCAACCACGGGGCCCGATCCACAAACCACAGACTTGATGATCTCGACGTCCCAGTTGTACGGAATTGCCCCCAAATAAAGGACACATGAGCTATTGGAAGCAGTTGCAGATGCTGGCTTTGTAGACATATTGATTGGTTGACTGATTTTCTTGCTGCTGTTTCTATGTACAAACGTCTAACTCTTCCTGTCGACAATATAACCTTCTTGAGGTCGTGTTAAATGCTTTGGTTTCAAATCAAGATTGTTTCTATCTCGATTCCCTCCTTATGAATTAAGGATTCTTTTTGTGTCAATATCTTTACTGCTCAGATACTTCAGCTTTGGGTCGTTACTCTGTAATAAGTTGAATGGATTTTAAGTTTTGCACCAACTATACATACATTTCCTTTCTTTTTTGCTGACTTTCCTGAACTTCTCACTGGTTTTTTTTTTTTCTCGTCCTTGGCTGAAAAATTTTTTTCACGTTGAAAACTTTTAGCGAATTCTTCTTGACGCACTCCCCTGTATTAATAGGACACCTGCGACCAGACGGGCTCGCTTGCTGGTGTACCGATGTGGGTGGGTCCTGCTAGACGTATCTATTGTATCTTCGTTTAATCTCCATATAAAGTTGTTGCTGTTCAGGCGAAGAAACCTGAGTTTTAATGTCTTGCTCAGACATCTGGCATATCGTACGAATTGCTTGTATCTGATCCGGCTCCATCGAGAGAAGCGGGTTAGCTGCATCATCGGGCTGTGTAGTCGTAGCAGTATCAGCAGAAGCAGCAGCAGGTGCGGGCTCAGGCTGTGCAGCAGGTGTGTCAGCCAATATCGTCTTCACTTGATCGGGTGAGGCGACATTTAGCAACATAGCCGCCTGCACAAGAGCAAAGATGAGTTGTGGGTTTTTGTCTAGCAAAACACCCATTAGTTCAGGATGGGTCTGCGACATCACTTTAGCATCTTTCACCAGATTTCGTAGCCTATTAGTGTCCAAAGTGGTCAAAGCAGCCGTGATTTGTTGGTTCAAATTTTCCGTACTAGGGTTCATCATCATTATTCCCGGTGGCAACGGTGGAATTTGTCTTTCCAATTCGGCCCGCTCACTAGATGTCTGCGATTTCATCATATTTATAATAGCCTGTTCACTTGAGAAATTGCATTTCAAATATCTATTTCCAATGGCATAATTGTTCAAATTTCGCACGGCTGAAGATGCAGTCTCCACGTCCTGGTACTCTATAAAGGCATATCCTTTAGATTTGCCCGTTTCTCTATCAAAAAGTAATTTGGAAGACACCACTGGACCAACAGACCTTGCAATGTCCAAAACTTGATCCTCTGTTTGATCGTATGGAATCCCACCAACATAGATCACCCGACTGGGTTCTAGTCCCCCATGAAAGTCTGACATCCTTTTATCTGAGAAATAGATCCACCAAATTTGAAGTCCATCAATATCTCTTAACAGTATTCTTCTTGCATATAAAAAAAAGCCTTGGTTATTCTCCGTGTATACGGTCCACGACACTTATGTCTCAAATCTCCCCACAAATAAATTTTTGGTCACTCCCAACACCACCAGATTCACACTTTGTTTATATAAAAAATATATTCTGATTCAGAAGTTTGTAGCAATTCCATTCAGAATACTTGTTTGCTTGGTCACTTTAAAAGCTCAATTTTTGCTCAGAAACTAGGACCTTTTGTTTAGTTATAGTACTGAATCGTGACCAATTGCTGGGCAAAATTAACTTCAAGAATGTCTTTAACTGTTTCACAGATCCCAACTACCCCGTTTAAAGATCAAAAGCCAGGTACATCAGGCCTCAGAAAAAAAGTGAAGGTGTTTCAACAGGAACATTATACCGAAAACTTTTTACAGGCTGTTTTTGATGCTATTCCCCAAGGTTCGCAGGATTCTACACTTGTTGTTGGAGGAGACGGTAGATATTACAATGATCACATTGTACAATTGATTGCCAAGATCGGTGCCGCAAACGGTGTGAAAAAGCTCATTATTGGCCAGAACGGAATTCTGTCGACCCCAGCAGCTTCTAACATTATTAGAACTTACGGCCCAAATGGTGATGGTAAGGAGGTCACTGGAGGTATCATTTTGACTGCTTCTCACAATCCGGGGGGACCAAACTACGATTCAGGTATCAAATATAATTTGGAGAATGGTGGTCCGGCCCCAGAATCTGTTACTGACAAAATTTTCGAATGCTCCTTGAAATTGACCCATTACAAGATCATGAAAGACTTGCCGGAAATTGACCTCTCTACCATCGGATCGAAAGTTTACGGTCCATTGGAAGTTGATATCATCGACTCAACTGCTGCCTATGTTTCAATGATCAAGTCAATCTTCGATTTCGATCTCATCAGATCATTTATTGCCAAGAAGACCCCACAAGGTTTCAAGATCTTGTTTGATGCCCTGAACGGTGTCACCGGTCCTTATGGTAAAGCCATTTTTGTGGATGAGTTGGGACTTCCTCTTTCTTCCATCCAAAATTATGAAAGTAAACCCGATTTTGGAGGTCTACATCCAGATCCAAATTTGACTTATGCCAAAACTTTGGTTGATAAAGTTGATGCTGAAAATATTGCTTTTGGTGCAGCATCTGATGGTGATGGTGATAGAAACATGATTTATGGAGCAGGTGCTTTTGTGTCGCCTGGTGACTCGGTCGCCATTATTGCTGAGCATGCTTTGTCTATCCCATATTTCCAGAGAACTGGAATTCATGGTCTTGCCAGATCTATGCCAACTTCCGGTGCTCTTGATTTGGTTGCCAAGTCTAAGGGTGTGAGTATTTATGAAGTTCCTACCGGATGGAAGTTCTTCTGCGCTCTATTTGATGCTAAGAAATTATCTATTTGTGGAGAGGAGTCGTTTGGTACTGGTTCTGATCACATCAGAGAAAAAGATGGTCTGTGGGCCATTGTCGCATGGTTGAATGTGCTTGCTGCATTTGAAAAACAAAACCCAGATGTGGAGCCAACCATCGCAAATGTGCAGAAGTCGTTTTGGAAAAAGTATGGAAGAACTTTCTTCACCAGATACGATTATGAAGAATGTCCTTCTGAAGAGGCAGCTAAGGTCCTTGCAGGTCTACAAGCCCACATGGACCAAGGTTCTGCATTTATTGGCACTCCAATTGGCTCTTCTGGTGTTGTTGTTGATGCTGCTAACTTTTCCTACACCGATCTGGACGGCTCTATTTCTGCCAAGCAAGGTCTCTTTGTCAAGCTTGACACTGGCTTGAGATTTATTGTGAGATTGTCGGGTACTGGATCTTCCGGAGCCACCATTAGATTATATCTAGAGAAGCATTCTAAAGATACATCTGATGAGAATCTGGCCAAGAGTGCATCTGAATTTTTGGATGCAGATGTTGCCAGTGTTGTGAAATTCTTGAAGTTCAAAGAGTTTATCGGCAAGGAAGAGCCAGATGTCAAGACTTGAAATATTTACCAATTCTTAGGATGTGTTCTTGTCATGATTTTACAGAGAACGGTATCATATTCTTCGTAGTACAAACGTTTAAATTATAGGATAAAAGCAGCCAAAGCTAGGGCCAAAGAGCCTGCACCAATAGCGAATTGGGAAGCTGCGCCGGCCGAAGAAGAAGAAGAGCTGGATCCCGAGCTTGAGCTTGAGCTTGAGCTTGCGGTGGAAGTTGAGTCTTCATCTGAAGCAGTAGAAACAGCAGTGCTGGTAGCAGCAGAGCCAGAATTGGAAGAGCCAGATTTGGAGTTGCTTGCACTTCCAGAGGCAGAAGCAGAAGCAGAACCAGAGTTAGCAGTAGCCAAGTAGGAGGTCTTCTCATCCAGACAGGTGGTTCCGGTAGGAGTGGTGCTGTAGCCACATTCACTCAAGGCAGAGGTCAAGTATGGGAAGTAGTCAGTGTATAAACACCATCCACAGTCAAGACAGTCGTCAACATAGTAGTTAAAAGAGCTAGCAGACGAAGCACTGGAGTCACAAAGACAGGTCTCGTTATAGTTGGAGTCACTCTCACCGTCTGAGGAACACTCTCTTGCTGCTAGAATGGCGTACCCACAGCTTGCATGGCACGAGTAAGTGGCCTCGTCCTCTGCAACAGCCAAACCCATAGCTTTCGCAAAGGCCAATGGGTCGGCCTCGGCTCTAACTCTCAAACCAAGAAGAGCGGCAATTGTCAGCGATTGATATCTCATTTTCTATCTTGTTATCCTACACTAAAACACTCTTGATGCTATCTCCGAATTGAAAACGAAATATACTTATATAACTATTTTCCAACTGCGGTTTGGAGTGCATGCAGATATCGGTCTAATGAGCCGTGTGGTCTCGAAACGGAAATTGTCTGCAGATTCTTCATGAAAACGATATTGCCGTTCACTGCATGACAGACAGGCTTGGCACACATATAAAGTTTGCAATTGGTTGGTACGGGGTTTTTTAGACGGCATGCACTTGTTTTTTTGAGCAACAAGTAGACGAGATCTCAGATCTAGTCTCCCAAGATCCGATTAGCTAAGCGGGGTTTTTCGGGGAAGCATGAAAATTATTTTTTTTATTTCCTTCTATACAGAACTTTTTTTTGGCCTTAGAATTCCTCAAGTTGTCCAAAGTCTGGCTGTGCAGTCTGCTCCCGAGGAAAAAAGCCATGCTTCTCTTGGATGCCAGCAGACATTGAGCACTCCAAGCGAGTTCACAACCTTGTGGCCGGTCAATTTCTTAAGAGGAACCAAAAGAGGATTGCTCATCAGGTCGTCGTAAACTGTTCCGTGGAAAACATGCACGGAACCGTCGTCCGAAGCCGAACAGAAAAGAGGTAATCCTCCTTTATGGAAAGCCACTGCTCTGACAGCCTTCTCATGGTATCTGAGAGTCTTGTATGGAGTACTGCTAAGGTCCAAATCGTGCCAAAGAACTCTTTTATCGTAGGACGCAGCAAGAACGTGGTCGCCTCCACGGGGATGTATGTCCATACAAGAAAGCCATCTTGCTCCCGGTAGCAGTTTCTTTTCCAAGTTTTGCAGTTGTAGGTTGTAAATACGGATGTATCTTTGGGACATGACAATCAAATTAGGTTTGGAAGGATGGAACTTTGCATCCATAATGATTCCCTTGGACTTGCGGAATGGAGATTGAGAGGCGTGTTTTGATAGCTGATGGATTAAAACCGAAGTCTTGTTACCACCGTCTGGGGAAACCGTGACAAAATAATCGCCTCTTCTATGCCAAGAAATTTTCTTGATGGTGGCCGAAGAAGTACCACGGATGGTGGTGATCACAGCAGAAATGCCCTTCTCTGCCTGAGAAACGGTCGGTTTCTGCCACTCTGCAGATTTGCTCTTCGATGCAACGTTAGTTTCATCTCCTGCTTCTTCAATGTCCACGTTGGTCTTGTCGCTTCCGGTCTTGGCATATCCCCAACCATCTTCAATTCTCAATCTACTCCTGTTTTCCATTTCAAATCCAAAAACAGGTGGAACCACCAAATAAATAGAGTCTCCACAAGCAATGGCCAACAATCCAATATCGGCAGCTGGGTTCCACTCCAAAGCCTCGATGTTGTCGTTTTCGTCCTCATCAGCGATAGCTATCTGAAACAACGATCTTCCAGTAAGCACCTCCCAAACTCTCACTGTTCCATCATCAGATCCAGTTGCAAGCCAGTTACCCGACGGATGCACTGAAAGGGCTCTTATACGGCCAGTATGGCCTTCATATATGGTAGAAGTTCGGATAGGAAATGGTCTGAGATCCTTTGGTGAAGGCAGTTCAGGAATCAAAGATTCTGGATCGATGTTCAATTTCTGTTTTCTCACTCTTGGTGCAAGATACAAATCCAGACATCTCTCAAATTTTTCTCTTATGCTCTCATGGTATCCTGGAACTTTACGCAAGGATCCGTATTTTTGTGGAATAAAGTTCTTCTCCCTTTCACTAGGCTCCATCTGCTCCCATTCTTTTCTCTCCTCCTCAGACATTAGGTACTCCTCAGGTGGATTATAACTTTCCTCGTTCGTAGGTGGAGGAAGCTTAGGTGCTCTAAGTGTCATTATATGGTCTGCGGAAAAATCGTCATCCACTCCTGCCCAAAGATCGAAGTTCAGCTGTTCATTATCTTCCTCTTCCTGCTTCTTCTTCATATGTGGAGGAATAATCCGTCCTTCTCTGATGGCCTTGACGATCTTCATGATTCTCTTGGCTTCATGTTTGGAAGGAACAAATCTTCTTTTAGGCTCTGGAACAGCAGTCAATGGCATCACTTCGGTCTTGCTTGTGAACCATTCGATTGTAGGCTCATATGGGTTGATATCTTCTGCAGTATTCTCATTTTTTTCAATCTTTCTAATAAGCTCCAGCTCTTCTTCAGTGATGTTCAACGACGATCCTGTCTCTCTGTCCAGCAATCCTGTCCATCCCTCTGGAAGATCGATGCTCTCCAATAGCTGATCCAATGCAGAGCCTCTAGCAGGTCTCATTATTCTCTTTCCGTTTATATCATATCCAATATGTGGGAACTCTTCATAAGCTGAAATAGGTATGTTACCAATTGTGTTAGCTTCCTCCCTGTCAGAGTCATCAGAATCATACACTGGATCGATCTCAGGGAACAAGATTCTTTCTGATCCGTCTGAAAATTTCGATTTGATTCCATTAGATGATCCTGTTGAACCTTGAGAAAGAGTACGTATCTTAACTCCCGAAAGCTTGTCTGTGATGTACTCTTCCTGTGGCTCGTCTTCGCTATCTGCAGACTCTTCCGAAACTTCTCCGTCTTCTTCGGCAAGAACTCTATTGAATTCTGCATCTGAATCTTCCTCTTCCTCTTCCTCTTCCTCTTCCTCTTCCTCTTCCTCTTCCTCTTCATCTTCATCTTCTGAGCTCTCGTCCTCACTGGCTTCAAGATCTAAAAGACCAGCGACCTCAAAATCCTCTTCTTCAGAGCCGCTCTCCTCCTCTAAAGTCCTTTTCTTCTCCTTTTGAGCTTTAGCTTCCCGCTTCATCACTCTTCGCGTGGCCATTACGTTTTAGAGTCTATGTATCTCTTTCAAACAGCACAAGATCCTTAATTACTTGCAAAATCAGATATCTCAAAAAAAAACTAAAATTTTTTTTTCCCGTGCATATTAAACTTTCCACTACTAAGACTGAACCATATCATTAAAACTGGCTCTAGGTGAAACCATCTGAGGGCTAGAAAGGTTATGTGGAAGGACAATTGATGCAATGGGGTTGCATACCAAATTGAGCTGAAAAAAGGCCAAAACATAGTTCTTATAGACAAAAAGAATTTTAAAAAAATTTAAAAAAAGAAGTAATAGCCCAACGCGGGGCTCGAACCCGCAGCCTTGTGATTAAGAGTCACACGCTCTACCGATTGAGCTAGCCAGGCAATTGCTTGAGTGTAATAGTGCTTGGATAGCTATATTCCTTACCTGCCAAGCTCGAGTTACTAAACTATATAGCTGGGGTAATTGAATCCTTCACTTAAAATCCCCTTCTTTTTGATATATTAAACTTTATTTTTATGAAAAATAGCCAAATTCCATCTCATTTCAGCCTTAATCTCTGGTTAAATGAAGTATGTCATACTTACAAACAAGACTCATAATTCGGATTCATTTCAAAGCTATCTTTTTTGACATTTAAAATCATTCATAAATTTTTATTCTACGATTTTTCCATTTAATGGTGAATACCTAGTAATCTGTTGTAGGCCAAAAATGCAATTCAGCTTTATGACCATGCAAACCAACTTAGGTTTCCCACCTATCCGTTGATTAGCTTCAAACTGACTCTCTTAACTATCTCTGATTACGTAAATTTCAATAAGTTTTTTTTTCAGGCATAAAAAGATAGTGTGAGCACAGAAGAGCATATAACAAAAGGGGACATACAAGCTAACTTGGATGATGTACACGAGACAATGGAGCCGACATTCTTATAAGGTCCACCAGACCATTCGAAGCTATGCGAGTTTGCAAGCAGGTCAGCCCATCCATGAGACAAGGCCACATTTGATCAAGCACGGAGATCTAACAACTGGTATCAGTGCCTTGGAGTATTACAATCGTCGTCACAGACTGGCAGAAAGCTTACCGAGTAAGTCATTGACTATTATTCCTGGTAACTCAGTGAAATATGCTTCTGGATCGGTTTTCTACCAATTCCAACAGAATAATGACTTATTTTATTTGACTGGTTGGAATGAGCCTGATTCTGTGTGTGTTTTGGAAAAACGAGGGGACGACCCAGATTCAATGATTTTTCATATGATTGTTCCACCAAAAGATGAAATGGCTGAATTATGGGAAGGGGCAAGAACAGGATTAGCAGGAGCAGAGGAGATTTTCAACGCTGATTGCACTTGTGAAAACAAAAGCATGACCAGCTATTTGAAAAAATTACTTGCAAGTTATAGAAATGTGCTATATGATTCCGAAGATGCTAAAAAAGGCATATTCAGCAGAGTATTTGGATCTTTGGATCATAAAGAACGTGCCACTAGAGACTCGATAGAAACCTTACTGCGTGAAGCCAATTCAAACGTGCGGTCTTTAAAACCATATGTGACTGAGATGCGTGCTGTTAAATCAAATGCCGAGTTGAAGTTGATGAGACTTGCGGGAAAAATCTCTGGAAGAGCATATAATCAGGC
Source organism: Ogataea mattraensis (assembly GCA_030564055.1). Classification (NCBI taxonomy): domain Eukaryota; kingdom Fungi; phylum Ascomycota; class Pichiomycetes; order Pichiales; family Pichiaceae; genus Ogataea; species Ogataea mattraensis. Next base: position 869,698 of record JAJMLE010000003.1, on the reverse strand, counting down.
TTATGCTAAAAGATTCAAGAGCGAAAAGGGATTGTGTTCATTTCTTGAATATAGATTTGTGTCTGGAGGTTGCGACAAAAGTGCATATATTCCTGTGGTTGCTGGAGGTGACAATGCTCTATGTATCCATTATACCAGAAACGATCGACTATTTAAAGGAGACGAGTTGGTTTTAGTTGATGCCGGTGGAAGTCTTGGTGGATATTGTGCAGATATTTCAAGAACCTGGCCAGTAAATGGAAAGTTCACGCCCGCACAAGCAGACTTGTACCAAGCGGTGTTGAACGTGGAAAAAGAATGCATTGCCAAGTGTACTGAACAGTCTCACCTATCAATCAATGAGTTGCACAACGAAAGTGTTGGCATTATGACTAGAGAATTGCGCAACTGCGGCTTTGCTCAACTTCAAAGTTGGGAAGTCATGAAATTTTTATATCCTCATTATGTGGGTCATAATTTGGGATTGGATGTTCACGATTTGCCATCTTACCCAAGAAATTCCAAGTTCAAAAAAGGTCAGGTGGTCACAGTGGAACCGGGAGTTTACGTTCCTGATGACGCTAGATGGCCGAAACATTTTAGAGGTATGGGAATCAGAATTGAGGATGACATTGCTGTGGGGAAGGATAATTATGTGGTTTTGACAGCAGAGGCAGCAAAAGAAATAATAGACATCGAGACGATTGCAGAGCATGGCATTACCACGGAAATGGAGGACGAAGTCACCGATATATATTCTTTGTAAATACAATCATTTCTTTAATGACTGAACAACGATTGAGTTAACATCCAAGGCTCTAACTTGTGGCACCACCTGGTTGTTCAATTCATCCAATTTGAGCATGACTTTGTCCAATTTGGAATTAGGCTCAACATATTGTAACCAACCATTTGCCATATCAATCTTAACGTTTAAATTGAAAATAGATACTATGTTCATTATTTGTCCACGCAGTTCTGCTTCATCTATTCCAAACACATCGCTCATGTGTTGGAAAGAAACTCGTTGCACAATTGAAAGATAAATGATGTAGGATTTGTACAACAACGTCTTTCTGAATAAAGCAAAATGCTTTGCTAACTGGAAATCAAAGTCGAACTCAAACTGTAGGGAATCCAGCAATCGGCTCAAATGCGAAAAGCGACAATTTGTATAGTTTTTGATCAATTCCTTCAACTGAAAGTCGCTAGAAATAGCTTCTCTAAGCACTGGAATTTGCCATTTTTCATTCAACTGTTGAACAGGGGTAACCACCAATATCGAAAAACAAATAACTCTCAGTAAATAAGACTTCAAAATCAGCTCATTATTGTAATAATGATTCAGAAGAACTGTAGCCGACAGTCCGTTCGTTATCGGTTCTTCTAGAAGTCTTTCAAACTCTTCCACAACTGCACGATAATCATTGCTTTGATAGATTGCATATATTAAATACCATCTGCAATTCCAATAGGCAATGAGTTCTTCTCTGGTAAGATTCGAACCATGGGGTGGTTTTGGTTGTTCATCTAGAATCATATGATCGTCGCCGTTATCATCACTATCCTCTCTTTCATACTCCAGAACTTGTTGTAATTTACGCCTTAAAAAACCTGGAGATACTGCCAAACTGCTATCAAATCCCTTGTATATAATTACTCGTTGTAATTCTCGAAGCGACACTTTTTTATAATATCGAAGGTATTCAGGATTTAAGTTGTAATAGTAACTGGAGTTGTCAGTGATGCTGTCACTAGAACAAGTCAACATCAAGGTATCCAAATTGCTGGATCTCAAGATATCCATGATTTGATCAAAATTCTCCATTGTAGCCTGTTTATTTGCATATCGGTTCAATTTTGAGTCATATGCTGTTCCAAGAATCTCGTTTGCTTTGGCAGGCCCCAAGTCTGCAATTGGTCTAACCAACTTGTCATACTGCTGCTTATACGTTTCCGAGTCGAATTCAAGTAGCTGAATCAATTTTGGAGTCTCATTGAAATATTTGTAGTTAGAGGCGACATTAAGAACCAGATCCAATATTCTTGTTAGGAGATGCTTTGTTTGCTCTTCTGACTGGAATCTTTGACAAATGTAGGACAATCTCTTTATATATAAAGGTCCTATTGGATAGGATTCAACATAAAGTTGCACTATGTCCGCGATGCTATCCATTCTTATTGTCTTGGATTTATAAATTCAAAGTGTTCAGTACTATCGTTAGTAGCCCAATCTTATATTTACGTCTTCGTTCCCTTTCGTCTCATTTCAAGGCTGTGTTGGAGATATTGTAAAAAAATATTTTTCAAAAATTTGCAGAGGATGGGGAACAGAGAGGATGAGCAAGTAGACATAGATTAGGCAAGATGTGGCAGTTCCGAACGTTCAGTACGTCTCTACGTGCTGAGTATAGAATGAGAATTAAAAGCTTGCTAGGGAAAACAGTGCAAACTGACCGCGTGGCTGTGGACGCTATCAGATTGGAACAGAAGAGACAACGAGAACTCGAAAAGAAAAGCAGAAAGCCAGTCACAAATGCTTCAGCAAGAAAATTAGTTTCTGAAATACTGAATCGGGAGATTACTGAGATTGACGCAGCAGGTCCAGATACCAGTTTTAGTGAGGAAGAGCTGGAAAAGCTGTTCAAAACAAGGAATTTGAGGCTCAAATATAAGCTATTGGGAACGTCAGGGTTTCAGATCCGAGATTCAAAATTGGTCGATGAGGATGCAAGGAAGTTTCTGGCTCGGTCAGATGTATATAGAGCGACTTGGCTGGCCAGACTTGCGGGAACAAAGGGGATTTTTGCATTTGGGACGATCATGAAGCATTTGGCACAACAAGGGAAATTGAATGGGGTTTGGGAGTTATATAATAAAATGAAGAAATGGGGACTGAAACCTGATGGAAGAGTGATGACCATTTTTTTTGATGGGTTCGCCTCGTCTCAGACCAGTGCGGGGGAAGCTAAAATTACCAGTGCACAAGCCACTAAGTTGCTTGAGGTTGTTCTTTCCGAGCTTGATAAAGAACATTCTGTGTTGAGTATTATTCACGTGAATGCTGCATTAAAGGCGCTCAGGAAAGCCCAAAGAGCGGATTTGGTGGTGACAGTATTGAAGAAGATCCGTGAACACAAAAAGCTCAGACTAGATGCAGTGACCTATACAGAGCTTTTCAGCAGTTTGAGAAATTTACATGGAAATTATCCTTATGCTGTGGAAACGGCAGAGCTATTGTTTAAGAATGCGCAACGCAATGCTCGGGTGGCTATAGATTTGCAGCTAGTTCAGGCTTATTCTTCGATATTTGTGTTTTCCGATAGTCCTATCTTACGTGCCAGAGGTCTGCTCATTTTACGCCACTGGTTCCAAGTTTGCGACAGAAAAGACATTGATGCAAATATTGCCGTGGATAGATACGACAAGAGAGAGGAGTTAACTGGCCCGAGACAGGTTGGTCCAGAGTTCAAGCCAGAAGAGACTTTGCTTCCAGTCGAAGAGATCAACTACAGAGACATGAAGAGATTTGTGCCTACAGAAACAATTGAAAAAAGATACAAAGCGTTGTGTCGTTTCTTCCTGCTGAAAACTTAATTGTCTACATCCTTGTAAATACATATATTTTTTTACCCCCTGCGGCTCGACCAGACTGTGGTTGCTCAGTAATTGAAAATTAGAAGCAACACCGAAAGAAACCAAGTAGAGCACCTTTTTTACATTATACTAAAGTTCAAGTTATTGGTCAGAAAACAAACATGATCGCAAAACTATTCTGGATTCTTTTTTTGGGTGTGGTCGGTTGTGCTACTCCATTGAGTTTGGAATACAGTTTACTTTCCTTCCGGCCTAACGAGATTCTCAAAGTGCCAACTTCGGAAAAATGGTATTTGAAATCAAAAGGAGTTGAATTCATTGATTTGACACATCAATATGATGAATTGCTAGACTCTTTTATGGTTGGAGTGCCTGTTGAGATGGATCTCCAAAAACCAGTTCCGGTGTATCATTATCCAAATGAAACAAGCTTTCATACTACAAACGTGAAGAAATTACTTGCAGAAATTGACATTTCCAATCTTTATAGCAATTTGAAACAATTTAGTTCATTCAAGTCCCGATACTATAAGTCCGAGAGGTATTTAGATTCGTCAGTGTGGGTCTATGACAAACTCCTTGATCAGGCAATGTTAAGCGAAAACTTCAATCTGACTATTGTCAATCATGCCAATTGGCCACAGTCGTCATATATCTTTCAAATCAAAGCTGAGAATGCTTCTGAAGATAACCATACAATCGTCCTGGGAGCCCATATTGATTCTATGAATGCAATTTTGCCGTCTTTGTTAGGTGCCCCGGGTGCCGATGACGACGGATCCGGAGTAGTCACTCTTTTGGAGACTCTGAAAATTATCACAAGCTTGAACAAGAACTTCAAAAACAACATTGAGTTCCATTTTTATTCTGCCGAAGAAGGTGGATTGCTTGGATCCTTGGATATCTTCAAACGTTATTCGGTGTGGGAGAAAGATAAAAAAATAGTCGCCATGCTACAACAAGATTGCACCGGCTACACGGCCAAATCAATCAAAAACGGATATCCCGAACACTTTGGACTTGTAACAGATTTCACATCTCCGTTCCTTAACTTGTTCATCAAAGATATCATCAACAGCTACTGCAGCATCCCATGGATGGATACCACCTGTGGATATCCCTGTTCGGACCATTATAGTGCGCAGATGAACGGATATCCTTCTAGTTTTGTCTTTGAGTCAAAATTTGAATTCCGCAATCCGTATGCCCACACCAAAGCCGATACAATTGACAAATTGAATATTTTGCATATAGCTGAACATGTCAAGCTATGTGTTGCATTTATATATGAATTGGCTTCATATTCTCATTTTGAATAAAAACAAACAATCATTTCTTTCGTTAACTCATTAATCCTGCTTCTTCTTGATCCTCCTTATATAGTTCCTGGTTGCTCTTCACTCTAAAACTTAGTATCAAGGCCCCGATACAAATCAGACCTCCAAATCTGAATATCCAACCCAATGAGTCATCAAAATCTTCCTTGTTTCCACTTTGAAAGATTCTGAACAACAATGATGACCCCAAAGATGACACCATTTGCGGAGCAGAAACGAAAACGTTGTGAATGGCCAATAATATCCCCGAATCGTACTCCAAGTAATCATATTTGATGATCATGCTAGATAACAAATATATGTCTGATTTGCTGTTGGTCAAAGTATGTTCTGATTCCGCTGATGATGAAACGCGGTTCTGTTGTTTCTGGTGTTGATCGTATATTTGAACAGCTTTAATGTCTTTAATTCTGCTTATTTCCTCACTGATAAGAGCAAATGGAATCCAGACTGCACAGCCCCAAGGGATTCCAAGGAATCCAAACATGACAATTGCCTCAATAGAGTTGGAAATAAAGAATGTAGAGAGCGTAGCAACTATGAAAACAACATGGGAATATATCCAAAGCTTCCTCATATTGAACCATTTATGATCGCGAATTCGTTCCAATAAATAAGGAAACACAAGGTCAACTGCTAACGTGACAATAGCATGGACCAGAAGAGCCAGAGTTCCTCTTCTGGTACTTTCATCCATCAATGTCTGTCTTTCGTCTGGAGGCAGAGTGATAGGATTATTGTAGCCATTTTCATAAAGGTATAACTCTCCCACATAAGTGGAGGTGTAAAAAAGCATTGGAAAATATCCGATCCACGCAAAGAACTCTGCATAGCACACTATCTTCACCTGATGTGGTAATCTTCTCATCGACCTAATCACCTGTAAGAAAAATGATTTGACAACCACAAACGTGTTGGCCTCATCTTCGTCAATACCAATATCTTTAAGACGTTTTTCTTGCTTTTTTCTCTCCATTCTGATGGCCAAATCGTATTTTGGATTTCTCTCCTTAATCACCATACAGCATATAGAGGTCAATGTCAGCATAATGATAGCCACCAAACAGCTGAGCACTCTAAATTGAGTGTTCCCCAAGAAAGAGAAAATGAGTCCCAAATCCAAAGTACCTAGCCAAAAGCCCACAATGTTGAACATTCCAATCATCCTGGCTGCCCACGCATTGGCAATCTGTTGTTGCAAACTTGGAACCACATCAACTATGAGGGCCCGACACGAAGCCTGAATCACCGCAATGGAGAAATCCAAGATATAGACTCCAATGGCGGCAAATGGAACAGTATATTTGTTGATCAAATCCTGGTCGTCTTTATCAGAAACAAACCAGCTAATGATTGTAGTGGAATGAGAAAGATAAACTAAAGAAAGAACCGTGGCAAGACAACCTCCCATAATAAATGGACGACGTCTTCCCCAGGAGAGGTCGCATTTGTCACTCAAAAGACCCACAACTGGCTGACCAAAAGTCCCCGACAACGGACCAGCTAGCCAAATTAACGCAAGTGCATGCTTAGACACTCCCAAAGACAGTAGGAACGGCGTTGCCTCGCTGAATTCAGTAGACCATGCCAATTGCAATGCTCCCACAATCAAAGTCAAAACTATAATGTATCCAGTCGATCTTGTTGGATTATAAAGTTCACCAGCCATATCCTTGGAGTTGTTAGAGCTTGTGTCTCCACCTTGAGTAATAGACGAAACTATAGAGCGTTCTAATTGGTGTTCCAAATCCTCTATCTCAATTAGTCCTTCAGTGCTTGGTCTGGTCATGACAGACTAATTTTATAACCAAAGAGTTCTGGACTACCGGTAAAAAGATACTTATACAGAGCAACATATTCTGGGGCAAAGGAGTTGGGGTCAAATTTGATAAGACTTGCATCCGTACACCGCTAAGCTCGGGCATAGGTGTGGCTAGCAACTTTTTAGCGATGTCTGATACCAAGGATCACAAATTCGTGTTTTTTATCTTGTTGAAGCCAATCTACTGAGAATAAGGTAGTGTTTTCATTGAGGTTCAAGATACATTTCTAGGGATTTGGGGAAATATTAATCAGCAGACGCGATTGTAGCTGGTGAAATTGAAATTGGGTATTTTGATACGCGTGGGATCAACTCCAAAATATCATTGTTCTTTTCATTAAGACGTATCTAAGTGTATTCATACAATGGAATTCTCGTGGACACAACCGTTTGTGTTTGGCTTACGCAAGAGAGAACGCGAGATTGATGAATGTTTCAATCCAGGCATTAAAAAGACGCAGCATAAGAAAATCACTTCTGAACTTCATGGTGAGTATTAAATGTAGTTGATTGAAAAAATGATATTAACTCCGGTATAGAGAGAACAATTGTTATGATGATGCAGGCTTCGAAGGAGTTGAGTGCTCGTGAAAAGCTGCAAAATCAATTACCGTTTGAAAATATGGATGTTGAGGAACAGGAGAAAACGGTAGATAACAGCAGACAATGCGAAGAAAACACTAGTTGCTATCAAAAACCTTATTGGCCTCAAATCCAGAGACACGTTGACGACAAGTAGAGCAGGAAAAGAGGGTGAATCACACAGATGTGTGGGATTGCTCTTCATGTCGACGCGAAAAAAGACAAGCTTTCGAGATCATGCGTCGATCGACTTGTTAAATATTTTATCGGTGCTGCCTAACCTAAACGAAATTCTTCAGATATGTGTTGTTGTGGTGTTAGAAAAGCATATTAACTGTGAAATTTAGCACAAGGCTCCAAAAGTGTGGTTGTTGAAAAGTGGGTGTTATCCGTCCCTTGGGTGTGTAACAAAATTGCTAGGTTTGCGGTAGAGATACAATGACAACCTACGAGAAAATTGTGAAGGGAGCCACCAAGATTAAGCTGGCTCCTCCCAAACCAAAATACATCGAGCCAATTTTAATGACGACCTCGGAAGGGCCTGACTCCGAGAAGTTTAGAGTGGTCATGAAGACATTGGCAACTCGACTTGACGATACAGCTTGGTCTATTGTTTACAAGTCTTTGATTGTGGCGCATATCATGATTCGGGAAGGAGACGAAGATACAACCATCACTTATCTTGGAAAAAACTATCAAATTTTGGAATGCAAAAACATCACAAAATCTGCATCGTATATTTCAAATGGAGGTGATTTGAGGACATTAAAAAACTACTCCAAGTATCTGGTCACCCGTGCTAAGGAGTATGCCAATGTTAGACATGACTTCATCAAGGAAGTGAAAAAACCTGTGTCGTCGTGGTCGTCAAAAGAATCTGGATCTCGCTTGAGGACTCTCACAGTCGATAAGGGGTTGCTTAGAGAAGTGGAAAGCGTACAAAAACAAGTTTCCGCTTTGGTCCGCTGCAAATTTGATGAGAGTGAAGTTAACAATGATGTGATCATATTGAGTTTCAGAATGTTGGTGAACGACCTCCTATCTTTATATCAGGTCCTCAACGAAGGTGTAGTGAACATCTTGGAACATTACTTTGAGCTGAGTAAATACGATGCTGAAAGAGCTTTTGAAATCTATAAGCAGTTTACAAAGCAGACAGAACAGGTTGTTGCGTTTCTTAGAGTGGCAAAACATTTGGAACATATCACCAAGCTTCACATTCCGGTTATCAGACATGCGCAAACTGGTTTGGCAGATTCTTTAGAGGAGTATCTACGGGACCCAAGTTTTGAGGTGAATCGAAGACAATATCTGGCAGAGAAAGATCTCAAGAAGAATGGATCTAGAGAGAGCACAAAAAGTCCAGTCAAAAAGGACCAAACAATTGGTCAACCAGCTGCAACACACAATGCTTTTCCTATACAACAGGAACAGCAGTTGGTTCCTCAGATGATGCCCCAGATGATGCCACAAATGATGCCACAAATGACTCAGCAACAGGATGGACTGGTCTTCCAGCAAACGGGGTTTAACCCATTCTCCACTGGGTTTGTCCAGATGCCAATCGGGTTCAGCAACCAACCTGTTGAACAACCAGCCCAAAATATGAACTATCAACACACTGCCCAGGCACCGGCTCCGATGATGAATAACAACACTGGAGCTTTTTTGCCCCAAAATACAACTGTGCCTCCACCAATGGCAGCGACCTTCACTGGTGCTGGATTTGGTGGTTACAGTAATGGTCTTTCTTCGCAACCATTGCAAAGCCAAACCACTTCGACAATGAGAGGAAATATTAGAAGATCTTCAACCAATCCGTTTGCCTTAGACAGAAAACCTTCTACTGCTTCGATCAACAATCCATTTTCAAATACCAGATTTTCAACCACCTCGGGCACTACGGCTCTATCATTTGAACAGAACGCCCCTTCAAATCGCGAACAGCTTCTTCCTACGGCAACTGGCACGAATCCTTTTAGAAGTGCTCAATCACAACCTACAGGCACACAGCATGCTCAACCATTAAGAAGCCAGCCGACCGCAGGGGGCCTTGAAAACCTGCCAACTATCCCGGTGTTCCCAGAAACCAGGAATGAGTTCCATAACCAACAGATGCAACAACAGGCCGCCATGCAACTCCAGCAACAGAAGACAATGCTTCAACAGCAACAAACCGGCTACAATCCTTTCGGCCAGCAACAGCAACAACCAATGCAAAACCAAGCTACAGGTTACAATCCGTTTGCACAGCCTTCAAATGGGGTTTATACCGGTGGAGTATACAACGGGCCAAATTTAATTTAAAGTCTGTTAGGGGTTTGATCATTCGTTCGTAAAAATCAATTAGAATAAGTATTCGTTATAAAAAGCACTTTGTCAGAGCCTTACACGTTCATTTTGTATTGTCTTGCGTGTCCATCTCCGGTTTCCAAGTATTTTTTGATGAGTTCATCCTGCGATTTGTTAGGTTGGTAGTAATCGCTCTTGTAGTTATGTGGTTTCTGTGCTTCAACTCTTTCCTGGTCTAGCTTCGACTTGATTGCATTAGCAAATGTAGGTCTTGCCACAGACGAGATGAGTCCCAATGGAACAGCGACAACAGACACACCGCCTAAAAATTGTAGTGGAGTAACAGCCATTTTTTTGATTAAATAAGAATTTGATAGTATTAAATTATACCTATAAAAGAGGGACCTCTATCAACATTCACCAAACGGAGGAAACCCAGCTTTTATATCATAGTCATCCGATTGGTTTGTCGCCTCATTTTGTGGGGCAGTCATGTCTGCGTACGATAATTTTTGTACAATTACTCCATCGTTCCACCAAGCACTCAAAAGTCTCGTGATTCTAAATGCAAGCAAAAAAAAGTGGCATGCTGCGAGTTTTTCAGGCTGTGCAAAATTGCTTAATTTTCCTGGTCATCAGATTTTTCTCCCCTCGGTGTTTAAGACTGGTTAGTCAGCAAATCATTCAGAAAAGACGTCATCATGCCAGTGTAGTGTAAACCCGCTTTCTGGATTTTTCGTCTGCCGGTAGTGAGTCGGAAGCAGTAAAATTGCCGAAATCATGGTTATGGTTGTAGTTCCATTGAGTCTTAAGATACTTCAAGCCACTAATATTGAACCCAACCTCTCCATTAGTTTTCTTTAACATTGCTCTCAATTGACTTCTCAACTGGTCCAATTCTGTTCTGAGTTGCACATCTTTTTGACTGATCAATTCCATCGAATTTGACCGGATCACAAAGAACAAAGTTCTGCAAATCACAGCTATTGAGGTCAGATTCTTATTGAAATTCTCAACGGCTGTCCAAACTTTGATAAATCTCAGTAGCTTGACTGTATACGAGAATGGCAACACTATCAATGCATCCTCCAATTGAGAAGATTTGATTTTCCTAAGAACATCCAGAACGTATCCTTCTGCAGTCTCTCCCAAAGCTTGTAAAATTGGGTTGCGCACTGGCTGTATCGGCTGCTCTGCAACACGACGCAACTTGAATGCTTGTAAGTCACGGAGGTATTCTTGCTGTTCATCCAAATCTTTGCTTGCTATATCCAAAGCTTCCATGAGTTTTTCTCCAGCTTTCAATGTCTCCATAGTCTGCTTAGTCACCTGGACAACACCATCTTCCAACTCTACGTTCTGATCTTTTGCAGTGTCGTCTTTTTCGAGTGATTCTAGAAGCTCATTTTCGTACAGCTCATCCATCTCCTTTTCCCTCTCTTCCTCGATAAACACTTGATCATCAGTCTCTTTCCAAATCCTAATACTGTGGTCGTGCGAAACAGATACCAAGAACTCTCCTGTAGAACTCACAGCCAAATTCCACACTTCTGAGTGGTGTGCAGCTAATTTCTGGACGTTTTCAAATTTCACTCCATCCCAGTATTTCACCAGTCCATCTTTAGAACAACTGAAAAAGTTCTTGGATTCAGGAATAAACTTCACCTTCATGATAGAGTCTTGGTGACCAAAAATGGATTTGTGACAATCACCAAAATCCAAACCCCAAATTCTGATATTCTTATCAGCAGAGGATGTGATAATTAGTTTGGAATCAAAAGAAATATCAATGGAAAGCACCGGCAACTTGTGACCATACAGACTCAAGAAGAATTTCAAAGTATCGAAAAAGAATATCTTAACCGTGTTGTCAAGCAATGCAACTGCCAAAAACTTGGAATCTGGTGAAACATTCACATTTAGCACATCATCGTTCAATTCCAAAGTCCTCGTATGTTTGAGCTCTAACGTACTCACGTATCTTTCAGTTCCAGGAACAAGCTCCTTATCGACTGCAATCTCCCAGAACTTGACAGTTTTGTCTGCAGAACCCGTAACAATGGTTTTGCGGTCTGGACCAAGGTCGATAGACCAAACAGCTTTACCTCCATGGGCATCATCTATTGAATGAAGCACAGAAGAAGTTGCTAAATCAACCAAAGTCAATGCTCCTTCCTTCGTACCAAACACAACCAGCGATCCTCCAGGCAAGAACACAACACTTAGAATATAACCTGTTTTGTCAAAAGTTCTGATACAAGACCTCGTTTTGATATTCCAAATTTTGAGCTCGTTGTTGGATCCTGTTGCTAGTAGCTTATCGTCATCTGAGATATCGAGCGCTCTGATGTCTTGTCGATGACCCACTAGCTGGAGACAATATTTTTCTTCGAAGATTCTATCTGTTGGTTTGTGTTTCTTGATCATTTCAGGAACTGGAATATGGTTGTACACTATAGAATTATTCGTTAGTGTCATCACTATATCCAGTTTTCTATTGCTTGTAGATGCCCAGGTCGTAGATCTCACTTTGGACTTATCTGCATATATCGTTGTGAAAGGGCTCACTAGCATGTTCACTTTCGCATCCTCTAACGCTTGTTCAATTTCTTCTGTAGATAATCCTTTATCTTTCAATCTAGCCTTTCTTTTCAAAGAAGCCTTGGCGATTTCCTTGTCCGTTCTTAGTCTGAAGAGTTCCACATTTCTGTCTGTGTTTGAGACAAAGAAAAATTCTCCCTGGTTAGTCATGCAAAAATCAATTTCTGTTGCTCTAGCTTTGCTTTGCTTCTCAAATATGCCTTGTTCTATCAACTTGATTTTCGGGTTTTGCAGCTCAATGGTCCACACTTTCAATTGAAGATCCATTCCACTAGTAATACAAAGTTGTTTTGTCGTATTCACTCCTAAAGACCAGCACTCTCCAGTGTGAGCAACATGAGTCTCGACACATTGCTGTGATTTCAAATCCCAAAGCTTGATCAATCCATCTTTTGATGTGCTGATAAGCCAATCTTCCATTTCATCGATATTGGTGTTTTCCGGCTCGATAAGCAGTTGAAGACCGGTTATCTGATCTCTGTGTCCTTTGAGCTTGAACAATCCTGTTTCACCAACCAGATCCCAAACAATCATAGTAGTGTCTTTTGATCCTGAAATTAAACGCGTACCGGATCTATCAAATTTGAGCATCGAAATTGCTGATTTGTGGCCCGTAAATTTGATGATCACAGATGAAGATGTCAAGTCCCAAATTTTGATGACTCCATCACTGTATCCTGCTGCCACTATGTTGGCTCTCGATTCATATTCGAGACGAACCACCTCTGCAGGAGCAGATTGGGTCGAGGAATCAAGAGCTCCTGGATTAGCCCCATCACTCAGTCTTTTCACCAACTCTCCGGTCTTGATGTCCCAAACCAGAATATCTTCTAACCCAGATGAGATTACCTGACCTGAGCTTTTCTTGCTGTCCCTTCCATTCAAATAGATTGAATTAGAATGGGAAGCAATTACACCCATCCAGTCTGCCTGCTCGTATCTCTGATATGACTTTACCATAGTATCTGCTGGCGTTTGGATCGACTCTGTACACCATCTATTCTATCATCCTGATCTAGTGTACTTTTTTTTCTCTTGTCTTTAAAATTTTTTTTGGCAAGCTCACGACTATGGAAATACATCTCTGCACAGCAAAGTGGATCATAGCTTACTAGTAGTCTCTAGCCACTCATAAAACTCGTCCATAAGCACTGGCCAGGATTGTGACTCATCGTACTTAGACAAGCTAGGGTCTTCATGGAAAAGTTTCAAAAAAGGATAAAACATGTTCCATTGATCTTTGGTGATTCCTTCCTGGCCTTTGGACTCTAGAAATTTAATGAAAATATCAAGCTGGGATGTGTATTGCGAAGGAATCATCAACTTCCAGTATTCAACAGCTGTGCCTGTGGGCACATGTTTTTCATTCTTTTCCAAAATGAACTTGTAGGTAAAATGGTAAACTTTCTTGAAATATTCCTCGTCGTTATGAAGTTTGAAATCGAGTTCGGATTCCACATACTCACGCATCGATTCTATGGTGTTACAACTAACCCTGGCCCAGTTCTTGAGAAAAGGTTCTTCTTTGAATATTCCCACCGAGGGAGATTCCAGAAATTCAGCCAATGCTAGGGTTACCAGATCTTCTGGTTCATATCCGAGATCGGAAATATATTCAATAGTTCCATCAATCCCAATATAGGCTTTCCCTAAAGCATCGGGTTGATCTAGCAATGTTAGTAGGTTCGGACCATTAATAAGACATCAATCTCTACTTACCTTCTTTATATTTGTTAAACACTTCTCTCAAAGAGTTGTCAATCTTGATATTGATTTTTTTGTTCTGGGATTCTTTAATGATGTTTCTAGCTAATTGCGGATTAGAAAAATAGTCATTAATTGCGTGTGTGATTTTTTGTTGATTTCTAAGAAGGAAAAAGGAAGCCACCTCCTCAGAGGTTGTTCCTGTAACCTCTAAAAACTTTCTAACTGTTGTTGACCTTGCCGACATCTCTTAGAACTACGTCCTTCACGACTTCCTCCAGCTATAGAAAAGTAAAAGGGATTGATTTTCAATACAAAAAAATAAGAGATCTGTCAATCAAATTCAGGGCACATAGCACTTTTGTTTACCATAAACGGTGGGAAAAACAAAAGTGATTTACTATTGTATAATTTTGCCTCGATCTTATGACCAAGCCGTCCAATGACATTGATCCCACTCAATAATCAATGCTATCTTGACGTCTTCAAGCCGCCCAACTTTAAGTACCCGCCATCAGAGCAAGATGATCCCTCTTCCAATACCTCCTCGATCATGGACTGGATCTCAGAGACTGTAAACAATTATAGTCAAGAGTTGCAAGAGCCTTCTTTGCGGGTGAGGAACGCTTTAAGAAACATAGGAATTGGAAACGAAGAACTTTATGACAACTTTTTGGAGCTGGTTAGACTACATCTTAATGAACAAGGATCAAATATCATACAATTGATGGCGCATTCTACAACAAAATTAGTTGACATACAACATCTTTTCCAATGGATCATCAACATCAGACAACGGCTGAGCTATTGTACATCACTGATTTTAATGGTTCCAGAACAGATAAAATTGCTGGAGCGTTGCGCAAACTCAATTTTCCAAAAAGTCACTCTCAGCGAACATGTCTGGACAAGCATAAGAGAGTGGTATGAAGTCGGGCTGTTTTCCTCCATCAGCCCCATTACTCATCAACAACTATCTGAGACTACAACAATAATAAAGCAAATACAGTTGCCCGAAGAACTAACAGAGTTGATCATACATCTAACCAATCTCAAGATTATTTTGCATGTCAAAAACAAGTGCTCTGGAGTTTGGAATCAACCACTCCTACAAGATTTATCTACGTGGACTCAATTAGATTTGGTCCCCAAATTGTGCGACATATTGCCCAGCAATGATTCCCAGCTGGATTGCTTAGACAGCCTGGTGAAAATCGAACTAGTCAAACTCAGAATAGCAGAAAGTTTCGATATCATCATTGATTATCCAGATTCCAAATTTGCATTGCAGGAATTACGTGAATGCCTTTCTACAGCTGAGCAGAATACTCATCTCGTCAACGTTTTCATCCATTTATCCCAAAAAAGACTCTTGCATGCTGGAGTTAACACAATAGACATCATAAAATGTTACATTTCAACAATTCGCTCTTTTTTAATAATTGACCACCGCGGTGTTTTGTTGGATAAAGTTTGCAGGCCAATCAGGGCATACCTGAAAGAACGAGAGGATACCATAGAGCGCATTGTTTTTGCCTTGCTCGATACTTCTTCTGAAAACAAGCTCATTGAGCTGGCCATAGAGTTGAGAAAATCGGATAAAAAACAACGATTGACTCATGAATCTGAAAGGGATTTGAATTGGACCCCAGATCCGGTCGATGCACTTGCAGATTTTAGAAAAGGTATAGTTGAAGATGTGGTTGAATCTCTGATATCCATTTTCGACACTAAAGATGTGTTTATGAGCGAGCTCACTAAAGTGTTTTCCGAACAGCTATTGAAAATAACTAACTACGATGTTAGAGAAGTGTACATGAAATTGCAATTGCTAAAGTCAAGATTTGGCAACTCTGAATTCAATTCATTGGATGTGATGATGAAAGATATTATCCAGAGTCGCAAGTTAGATAAGATCATCAATTTTGATAAAGTGCATTCTTCTATTATCTCGGATCTATATTGGCCCGAACTACCTGACCAAAAATTTGTTTTGCCTGATGAAATCAAGACCAACTTAACTCATTATGAAACTCTCTACAAAGAGAGGAAAAGAGGTAGGAAAATCTGTCTGCTGCCTTCTCTCAGCTCGGTGGATATTGACGTCCAATTGGGCAACAGGATTTTGAATTTTAAAGTGTCAGCAGACAAGGCTGCTATCCTATATTTTTTCCAGAATATGCCAGAAGAAAGTGAAATCAAGCTGGCGATAATATGCATGAAGCTTCAAATGTCTTTAAAGCTAGCAAATGAAGGTCTGTCATTTTGGGTGAAGAACGGAGTGTTGAAAGATTGTGGACTCAATACATACAAAGTGCTGGAATGATTATTTCGATTCCACGGCGATTAGTTTTTCCACAGTAACCAAAATATCTCCAGCAATGTCATCTGATGTCTCACTGGCCAAATAATGTGGTTTGGAGAATCTTTCATTTAGAGCTTGATCGAGAAGATGTCTGAGTTTAGTGATCAGAACACCATTTTTGCACCACGTTCTAATTGGCAACCAGCCTCCCATCACTATTCCAGGGGAAGATCTGTTGGAGGAAACTGTACTCAAATCGTATGATATATGGCCTCCGAAAAGAAGCACCGAAAGAATTGAAATTGGGGTTGCCTCTCTCAAATATAACTTGGATGTTGTTTGAGAATTTCCATATGCAAGGAAATGTGACGTCAGGACATTGGTTGACTCAGCAGTTGTGGCATTCAATAAATTCCCATTTTCATCTTCCAGGACGGGCTCGGTGGCTATCCCTCCATTACCCTTTGAGTTGAAGAGTGTTGACGAAGGGTGCAAAAAAGCTCTTGTGGCAGGCAAACTCTTGGAACCTTCCGATGAAATAAACTCCTCATTTCTAACCCAAAATTTGATACTTTTAGCATCTGGATCTTGGATCACAGAACCAGCGACACTTGCAACATACTTCGGATCTGGATATTGGACCCTCGCGATCTGTGGATAGGCTGACGAACAAGCTAGGGATCCCACGACTTGAAGATTTGAGGAGTTTATGTTCAAAAATTTGTATGAGCTGGAAGTTGAACTGTATTCCATCGGCACAAATCCTAAATCTTGCAGGGCTGAAATGTATTGCTGTCTGGTGGATTGGATCTCATTCATTGTTAGATACGACAGATGATTTGCATCTAACCACTTCCTGGATTGTTTGGGACTCAAGGCTTGATACTCGTTGTATGCATTTAAAATGGCAATGAGGTCACCATGCCCTTTAGCAAAATTGTTCTGAACTCTTTTGACTTCATCTCTATTCTCTGTCCTAACCATGAAAGGGTTTCCTGTGACCCCAATTGCTGCCAATGTCAAACAACTTTCCAAACAGCGAAATAAAGTACCAAACAATAAAAGTTTCCCCGACTTTAGATCAGTTGGTAGCATAGCAAGGTAAGACCCCAATTTGGTTAATTTATCATTATGAAGTGCCCCCATTTCAGTCAAAAGTTGTTTTGAGCTGTCAACATTTTCAACAGAGGGACAATCCAAACCCATTTTCAAGAAATCATAAACGTTATTGATCCCCATTGACTTAACAACCAAGTAAAGGTTTTCCAACCTGGTTCTCTTTATTTCTGGAATTGGCTGTTTGCGCATAGTTTTTTCTTGAGTATCCTTTGTGAATAATTTATAGCAATACCCGTTTCTAATACGACCTGCTCTACCTCTTCTTTGGTTGACTTCTGCCTGTGAAGCCCAAGATTCAACCAGTTTTGTGGAGTTGGAGCTGGAATCAAAATGAATACTCTTTACACGACCGGAATCTATCACCACTACAGCATCTGGAATAGTGATGGATGTTTCAGCAACATTTGTGGATGCCACCACTTTCCGCATTTGCTTTGGAGGGTTATTAAAGATTCGCTTCTGGTCTTTTGAACTTAAAGCCGAATGCAATGGTAAGGTCCAAAACTTTTTGTTTAGCTCCTGGACCTTTGATAGACACTTGTTGATTTCCATGACTCCGGGTAAAAAAATCAAAATGGACCCATCATTAGATTCACTGTCCAACTTTTTGTCTATAATTTGAACAAGAGATGCTATCAAATCGTAATTAATGTTTCCTAATTGGAAGAATTTGGAATCGGCCTTTGGGTGTATTGTTTCTCCATTTCTCATAACAACCTTGAACTCAACTTCCTCCAACACTTCATCCAAGTAATAGTCATGAATTGGAAACGTCCTTCCTCCAATGTGGATATGAGAGGTTTTTGAGTCAAAATAATTGCTGAACGTATTGACGTCGATGGTGGCAGACATCAACACAACTTTGAGTTTAGGATACTTTCCCATCACTTTCTTCAAGATGATGAGAAGAAAGTCACTATCGACCGATCTTTCGTGCACCTCATCAACAAAAATATACCCCAAGTTTGCAAAAAAGTCATCTTGTGCACCATCATCTTCGACATTATGCTTCATGATTCCCTGGATCATCCGCAGAAGAACACCCGTTGTCACAAACGTAATTCTGGTGTCCTTTTTAGTCCTATTTTCTCCTCTTATAATGTATCCAACTTCATCACCACAAGATGCTGCTCTTTCCTCCGATATTCTGTCTGCAAGACCAATAGTAGATATTCTCCGTGGTTGAGTACAAACAATATTGGTTCTGAAATCATTTCGACTGTTCAAATCATCCAAGATAAATTGGACTATCTGAGTGGACTTTCCAGAACCGGTTTCTCCAGTTACAAGACAAATCCTATTTTCATTAATTATCGAAACCAAATCCTCTTTCTTTTTCCATGCTGGAAGTTTAGATCTTTTTTGAGCCATGTCTTTGTACTCATCAGAAGCCAGTTTTTTATCAAATTGTTGCTGTAATACTTTTACCTCATTATCTGTTCTGATCCTGCGCTTTCTCAGGGATTTAATATTCTCTTGTTGCATCTCAATTCCATCAACTTCAGATTTCTTTGCAGAAATATGATAATCAATTAGTGGTCCAGGATTTTCGACCAAAGATAAGATATTCTGCTCTAACCACTGAACACAATCAAATAAAAATGGCATTCCCAATAATCCATCATCAACAATATGTCTCAACAACTTAGAAATAATCGATAACTTAATGTAATTGGCTAGCTTGTAGGACTCATTTTTAACAATCAAATGCAAGCCCGGAATGGCATTGGGATAATTTGGAGTGTTGTAAACTCTCAAGCCCAAAAGTCCTTGATTTATTCCTTCCGGCTCAAGAGATATTTCTATAATGTCTATAGTAATTGAGTTGACTTTATCGTCTCCAAAAATGGCAACCAAACTTTCAATTTCTTCTTTCCAACTGCCGTTGTCATCAACCTGGCCAGTGGTGTTAGAGTCACTAATCAAAGTTGAAGTGAGGTAGCTTCCTATTTTCACCTCATCAAAGCCGCAAATACTATAAGCTGACTCTACCTGATTTTCACTAAATCCACCCTGACAAAGTCGTTGAAACATTTGATCTTTCTTTATATCTTTGCTGATTTTCAGCTGAACGTTAGAATCTTGACGACTTTTTGCAAACACCATAGGCAAATCATCCTCAGGAACATGGAAAATCAGCCACTCCAGAGCATCAGTAAATGATCCAGTGTATCTGAGTGCTTCTTCCGAATGCGATTTTCTAAAGCCCAGGCTTTCTAATTGAGAAAGCTGTAAATTATCAATGTGTTCATTGTGCTCGTCGTCCTCAGACCATTTGATATGGTTTCGAATGGAGGTTTCAATTAGAGCTCTTGTGTGGGGCCGGAGGTCAATAAATACAGCATTATCCCAAGCCTTTCTCGGAAAACTGATTTGGTTCATTGCCAATTTCTTTTTCAAATCATTATCTTTAGTGTTCTTGGCGAACTTTTCTTGACTGGAGCCAATGCTAATGGCTGGTTTATGAAGCTTGACTTCCATTTGCTTTCTAGCCTCCTGTTCCTTTAACTTCTTCTCGGTTTGCTTACGTTTCTCCAATAGTTTCGTAAATGGATCGGAACAGTATTCAAATTTTGCCCGCTCAGGATCATTTTTCACTAATGTCTTCCTTTCTTGTTCCAGTTCACTCCATAGCTTCTTGTGGTTTGATGGTAAAACCATGTGGATATTTTTATCGGATGCAATTCTATGGAGAGCATATGTTGCCGCATAATGTCTGGCTTCTAATGGAGTCTCCTGAGGTTTTATAAGCAAGCTTGGATGCATTTTTATCTCTATCAGTTCTTGTGTTTTTGGGTTCTTCCATGACAATTTGGCAACGCCTATGAATCCATCTTTGGTCTTTCTCATCTCATAATCCACTTTTCCCCATTTTTGCTTCTGGCAATGCTCATGGAGTAAAGATCCAGGAAGCTTCCCCGTCCAACTTGATGATTGAGCTACAATTGCAGATCTAACACCTCTTTTGTTCTGGGGAGGTAATTCTTCTTGAATCTTTCCTTTCCCAGCTTTGGTGGCCACTTTGGAAGGCTCCGGAGGAGGTGTACTGGTTTTCGATTTCTTGGCCATCGATTTCAAAAGATAGTACAAGCAGCCTGGATATGTTCAATCACAGATCAGAAGTAGAGAAAGTGTTTGGTCGGATTTACCAAAAAAAAGTAGGGGTCTAAAAGTTTTATGGTGTACGGATTTTTAAATAGATCATGCCCATTTACCAAGAAGGGCCATCACACCTGCTCCAACACACATGATCGTGTACGCAAACAACATTTTGTTGAAGGACTTCTGTCCAACAAACTCTTTGTTAAACAAAAATTCATGGGCCATCAACTCGATAAGTCCTGTATAGATCAAGACTCCTGCGGAGATGGAATCGAAGATCCCACTGATAATTAGAGATTTGGCAGAATTGGACGAATAAGAAGTCCTCACAACAAGTCCAATTGCAATAGATATTGGGGTAGTTAAACCATAAGCAGCAGAAAGCAGCCAGGGAATGTATTTGTGGTTTTCGGGCCATTCAATAAGAGCTATTCTAGTTCCGACCCCTAATCCTTCAAAAGTTTGATGGAAAACTAGCACCACATACAAGGTAAGGAACTCGTCTCCAGAAACGGCAAGAGTCAGGCCAACAAAAACCGAATGGAACACAATTCCAAAATCCAGCACAAAGACATTTAAAAGTTGGCCCATAAACTTCTCACTAGTAGGCACAATCTCCTTTTCATAAACCACAGTTTCTATCTTCATGGCCTCGGGATCGTGAGGATGAACGGGAGTTATGTTTTGGTTCTTCAAAAACCTATTTTCAAACCACCGATATGCTACAAGCTCTGCGAGAAACATAAGCATCAACGAAATGAGGCATAACGCATAGGCCATTGGGTATTCGGTGAATGGAGCACCTAGACAATCTGCGCTTAACGATTCGTCAGCGGGCTGAAGTAGATGGATGAATGCAGTAGCTATAATGACTCCAGATCCAAAAAACTTGGCAATGAAGAAACACCATGAAGGAAGACGCACTAGCGAGTATTTTGAGGAGAGGATAGGGAAAAATGCACCAAAACACGATGTGATCAAGATCACAAAAATGGATGAAATTCGGACTCCCCAATGGCTACCATTGTAGTCATTTCCCGACACACAAGTAGTATCTGAGCTCATGCTTGCTTTGCGAGGGGCAGATGATTCAATGAAGGTTAATGATCAACATTTTATATCGTCCAAATTTTTTTTGGACTATGCTGGATCCACCTTGCTAGCGATCGCTTAGAATGGCCACAAGGGTTGCAAACTGGATCACCCATAATTGTTAGCACTAAAGTTTGACATATTATATATGATAAACAATCTTCTGCAATTGAGCAAAAGACAAAAGCATTAACCTGAGATTTGCTTCTTGAGTTGATGGATGTAACAAGATGAAAACCAGTCGAGTGGCATTTTTGGTGAAAAAAGATTATCCTAGGTAAATCAATCGATGGTTTTTGATTCCAAACATAAATATGTTTTGCCTGTATTTATGTACTGTGTGTCCTTTCTCTTCCCATGTTGTATTTTCTCCATCCATTACATTCTTTAGAAACTTGAGGAAATTTCTAGGAAGAGACTGACTCCCCCTTTTTAAAAGTCCCTTTTTGATGCGCCGCGCCTTCCCATCGCTCCTAACCATTCCGCCGTATAAATAAACTTATCCCAAATCATGCATCCTGTCATGTTGCAGATTCACTAGTTCTCAGACTAGCCAAGACCTCAAAACTGTGCCACCAGAGTTAGATCATGGTTTGGGATCAGCTTAATCCCGACAAAGTGCATGTGGCATATGCGGTCATTGCAGTATTTTCCTCGCTTTTTTCTCTATGTTCCTTGTTTATCAAAGAAAAGCTCTACATTGGAGAAGCCTCTGTGGCTACTGTGTTTGGGCTTGTTGTTGGACCGCACTGTTTAAACTGGTTTAATCCTTCATCATGGGGAAATGAAGATTACATCACCTTGGAAATCAGTCGAGTGGCTCTTTGCATTGAAATCGTGGCGGTTGCTGTTGAGCTGCCTAAACAATATATACTTAAACACTTTCGAGGTATCATTTTTTTATTAATCCCCGTCATGACTGCTGGCTGGCTGGTGATCGGTCTATTTATTTGGTTGATCATTCCTGGCCTGACATACGGATATGCTCTCTTGATATCTGCCTGTACCACTGCCACAGATCCAGTGCTGGCCCAGGCAGTTGTTGGTAAAGGAAAGTTTTCCAAGAGAGTGCCTGCGCATCTAAGGAATTTGTTGGGTGCAGAATCAGCATGTAATGATGGAGTTTCAGTGCCCTTTGTGTATCTTTCCATCTATATTATAGTGCATGGACATAATGCCGGAGCTATAGTCAAAGATTGGATCACTATCACAGTTCTATATGAATGTGTTCTCGGATGCGTTCTTGGTGCAGTTCTAGGATATTGTGGCCGGAAGGCAATTAAATTTGCGGAAGATAAAGATTTGATTGACAGAGAATCCTTCTTGGCGTTCTACATCATGTTGGCCCTGCTTTGTGCCGGGTTTGGTTCGATATTGGGGGTTGACGATCTACTAGCATCGTTTGCAGCAGGTTCGGCATTTTCATGGGATGGCAGGTTTGCCGAAAGAACAGAAGAGTCACACGTTTCTTCGGTGATTGACTTGTTGCTGAATTTGGCATACTTCGTTTATTTTGGATCTATCATTCCTTGGGAACAATTCAACAATCACAGTTTACAATTGGATTGGTGGAGACTGGTTTGCTTGGCCTTGGTGGTTTTATTTTTGAGAAGAATTCCAGCCGTTTTGGCCATCAAACCATTAAGTCCAGATATAAAAAACTGGAAAGAAGCTCTTTTTGTGGGACATTTTGGACCAATTGGTGTCGGGGCCGTCTTTGCTTCTATCCTTGCCATTGGAGACTTAGAAGCACATGTCCTGAACATTGAGCATGGCCCAACTACTAATTATCCCGACTCGGAGGAATATTACCAGCTAATTAGAATTATTTGGCCAACAGTGTGCTTCCTTATTTTGACGAGTATTATTGTGCACGGATCCTCAGTGGCCGTTTTAACATTGGGCCGTCATTTGCAGACCATGACTTTCACAATGACTCTGACAAGGGTTGAGACTGAAGGTGGAGGATGGACATCCAGATTGCCAAAGCTGGAAAAAAGCAGCACATCTTTTTCCACTAAACGAATCGATACTATGGCTCCAATAGAGGCCGGGGAAGAAAAGCGTATTTTTGCTGACGCAGCTGCGCAAGACTCTTCTATCACTTTGCGAGACCAAGAAGTTGAAGGTGAGACGACTTCTAGTGCGAAGCCTGCTGGAGGAACCAAAAGAAGAAAGCAAAGGAAAAAGATGCAGAAGATGAGAGCAGGTAGAAAAGCTCCTCCAGTGTTGGAAACTTTAGATTTGGGAAAGAACCACTCGCAAAGCCACGATAAAGAAGAATTCAGTGTTTCGTCGGAAAAGCAGGGTTTGGGAGAAGACACTAAATTAGCAGACTCTTCGACTTCAAACGAAGGCCAATCTGATCGGAAAGCAGGTCCGCCTTTAATGAGAGTTTCATCGCAGAACATGGAAGAGCTTCAGCAAAAATTTTCTATTAATGAAAGAGATTTGCAACCGACAGTGGATGATGGTGACTTGCGTATTCCTTCCTACGGATATAGGGATGGTTCACAATTGATCATTGAAGATCAAAATGGGGAGATCTTACACACGTATAGATCCAATGAGACAGTGTCATCTGAGGAGAAGACCAGCTTACATAGCTTGGGCTCATTACGCACAAAATTAGGAAACCTTTACCAGAAACCGCAAAGTGCATCCGGTGAGGGTGACGGTGAGGAATTCGAATTTGAAGATTTTACAAAGCCAGAGGATAAGATCCATCAGTTGGTTACAGAATCGGATCCAAAGAACAAACTTCTCTTGGGAAAAAAAGTAAAGAGGGACAAGGATAACAAGAAACAAATTTCACAGAAGTATCATGGATTTAGAATAGACGACAACATCATCATTGAAAATACCGATGGAGAGGTTATTGGACGTTACAAGATTAATCAGAAGAAAGCCGCTCCTGAGGAGAAAGGGGACACTTTGCAGAAGGCTCTGAAGTTCGTTGGATTACGCCGGAGTCGCTCAACCACTGTCGATTTGGAGTCTAATCAGACAAATAACGAGCACATAATACCATCCAATGATGCTCATCCGGACAAAAAATTTGAGACTAAGCTGAAAAAGTTTCTTACTGCCGACCCTCGTCAGGTGAATTTGAGTGCTCCAGCTAGCGCTTCGACCTCCGATGTGGGGGAAGAGGAAGAGGAAACCGAGGAAGATGCCAGTAGTAAAGAATCCGAGACTGCTCCTGCGGGAGAGAGTGAGTATGAACGTGCCAGGCGGCTAGCAGCTTTAGCGACGTCTGAGAGGGACCCTGAAGATGAGGAGGATGAATAGATGGATATTGGGAATTGAATAGGCCAAGAATTACATTTTTATGAGTATAATATTAGAAGGTAGAGGAAAATAGGTTGTTAACTTTTCCAAGGCAGTAAAATTCCCGATGAGCTATCAGGCTGGATTTCGCACAAATTACTTAATGTGTTACAACCTTCTACAGGTGAAGTGGCTGATAGCATGGAATCTGGCAGCTGGCCAATTAGTGCCTGTACTGAAGTTTCAGGTAGCTGGGTTATTATAATTAATTCTATGATGTCACATGACAGGGCAAGAAATTATAGTGCAGGTTGTGTAATTTTGACAGGTGCGCGCCACTATGGCAGTGCAATTATTTTTTTGGCTCCACAGCAATTCACACACAGAGGATCCCTCCCGTGTATCTGTTTAATTAATCGTTCGGGCCTCATATAGTTGATTGTTGGACGCCACGGTTTGCAAGAATAATTGTGTGGGTGTGGTATATTAGGAATTTGGCAGAAATTCACCAAGGGATCAGCAGAAGGCAAGACGCAAAAACCGCATCACATTTTTTCCCCCAAAAAGGATATATTAGGGAGTCATTTGCCCTTCTTGGCAGCTGGCATTTTGGAACACGAGATTTTGGCTATTGAACGCTTTTAGAATGAGAGACTTGGAAGTCAAGAACAATGGAGGCAAGGAAAACGTGGTCTCGATGGCTAGTCATGAGTCGAATGCCGACTCGAGCTCTTCGTTACTTAACGAGTCAGAACGCCAGGACCCAAACAACCCATTTTTAGATCCTGTGGTTGCTACCAAGTATCGCCGAGTTTATAGTGATAGTCAGTATGAATGCCGCCACCATTTTGACCCTGAATTTACCTGGACAAAAGAGGAGGAGAGACGAGTGGTTTGGAAGCTGGAGTATCGGGTCTCACTGCTTGCGTGTTTCATGTTTGCTGCCTTGCAAATTGATCGTATTAACTTGTCCCAGGCAGTCTCAGATAACATGTTGGACGATTTGAACTTAACCACGGATGAGTACAATACGGGGAACACCATATTCTACCTTTGTTTTTTGTGCATGGAGCTACCATCTCAACTGATTTCTAAGAGACTGGGAGCAGACGTGTGGATCCCATTTCAAATGAGTGCATGGTCATTAGTTTCAATTTGTCAGTTCCGCCTTAGCGGAAAGAACTCTTTCTATGTCACCAGAGCATTGTTGGGAATTTTAGAAGGGGGGTTCATTCCAGACCTTGTTTTGTGGATGTCATATTTCTATACTTCCAGCGAACTATCTGTCAGGTTAAGTTTTTTCTGGACTAGTTTGTCTACCACACAAATTGTCACCTCCCTTTTGGCTTACGGACTGCTCCACATGAGAGGCGTGGCAGGCATGCCAGGTTGGTCGTGGCTTTTTCTCATCGAAGGTCTTTGCACTCTTGCTATTGGAATCAGTTCGATTTTTTTAATGGTTCCGTCTGCTGTTCAGACTCGCAAGCCATGGAATAAGAAGGGCTGGTTCACAGAGAGGGAAGAGAAAATTGTGGTGAATAGGATCCTCAGAGACGATCCTACGAAAGGCGATATGCACAACAGACAAGGTTTGACTCCGAGAATGATCATCAGCTCATTATTTGACTACTACTTGTGGCCAATCTACCTTGTGGGGATTCTAGCGTACATTCCAACACAAACTTTGACGACTTATCTAACATTGTTGTTGAAAGACATTGGGTTCAACACTTTTCAAGCAAATCTGCTTTCGATCCCTTATAACGTGCTCCATATTATACTTTTGCTCATCATAACTTGGCTTTCAGAAAGATTAAATGAGAGATTATTGCTCTGTCTTTTCCAACCTATCTATACTGTGCCCTTGATGGGGCTTTTGAGATGGTGGGGTGGTGAAATGGTCAACAAGTGGGGAACTTTTGCCATTGTCACCTTGATTTTGGGAAACCCCTATATTCACGCAATTATGGTTTCGTTGTGTTCAAGGAACTCACAGTCGATCCGGAGCAGAACAGTGTCTGCATCCTTATACAATATGTTTGTGCAAGCGGGTTCCATTGTGGCGTCCAATATTTATCGAGCAGACGATAAACCATTGTATCATGCCGGAAACACTGTTTTGTTTTGGCTGGCATTTGGAATGTTTCCTCTTTTGATTGGCTCTAAGATGATGTATGTGTACATCAATCGTCGTAGAGAGAGAAAATGGGCAGCAATGAGTGAAGAGCAAAGAGCAGATTACATTTTAAACAGTACGGATTCCGGTTCGAGCCGGCTCAATTTCAGATTTGCTCACTAGAAAACCGTTTTGAAATTATAAAGCTTTTTTTGAATTTTGTTGTATATAATCGTTTGACGGAGTTTACCCCTTATTTAAACTGCTCCCCACTCCTTCATTGGTATAATATTTTTACTCAATTCGAATATCGGGATTACGTAACCCCGCGGCCGCCTCCCAACCTCTGCAACCAGCACGGTTCCGCGTGCATGCAGCACGGAATTTTTTTAGCACCAGAGTGGTTAAATTTGGCTCTTGTAAGCCATAATAACAGGAGAATTTTTCAAAAACGTTGCTGGCTGTGCAACCACTAAGGTAGTTTTTTAAGAAGAAACAGTAAGATATAAAGAGAAGCAGCAGGACGATCCTTTTACAAGCCAGTAAGAGCAAAAAGCTCAATATATTCTTATAGAGATGGCTGGACTTGTGTATGACCTAGTGGACGCTTTCAAAAGAGACGACACTTGTGATAGTGGAAACGATTATAATGGAGAACACTATGGTGCACGTATATCAGCAGTGTTTGTGGTGCTAGTGGCTTCCAGTTTTGGAGCCTTTTTCCCAATCTTATCCTCTAGATACTCGTTCGTTCGCTTACCATCGTGGTGCTTTTTTGTTGCCAAATACTTTGGTTCTGGTGTCATTGTTGCCACTGCTTTTATCCATCTTCTAGAACCTGCAAGCGATGCTCTCGGAGACGAATGTCTAGGAGCTCCATTCACGGAATATCCTTTGGCATTTGGAATTTGTCTAATCTCATTAATGCTTATGTTTTTTGGTGAGCTCATTGCCTACAAATGGATGGAGTCTAAAACAGACTCTTTTGGACAGGAAAATCACCTTCATTCTCATTTCGGAGAAACCGATTTGTTCGTGAAGCGCAAGGAAAACGATAACGAAAGCGAACTCGACGTGGAAAAACAGAACGAGGTCGAAGAACAAAAAGAAACTACCGGTACACAGACTCTACTTGGAAACCCGCAAAGCCACTATGCTCATCGCAACAAGCATCAGGACCCAGAGGTGATGGGTACCCCTGCAGAAGATTCTCAAAGAGAAGCTTACCTTGGACAATTATTGAACGTGTTTATTTTGGAGTTTGGAATTATTTTTCATTCTGTCTTCGTTGGACTCACCTTAGCCGTGTCTGGAGATGAATTTGTTGATTTGTACATTGTCGTGGTGTTTCACCAGCTGTTCGAAGGCTTGGGTCTTGGAACCAGAATTGCTATGGTGAACTGGGACAAGAGCCGGAGATTTACTCCTTGGCTATTGGCTCTTGCATATGGACTAACTACCCCAATTGCCATTGGTATCGGTATTGGAGTTAGAACCACTTATCCTCCAAATTCTAGAACAGCACTGATCACAAATGGAGTTTTCGACTCCATTTCTGCAGGAATCTTGGTCTACACCGGTCTTATCGAACTAATGGCCCATGAATTCCTCTTCAGTGACGAGTTCAAAGGAAAAGCTGCCATCAAGAAAATGGTGATCGCCTACGTTATCATGTGCTTTGGAGCTGGTCTAATGGCACTGCTAGGAAAATGGGCATGAATGAAAAAAAAAACTCTACTTATATAATATTTTTTAGTTAGATATATTTAAGTAATACAACAGAAAGTGTACAATCAGCAAAATCAAGTGTTCATGTAGGTGGAAGGATCGACACCTTCGGCAGGGAACTCTTGGATCTTGACGTCGAATCTTTCTTGAATCTTGGTCAAAATCTCTTGATCACTCTCGTTGGAAACAAACGAGACAGATAGACCCTTGGTACCAAATCTACCAGCTCTACCAACTCTGTGCAAATATTGGTCAGCCTCAGCAGGCAAATCGTAGTTGATGGCCAAGTTAATTCTCTCGATATCGATACCTCTTCCAAAAACGTCAGTGGACACACAAATACGCTTGTTGTACTCTTTGAACAACTTGTATCTGGCAATTCTCTCCTCTTGAGGAATACCAGAATGAACCACAATAGATGGGAAATTGGAGTCGCATAGCAACTTGTTGAGAGCAGTGGCTCTTTTGGTCGACTTGACAAAAATAATCACTTGGTTAAATTCCAATGAATCAAGCAATTCAGCCAGCTTCAAGTTCTTCTTTTCTTCTGGCAAATTGATGTAATATTGTTGCAAACCGTGCAAAGTCAACTTTTTCTCGTCATCAACGTAAATCTCAAGTGGATTTTTCATGAATTTTTTACAAATAGGTCTGATTTCTTGGGCCAAGGTGGCAGAGAACATCATCACTTGTTTTTGGAATGGAGTGGCTCTGAAAACTTCTTGAACGTCTCTTCTCATGTCGACTTGCTCTAAAACTTGATCACACTCGTCAATCACAAAGTTCTTGACGTTGTTCAGTCTGATCACCTTGTCTCTCACAAGGGCGTTCAATCTACCTGGTGTACCCACCAC
Organism: Ogataea mattraensis; assembly: GCA_030564055.1. Taxonomy (NCBI): domain Eukaryota; kingdom Fungi; phylum Ascomycota; class Pichiomycetes; order Pichiales; family Pichiaceae; genus Ogataea; species Ogataea mattraensis. The sequence continues at coordinate 840,198 of JAJMLE010000003.1, read as the reverse complement.
AATGTGTGGACAGGTGTCTTTGTTCTTGAGTTTTTCAGCGTCTTGCTTAATATTCACACCTCCGTAGAAAACTTCGGTCTTCACTTCAGGCATATATTTGGAAAATCTGGCATACTCATTCTTGATCTGGTAAGCCAACTCTCTGGTGTGACAGATCACAACAGTAGAAATTTCACCTGGGGTAGGGTCGAGTTGTTGCAAAGTCGAAAGCACGAACACGGCAGTCTTACCTAAACCGGACTTGGCTTGACATAGAACATCGTTACCCAAGATAGATTGTGGAATACATGCTTGTTGCACTGTGGATGTGTTAGTCAATATGTTTCTAAAAAAAGTTGATTTTTAATTTGCAATGGAGTCGTCATAAGAGACCCGAATTGAGTAAACTGTGTTTTAATGCGTTCGATTTTCAATTGCAATGCCAGTTGTAATGAAAACAAGTTCAAAAAACAACAGCTGGAACTTTGTCCCCATGGACAAATCTTAAACGTGCCATTCAGATACAAAAACGGTTAAATGACACGAAAATGCTATTTTTCCCTCCCGCCTCTGTGCAGGGAAAAAGGGTCTAGTTTATCTTCAATTCAGGTCTCTTTGCGAGCCCATTCGGCACATGATACTAACCTTCCGAAGGATGCTCAAAACCACAGTCTGCAATTGCTCTGAGCAATTCTGGCTTCAACAAAAAGTCTCTGAAACCAGTGGTGTGGATTCCAACATACGAGCCCTTCTTGTCGGTCTCTTCTTTTTTCACCGCCTCGGTAGCTCCCGAGTTGGCTGGAACAACGTTGATTTCTTCAGAATCGGAGTAGTCCAATAATTCTTCTTCTCCCTCGGCCGACATCTCGTTTGATTAATAATTTACTTAACGTGATGAACAACACGTCGTAGACAGGAAGGTCCTTTTTGCCATTTTGTAAATTTGAAAAGTCGTCGACGGCTACGGCCGGGTAAACTTTACGGGGAGGATACCAGCCATCGTGTTGTTACGTAAGCAGGAGGGACCCGACTTGTCGAGGTTAATTTGAAAAACACGAACACGAAAAAAAAAAGTTGGATTTAAAAGAGAGGGCAAAACCAGAAGGAAGGTTTGCTGTCATTGAATTCTCGCATCATAAACAAGATGTCTACAGAATATGAGAAAATCTACCTCAACCAGTCGAAGCTCTCTGGGCGCATGAGGATAGCCGACTCGGGATTGGGCTGGAAAGCACAGGCAGTTGCTGGATCTACAGCCAAGTCGAATCCGTTTCTACTCCCAAGCGACGAGATTTCAAGTGCGCATTGGTCAAGAGGCTCTAGAGGCTGGGAATTGAGAATTGATACAAAGAATAAGGGAGTGGTGATGTTAGATGGGTTTGATCAACAGGATTTAACAGGATTGAAGAATGAATTACAGCGCAACTTCCATATACAATTGGAGGCCAAAGAACACTCTTTGAGAGGCTGGAATTGGGGGAAAACACAATTGACTAGAAACGAACTTACATTTAACGTGAACAACCGGCCTGCGTTTGAAATTCCGTATGTGGAAATTACGAATTCGAACTTGAGTGGTAGAAACGAGGTTTCTATTGAGTTAGATATGACTGCACAACCAGATCCAGAAAGAACTGGAGATGAACTGGTGGAGATGAAGCTATACATCCCAGGAAACATGGAGATGGATGAAGAGGACGAGAATGGAGAGGAAGAAACAAAAGAGGTGAAGTCTTTGGCTCAGGTGTTCACCGATCAATTAAAGGAGAAGGCAGACATTGGTCAAGTTACTGGAGAAGCCATTGTTTCATTTGGTGAGATATTGTTTCTTACTCCTAGAGGACGTTATGATATCGACATGTATGATACTTACATGAGACTTCGTGGTAAGACATATGACTACAAGTTACAATATCAACAAATTCAGAGAATCTTCTCGCTTCCAAAACTTGACCAATTGCATCACTTGTTAGTTTTACAGGTTGATCCACCATTAAGACAAGGACAGACCAGATATTCCTACTTGACTATCCAATTGTCTTCAGAAGAAGAGATTGAGGTCGAATTGAATTTGGATGACGAGGAGTACGAAAATACCTATAAGGAAAGATTAAACAGAACATACAGCTCGAACACGTACCTTGTGATGTCCAATATTTTCAAAGGATTCACAGAGCGCAGAGTTGTTGTTCCCGGAACGTTTATTTCTAAGAATTCACAAGTGGCGATTTCTTGCTCATTGAAAGCAAATGAAGGCCAGCTGTATCCGTTGGAGAAATGTCTTCTGTTTGTGACCAAACCTACAGTGCTTATTCCATACTCAGAGGTGTCAAACATTGTGTTTTCTAGAATAGGATCTGGAACTGGAGCTTCAAGGACATTTGATATGGAGGTCAACATGAGAGCGGGAGGTGGATCTCATAGTTTTGGAAATATGGACAGAGGTGAGCAGGCATTGTTGGAAAGTTTCTTCAAGAGCAAGAACGTGAAGGTGAGAAATGACGAGAAACTGGCTCAAGAAATGCTTGCATCTGCCATGGCTGAATCGGACGGTGACTCGGACATGGACATTGGTTCTGCAGACGATGACGAGTCTCCAGATGAAGATTTCAAAGAAGGTGATGATGACGATTCCGATTCAGACGTGGCTGAGGAGTTCGATTCCGATGCTGCTAGTGAAACTGGAAGTGAGGACGACGAAGAGCATCAGGAGCCTGAAAAGAAGAAGGCCAAGACAAATTAGCAATCAGAATTAAAAGTTATGTAATGCATTATTATAACACGGTCTTGCTGACTTCTCCTCTGACAGCCAGCTCGAACTCGATTTCCTGCAACAAGGCTGAATTGTTGAGCTTACGCACCACCAAGCTTCCTTTCTTGCCATTACTGGGCTTGTAGTCACTGTTTTGCTCGAACTTGAGCACTAATCCGGTTATACGACCAACATCTGGGAACTGTTGGTTTAATAGACGATTTTTAATTGAAATGAGCTCGATCGTTGACATCACTCGTATGTCTCTGTGGTCATGTGACCTGTTATATGAGGCACAAAGAGATGGAATAGGAAGTGGTATTGTGCTTTTCTTTTCAGATTTGACTGGCCTGTCTGGATTCTGAGCCTTTTGAGGCTTCTGCTGGTCTCGGTCGTCCTCATTGATTTCTTTAATGGTACTCAAATGTCCATGGTATTTAAATGGTTGGCGAGATTTAGAATGCTTTCTCTTCTTGCTACTTTTCTTAGCTGTGGTTTGTAGCAAATCTTGTCCATATTGTGCACCCAGCTCCGAAACACTTGGCAGTTTATAAATTTTCTTCAATAGTTCATATTTCTTGCTGCTGTTTTGCATCTTTTTAAATTTCGGTAGCAGCTCCTTCTCCATTTCTTGGATCACTGCTTTCACCAGTAATTTATCCCTAAATTCTAAAGCCCGAGACATCATATTATAAATATCTCCCAGATCCTTATCACCATCATCTGAAAACCCATCAAAATGCGACTCGAAGTCCAAATCCAGACCTTGCGACTCTCTGTTGAATAGCAGCTCAACTTTTCCTCCTTCAAAATCAACTACATCATCTGTATCGGTATTCTCGATTGGAGAAGGACTTGTTTCACCCAAATCAGGCATCTCGAACTCGTCGATCAAAGATTCCTGAAAATCTTCAATCAATGAGTCACTTGAGAGCTGAGGATCAGGAGTTCGTTGGGGTTTATATTTTGGAATTTTAGGGGACATACTCTACAGAAAATTAAATATCAACATGATATTTACAACAGAGTTCTGAACGATAATATATAATACCAAGCAAAAAGACTTGATTTATAACATAACTCTAGTTTGTAACCACTCAACTTTTCCTGTTTGCTCTGTCTCTTAAACAAATTTATTATTGCGATCTATCATGTCACAACAAAACATCCTGTCGTATGGAGCAGTGTCTAAACTTTTTCCCCTATACTTGCACAGCCCTAATCAGGGGCGTGCATGAGAAAAGTTTTTGGATGGATTTACTATTTCAGGCTAAAAAGAGAAAGCACTACAGATTGTGCGGCGTGATGGACCAACTCGGCAGTACACTCCGAATTGGCTGTGACTTGAAAACATATTTGAGGAGGATATGCAGATTGTTATTGGCTGCACTCCTATCGAAAAATTTACGGTGGTTGCAATTCTTGTCGTGTGACTGTAGGTGTGCGGCATATATGCAAATTAAAAGAAAAAAAGATTGGGAAAGCACGACTTGCAGCATCTTAAAATTGAAACTTCAGTTGAAAGCAGCAGTAAAAGCAGCGTAATGAAAGCGTACAACCATGTCTCATAGACACATACAAACCTGTTTAGAAGAATATCTTATATCTAATAAAATAAGCCTCAGCAATACTAGTTTGCATCTAGCAGTAGAAAAAAATTGCCATGCGGCTCGACCCACGTGGGGAACCCCTCAAGGGCTTGAGCGAGGTGTCTGCGCTTCTATAATGTAAGTTCTAAGTTACAGCAGATCAAAACAAACCAATGCCATGGACTCTTGCATGTGGCTATTGTAGTATGGATGAAGAATGTTGCCGAATTTATTTGTCCAGCCGATCTGTACTTTCCAGCCAGCATCGACGATAAAGTGTATATAAGAACACTGGCCCGTTGGTTCAGTACAAATAGCTGGTGAAGTTTGCGTCATCCAGAGTTTTCTCCAAGAGAATATTTGTACTATCATATTTTGTTCGCTGCATGCACCTTTGCACCAGTTTGACTTTTTTAGAGTAAAAAACGGACCCCCGATAAGCAAAGAAACGTAGGCGTTTTCTGTTGATCGGTATCGAATAGTCTTGGTGTGTCTACCTGTTGTTGCTGATGAAATTTGGCCAAGAGTTCAGCGATAGGTCCATATCCAAATGGAGAAACTATAATCTCGATTATGGTGATTTGAAACACAAGATCAAGCTTGCCACTATTGCTCCAAAAGACACCAGCTCCCATCATTCAAATGAAACGTTTACAACAAAAGACTCTAAGGATTCCACCGAATCGGGAAAACAGGAGAAGCTGTTGAGAAAACGGTTGCGTCAGCTTTATAAAGCTTTCAAAGAACAGATTGAATTTGTTTCCCTCTTTGTGAATTCCAAGTTTGGAGAGATCTCTAGAAGAATACTCACTACCAAAAACCAACTCAACAATTTCATCAACTCCGCTCTTGAAGATGGAAATGACGAGTCTTTTAGTCCGATCCAAATGAGACTGAAAACAAGACGTTTGATAACAATTCAGAGAGAGTTGGAAAAATTGTCTTTGGAATTGCAGGATCTTTCCAGGTTCATTCTACTCCAAAAAATCGCATTGAAAAAGCTCTTCAAAAAATTCATCAAGCATAGTGATTATCCCTACAAAGAAGAGCTTGTTAACAAGATAACTACTGAGTGTCTTACCGAGAGTCCAGACTCCTTTGTCAATCTGTACTTGAATGATGCTGCAATGGAGCTGACTTTGATGTATGATGTCATTAATAACTATCAGACTACCAGTGCTGGGCCTCAGCCAAAAAAAGATCCACAAGCAAGGGAACGTCAACAGTCCTTAGCCACCCTTGACTCATTGATTCTACCGCCTCTATTAATCAATGATACGGACACCGCCAATAAATATATTTACACGAGGGCCACCACTTTCGATCTCATTGCCCACAAAAAGGGTTTGGTTTGTCAAAGATTCTGGGTTCACAAAGACAATCTTGATGAGATGAAATTTTTACTTTTAAGTGGATTTAAACTGATCTCAGACGACTCCGGAATAATAGACGAAGACCACGACCATCAGGAAAGCATGTTACAAAAATTGCAACAGGAACGACAAAAAACACAATTTCAGCTGAAGAAAACCAGATCAACCGTTGATCTTTCCACGCACCAGTCTGAAATTGCGACGTCGACTGCTGAGAGTTTGAACAATGGAGATGATACTTTTCATCCTGATACCAAGATGGTGTCACTTTGGCTCAATAATCTTGAAGACCCTTTACTTACCACCTCGCAAGGTGTATCCTTTCTATCATCGGCTGATCATGTACTACCTGGAGATGTTTTTGCTCAGATCATCAGCACGCAGAATACAAACTCTAATCGCGTAGAAAACCCACTTTTGACCTCGCCTATTGGAGGACTACACCAGTTTGCCACTGCTTACGTCAACGATACCATCATTCGCAATCTTTTCCGTCCATCAAGAGTCCCCAACGAGCTTCTCAAAGAGAAAGTTTTAGAGAATTGGCGCAACTTTGGTCTCGTTGGTAATAGCAAGATGGCGCAACTTTCGTTAGACTGGTGCATAGACAAGAGAATGACACCTTTGGCTAAGGTGAAGCTCGACAGATTAAGATTCATCAGTTTTGAGGAAAACAGCAAATCTCAAGAAAGTTTAAAGATAGGTTGCTACATCACTTTGGATAACGAGATCCAAGTCTCCAAAATAAAGTCAATGGAAGATTATAACTTCGGATGGTCTGATGGCCAATCAATTTCCTTTCCCCATGCAATTTTGGAAATTAGATACGATTCTCCACTAAAAGTGCTTCCATCCAAAGTACAGATGTTGATCAATTCTCATTTGGTTTATAGAGTTGATAACCTCAATTTCTCGCTCAATAACTATCTGTTGAGCACATTTTATCAAGAATCTTTAACAGATTCTGCAATTTTGGATTGCATTGCGCCATGGTTCGAAGATTTGAGAAGCAAGGACATAAGAAAACTCCCAGGAATTATCAGGAAGTCAACGGATGAGGAGATCCAGTCAGCACCAGACAACAGGAACGGCAGCTCTGGTGGTATTCTTTTGAACAAATTTGAAGCCCAATTGCAACATCAACAGGATCTACATCAAAAGCTCATTGAAGGTAAACGATACTGGAACGAGTTTGATGATGGATCTGACCAAGAATATGACCAAAACTATTACTACAATGATGAAGATGAAGATTACTCGCACTCTGGAAACTTCTTTGGTAATTTTCTTGGTCTTGGATTTCTTACTCCAGCACGGATAGATTCCATTCTCAATTTTTCCAACAAAATATCTGATAAAGTGAACCATATTCTGCATTATGCGTCTTCAAATGATACATTGGTTGACCAGGAGGAAGGAAGTCCACTATTGGTTGCTCCCGCTAGAAGAAAATCGCATTTTTACAATTCCTTGATCCAAGGAAAACCTTCTATTCCTCAGCCAGACGACATGTATTACTCGGAGTCTGATACAGATAATGAAGAACATCGGTCTATATTGGCTCGCTTCAGAGACTCCAAAGACAACTTGGGCTCTCCAAATCTCCGTGCTAGACAACAATCTTTAGTACATGGACCTGGTAAGAGCAACGATATGCTTGCACAATTAAATCATGATCGCATCTTGAGCTTTTTTTATCTGACTCTCATGCTCATTTCATTCCTCACCACCGGGGTCGGATCAGGTGTCATCTTCTCCACTTTGGCCAGCTTGGATACCAACTTCCAACAGACTAACGCTATCATTCTTCTTTTGTGTTTTGGTATGGGATGCCTGGTTGTCAGTCTGCTCTTGTGCGGAATTTCGGTTTGTCTACTGAGTGCACGATACGGCTGGGCTCCTGTCTGGCATCAAGCTACTGTTTGGTCTGGTTTTGCCATTAACACCTTCTTATTTATTGTGTCTCTAGTCTCCTGCCTCTAGGTGTCAATGTTGTTCGTTCTAGAATGTATATTATTATCACTAATCACAAGATAAGTTTTGATATCGGTCGTAACAATTTCTTTATTTCCTGAGTTTATGTCCAAACTTTTCCTGTGTGTATTCTGCGCCAAATTCGTTGTATTCCTGTTTGGTGACACACACCTTTTGGAACCCTTCTTTCTCGAAGAACTTCTTTCCTGCAAACCAACCAACTTCTGAATAGTCTCCGTCCCATTGCTGGACGTTCACAACATCTTCCACGGGAATTTCTCTTTTCAAATCCATTTCTAATCGTTCCTTGAAACCAGGCATATTACAGGTGCCCCCAGTAAGAGCAACATTAGCGCACAGTAAAGGACGGAGTAATTCAGGAACTTGGGAAAGCGATTCTTGGATTGTAGCAATAAGGCCTGCTTTTTGAACTCCACTGATTTCAGGCTGGAAGAGCATTTCGGGAACTGCAAAACGCTCATCAAACAATTTTAGAACCTGTAGCGAGTCTCTGACATTCTGCGCTAGTTGCGCCAGCTTCTGATCAGAAGCAGCATAACCTGTCATGGTTGTTTTATGATCCGGAAGAACAAAATTGGTGGAAATGTTATCTGATTGCAATTCCAGAAGACTAGGTTTGAATTTTTTCAGTTTTTCAATTCTAGCAAGAGCTCCATAATAATCAGAAGTAATAAAACACACAGCCTCTTTGATATTGTTGACTAGAACCGGTTCCTCGGTCACATTGTAATGTCTGAATGATATCACTTCTCGAAGATATCCATTGATTGTTCTCCCGGCTATTGGCATTCTACGAACAGCCTTCCAATAGGGAAGTCCGTGGATCATTGGCACAACATAAGTAGAATCGAATCCACAGTCCACCACCAACTGGAAGTCTGAATATGACTCATTTGCATCAGTCACCCACGGAACCAAAGATGCTACCGAGCCACGATAAAGAGCACCTATTTCGTATTCTTCAAAAAGAACCTGGTCTGTATTATTTTGGAATTTGGAGTATGTGAATGGAGTCTCGCAATAGATCAAATTACTTCCAGCCAGAATATTTTCGTCGTAATGTTTGGAGAATGCCGCGTCCCAAATCTGTCTTTCTATATTCCATTGATACAACTGGCCATGTTCAATGGGTCTTTTGAATTGGATGTTTGATTGGTCTATCGCCCCAACCGTTGACATCACGTCTCCAAGATGTATTCTCTTGTCGTTTGTTCTTACCAAGCAATTGGAAACATGGACTGGTTTTTCGTCCAACGCAAGACCAAATTTGAGCTCATAGCTTCCGTTATCTATGATAATGTTTGTTTCCATTGTCATTTCCGAGCTACTTACTACAGACTCTTTATTTGTTTAGTCCTTAAGTTTCGTTTCCATCTAGATTTTTTCTTAAATATTATCTTTGCACCGCCACACAAGATAGAACAAAAAACCATGCGCCACTCGTCGCATCAAACACCTTTTTTTCAAAGCCCGAAAAGGCTGTACACAAATATATTGAACCATACAACCTCATCCAACCGAGTTCGTTTGATTGTGCCCTCTTATCACCTGGTCGCACAGACCGGCGTCGTTCAGACAAAGAATCACCACATCAACCATCCAATGTCGTCTAAAAAGGACCTAGTCCGCCCGGTTTCTCGTGCTTGCCTCGAATGTAGATCTCGACATCTGAAATGTGATGGGAAGGAACCCATTTGTACGCGATGCAAGAAGCTTGGAAAAGATTGCCAGTTTGTCAAAAGTAATAGAGGCGGTTCACGAAAGAAAGGAGTGAGCAACAAGAAACAAAAACTGGAATTAACAAAGGATTTGGAAGATTTCATTCTTCCATGTGCTAAGAATGGTCATGCGGAGAAAACACAAGAACCTGGTTGCAACAAACAATGTCTTGAACCTGAAAATTTCAACAACCTTCCGTCTTGTATGACAGGTGTGGCATCCAAAAGAAACCCTGATGATGTGGAATTTTACCCGAAATTCAATGGTTCCAAAGATCACTCGATCATCGACACTGTTTTTGATCCCAAATATCTTGTGGATCCTAAAGATTACTACATCACTCCTACATTGATAAAGGGACTTCACACGGAGTCTATCATTCAAAATTATTACGGAGGGTTCCATGATTGTCATCCATTCATGCCCCAAAAACAAGATATCCATCAATATCTCGATGCCATTCCACATAAATATGATCTTCTTCTGGCAATGAAATTGATTGGAGACGGCCAAACTCGGACAGTTTTTGCAAAAGATGTGGAAACCGTCAACTATCTTGTGAATGCAATTTTGGATTATACCAGACAAATTGGTAAGGATATTGTGTCGTTGCAAACAATTTTGCTTTTGGCCATGGCATCACACATCTCTTCGCTTCATGATCTCAGCACCAAACTGCTTCAATGTGTTACATCGTTGGGATTCGAGTTGAATTTGAACCAGATTGATCAGGACAACCTGCCTCCAGTATTCATGGATGTGAATGGTTACGTGACGGAATCAGAGTCTAATACCAACATGATGCAAACTCCCTCAGATACCGATCGGGAGAACGATGTGATACACGATCTTCTTTCTGCCGGCAGAACAGCAAAAATACCAAGACGAATGATGGAAAACACCGCAAGAAGAACCTTTTGGGAATTGTATTTCTTCGACACACTGAGTGGCACTGCATCTGGACGTGCTACATCCGTACTTTCGACTCGCAAAATTTTGTGTTTCTATCCAAAAGACATTCCTCGATCAGTTTTTGATTTCAAGAGTAGAGCCGAATGCTGCAAGCTTGTTAACGACGCCATCAGACTGAATGTTGCAATCCAGGAAAATAAAGACACATCGACTCATCTTCAACACATGAAGGCCGCCATTGGGAACTGGGATTTGCGAATTGAAAATCCAGACTCTTACAATTCACCATATTTGATAAACTCAAGTGGTTTTGTTAATGAAGGCGTTCAACAAGCAGTGATGTTGGTCAATTACGCCAAGATTTTTATGCATAGACCGTTTTCCTATTTATGGAGACCAGATATCTCAAGACATCCTCGTTGCAGTGACGTTGGAGAGGTTGATGATAATTGCCAGACGCTAGAGAAACAGGAGGTGGATTCTCGAAAAATTATTGAAACTAGAAAAACCATCGACTCTGCTTCCTCAGTCGTCAAGCTGTTACTAGATACCAATCCTGCCAAGATTCTGGAAAGAACTCCATTTTTTGCATGTTCTCTTGCATTCTCGTGCCTAGTGCACCTTAGTGCTTACTCTTGGGTCGAATCCAGTTTGAGTGTGCTGGGAGACTCTTCGCAAGATTTACCTATTCTAAGAGATAGCATCACTTTCGGAGAGTTGGAAACCTATACTGAATATATCAAGCTTGAGCTTGGAGGAATTTTCCAAATTTCCAGACATTGGGCATTATCTTCAAAGTTGGTGCAACATATCAAGGAAACTTTAAAAAAAGTATCTCCCCGTCTTTACAGAAAGGTTCAAACGAGCATTCCGGAACCTCATACCACGCAAATCGAATACGACGAAAAGCCTTCGTCTCAACCAACAGCCGCTTCGCAATCCACTCCCTCATTTGGGGGAACAGGCTCCGTTTCCAGTAATGGTCCAATCAACTCCATCAATGAGACGCAAGATATTGGTGAGTTCCCAGGCCCAAGCTATTCTTTGGGAAATTTCAATGACGTTGACTTCAACACGATTCTTGATGATAATGCGCTTTTGTCCTTGTCTCCATCAAGCGACACAGGCTGTGATTGGGTGGACAAAAACATGTTCGAATTTGAAGATTTTGTGCTCAGTTAAAAGAAAATCAACTCAGTAACCCTTTATTGTATATAAATACATATATCTATTCCTACGTATTCATTTATTTATTGTTGGGACAATGGTGCAACCAAGTCCAGCGATCGAGCCAATATTCCTTCAATCCTTCCTCTCAAAGCTCCAGAAGCACATGTCACCTTGAATGTATTGTAGTCGATCTTTGCCTCATTTTTGCCGAGCTTGATCACACCAAAATGTTCTTTCGGGCTGCTAGAAAAAGTTTCACCAAATTGTACCTTGAGTAAAGTTTCAATCTTTTGCAATCTTGCTTCTGGTGAAAAGTCTTGACCTGCTTTCAAAACAGACCCGTCTCCTTCTGTCTTGATTCTCTGCTCATCTTGATTGCCATTTTGTGTGTGGTCATGATGATCATTGTGACTAGAAGAAATCTTAACTGACGCCGGAGTAGAATCACAACTCATTAAGATAGCAAGAACAGAATCAGCAATAGTGTCGTCCACCATTCCTGAATTCCACTCCACAGTAACAAGACCTTCTTTCTCTTCGACAGTGACCTTGACAGAATTCATAATTTCCAAAACGTATTCCTCTTCATCGTCAATCAATTCTTTGACATAACCAAACATCTGAGAAAATTGCCAATTGATCAAATTCTTGTTGGCATTGCATCTCAACGATTGTCTTTGTCTAACCACAGTGGTTGTTAGGCCAGAAAACTCTCTCAGATCTTCAATTTTCAATAAACTCAAGTCAAAATTTTTTTGAACTAAAACACCATTAATGATATCATGCTCTGCGGGTAAAGTCGTAGCTAACTGGCCCATCACTTTAGCAACCTTGACACCTTCAAAAGTTAGCGAGAGAGTTGTGCTATTTCTTGGATTATAGACCTTCACCTCATTTTCTGTATTTTTGAACTTCTGGAATTTTGAAAGAAGAGCCGATTTTAGTCTACCCATTGGATTAGACTCGCCATGAACCAAGATAATTGCCTTTGGATCAACCAATTCAATGAACTTGGAGTTTTGTTCATAGTCCACATGAGCAGCAAAAGAGATCTCTTCAATATTTATTTTCCGCGGAATCATCACGTCTGGATTAATAATCGATGGGATCTCATGAGGTTCGGTTAACAAAGTCTTTGCCATGGTACCTTCGACTGAATAACCAGTCATAATAACCGAATTTCTAGGATCTGGACACCATCTTTCAAGGATTTTTCTAGATATTCCATTTTGAAGCATACCTGGAGATGCAATCATGACTGACGGATTTAGATCATCCATTTTCTCAATGTTGGTGATGTTTTTAATGTATTTAAAATGGAATGGATTTTGATTAGTTTCTGTGAATTTTTTTCTAATGTTGTCGTTCATCATATTGACATATCTTTGATAGACAGCCATACATTTCTTTGCAAGATCGGAAGCATAATAAACTGGCACTTGCTGGAGATCTTTATTACTCTGCCAATACTCGTCAAGAATCAGCAAGATTTCTTGGGCTCTCCCAAGAGCAAAAACAGGTAATAAACATCGGCCCCCTTGTTGGATCGTAGAATGGATCACATGGGTCAATTTCGATTCTCTTTCTATTCGAGGGACATGAGTGGCTGTTCCAAAAGTGGCTTCTGTAATAAGCAAATCGGGTCTGGATGGTGGCAGTTCGGCAGAACTAAGATGTCTATCTTCTTCTCGGGAATAATCTCCCGTGAACAAAAATTTGAGACCTCCAAGCTCCACAAAAAACATTGCTGCTCCCAAAACATGGCCCGCATGATATGCTGTGAATCTGATACCTTCAACTTCGATTGTCGAATGGTAATCTATGGTCTCTATTCTATCCAATGATTCGTTCAAATCCTCATCAGTGTACAAGAAATTCGCCGAATTCTCGTCATCTGCGTCATCGGTAATACTGGTCACCCGCACAAAATCGTTTAAAAGCCATTTGTAGATTGCCTTTGTTGGATAAGTCATAAACACACGGCCCTTGAAATTAGTGTGTTGCATCACATACGGCAACGAAGCAGCATGATCCAAATGGAAATGACTAATCAATAACACATCAACTCTTGATAAATCAAAGTCATCGTAATAAGGAAGCGATTCTGCTCCTGAAAATGCTGGATGCACTCCCGCATCCAGCATCACCACCTTGCCTTTATATTCGACAATGTGACACGATCGACCGACCTCATTGCCTCCCCCAAGACATATAAAATTTAACTGTTCTGACATCACGCTTGTCAGTGGAGATAAGGAACAAATTATCCAAAAAGTTTTGTGGATTTGTTTGAGAGATTGACTTCTTGTTTGTGGTCCTTGTGTCGTACTTTTTTTCTTCCCCGAAAAATCTAGTGTTTTCAAGGCTGTGCACACCACCATACAAAATTGGATGAAAAAAAAGCTACTGGCAAAAGAAGAACCAATACAGGACACCCGACAAGCTTTTGCCTGAAACAATACAAATAACTAGTCAAAAATGAGTGAAAGTTCGTTAGTGTCGTCTTCTGAACCGTTGGATCTGATAAAATTGTGCCTGGATGAACAGGTGTACGTGAAATTGAGAGGAAGTAGAGAGATGGTTGGCAAGCTACATGTAAGTTGAAGAGCTCAAACTTTTGCAAGGAAACCAACAATACTAACAGAAATTAGGCTTACGATTCGCATTGCAACATGGTGCTAAGTGACGCAATAGAAACAATATTTTACGTGGAACAGGGTACTACCGATATCAAATCGAAGACGAAAAAATCAGAAATGGTTTTTGTGAGAGGCGACTCTGTGATTTTGGTTTCGGATGCAGCAAACATGTAATATATGTACTATAAAGAGAACAAATTATACATACCAGATTTTAAATGGAGTTTCTCCGTTTCAAAGAACCGTGTCTATTATTTTCTTTGCGCTTATTCTGCGAGATGGGCAACTTGCCTGCAGATTTCAGCTTCTTGAACACCCCAGAGGCATACTTTGTGCCCACTCCGTAGATCTCATCAAACTTTGAAAAATCCAGAGTGGCATATCCTTCAATAGGAGGACGCAAATAAACACATTCCTTAGCATTCTTGGCCTTTTCTAACGCATTAACCGAGGCAACGTATGCCAGTCTCATTTGAATGTCTGTCATTGTTGGAACATTAGCATGAGCAGAAAACGGGTTCATCCGGTTCAAAAGAACCCATAGTCCACTTAAAGACTCTCCATAATGCATAGGAGACCTATCATCCTCAGAGCCCACATCGCACGCGATCACAGCATGTGCTCCTTTACGTTTCATTTCTTGAACTGTTAAGTTGTCCACATACCCTCCATCCAAAAGCATGTTACCATTGTCAGTAAGAGGAGGCAACAAAGCAGCCAATGACATAGATGCTCGGACATACTTCCAAGCGTATCCTGAAGTGTGGATCTCCATCACCGATTCGGTGATGTTGGTGGAGTTGCAGTAATACTTGATCCAAAAATCCTCTATTCTTGAATCTCCAAATGCCTTCCATATTCCTCTATTAAACTCATGACCAGTAGTATAAGACGTCAGCGGAATTGTTAAGTCCAACAAAGACCTCCAAATTGAAGACATTCTTCCAGAAAAAGTTTTAGCCCGTCCATAAACAGGAACGAGATCGTACTCTCTAGCATATAAGGCCCCAATGAAAGCCCCAATCGACGTACCACCAATGATATCAACAGGAATTCCAAATTCCTCCAAGGCAGCCACTATTCCAATATGACTTATTCCTCTTGCTCCTCCTCCACCTAGAACAAGTCCAATCGCTTGCCCAGTCAATATCCGTGCCAGTCTCATGAAATCGTCTTTATGTTCTTGCATTGGCTGGTAATATTTCTTTGACTTGAAAGCTTCCTTAGTTTGTTTCAACACCTGCAGGAATTCATTATTGTTGAGGATGTATTCCATACGATTTCTCAAATTATAGGTGAGCTTGGCGGTTGTTGCAGAGATCAGTTTTGGAGGAGCGATTGGTTTACCGGCAAATGATTCAGGGGATGGGACAAATTCCATTTCTTGTTGGCGAGAAGTTTGGTCAATTGCAAGTTGAATGTGATGATGAGAATGCACCCAGATCCTGTTTTTTAGCCACTTATTGGTTAATCCGGGCTCCACATACCTTTCAGGATGTAACAAGATCAGTTCGGTTCTAGCGGTCGTTTTATTTCTCACCAATAGCCGTTCATATTCACCGACATCCGGAGAGCCTCTAGAATTAGCCAGCAATAAGATACAATCTCCTTGTTGAATGCAAGTTCTGGTCCAAGTAGAGTTAACTAAGGTGTCAGCAACATATATGACAATGTCATATTTGTCCTCAAGCTCCGAGAAATACCCACTCTGTTTCAGTTTAGCCAATCTATCAAAAGCATGCTTTCCAAGCCTACTCAAGGCAGAAGATTGAGTCAACATCTTGGTAGACTTTTGAACATTTTCTAATGCCACTGCCAACTTTTCGGCAAATTCTAGTACAGGCAAACCATGCGTTACAGGCAGAATAGTGATAGTTCTGTAATTGTTCACGTTCTGAACAAATGGCTCGTCTTTGATTGGAGCTGAGATACCTTGTGTCTTGATAGAGTCCATAGTATCTTCCTGTCCACTTGAAAAACGTTTAGCCAAAATCCTCGACACCTTAACCATAATGGAAGGATTACTCAAAGCAATCATTTCAAATAAAGTTCTAGGAATTCTAGCAAGCTCAGAATCTCTAATTGCCACCACTGTGGTTAATCTTTTAGTTTTTGTAAGAACCTCAACCTCTCCCAAAGACTCTCCTTGGCCATGTTCTCCAATGATAATGGTGTCATCACTGGAAGTGTCTTCAGAAAAGTTCTTCATCGATCTGAATCGTCCATTCAAAACAATGTAGATACCATTAGCAGGATCCCCCTGGTTATAAACGGAGTTTCCTGCAGATGCATGCACCCATTCCATCGAATAGTCAGCAAGTAGCAGTCTCCTATCCAAGAATTTCAGCATATTTTTGGCTATAGCAAGATGTAGATATGGATATTTCTCATTCAAATTCTCAAATACTTCCTTAGAAAGAAATGCCAGATAACAATCAGTCGAGGAGGTAACGTTCACAAATGACTTTGATCCAATCAAAGTACCAAGATACCCTGCTATTCCTCCTTGTTTAATTTCATAGATAGATTCTTCTTCATCTGCAGTAGGTCCGTCATCATTGTTTTTTCTCAAGTATGTCACATTTAAAGTTCCATCAATAACATAAAAAATACCTGGGGTTTGTTCGTCTGCCTCAATAATTTTAGTATCCACTGGAACATACTTTATGGTGATGGCATCTGCAATATCAGACTTTATGTTTTCAAAATCCATGAAGCTCTTGAAATTCGAAGATCCTGACCCCGTGAATCGTTCTTCATCGTCAAATGTGAGATCGGCGGGACGGAAATTTGAAGAAAAAGTCCTGACTTTCGAGGTTGTCCCAACTTTTTTGTTTCCTTTTTGTTCTTCTTCATTCTTTACCATACTCAAACCACTGATCATAGGCGAATTCATGACCGAAGACGACAATGTCAACTTACTTGGAAGCGAAACTATCAAAGAATTTGGATCGACTCCGATACTTTGACAAAGACTTTCGGCAATGGCAGCACGGGCAGAGGAATCCTCTGTTTCTTCATCTCCCGCACTGAATGTTCTATCCCTCAGTTCGTTCATATCCAATTTGGAAGATGGTGATCTCCAAAATTTTTCTTTTCTCTCTCTTCTAGATAGTGGAACATTAGAGAGTAAGTCTCCTGGATTTGGCAGGTTTCTCGAAGTAAGGGTGAAATGCCTTGAGGCACTATTTTTGCCTGTTAACGACGGTCTTGCTCTGGAGTTACGCAATTGACTTTTCAGCTTTTGTCTTGGAATCGAAACCATGTCGTCAGATTGATTACTGTCATCAGCATCGGAACTGAATGTGTCGCTCAGCTTTGATGGGGCAGAATTAATTTTTGATGATCTAATTGGACCCATTGGAATTCCTGGAGAGCTATCTCTTGAATTTGAGGCTGAAAGCTGTCCTTCCGCGTGTGATAATTTTGAGCTTGTCAAACTCTTTTTAGATAAAGGGCTGGAGTCATTGATTGTACTATAAGACGACAAGGTGCTAATTTCCTTTCTCAACTTGAAATTTTGGATAACACTGTCATGAAGATATGAAGGTAACTCATAAGTGCAGGTCTGATTGAGATTGATTTCAGTCTTGATGATATCTGTGGTGAGTCCCAGATAGTCATGTGCAGTTTGGAAGGTGACTCTATAAAGTTTGGTCAATATCATCTGCACTATATGCGAGGTTGCTTTTGGATATTTATAGGCCAGTCTTGTAAAAGATTCTTTTGGAATGATGGAGATAGTACAATTGTTTTTTGGAATTGCAATCATGGGGGGTGATTTTTTCAAAGAGTGAGGAAATTTACCAGAAGATGGTGTTTCTGGTGGGGAGTCATGGAATACCTTATTATTGTCCAATCTAAACTCTGAAGGAACAGGTAAAGAGTTGAGGCTATCGAGATTGGTGGGGTTTCTCGGACTTCCATGAGCCTCCGAATCTGTAAGAAGGTTCAAAACACTAATGAATGAAGACAATGGTGCTCCACTTTTAACGTTGTTTAGCAATTGGTACCGAACATCATCCACAATGACAAAGTCTTTAGAATTGTCGTTAGAGAACAAAGCGCGGTCGTCTGTCGAGCCACCAACCTTGCAAAAAACTTCAATTTCACCTTCCACACAGATCGCAAACCCGGTGGCATCATCTAGCAACACAATTTCTCCAGAATCCAATTTTTGTGTCTGCATACTTTTGGTCAACTCATGGAACACTGGGGTGTCCAAATAACCGAAAATCTTGATAGCCGACAAAAACTCATCCAGGTAACTCAATCTAGATTTGCGCTCTTCTCTGGTGTTTTCAAGAAATGTATCAAGCAAGGGTTCTTGCCGCTTGGGGTCCTCGGGTAATCTAGAATATACTGTCAAATACTTGTATCTAATGTAGGCATATGATGATAAAAAGATGGCCATGCAAATGAGAAGAACTGTTGAAAATGATAAAGTCACCTGAAAACTGTATGAGACAATTGACAAGATGAAAGATGGAACATAATAGATGATAGATCCAACAGTTTTGAAAAATAACCAGCTCAAATACCACACAATGCGGGACAAGACGGATCCATTGGATCCATTGGATGTCTGGGCGTCCACCAGAACTGCCGTTGTGACCAACGAGTCAACCATCAAGAGGAAAACCCAAAACGAGTGTGCTTTTTAGCTGGATCAATAACAAATAAATAAAAAAAACCCTTGCTTATTTTTACTAGCATTTAATTTTAATATGAGCAATAAGCGTGGGGGCATGATCAGCTTGGCGGTGGTGAAATAAAGTGACAGGACATCCGTGCACGGAAAACACGCCACATGCCCACAATTTGCCACACAATCACAGCCACTCCCACTTCAACGAATTGTATGGCCAACAATTTCAATCACCAGGTTGGGTTACGGTGTGAACACAGCCACAAAAAATCTGGACCCACGCGCGGCGTGGCACGCGTGTTGAACAAAAAAAATTTCCTGGCTAGTCAAGCTTACCCTACTTAGAGTCTCAACATTTTTTCAACTCTGCTTCCCAACAACAGCTGGATCTCAACTTTTATTGTTGGAGGAAGGTAGCAGCTATTGTAAAAGAGCTAGGCCTATTCTTTGCACAGCCAGTAAACCACACCGGTTTGCTTTCTTTTTTTTGTTGACGAGCCGTATAAGGTCGTGCTAGAAAAAATAAGGTGTTGATTTGGTGGAAAGCGTATAATTAGAAGATCTTTTCCTAGTTGTTTAAGTTATCACAGACACAGGAACAGCAACCGTTATTTTTGGAGCTGGCCTTATCGATAAAGCTACACTTTTAGCAATTGGATTGGAATTAGATATTTCGTTGCCATATATTTGTGTCTTGTTACCCCCGTTCGTTGACTCAGTATCATTACCACCTGCTGTCTCGCAAGAATAGAAATAACAAGTCATGGCTGTGAACAGACCTCTGGTGATCACCCATGGGGCCATCGAGACCACCATCTTGACTCCTCCATCCAATTATCTATTTTACCAACAACTCACCACAGATTTCTACAAGTCGCTTCCAGAAGTCACTGAGGGCTTTGCTGGTGACGATGAGCCTGCTTCCAAGGCAGAACTTCTGATGAAGTTTTTGGGATACATAGTGAAGTCCAACTCCATCGAGAGCGAGAAACGCGATGCCATTGAATTGGTTATTGACGAGTTCGATACCAGGTTCTTGCAAGAGAAGGATATCCATTCATTTGCAGCTGAATGTCTCAGCAGCGAGTCTCAACCAACCACCTTGGAAAAGGTGAAGGAGCACATCATCAAAAACTATTATCTTGGTAAGCTTTATCTGGACAAGCAATTTGGCTTGAAATCCACTTCTGCCGTGTCACAATCTGCATTGTTCCAGGCTGCAAAGTCCAAAAAAGCTGCCATCTACTCCGTCTTTGGAGGTCAAGGTAACACAGACGACTACTTCGAAGAACTTAGAGAAATCTATGATATCTACAACCCATTGGTGGCTGATTTCTTGGCCAAGGTGCAATCGAAATTGCAATCTTTAATATCTTCTACCTCGGACATTGATAGAATCTTCACACACGGTTTTGACCTCATCAACTGGCTTGAGAAACCAGAACAGACTCCAAGCACCGAGAATTTGTTGTCCATTCCTATGTCTTGTCCATTGATCTGTGTCATACAGTTGTGTCATTTCATCATCACCTGTAGAATATTGGGATTCACTCCTGGTCAGGTGAACGAGCTTTTGCAAGGTACTACTGGTCACTCCCAAGGTTTGGCCACTGCTGTTGCTCTTGCTTCCGCTGATTCTTGGGAATCTTTTGAAATTCAGAGTTTGAAAGCTGTCGAGTTCTTGTTCTACTTGGGTGTCAGATGTTTACAAGCTTATCCATCCACCTCATTGGCTCCAGCCACTGTGAATGATTCCGAAGAAAATGGTGAAGGTAAACCTGGACCAATGCTTTCTATCAGAGACCTTACTTATGATCAGGTCTCTAAATTCGTTGATGAAACCAACCAACACTTGCCTGAAGCCAAGAAGATCGGCGTGTCTCTTGTCAACGGTGCCAGAAACTTGGTCGTCACTGGTCCTCCTGAATCTCTTTACGGTCTGAATTTGAACTTGAGAAAGGCTAAGGCTCCATCGGGATTGGAGCAATCCCGTATTCCTTACAGCGAAAGAAAACTCAAATTTTCTTCCAGATTCTTGCCAATCATGTCACCTTTCCACTCTCATCTGTTGGCACCAGCTTCACAAAGAATTATTGATGATTTGAAGAAATCTGGCCTGGAATTCGATGCTGCCGACATCAAGATCCCAGTTTTCGATACATTCGATGGTTCCGATCTCAGAGCTTGTAAAGGTTCTATTTCTTCAAGACTTATTGAGCTCATCACCTTGCTTGCAGTTAACTGGGAGACCGCCACCAACTTCGACGCTACCCACATTCTTGATTTCGGTCCAGGAGGAGCTTCTGGATTGGGTGTTTTGACTCACAGAAACAAGGAAGGTACCGGTGCTAGAATCATTGTTGCTGGTTCGTTGAACGTTCCTGCTGAAGATTCTGAATTTGGTTACAAACAAGAACTCTTTGACAGCGATGTTTCTTCTCTCACATATGCTCCAAACTGGCTCAAAGAATACCAACCAAAATTGGCCAAGACCAAGCAAGGAAAGGTTTATGTTGATACCAAATTCTCCAGACTTTTGGGTAGAGCTCCATTGATGGTTCCAGGTATGACTCCATCCACCGTTTCTCCAGATTTCGTTGCTGCCACTCTGAATGCGGGCTACCACATCGAACTTGCTGGTGGTGGATACTTCAGTGCCAAGATGATGACTGATGCTTTGACCAAGGTTGCTGAAGAAGTGACTCCTGGTTATGGTATTGGTTTGAATTTGATCTATGTTAACCCAAGAATGTTGCAATGGGGTATTCCAATGATCAAGGAGCTCAGAGAAAAAGGACTTCCTATTCAATCTATGTCTATTGGTGCTGGTGTTCCATCTTTAGAAGTCGCCACCGAATATATCGAGACTCTAGGTCTCACCCATTTGGGTTTGAAACCAGGTTCTGTCGATGCCATCAACCAATGTATTACTATTGCCAAAACCCATCCAAACTTCCCAATTGTTTTGCAATGGACTGGTGGTAGAGGTGGTGGTCACCATTCTTTCGAGGACTTCCACCAACCAATCTTGCAAATGTACTCCAAAATCAGAAGATGTCCAAACATCATTTTGATTGCTGGTTCTGGATTTGGATCTGCTGAAGACACTTACCCATATTTAACTGGTGCTTGGTCTGCTGAATTCAACTACCCACACATGCCATTTGATGGTGTTCTGTTTGGTTCCAGAGTGATGGTGGCCAAGGAATGTAAGACTTCTCCTGCTGCCAAGGAGGCCATTGCTGCATGTACCGGTGTGACTGACTCCAAGTGGGAACAAACTTACAAGAAGCCAACTGGTGGTATCTTGACTGTGAAATCTGAAATGGGAGAGCCAATTCACAAGATTGCTACCAGAGCTGTTGTTTTCTGGAAGGAAATGGATGAAACCATTTTCTCCTTGCCAAAGGCCAAAATGTTGGAGGCTTTGACCAAAAAGAAGGATTACATCATCAAGAAGTTGAATTCTGACTTCCAAAAACCTTGGTTTGGTAAAAACGATGAAGGTGTTTGTGACATTCAAGACATGACATACGAACAAATTGCTAAGAGATGTGTGGAACTGATGTATGTTAGAAAATCTTCTAGATGGATCGATGTCACCTTGAGAAACTTCACTGGTGAGTTCCTTAGAAGAGTGGAAGAAAGATTTGCTACTAGCGAAACTACTTCCATCATCCAAAACTATGCTCAATTGAACGACCCTGATGCAACTGTTGACGCTGTTTTCAACGCCTACCCAGAAGCTAAGGTCCAATTGGTCAATGCTGAGGATTGTGACTATTTCATTGCATTGTGCTCCAACCCTATGCAAAAGCCTGTTCCATTTGTTCCTTTGTTGGATGAGAAATTCGAGGTGTTCTTCAAGAAGGACTCTTTGTGGCAATCCGAGGACATCGAGGCTGTTGTCGATGAAGATGTTCAAAGAACTTGTATCTTGCACGGCCCGGTTGCTGCTCAATTCACCAACAAGGTCGACGAACCAATTAAAGAAATTCTTGATTCTGTTCATGAAGGCCACATTGAAAAGCTCATCAAAGATGTCTACTCTGGTGACGCTTCTAAGATCCCAGTTGTTGAGTACTTCTCTGATAAGATTGCCACCACTGTTGAAACCATTCCAGGTGTCCAGATCACCAAATCTGCCGATGAAGTTTCTTACTCAATTGGTTCGAGCTTGCCAGATGCTGATGCATGGTTCAAGTTGTTGGCTGGTCCTGAATTGAACTGGAGACACGCTTTCATTTCTTCTGATCGATGCGTGCAAGGTTACAATCACGTTGCCAACCCTGCCAAGAAGGTTTTGGCACCTGCCAGAAACATTACTGTCAAGGTGACTCATCCAAATGAACCAAGTAAGACCATCATCTCTTTATTTGAACCAATCAAGAGCAAGAGTAAGGAAATTGTGAGAATCAGCGCTTCAGGTTCCTCGATCAAGATGGAGCTTATTGAGCACAGAACTCACGATGGAGATGCCGTTCCATTGGAATTGATCTACACCTACAATCCTTCCGATGGATTTGCTCCAATTTTGGAGGTTATGGAAGGTAGAAATGATAGAATCAAAGAGTTCTATTGGAAACTTTGGTTCGGTTTCAAAGAACCTGTCAACTTGGACATCGATGCTTCTTCCAAGATCGATGCTGGTGTTACCGAAATCACTTCCCAAGCCATTGCTGAAATGACCCACGCTGTTGGAAATTCTTGTGAGTATTTCGTTCCAAGAGTTGGCAGAGATCAATTGGCACCAATGGACTTTGCCATTGTGATTGGTTGGAGGGCCATCATGAAATCTATCTTCCCAAGAACTGTGGACGGTGACATTTTGAAGTTGGTTCATTTGTCCAACGCCTACAGAATGATGCCTGGTGCCGAACCATTGAAGGTTGGTGACAAGGTTTCCTCGGATGCCGAAATCACCTCTGTTGTGAACGGTCCATCTGGTAAGACTGTGGAAGTGGTTGGTAGCATCTACAGAGATGGTAAGACTATCATGGAAGTTACATCTGCTTTCTTTTACAGAGGTATTTACTCTGACTACGAAAATACTTTCCAAAAGGTTTCTGAAATTCCTGTGGAAGTTAAACTCTCTACAGCCAAGGACGTTGCAATCTTGCAATCCAAGGAATGGTTCTCCATGGGTACTGAGAAGATTGATTTGTTGAACAAGGTTCTCACCTTCAGATGCAGATCTGTCTACAAGTTCAAATCTTCAAATGTTTATTCTTCGGTGAAGACTACTGGTGAGGTTTACTACGAACTGCCATCCAAGGAGATCAAGCAGGTGGCAGAAATTGTGTACAGAGCTGGTGTTTCTCATGGTAACCCTGTGGTTGATTATTTGACTAGAAATGGATCACCTATTGAACAGCCAATCATGCTTGAGAATGCTGTTCCATTATCCAACACTCTATTCACAAAAGCTCCAGGTTCTAACGAGACCTATGCTGCAGTCTCCGGAGACTTCAACCCTATCCATGTTTCTAGAGTTTTCTCATCGTATGCCAGCCTACCGGGTACCATTACCCACGGTATGTTCTCTTCTGCTTCGGTGAGATCGTTGGTGGAAATGTATGCTGCTCATGGAATTGCTCCAAGAGTTAGAGCATACAAGGCTTCGTTTGTTGGTATGGTGTTGCCAAACGACGAACTGGCTACCAAGCTGGAACACGTTGCTATGATCAACGGTAGAAAGATCATTAAGATTGAGACCAAAAAGGTCGAGACCGACGAGGTTGTGTTATCTGGAGAGGCCGAGATCGACCAACCAGTTTCTACCTTCGTGTTCACTGGTCAAGGTTCTCAAGAGCAAGGCATGGGTATGGACTTGTACAACTCTTCTGAAGTTGCCAAGAACGTTTGGGACAAGGCTGACCAACATTTCATCAACAACTACGGTTTCTCGATTTTGGAGATTGTCAAGACCAATCCAAACGAGCTTACTGTTCACTTTGGTGGACCAAAGGGTAGAGCCATTAGAGAAAACTATATCACCATGATGTTTGAGACCATTGATGAGGATGGAAACTTGAAGTCTGAGAAGATTTTCAAGGACATTGACGAGACCACCACCACCTACAAGTTCCAATCGCCAACTGGTTTGTTGTCTGCTACGCAATTCACCCAACCAGCTTTGACGTTGATGGAGAAGGCTGCATTTGAGGACATGAAGTCGAAGGGATTGGTGCCAACGGAGTCAATGTTTGCTGGTCACTCTCTTGGAGAGTATTCTGCCCTTTCTTCTTTGGCTGATGTCATGCCAATTGAATCTTTGGTGGATGTGGTGTTCTACAGAGGTATGACCATGCAAGTTGCTGTTCCTAGAGATGCATTGGGAAGATCGAACTATGGTATGTGTGCCGTGAACCCATCCAGAGTGTCTGCGACATTCAGCGATTCTGCCTTAAGATTTGTGGTGGAACACGTCAGCAAGCAGACAGGCTGGCTACTGGAGATTGTCAATTTCAATGTGGAGAACCAGCAATACGTTACAGCTGGTGATTTGAGAGCATTGGATACTTTGACCAATACTCTGAACGTGCTCAAGATTCAAAAGATTGACATTGTCAAGCTACAAGAGATTATGCCTCTTGAGAAGGTGGCTGAACATTTGACTGAGATCGTCGAGGAGGTTTCCAAGAAGTCTCTTGCCAAGCCACAACCAATCGATTTGGAAAGAGGATTTGCATGTATTCCATTGAAGGGAATTTCTGTTCCATTCCACTCTTCTTACTTAAGATCTGGTGTCAAGCCTTTCCAGAGATTCCTTGTCAAGAAGATTCCAAAATCCGCTGTCAAGCCTGCAAGCTTGATTGGCAAATATATTCCAAACTTGACTGCCAAGCCATTTGAATTGACCAAGGAGTATTTTGAAGATGTTTACAAGTTGACTGGTTCCGACAAGATTAAGTCGATTCTAGACAACTGGGAACATTACGAGTCAGCATGAAGAGGAAACGACTAACATTATTGTTGCGAGATGAGTGGTAACATTTCGCCGTTAGTGTTGTTATGACTTCTTTTATATTCTATCTAATCTGTTTGATTTTTCAATTCTAATTATTTGTTCATATATATCTATTCACCCTTGTGGATGTAGTCGACGCGTCGACCGGCGTGAGTGCAACGCGTACCTACCGCGCAGCAAAAAAAAAATATCATGGGTGAGCAAGAACTTCCCAGCCGGATCGCAAGATGTAACAAAAAAACACAGTACAGCTGGTTATGTTCATTCGAACAACAAGACTACTGACTGGAATAAAATTTGGAGTAACAGGAGCCATGCCGATACAAAAACAACAGACTTTGGCTCGATTTTTTGGGTCTCAGAGCAGCGTGAATGGCAAGAAACGGTCGCGTAGTGCGTCTCCAGTTTCGTCGTCTCCACGAAAATTGAAAGAAGCTAAGGGTGATGAGACTGCTGAGAGCAGTGTGGACGAGATGGAAGATGCCAAGGAGCTGTTGAAGATGGAAAAGGAAATTAAAATTGTTCCGCAAGCTGTTGGAAAACCAATTGCTTATTCGAAATTATGTGAGACGTTTGAGGCCTTGGAGAACGAGTCTGGACGACTGAAATGCATTGAGATCGCCTCGGAAATGTTTCAGCATGTGGTGGAAGTGTCTGAATCTGAAAAGGATATTATTACGAATTTGATACAAGTAACATATTTGACGATCAACAGGGTGGCTCCCGATTATGAAAGCCTGGAGTTGGGATTAGGGGAAACATTGTTGCTTAAAGCTTTGGCCAGTGGCACAGGAAGGTCAATGCAGCAATTAAAGCAGGATTTCGCTGCGTATGGAGACATTGGATTGGTTGCACAAAAGTCGCGGTCGAAACAGAGTTTGATGTTTAAGCCGAAACCCATGATGGTGAGCCAGGTGTTTGAGTATTTACGACAAATTGCTGGGCTTTCAGGAGCTTCTTCACAAACCAAAAAGCTGGCGATCATCAATAAAATGTTGACATCTTGTGACTCGCGTGAGGCCAAGTTTTTGATGCGGTCTTTGGAAGGCAGCTTACGGATCAACTTTGCAGAGAAGTCTGTTTTGGTTGCGCTGTCAAAAGCATTGGCTCATTATGAAGCCCAGACCCAAGATGGAAGCAGTCAGATCTCGGCCACACAGCTGAGTGTTGCGGAAGAACAAATTAAAGAAGCATTTTCCCAAACTCCCAATCACGAGCTAATCATTGAAAGTGCGGTGAAGCATGGAATTTCTCACTTGATGGAACATTGTACATTGAAACCAGGTATTCCTTTGAAACCAATGTTAGCCAAACCCACAAAATCGATCACCGAGATTTTGAATCAATTCGAAAACCAGGAATTCACTTGCGAGTACAAGTACGATGGAGAACGTGCCCAGGTTCACGTGATGGCTGACGGAACGTTAAGAGTGTATTCTAGAAACTCCGAAAACATGACGGAACGGTATCCAGATTTGATTCCGGTTGTTGAGGAACTCAAGAAGCTGAACCCAGCGTTGGAATCAGCGATTCTTGATTGTGAATGTGTGGCATGGGACAAACAAGCAGGTAAGATTCTACCGTTTCAGGTTCTTTCGACCAGAAAACGTAAGGATGTTCGAGAAGAAGATATTACTGTTCGTGTTTGTTTATTTGCATTTGATGTGTTACTGTTGAACGGCGAGTCTTTGATTCATCAATCATTGAAAGAACGTCGTAAGTGCATGTACGAGCATCTTAAGACGATTCCAGGCAAGTTTCAATTTTCTGAAAAGGTGGATTCATCAGATTTGGATGTGATAACGAAGTTTCTAGATCAATCGGTTAAGGATTCTTGTGAAGGTTTGATGATCAAGACGTTGAACGGGCCCGATTCACAATACGAGCCGTCGAAACGGTCGCGCAATTGGCTCAAGCTTAAGAAAGATTATCTTGAAGGTGCTGGAGATTCATTGGATTTGGTGGTGATTGGCGGATATATTGGCAAGGGTAAGCGAACGGGCGGATATGGAGGCTTTTTATTGGCCAGTTACAATCAAGATACTGGAGAATACGAGTCGATTTGTAAGATTGGTACTGGTTTCAGCGACGAGACTCTTGCCAGTTTGACCGAGCAACTTAAACCTACCGAGATTTCCGAACCACGTTCATCCGTTGTTTATGATCGGTCGACTCCCAAGAATGCCCCAGATGTGTGGTTTGATCCTACTACAGTTTTTGAGGTGAAAGTTGCCGATTTTAGTGAGAGTCCTATCTACAGGGCAGGGGCCAGTTTGTTAGGGGATGGATCGAAGGGAGTTTCGTTGAGATTCCCGCGGTTAGTTCGAGTGCGTGATGATAAAGCTGTTGACGATGCCACGTCCAGCGAGCAGGTAGTTGAGATGTATCAGGCGCAGATGGAAATGTTCTGAGCAAGTATTTAATATGGCTTCCGAAATAGGCAAAAGATAAACATTTAAATGTTTGAGAAAGTCTAAAAAAAAAAATAGAGTATCATAAAGTTTAAAGTTTGGAACAAGTGAGTAGTCGTGATACAACAAGCACGATGGAGCTGGGACACGAAATTTGCACCTTGGCACGAGAAACAACACAGGTGCGGCGGCATGAGGAATTGGCTGCAGAAAACACCGTCGCTACTAGCGACCTTGACACAGTGATCGACGACATTGCCCGGTTTTTAAACGGGTACCTGCATTTCTTTGGAAGAATTGAGGAGACTGGTTTATCATTTGGACTTGAGGATGCCCTTAAAAATCGTGAGGCGTTAACAGAAATACAATTGTGCTATGAAACAGTGGATAGTTTGGTGCCGACGGTGGTGACTATGGTTGATGATCGGCTAGAAAATGAGGACTACAATATGAGTTCTGCTTTACAACGATTGGAACAAGTTTGTGAGTTGCATTTGGAAGCAAAAAAGTATCATTTGGCATGTCGAAGACAACTTGGAGTGGCAGTGAGATATTTGGAGCTTGATCAGACGGTATTAGGGACAATAGCCGACGAGATTGATAGTTGCACGCGGGAGATTCGAACCTTACAAGAGATGAAGCGTGGAAGTCCCGTGAAGAAGATGCCAAGTTTGAGTTTGGAAGAGATCACCGCCAAGATGAGCAGTAGTAGCAGCGGGATCAAGCTTCGGATGCCAACTTTCAGTCCCTTGGATGAACGGATTCTGGCCATGTTCACAGAATTGGAAAGCCGAGTCGAACCGATCAAGGCATCAGTGTTACTCGTGCCTCAGATGTTGGATCAATACAGTGATTTTGCCATGTCACCGTATCCAGACTCGATCATGAAGTTGATAGCCAAATATGAGCGGCTAGTGGAGGAGCTACATCAGTTGACCGGGGCCGTGAAAAGTTTATCGCGCGACCTGGTGGACGCTCGCTGGGAGCACATTTTCCGTACACTTGCGGCAGAAGTTGCACGGCATCTGGATGAGTTGGAAGACGAGTTTGAGCTCAAGAACCGGCTTTGCTCTAGTAGCAGCCGTCGGGTTGAACTTGTTGGGTTGTCATTGGATTTGATCAGACGGGCAATTGGTGAGAAAGTGGTGCATCATCAGGACTTGGTTCGTGCACGCGACGGACTAAGTGCCCGGTACGGGAAATTGTGTGCCCGCGAGTCGGCCGCGCAAAAGGTCCGTCGCGACGAGCCGTGCGACACCGGGGCTCCCGTGCGGTTTACAAAAGGAAGCGTGCTGGCTGACGCTTTGAATCTACGACCGGTCATGATCGAATACAACCCTACTTCGGCCAAGAAGAAGTCTGCAACAACGTTGGATTTTGACATTCTCGAGGATGAACATGGCTCTGAAAATGGATCTGTGAACTCGGAAACCAACAATAATACCATTCTTAAAAAATTAATGGACGAGCTTGCCGATAAGGAAAACTCGGGACCAGATACACAACAGGAGGAACTGGTTCGCAGTTTCAGCCAAATGGGTCTGGCAAAAGAGTCTGCTACTCCATTGAGGAAAACCAGCTTGTCAAACTCGCCTGATCCGTTCATTACACCAGGATCTAAACTATACAGAGCAGTGTCGTCGCCTAAACCGACTGCACAACCATCCAAACCACTCAAATATGTTCCATTACCAGTGTCCAAAGATCGCACGAGTCTCAACATTGAACCTGTGAAACAAACACCAGCTAGTAAAATTCCTCTACCAACCAGACCCGAATCTCGTCAGGCCATGTTGAGCTCCTCGTTCCGGGCAAAACCACAACCGAATCCACGTGTGGCACAACAAAGTGCATCCAGCAGCATCCCCCGTGCAGCCTCCGCTCTCGCGGCTGCACACCAACCACATAGATCCCAAACCTCGCTGGCCAATCCGGCAGCACTCAAATCGCCATCCATGATGCTTCAACCAACTCCTCTCAGAGTCATCAAACAACGTGTCCGGGCATCATCCTCGCTGGGATTGGCCCGGCCACCAACTATCCTGGCGTTCGAACAGGCACGAAGAACCGTCTCCAATAATCACGATACTTTTTTTTAATGTACAATAGATAACACTCTAATACTCATTTCTCGCCAAAGAGTCGGGTCATCCACGAGTTTTCAAACTGCTCACGTTTCTCCTCCTCAGTATATTCACGGATAGTACCATCCTTCAAGTTGTACTCACCTTGTTGAATTTTGCGTTCGCCATCTAAATAAATCCGTCGATACAGTTCCACTGATGGCAGCACCATCACCAACAGACCTGCAACAATTCTTCGATAACCGTTGACTTTCCCAATGTGAGGTTTTGGCACGGTATTGTTCTTGGACTTAAAATCTGGCCGGTTAGATGATTTTACCTTTGGTGCCATTTTCTAGTCCAACTGGTTAGAAATAGTAGAGATGTTGAAGCGTTACCCCAACTTTTTTTTAGTCAACCATACTTTAACTTCGGGGGTAGCACCGCCTGGAAAAAAATTTAGCAAAAAAAAAAAATTTCAAATAAAAAAAAGTTACAAACGTAACCGGATAGATCTAATACCGCTTAAATACAGCAAAAAAACATGCCAAAAGCCGCCAAAAAACAGTTTGCTCCTAAACAGAGCCCGACAGGAGGCGATCAGATCAATAAGGTGTTTAAATTCAACACTGATCTTGGTCAACATATTCTGAAAAACCCGCTCATAGCACAGGGAATTGTCGATAAGGCAGAAATTAGACCTTCTGATGTGGTTTTGGAAATTGGTCCTGGTACCGGTAACTTGACTGTTAGAATTCTTGAGAAAGCACGGAAGGTGATTGCATCTGAAGTGGATCCAAAGATGGCTGCCGAGCTGACTAAAAGAGTCCAAGGAACCCCATACGAGAAAAAATTGGAAATCATCATGGGCGATTTCATGAAACTCGAAAACCTTCCATACTTTGACGTTTGCATTTCCAACACTCCATACCAGATTTCGTCTGGAATTGTGTTTAAATTGCTCAGTCTGGCACGACCACCACGAATTGCCGTGCTCATGTTCCAGCGGGAGTTTGCCATGAACTTGACAGCCCGTCCTGGTGACGCTCTATACAACAGATTGAGTGCAAACGCACAAATGTGGGCCAATGTGAAACATGTGATGAAGGTGGGTAAGAACAATTTCCGGCCTCCTCCAAAGGTGGAATCTTCAGTTGTCAAATTGGAACCAAAGAACCCTCGGCCCAACCTCGATTACAATGAGTGGGACGGACTACTTCGGTTCTGTTTCAATAGAAAAAATAAAACATTGAACGCAACATTCAAAAATAGCAAGATCCTAGACATTCTCGAAGCCAACTACAAGACCTATTTGGCTGTTTTGAGCGAACAGAGAGGCGAGATGTTAGTCGACTCTGGTGCAGACTACGCTACCGTGACCCGCGAGCACGTGACAAAAGTCCTCACTGAGACTGGGTTTGGTGATAAAAGACCGTCCAAGATGGATCAGACCGACTTTCTTAAACTTCTGTACGCTTTTCATCAAGTCGGAATCCATTTTGCATAAACACATGTATTCTATATAATCTTCTAATTCATCTCCGTTTGTTGGTTTTGGTAAAATCCTTCTCGATGACTTCGGTGACTCCACTCTCCTCCAAATTATCTTCCTCAATACGAATTGCTTCTCTTCTTTCCCACCATCTTGTCTCACAAAGCTCAAATGATTTAGTTTTCAAATCTTTTCCTCTGGATCCTGGATTTTGACTGATTGCCCACTTCAAGAAATCTGCTCCGGTTCTCACATAAAATGCTCTCAAAGACTCGAAGATCTTTGGATGTGGTAACCATGGATGTTCGTCTGGAATTTCTTCTTCTTCTTCTTCTTCCTCCTCGTCCTCGTCCTCCTCTTCTTCCTCAGCAACCAACTTTCTATCAGTAACTTCCTCCTCATCCTCGTCCTCCTCATCCTCATCCTCACCCTCATCCTCATCTTCACTCTCCTCTTCTAATATCGTCTCAATTTCCGACAAATCTTCCCAATAAACCTTCAGTCCGTCCAACTTGGACAAATCTAGCGCATAAAATGAGTCCAAATTGCACTCCTGCTCGCCAGATTCCCACATTCCTCCGTAAATATACAGCGTATCGTCCATCACACAGGTCAATGAATTGAATCTTGGATGAGGCATCTGGTTGCGCACCTCGTATTTCGGCTCTTCTTCCTCATTATCAGACTCAGCCTGTAAAGTAGCAACCTTCTCCAACTCGTCATCGTCATCGTCCAAGTTGGCTTTGGCTAGAATCGAATTAAGCATTTCTTCTAATTCACGATCCCTACTCACTTTTTCTTTCTTCATCTTCTCTTTTTTCTTGCTTGCACGTAATGTCAAAGTGTACCATCTATTAGTTTCCACATTGTAGGACATCAAAGTGTCATAAAATTCCGAGTCCAAAGTTTCTTCGGTTTCTTCATAATCATAAACTCCTCCAAATAATAATCCACGTCCTTTATGATATTGCATCGAACATCCCACTC
Source organism: Ogataea mattraensis (assembly GCA_030564055.1). Lineage (NCBI taxonomy): Eukaryota > Fungi > Ascomycota > Pichiomycetes > Pichiales > Pichiaceae > Ogataea > Ogataea mattraensis. The sequence goes on along the minus strand of JAJMLE010000003.1, from coordinate 807,499 downwards.
TTGGTGACGGTTGAAATCCTTGTTTTCGACGTCTTTCAAAGCGAATCTGTTTAGGATCACTCTTCATATTCAACATCCAACAATCAGTCAAAATCTTACCCTTTTGAAGCCCTTTGCCAGCTTTAACTTTGCAATAACCTCCATATATAATCGCTCCATTCTCAGTAGGAATCATTGAATGACCAGACCGTGCATCAGGAAGAGTATGAGCCGGTGGAAACACCACCTGTTTCCATTTGTAAGTGGTGATATCAAAAAGCCAGAAATCGTCTAAATACGTAGTATGAGATCCCAGATCTCTAAATCCACCATACAACATCACATAGTTCTTCCAATATGCCATACGGTGTCCAGATCGACTCGAAGGACCCTTTGCATCCACTTTGGCCCATTCTTTCGTTTGTGAGTCCAAAATCCAAGTGTCCGAATAGTGATGGAATGCAGATTGCTTTGGAGAAGAAAACTCTCCTCCATGCATCAAGAAAATCCCAGATGGATGATAGCACATGGCATGTGATGACCGTGGAAGTGGAGAATTCTTCGACACGTATCTCCGCCAGATCCCAGAATCCACCGAATAAACGTTTAAATCGTTGTAAAAATGCACAGTCTGCCCGGTGTTGACCTCTCCTCCAAACAGAACCAGTTCACGCTTTCCCTGGTTATTACTAGCAACAAAAGTGGCATTCAATCGTTTCAGAGGTTTATCAATCACATCCACATAAATCTCCTCAAATTGTTGCTGCTCAATAGCCAATTGCTTCAAAACCTCGTCCAGATCCACATCGTCTTCCATATCATCACCAGCTTTCTTGGACAACTTCTTCAGCTTTTCGTCTGCTTTCTTCGAGTTTTTCTCGTTCTTGACAGCCATCCTAGCCTTCTTGGCCTCCTTGCTCTTCTTATCCTTTTTGGCCATTGCGTAACTACTTTACAAATCCACTTGTTTCTACTCTTCCTATCGAAACTCTCGTTTTTTTCCAAATGTCAAGAAAAAAATAGCCACTACTTGCACAGCCAACAAAAACATTTTTTTGATTGTTTCTGCACAGCCAAAAAAAACTATAAAGTACTCGGGTTGCCTATTACAACTAATATTGGTTCACTATATCAAAAAAATTAAGGGCCAAACATATGATATGAAATGCTGAAACGCACACAATGAGGAAAAAAGACACTGAAATGTAGACCTGGCCTGTTGATAGCTATTAAAATGGACATACGCGGATACCGGCGTGCGAATTGGGGCGTGCGTGTGCGTGCGGATGTGTCTATTTGGAAGTATCCTCGCTATAATCTTCACTCATCTCCACTTCTTCGTCATCGACAAAACTTTGATCATCTTCATCAATTTCATCATCTTCGTCATCATCCGCATCTTCCTCCTCGTAAAACCATTCGTCTTCGTAATCGTCCGCTCCGCCGTCCTCGTCCAAACCAGGAATTTCGAAGTCTTCAGGTATGTCTTTTCGAGACCGCTCCACCTCCTTCGCCACCACGTCGTAGTAAGCGTCTCTAGTGTCTCTGAACATCTTGGACGCATCCACATTTGCAGACGAATTGATGTTGGGGTCGTCAAGTAGCGAGATAATCGACATCAACACCGACTCAACACATTGTGCGGGGCTCCAGTTCTCGCTGGAAGGCTCGCCACTGAAAACATCGCCGGCTTCATGTAAAATCGAAATGCACACACGGCCATCCTTGTAAACGTTCGGATGGAAGATCGGAGGTGTGAATCTTAAAGACGGAGGCGAAAATGGATAGTTTGAAGGAAACATGATTTTACACTTTAAATAAGCTCCGTTATATTTGGAGTCACTGTTTGAAATGTACATTCCCACGTCCCATCGGAAAATGTTTTCGGCCTCAAGTTCGATTCGAAATGAAGGCTGTGATCTTGTGAGCTCTCTAAGCTCTTTTTGTAGGATCGCTGCAGAACTCATATTCTATGACAAACTGTTGAACTTATCAGGCTTCCCAACCCCTCTAATCTAGTAGACGTGTGCTGTTCAGCGGATCAATAAACCTGTTGAAGTTCTAAATCTTTATGAGATTTGTGTTTGCCTTCTTGAAATCCAAACACTTCTTTGTTGTTTCTTTAAAAAAAAAACACTCCAAAAAATATATAGAAGTGGGCGTAAAAGAACAAAAAGAAAGAAAAATCATCATGTCGTCATATATGCTGACATAAACAGGGAATATATTTTTTGTATATATAGACAGGGGTATTATTAATCTATCTCGTCGAATCGTCAGTTTATTTGGAATTGACAGCCACCTCATTCTTGGAAAGCTGCTCTTTGTCGTCCTCTTGATCGTCCTCGGAACTGCGGAAGTGGTCAGGTATCACCTGCTTGTGTTTGAGAAACGTATCTTTGAGCATCTCGTTCTCATCAGCAAGCTCTCGAATCAAGGCTTGTTGCTCTTCCAGATCCATTCGATGTCTTTCTTCTGATGACATGTGTTGTTGTTCCTCATTCTCTTCATTTTCCTCATCTTCTTCATTCTCCTTTTTGTTGTACTCTTCATTCAACAGCTTGAAAAGCATCGACTCCTTGTTGCTATAGAGTGTTTTGAACTTGCCCTGCTCGGCAATTTTTCCGTCATATCCCAACACTAAAATGTCGTCACATTTCTCAATGGTCGAAAGTCTATGAGCAATGGAAATCGTTGTGATGGATTGGTCGCGCATCAAATTAGTCAGTGTCAAATTGATGGCATTCTCTGATTTCGAATCCAAGGCCGACGTTGCTTCATCCAGAATCAACACTGGTGGATTTTTAATCAAGCACCGGGCAATGGCAACCTTCTGTTTTTGTCCTCCAGAAAGAAGCGAACCTCTGGCCCCGATGTTGGTATTGAATTTCTCAGGGAACTGGTGAATGAAATCACAATTGGCTTTCGCTGCTGCCCATTCAATCATATCCGACGTCACCTTTACATTCGATGGCATTCCATATTTGATATTATCGGCAAGAGTACCCGGCATCAAAACCGGCTCTTGTTGAACATATCCAACCAACTGACGTAAAGAATGAACAGAATATTTGGAAATATCTTCTCCGTCGATGCAAATTGTTCCAGACACAGGTTGGTAGAACCTCAGCAAAAGAGAAGCAATTGTTGACTTCCCTCTCCCTGAAGGACCAACTATACACACGTTTGAGCCTGGTTTGATCTCGAAAGACAAGTTGTCAAACACCTTGTTATGTGGTCTTGTTGGATAATGAAAAGAAACATCTTTGAATTCAATGTGTCCCTTTGACTCGGTAATCTTGGGACCTTTCACTTGATCAATGACTGGTTTTTGATCAAGCAACTCAAACAATCTAGAAGCCGCACCAGCTCCCTTAAATAGGTCGGTATAGAAGTTGGCAACACCATACGTTGCACTTCCACAATACTCAGTGTACATCAGATAGGCAGTAAGATCTCCAACGGTCATCATTCCATCCATCACCAAATGCGTACCAAACCCAAGAGTCAGCAAAAAAGTGAGGTTTCCCAGAACTCCAGTAGAGGCAAAGAAAGTTGCATTGGTCAATGCATCTTTATAACTGATTTTGAACACATCCCTAATCTGGTTATCGTATCTTCGCAATTCTTTAGTCTCCGCAGTGAAGGATTGAATGGTCGTGATGGAATTTAATTGTTCTTCCGCAACTTTGGTCAACGATCCTGTAGCCTGTTGTAATTGTCTTGAAATTGCCCGAATTTTCATTCCATAAATGTACGAGGCAAAAACCAAAGGAGGACCAAATAAAAGAAGAATTAACGACAATTTGGGAGACAGATAAAACATCATTGTGATGGAAGTCCCACCAACAAGGGCATGTTTGATACCATCAGAAATGTTCTGGGTCACCGATCTTGACACCACAAAAGCATCGCTCGACAATCTGGAAATCAGATCACCCACTTTGTTTGTATCAAAGAACTCCATGTCCTGACGTAGTGTTCTTTTCATGATTCCCGACCGCAACCTCGAAACAAGTTTTTCTCCCAGCACTCGCAAAATGATGATTCTTCCAAACGTGGCAACTGTTGAAATTGCTAACATTCCAGCCATCACCAACAGAAACTGGTTCAATGAAAATCCATATAGCTCGATATCTGCGAGATTGTCGTACTTTCGAGTAGCGTCTAGAATCGCACCTGTGATTTTCGGCAGTGCCATCACTATGCATGCACTAATGAACAGCAGAGCCACTGCCACAGAAAAAAGCTTGATATCTTTCCGTGCGAGCTTCAATAACCTCACCACTTCTGAAAACCCAGCCTGTTTCTGCTCGTCGCTAGATAATCCAAACCATCTCTCTTTCCAAGCCTTGGTAGTTTTCTCTTTCACTGCTGTGTTTGCAAGCTCCTTCGACAGTTGCGTGGTGTACTCTTTTTTAGGCAAATTATCTTCAGTTATCTTTGCAAATGCATATCTTGACATGCTGAACTGCCTCACAGGTGGCTTTGCCAATTCGTGGCCTATCCATGTCGGAACATGACGAGGAACTAATCGCGCAGAGGGAGCCAGCGGAATCAACGCACGCGATCCGGTAAACAACCGTCTTAACAAAGTCTGATGCAAAGCACTCATTTCCACTGGCACATAAGAATTACAAGTTGGGAAATACTCAGAGTAAAAAGCTGTCTAACTTGTAAGAACTGCCACACTGGTATATTCAATTTGGTCCAGACCAAATCCTTAATAATAGGTCTGCGGATCTGCTGTGCTGCAGGCTGTTACGACTGCTGAGACTGTCTTTCTCCGCAATCTTCAATGCTGTTGTCAACCAAGAAGTCTCCATTTTTTCTCCCTTCAACAAATAGCTCGGATGCACACCCTTACACCCGATATGCATCGAAAAGGCCGACCGGGAATCTAACAACACCTATCAACTATGCCGGGCAATTGGCCACTAACGGACAAGTCTGAGCCAGCATGGACTTCTTGGTGAGTGCTACAGATCAGTTTTAAAAGCCCTTTGATAACACCATTCTACAATTTCGTCATAGTACATCGAATATTCAATATTTATCGAAAACATCATCTAAATATCAATAAAACAGCAATTCCAAACAAGCGATTCAACCCACTCGCCATCATCTGTGGTCTCTGACCGCATTTGAAAACTAGCAGGCCTCAACATGTTTGATATCAATAATTGCACCATTAAAGTGCTCTCACTGGACAATGCTGTAACTTCTGCTCATCTATGCTGATTTAGAGTCCAAACTAAGCTCAGTGGTGGACACGACGTTTCCCTTCTCAAGTCTCTGGACCTTGGCCTCGGTCGTGAATCTTTTTTCAGCAGAAACTCTCAAGTCTTCTTTCAACGACTTTTGCACAGTTCTGGCTGCAATTGCAAAGTACTTGTTGATGGAAATGCCAGCTTTTTGCCACGAAGACATGTCTATGTGATTATAAGTCAAAGATTGTGCTTGTTGTGTGCAAGTTCACTATGAACAACGAATCCGATTACTCCTTAAACAGTGCAAAGTGTCTAATCCAATTACGAAAAGCTTTTTCGAGCACGACAACAGGAAAGAGAGCCGCGGGCTCGTAACAAATACTAAAAATTAAGATTACCCGGAAGACATGATTTGTTTGGCCTGATATCGTCGATCGACGCAAGATTTTTTTTTTCTTCCCTGTATTTTTTCCTTTGTCTCCTTGTTGATTTCTCAAGGTCCCACTAGTTCTCAATTCACAACCAGTACTGAGGACATGAGTGTGTCAAGAGATCATTATTATGGCTTGGCGTCAGAGCTGGAAGATGAGCGGATTGTCGCGGCATCAGAGCTGATCACAGAACTTACAAACGTCGATTCGTCTAAAGAATGGCAGTATGCTCTTGACAGATTGATCAAGGGTCTTGCGTCTTCTAGAGCCTGTGCAAGGTTAGGATTTTCAATGTGTTTGGGAGAAGTGCTGTCTTTGTTGATAAGTGACAAGCATGAGTATTCTGTTGATGAATATTTGTCAGATCTATCAGGCAAGTTGAAAGAGTCGGTTTCCAGTAAAAACACCGGCAAGAACGTACGAAGCATTCTTTTTGGAGAGCTATTTGGATTACAATCGGTTTTAAGTTCCCAAGTGGTGGTTTTGGATTTAAAAAAGGGCAAGTTTGAAAATTATACTAAGATCTTGGACCGGTTGGTAGATCTATCTATGGTGAAATCGTGGATCAGAGAAGCCTGTTTTGTGACTATTTTCAAGTCTTTGCAGGCTTTGCAGGTGCCTGCCAATCAGCAAAGTGAATCAATTTTGGTCCATTTGTTCACCAAGATCAATCAGTCGGGAATGATTTTGACCACTGAGGGTCTATTGATGTGTTTGAGCTTGGCTGCGGAAAGAAGACCTATTGTTTTGATGAACGCCAAGATTGGCCAATGGAGCAACGGAAATCCTTTGTCGAAGGGAAATTTATCCATTTTGGCAAAAATCTTGAAAGACGTTGATGTGGTGACGTTGGACGACGAAGAACAGGAAACCAAGAAGAAAGGTAGTTGGTCTAGATCGCTACATTTTGTGTGGAAACCACTTCTTGACGAATTGATATTCAACTCCAACAATAAGAACGAACAGCTATCAGATAAGAAACACAAGAAACAGAAACTAAGTTCTGACAGCAAGCCGATCTGCTTGCAAGAGTTTTGGAAAACTTGTATTGACGAGCAATTTTTTGCCCAATCAGCATCTCCAGAACGGAAATACAAAGGTTTGGAGATTTTGAACCTGACCTTGGATATTCGAAGCTTGTCTTCGGAGTGCGTTGGTTCCGTTCTCTCACCTAATTTAATGAGAACTTTGATCAACCAAAGCTCCAACCCCGATAGATTGCTCAACAAATTGGCAAGGAACACCCTAGGCCATTTGGTTTCCTCCTGTACAAAGCACCAAGATAGAATTCTACCAACTTTGAAGAGCATCGTCAACATTTCTCTTAATTTTGACCGATTAACGAAATCCAAAATCACTAATGAGCTTATCCTTTCTGCTCAAAATGAACAATCAATAATACAATTGACCGACTACTTCATCAATCTAGAAAACACAATAGATCAAGGTGTTATCAACTACCAATTATTCACTTTGGATTCATTGTTACATCTGCTTAGAGCCAAGAAGAACGTTGTGAAGGATGCAGTTTTGTTTGAAAAAATCCTTGATTACTTGACAATGCATGCATTTTTCAAGATGGAGGATTCTGAAAGATTCAACGATCGTGTGGCTTCTGCTTCATTAGAAAGACTTTATTCTTGTATTTTCGAGGTGATGTCCAGTGGCGTGTCTTGTTCAAATGGCATCTCTTGGCCTTACTACACACTCAACAAATTGATTGAGAAAGATTCAGATCTTTCCAAGGTGAAAGGTTACACTTTGAGAACGGAATTCGAAGATCATCTCAAGGAACTTAAGATCGATTGTGTTGATATTTTAAGAGATATTCGCGGCTTCGAAGATGCAGCTGATGTGAAAGTATTAGAATGTTTTGAGATTTTGTTTTCTATACAATTGCTTCAACTCTATGCTGGTGACGCAGAGTCTGGATCGATTTTGGAAGATCTCAAGGCAGCATTCGAAGGACTTGCAAATTCAAAAGACGAACAAATGTTGGTGGATAGTCTAGTGGACCTGAGTTTGTCGGTGTTGACACAAAAATCAACTTTAATGAAGAAGATCTCAATGACTGTTTGGCAAAAAATTGTGGATAGAGTTAACAAGACCCAGCTTGATAGACTGTTCGAAGTATTGTTGACAAAAGAGAACAAGGAAGGCCAAGACCAGCTTTTTAAACCGGACGAGGGTGGAGATGAAGATGAAGAGGTGTTAGACGAGGCAGTTGAAGATGAAGATGAAGATGAAGATGAAGATGTAGATGTGTCTTTGGAATCCGAGTCTGACTCTGAATTATCAGAGGATGAAAAAAATCGGGGGATTGAAGATGTCGACAAGAAGACCAATACAGAACTGGCAAGAGCGTTGGGGGTGCCCTCATCGTTTGACAACAGCCCTGATCAATCGTCTGACGACGGCTCGGAGGATGGTGATTCTGATGTCGAATCGATGTCTGACGAGCAAATGATGGCGATCGATTCAACTCTTTCGAGAATCTTCAAGCAACGACAAGAGGCAATCAGCAGCCTGGAAAGCAAGTCGGGCAGCCAACGCAAACAGGATGTGCTCGACGCAAGAGAGCTCATGATTTTCTTTAAAAACAGAGTGCTGGACTTGCTGGAAGTGTTTCAATCAAAAAGAGCTTCGGATCCACTCAATGTGGATGTCGCTGTTGTTCTTATTGATCTGATGGGTCTTACATTGGAAAAACAGGTTGGGGAAAAAGCTCATAAACTCATTAGGAAAATTACAAAAAGTCTTGTTGTGGTTTCGTATGATACACAAAGTAACTTGGTGGACACTATGAGACAAGTACAAGAACGGGCAGCCACCAAAGCCAAGTTCCAGGCACATTCGTTGGCCTGCAACCAGGTGTCCTTGTTTATAGCACGGAGCTTGATTGTGTCCTCGTCGGACAACAAGGCGATCGATTTGGTTTTGGAGGTGTATTTCGACAGTCTGCGCAGATGGTCTAGTGACAAAAATGACAAGACAATTGTTGGAATGTACTTCGACCTGATCAACTGGCTCAACACTAGAAGACAGTAAATAGATAATTAATACACGCTTATTTCTTCGACTTCGCCTCTTTATACTTGATATCTTGTCTGTGACTCACTCTGGAAAGGAAGTCTTGCTGGTCCAAATAGCCTCCTTTGTTTTTAAACTTGAGCTCGTCACCGATCTTGGATTGATCCACATAGGTGGCCCAATCGAGTCTGGATTTTTCCAATGTTGACAACTTGGCACTTGATGAATTGTTGATCACCTCATCAAGAAGACTGGCACGTTTCCTTTTAGGTGCCCGTTTTTTTTCAACAACAGGTTTAGGTTCTGGTTTATCGGACTTCAGTTTCATTGAATTGAAATGGGCCTTGGCTTCTTCCGAGCCTGCATCGACCCACTTTTCCTCTGTGATCATTTCTCCAGCAAATTCGTACGATCTTACTATCTTCACCTGTTCTTGTGTCTTTTCTGTGTTTTTTGCCTTGTCCAAACTTTTTTCTTGTTCGGCCTGTTTGGTTCCTTTTTTGAGTTCCTGCCAAATTGTGTTGATATCTAAAGACGATTCTGCAGGTTTCACGTATGTTTTTTCGTGTTTTTCGTCCAATCTTTGTCTACGAGTCTTGATTAATCCTCCTGTTCCAGTGTCTATGTTCTTATAATCGCCCTCCTCTTCGTCGTCCTCTTCGTCGTCCCCCTTATGTTCTGGATCGTAGTCCTCATCTTCTGACTCAATGTAATCATTCAACGTCTCTTCGAGAGTCTTTCCGTCTTCTCCAACTGCCGAACCAGCAGTTGTGGCGTCGCCAGTAACTGCTTCTGTACGTTTCTTTGACATCTTCACGTTGGAAACACCTGCCAGGCTTTTTTTCCCTGTTCACAGCGAGCCAGCCGGTGGTGCCCTTTATATACACAATTTTTTTTCGCTTCCCGTAGGGGTCGGGGGTCGTGGGCAGGCAAGAAAAAAGTCGTCGAAAGATAAACCAAACAACGACACGAACAAAGGGAAGACACAACCTGGTGGGCAAAAGAAGAGTGTTATAGACCACTGGAGCTGAAAATAAGGACAAACACACAATGCTGAAGCGAAAGATTGAGGAAGGAGATGATAACACTGTGAAAAGAGTGGCTCTGGATAGCGAAATTGTAGAGCAGAAGGAACAGGATGATGACAAGCATAAGACGGGAGTCTTATTGACAAGGGACCCGGAAGATGAAGTTGACGAGCAAACCGGCGCAGAGACGTTGCTGGAGGAGGCTGAAGACAACGCAGAACACACAGACAAGAAAAGCGAGCCAATCAGCTCGCACAAAGTCCAAGACGATGATCCCACATACGTGCATTTCCGAATGCTGTGCACAATCAATGAGACAGCAACAATTGTGGGAAAGGGAGGAGAAACGATTTCTCGCGTGAAGGAAATGTCGAATGCTCGGGTGAATGTGAGCGAAAATCTCAAGGGCATTCCAGAAAGAATCATCACAGTGAGAGGTCCATCGGAGTACGTTGCCAAAGCGTTTGGTTTGATTGCCAGAGTGATACTGGATGAACCTTTGGACCAGCCGTCATCATTGGAATCCAAACAATTGAACGTGAGACTACTATTTCCCCACACAGTCATGGGATACATCATAGGAAAGAAAGGAGCAAGGTTTAGAGAGATCGAAGAGAATTCGGCAGCCGCTTTGAAGGCTAGTGACCAGATTCTTCCAGCATCTACTGACCGGATCTTGAATGTGAGTGGAGTCGCAGACGCTCTTCATATTGCCACATACTACGTTGCTCAAACTGTCATCGATCACAAGCAATATCTGTCGAAAGCCATATACTATAATCCTGCCAATTGCAATCAGCCCAGCACACCAGTTTCTGCTGCTGGAGGCAATAGACACGCTTTTGCTCCTAACGGATTTGCTCCTCAAATGATGCAAGTGCCACCTCAAATGATGCAAATGTACGGCGTGGCAGGACAAATGCCCCCAGGAGCAGGTGGACAATCGTACGGCGCATATGCTCCACCAGGAATGGGACCTCAAGAAAAAATCAATCAGGACATCTACGTGCCGCAAAATCACATCGGACTGGTTATTGGAAAGGGAGGAAAGAATCTTAAGGATATCCGAGCGGCTACAGGATGTTACGTTAAGGTGAACGACGAAGTGCCGGGAGCTTCAGAAAGAAAACTCACCTTGATGAGTACCAGTCCGTTTGCAATTCAGCAAGCGATCATGCTTATTAACAACAAGATCGAAAACGAAAAGCAACGACAGAGAAGAGAACAATTGCACAAAGAGGAACCTTAGGTGTAGATGAATCTCGTGTATATTAGTAATTCATCAACAAAATATGAAATGATATACCAGGTTGTGTGTCCGTTATATTTATTTGATTCTAGCGTTTTCCCACATCTTTTCCAGACTCTTCTTGAACACTAGCACGTTGTGATCAATCACTGCTATTGAGTTTGAATCCTTATCGTCCTCGAGTCTGGTAACTGCCACTAAAGCCAATCCTCTAATCATCTGATGCAGATATAACACCGAGCCACTTTGCAACTTCGAGATGCATCGAGTTGGCTTTTTCGTCTGTAAGGTATCTTTGCTATCGCCATTGGTGTACTCATAAAGACCATCGAGGTCGATTGTAACGTCGATAAACTCTGCACAAACTTCGTATGTTTGGATATCGACAGGAGATGAGTCAGTTGCAACATAAATTTTGGAATTCACATCAAATAAAAACACCTTGTCCAACATGCTGTACTGCATTAACAAATCCAATAGGTTTTCCAATGCTGGAAGTTCGTAGATCAACTTTTGGACGATTCTGGAAAACGCCTCATAGATCGAATGGTCGAAAATCGATGTCAAATAAAAAGATATCTGCACTCCATCCAAACCGTAGTCCAATAAATCATCTCCCACTCTTTGCATGATATCTCGTTGTGTTTCGAGTCTGAAATCCTCGGACAGACCATCAATCTTATGTATAAGAACTTCAATATGGAGATTCGAGTTCACACTGCAAGCATATTTGATGATCACAGCCAAATTCTGAAGCGCACTCAAATACTCGTCCTGACTATCAATCACATAAACCAAGGCTCCAATCGAAGAAAAGAGCTTTTCAGAATCATATAATGACGGTTCAAACAGATTCAATTGACCAGGCAATTCCATCACAGCCAAGTCGATCAAGGACTTGAAACTCTCCGTGGTTGGTCGTGTTGTACTTTCCAAATATAACGTATCCAATGGTTGCATGTTATGAAACACCACTTTACAAATGGACGATTTACCAGACCTGTAATCGTCGAGTTAGTAAACTCCTTTTGTACCTGTTTATTTCCACTCACCTTCTCAGTCCCATTAAAAGAATGGTCGCATTATTATCCTTATCCAGAACTACGTCGCCATCCACTTCCATCTTGTCCATAATTCTGTTTCTACTAAACAAACTACTCTCTTGTTCAACTTTGCCTGTGTCTGTTGTGGTGGTGTTTTTTTTTGGCTTGATAGGCGAACATTGCACAGCCCGAACGGTGTGTGCTGGTTTCGGGCTGTGCTCATTTTTTTATCTTTACCAAGTTCATGCGGAGATCGTCTCCCGCCGGACGACAAAGATATAAAACGGGCTTTAAATCACGCAAAAAGCCCAAAGTCGTTGTGGAAACGTGAATCCAGTTTCTCTTTCCAATGTCTTTTGCCGAACTAAATTACCCAACTGAGCCAAAAGCTCCTATTATCAAGACCAGGGTTCCTGGTCCTCAGAGCAAAGAAAGACTCGAGGAACTATCAAGTGTCTACGATACCAAGGCAGTCCAGTTCATTGCCGATTACCCAAGGTCGATTGGAAACTACATCTGCGATGCTGACGGAAACATGTTGCTTGACAGTTATTGTCAGATATCCTCGATTGCTCTTGGATACAACAATCCAGAGTTGTTGAAGACTACCAAATCTGATGAGATGAGTACTGCTTTGGCAAATAGACCTGCCCTTGCTTGTTTCCCTCCTGCAGACTATTACAAGCTGCTTGAGGAAGGATTGCTTTCGGTGGCTCCCGAAGGATTCAACAGGGTGTTGACCTGCCACACTGGATCGGACGCCAATGAAATTGCGTTCAAGGCTGCTTTCATATGGCAAGCAGACAAGAAAAGAGGCCAAAAACCATTCAGTACCGAGGAACTGGAGTCGGTGATGAACAACCAGACTCCTGGTGCTTCTGATATGGCCATCTTGTCGTTTGATAGAGGATTCCATGGACGATTGTTTGGTTCCTTATCCACCACAAGATCCAAGGCTCTTCATAAGTTGGACATTCCTGCTTTCAATTGGCCAAAAACCTCATTTCCTAGCTTGAAATATCCTTTGGAGAAGTACGAAAAGGAAAATAAAGAAGAAGAAGATAGATGTCTGTCGGAAATGGAGACTATCATCACTTCTCATCCAACTAAAATCGCCGCAGTGATCGTCGAGCCAGTTCAAGCTGAAGGAGGAGACAACCACGCAAGTCCTTATTTCTTCCAACAAGTGAGAGAGATCACCAAGAAGCATGACGTTTTGTTGATCATCGATGAAGTGCAAACTGGAGGAGGTGGATCAGGAAAAATGTGGCTCCATCAACATTACAATATTTCTCCAGATATCGTCACTTTTTCGAAAAAGATGCAAAATGCAGGTTTCTTCTTCAAAGATCCATCTATCGAGGGAACCAAAGCATACAGACAATTCAACACCTGGTGCGGTGATCCTTCTAAAGCTTTGATTGCCAGAACCATCTGTCAAGAAATCAAGAAAAATAACCTTTTGGATTCCACTGCTGAAACCGGAGACTATTTGTATGGAAAGTTGGAGAAAGTTGCTTCCAAATACCCTCATCTGATCACCAACCTGAGAGGTAAAAACAGAGGTTTCTTCATTGCTTGGGACATGCCAATTGCAGGAAGTAGAGAAAAGTTCTTCTCCGATTGCAGACAATTGGGTCTCAACATTGGAGGGTGTGGAGATTATGCCGTTAGATTGAGACCGTCTCTTGCTTTCGGTACCAAACATGCAGATGTGATGGTGGACATCATCTCCGAAGCTCTAAACAAACAATAGACCAACTTCCTTTAATCTAGAACAACTAAAGTTAAAAAAAATATCTATGTTAGTATACAAAACCGAATAATTCAGCTTCTTGGCCTTTTAGTGCTGGATGTACTGAGGGAATCCAACTTTCTTTTTTCTTGCTTTTCCTTATGCTTGGCCATATACTTGGCCATATATTCCTTGACAAAATGCTTGACCTTAGACTTTTTCTCGTTACTCAACTGGGAAGGAGCACGTTCATCAGTACGTCTTTTCATCTCCTTGTGTGTGAGTGTATGTGTAATGTCTCTAGCACAGTTCTTCAACGCATCCCGTCCAATTTCCGACTCATATTTCTTTATCATATTAGGAACCACCATGGCAAATAACTTGGTCCATTGTCTTTCAACAGGATCCACCTCCTGATCCTCTTTCTTGCTTGCTTTTATCTCTTTAGTTTTTTCCAAAGATGCTTGTGCAATGATAGAAGACAATGTGGTCATTCTTTCTTCCTCCAAAGCCAACTCCTTTTGTCTTTCCAGCTGTCTCTTCTTCACCAGCTCCTTGATCATGGCATCTTCCTTCTCTCTCTCTTTTTCCCTCCGTTTCTTTCTTTCCTCGTCATCAACAACAGTAGGCACACTTGAGTTCGAGCCATTTTTACGTGGACCAGCTGGAAATCCCTTGGGTCTGTCCCATTGAGTAAGATTTTTCGACCGATTGTAGTAATAGACAACACCCGAGGTCGGATCTTTAGCAGATTCCCAGCCTGGAGGCAATGCCAATCCTTCCGCATTGGTTTTGTCACCGTTCTCGCTCTTTACAGTCTCAAGTGCCAGCACAGGGCTCGACCTGGCTCTTCTATCATCTAGTCGCGTGTTGGTATCATGTGTGTCTGCATTTTCGCTCTTCTTAGGAATTCGGTAAACAAGTTCCAATTCATTCCATTGATCTAACAATGTTTGTATGTCCTGCTTGAAAGAAGGACATTTCGAAGCTATCTCCATAAGCAATTCATCAAGCTTACAGCTAACTATCGCATTACGGGCCCTTAATGGAGGCCAGTTCTTCAATATGTGAATTATCTGTCCAACCAAATTTACCTCCTCTTGAGTGAAAGTTTCTCCAGTCGTTGCAAGAATTGTTTTGATTGCAGAGCCTAAGGCTTGCATACCGTGCAATCTGCAAAAACGATTGATGATACTGACAATATATTCATGATCTTCTGACATCGTGATCCGTTCAATGATTCTTGAAATGACGATGAAATCCAGATCGGGTTGCAAAAGACAACTCACAGCTTTTGAAACATCGCTTAAGGATAAAGGCTCCAGAACAAGCGATTTCACAAATTCAACATTAACGTTGGAGTCAATGTTATCTTGAGTGACTTTAATACCATTCTTCTTCTGTTCCTTAATCCATTTCTTTTCCACATTAGCTCGAACACCCAAAGCTTCTGTAATTGAATGCGGAAGCAATCTGGCACTTTCGGATTGTGTTTTTCCACCCATGACACCGAGACAGTTGGAGGCACCACAGTAACATTTCTGAGGTTCTGCACCGTATCTGTCAACATTGTAATCGAAAGTGATCTCTTCGCCTTTCAAGATTTTCCGTTTGGCAAAGATTCCCATTCGAAATCGTTTTTTGACCACCCATTTCTCAACATATGCGTTTGGATCACAAGAATGGTTACAGAAACGGCCAATGCTGGCACTCTTTGTAGCATCGATGATTTCGTTGTCCTGGATCATCATGAAATAGAAATGTTTAATACCCTCGTTAGAATATGTTTCCTTTCTAATGTCATACAACTTATTGTCGACAATCTCTCCCCGATATTCCACAATGAAGGTATGTGCAGGAATGTCCTGGTCGGCTCTCATACCATATCCTTTCAATTTAGTTTTGAAAATCGACACAGGAGCTGTTTCATCTTTCTGGAATCTCTGGTTTAAACATCCTGACCCACAAGTCTGGCACTGGCCGTCCACGCATTCGATGTTGGTGAGTCGGTTGATACAATCAGAGTCAGGTCCACAAGCTTTGTTGGTTCCGTCTTCTTCATGTTCATAACAATCACAGGCCATGAATTCATCAGATGCTGAGTAAATGTGTTTAATGCTGTCGCAATAGACGTTTTCCTTCAGAACTTTAAACGATGACAGAGCTTCCATGGTAGCGTCCTCCTCCTTGTCGTATAACGCAACGGTCTCGGGCTGGGGGGTGGCAGACCCTGACGGCTCCTCGCTGGTTAATTTCATGTCCGGACAAAAAAAGCAAAAAGCACAGAGCCCTGCTGCTGTTCTGCTCTGTAATGAACGGGGATGTGTCCCTTTTATATTAATTAGAAATCCACAAAAGATGACTTTCTCTTGTTTGTTTTGTCTTTGGACTTTTTTTTTTTCCACGAGCCTGGCCGAATTTTTGCTCCCATTTGAGGGCAAAAAATAACAGTTCTAAAGAAAAGGGGATCTTTGTTTTCCCCAATGACTTCGGCATCGCAGCTGGATCAAACCACATCGGTGGGTCTGGACGATTCCATTCAAGTGGAGCCGGTGGCACGGCGCATTCTCACCAGGACAAGTCATGAACAACACGACATTGAAAGACAAGTGTCTCATTTCGATAAGATCGAGAAGAAAGTCACAAGATTGCCACATTTCCAGGATTCGGACGAGTTTTTCGAATGTTTGTCGCATTTCGCCAATTCTAAAGACGACTATGCCGATTTTAGTAGGTTTGAATCGCAGCTGGATGGAAATGTTAATGACTCGTCTAGTCGATACGAAGTGATTATTGAAAACCAACGTGGAGCGACCTTGTTTGGAATGCCCATGTATAGTAACGAATCATTGTTGTATCCACTAGATCCTCCTAAATTCCAAACACTCAAAGGCCATGCCATCACCAGTCTTAATTTGTATCCATTGCCCAGTAAATCGTGGAAATGGAGCTGGCCTCATTGGTACATTTTGATGATCAAAGACGTGGACCAGGAGGGATGGGTTTATTCACGAGTGCGTTTTGGAAGCCGCAAATGGAAAGGAGTGGGAAGATTTGGTAATTTTGTTCGACGAAGAGTCTGGGTCAGAAAGAGAGAATTGGCTCCAGAAATCGAATCATATTCAACACACCTACCAGATAAACTGATTCTGGACGGCAAACGCGACGAGCTTGCTCCAGAATCCCAACCAAAAACCTCACCAATAATCCCAGTTATCAAACTTCCAGACCAAGAATCTGTCTTTGATCTACACACCGGGGAAGAAGATGATACACAACAAAGTTTAGAACTCCTCCTTCAAACTTTGAGCGAGTGTAAAATTGATAGATTGAAGATTGAGAAATTGTTAAGTTTCTTGTTCGATTGCGAAATTCCAGTACTGGAATTGTTCATATCCGACCATACAGATCCTGAATCTACTGCTCAATGGCTAAATAATATACTTGACCTTCTTCAATTCAACGAATCAAAACGGTCGTTTATTGAAAAGTTTGAAACTCGATTGGACCAGCAGCCAAATTCACCGAAAACAGACCTGCTAGAACAAGTTCTCAAACTTTCCCATGATTGTCTAGTTGGAAGCTTCTACGACTCACAAAAACGAATTATGTTCTAATGGCTTTATATACAGGATATTACATTTGCAAATGACGTTTTATTTCCACCTCTTCAATGGCCTCTATTATGTCTCCCTCTTGGATATCAACATTTCCATCAAGCGAAATACCACAGTCCACTCCATTTTTCACCTCTGAGACATCATCTTTTTCCATCTTCAACTGCTTGACCTTGCCTCTGAACAACTCTTGATCCTTTCTCATCACTCTCACAAGAGAATTTCTCTTGAAAATACCCTTGGTGACCCTTGAGCCAGCAATCTTCATGGTGGACTTGCTCTTCAAGGTGATTTCAAAAATTTGTTTGATTTGTACTGTTGAGAGAACTTTCAATTCGTACTTCTTTGGAAGCTTGGAAGTAAGTTTCTCTAGAACATGTTCAATCAAATGATAGATCACCGTGAATTCTTTGAGCTCGACTCCTGCAGTTGAAGCAGTGTTTGAGATATCTTTTGGGGTCTTGACATTGAACGAAAGAATCTCGGCACCAGCAATTTTAGCTCTCTCGATATCAGATTCTGTAGGAGCTCCAACTTCCTCATAAATCACCATGGACTTCACCTCATCGTTACCCAATCCTTCAATACTCTGTGAAATGGCTTCCACAGATCCACTCACATCTCCCTTGACAATGAAAGGGACTCTGATCACTTGATCTTGTGTCTCGTCAAATAATGTTGGTTCCAATTCTTTGATCTCATCGATCGTCAAACCTGCTCGTTGGTATTCCTGAATCTTCTCGTCACGTCTGGCATCTTCAATCTGCTTCTGTCTTTGTTTATTCATTTCTTCAACTTGTGAGGCTTCTTCGAGCAATCTTTTTCGTTTTTCCCTGTTAGCAATAACTTTCTTTGCAAATGCTTCATTAGTGGCTTGAATGGCAAATTCTCCCGCTTCGGGAACCTCTTTCCAACCGGATATCTCAACAGGACTGGAAGGACCAGAAATTTTCAAAGGTTTACCGAACTCGTTTCTCATCACCTTTACTTTACACCAAGTGGTACCTGCAACTAAGACAGAACCTGGCTTGAGCTTCCCCTTTTTAACCAAAAAGGTGGCCACATTTCCCAGCCCTTTTTTCACCTGAGATTCTAAAATCCATCCTTCCACCGGAACGTTTGTTTCCTGGGTCATCAAATCTTGCAACTCGGCCACCGCAACAATAGTTTCTTCAAGATCAGCCATACCCAAACCAGTTTTGGCAGAAACCTTCACAGTTGGAACATCTCCTCCAAAGTCTTCCACTTCGACTCCGTTAGCTGAAAGATCGGCGATCACTTTTTCGGGATTGGCTTCCTCTTTATCACACTTGTTGATAGCAACAACCATAGGGACTCCAGCATTTTTCGCATGCTTGATGGCCTCTTTGGTTTGTGGCATCACCGAATCTTCTGCTGCGACAACCAGAACAACCACGTCTGTCATGTTTGCTCCTCTTTCTCTCATACTTAAAAAGGCAGCATGACCCGGAGTGTCAAGGAAAGTGATATGTTTCTTGGACACTGGGGTAGTGACCGAAAACGCTCCAATATGCTGGGTGATTCCTCCATGTTCTTGCTCAGCAACAGAAGACTTTCTCAGATAGTCCAAAATGGTAGTTTTTCCGTGGTCAACATGGCCCATGATCGTCACTATAGGAGCTCGAGGTTTCAATAGTTTTGGATCAACTTTGTCACTGCTTGGAAACAGATCCGCGCCAAGATCGTCGTCGGTGTTGACGTCGAATCCATATTCATCCGCAATCAACGTTGCTGTTTCTATGTCCAGAATATAATCGTTTGTCATATCTTCAAATCCTTGCTCGGCCATCTTGAGCAACAATTCACTCACCCTCACTCGAAGAATCGTTGCAAAATTTGCAACTGTCAGGAAGGTAGGTATATCCAGTTTAGGACGACCAACTTTGATGCTTTCTACCTTCGACTTGGCCTTCACTTTGACCTTGACGGGCTGAGCAGGGCTTGTTGGTGCCCGAGGCTGTTGTTTGGAAACCATATTGTTTGGTTGATTGGGTTTGGAAGAAGTGGATTGGTTCACATCTCTAGCTGTGTTTTTCGCTTGCCGCTGCTTTGATGCCTTATCCGGCTTGCTCTGACTTTTTTCTTGGGTCTTTTGCTGTGCTGATTTGGTGTCGGGGACAGGACGAGTTTTAGGCACATCTTTTATTATTTTGTCCAAGTTCTTAAACTCAGTCTTCAAAGAACTCTCTTGGGAATTGGCGTTTGTCTGTGACTCGGTGGTTGGTGACTGGCTTTGTTCTTCTGGCTTTTCTATTCTTTTGAACCGCGATCGACGAGCCCCGGCAGAATATGCCCTGCTTGCGGCCTCAAATCTCGCTCCCAAAACCAGACTTCGGCGATAGAGTATGATCCCCTCAAGGGAACCTGTGAATGCTCTTCTAAACATCGACAAAACAAGCCTTTGGTCTCTATTGCAAGCTGGTTCTTGGTCCCACTTCAACAAATATTTTGAAAAATTTAAAAATGTGATGAAAAAAAATTAGATAGCATCTGCGATTTCACGGCTGTGCAGGACTCGCAGACAGATATATATATATATACATAGTGTTACAAGCATCAATCATCGTTTCGGGAAACTTTCGAATAGCTTTTAGTCTCATCATCTTCAGGACTTGTAGGTCTTGGAGGAAGCTCAAACAAAGTCTCTGTATCATCGTCCTGGGTATCGTTAGGTGACTGTTCTGGGGAATCTTGATGGCGCACATATTCGCTATCCTCAATAACAAATTGGTCCTCAGGTTCGGTCTCTTGAACAACTTGAAGAGGAATTGTAGATTCGGGAAGAACTGCTAGCTCGGCATGTTCATCATGGTCAATCAAAGGACCTTGGAAATTCTGTTTTCCCCAGCTATAGTACATGATGGCTATGAATATGTTAAAAATACCAAACACAGCCACTGCGTAGTTCATCGTCGTGATATCAATATATCTGGATGGTGGCATGCACAAAATCACAATGGTGAGAAAAATAAAAAGACAACTGAGACCGTTGATCAAATATCCAAGTTTTCTGAGCTTGAAAGCCGAACCACGCACCTTACGCCGCCTATTGAACATTGAGCAAATAATAGGGATCCCGTTTGCTGCATTCAATGAAACCACTGTGCAACCAACGAATGCATTAAAGGCTGTACTAGAGACCATGGAGAATGTTCCCAAAAGGAACGAGACACCCACAGATAAAAGTAAAGCGTTTTTTGGAACCATTTCTTCGTCTTCCATAGTGTCGACCTGCTGCCAAAGCTGATTGAAAGGTAGTCCTTTATCTCTACCAAAAGCATAAACAGTTCTAGAAGCGGTAGTAAGAGAGCCAATTGTAGCAAACGTGGATGATCCCACGATAAGCACAACAAGCACAAGAGAGACCAAAAATGATTTTGTAGATAATTTGAAAACAATGTCAATTGGGAAGATGTCAGGATTTTCATCCAGTAAGGATTGAAGATCTGGGAGGATGGTGAGGATTGGGATAATGAAGATGAGTCCGGTTAGACTGCTCACCAGAACAGATACAATAAGACCACGCGGAATAGTTTTTTCGGGAGTTTTGACTTCTTCACTCATGGAAACGATCATTCCGTATCCATTGAATGTAAGAGAGGAGAACTGGATTCCTCCAATGAAGAAGGCGATTGCAGGAGGCCATCCACTTCTAGAAGCATCGAAGTTGGTGAGGACGTATTTGATGTCATGAAAAGTGGTGCTAAACAGAAGTAGTAAGAAATCCATTATCAGCACGGTATATATTGTCCAATAGATGCATAGTTTGTTGATTCTTTCTAATTGTTTTTGAAATTTGAGATTGACTAGGGCACTGAGTAGGATGATCACAAAATAGAGGAGCAAGATGAACAAATCGTCATGTTTATAATCACTTTTTTTCAAACCAAAAATGGAAAGAATAAATTGCGAGCCTCCAAATGCATATGAGATAAACATGAGCCAATTTCCCAACACCAGATACCATCCGGTGAACCAGGAACTAACCAAAGCGTAGTTTGGGTTGGCTAGAATGCTGCTGAAATGATAAACTCCTCCACTTGTGGGAAATTTGGATGCTATTTCTCCTAATGAAAGTGAAATTAAAACTGTGAAGAAAGAAAATAAAACCCAACCCCACAGAATGGTGAAGCTTGACCCGCAAGCAAGACCAATTGAGAGCGTAGATGAGATTCCAAACGGCACATTCATCAATGAGAAACCCAGACCGATGATCGATGCAAACGAAAACTTTTTCTTGAGCTCTTGTTTGTACTTGAAATGCTCAATTTGTTCGGTGAGGTCGTCATCTTGCCAGATGTCGTTGATGTCGTGGATGACATGGTGTCCAAGGTCGCGTAGACGTTGTTGGATGGCCTCCGGCTGAACGTTGTTAGGCAGCAAGGCGTATATTCCTGCTGGAGGTGGATCCATGAGCGAATTCGATGGGTTTATATAGAAAAAGGGGAAACAACGAAACAACGAAACAAAGAAACAAAAGACAAGGGGAAAAATTGAATATAACTTCACAGGATTCTGTATTTCGAGGGAAAATTTTATATGTGCGATTTTTTTTGTTCAAGTGAATAAACGTTCCTTGTTTAGACAAAGACGCCTTCTAATGACGATGGAGCAGTTTGACGAGGATCAGTACGACGAGTTTGGTAACTTGATTGGCCAAGTGGATGTGAACAGTAGCTCGTCCGATGAGGAGTCCGTCCAACACCAAGAAACACAGATGGTGGTGAGACAGTATCCCACATTGACCGAGGTGTTTGGGGACGACGTGGAGATGGTCATTGCAACTGAGGACGCGAAGGACATTAGCGAGCCAATTGTTCAGCCCGAAGTTGAACATCGGTTCAAAATTGAAGAAACAGATTTGCCAGAGACATTCTATTCAAAGGAATACATGCACAAATTATCGTTTCTGCCATCGAGAGTTAGAAACGTTTGTGTTTGCGGAAACTTGCACTCTGGAAAAACATCATTCTTGGATTTAATTGTCCAGGAAACACATAATGTGGCCCAACAAGCAAGTCTCAAGAACTTTAAACCTCTAAGATACACCGATAATCACACTATAGAGATCAACCGGGGGGTGTCAATCAAGACCACCACTATGTCTTTGCTGGTGTCGGATCTTCAAGATAGCTCGCTGGTATGCAATTTGATGGACTCTCCAGGACATGTTAATTTTGTGGACGAGATGGCTGTGGCTATGCGATTGGCAGATGTGGCCATGCTGGTAGTCGACGTGGTGGAAGGACTTACCATGGGCTTGGAAATGGCCATTAATCATGCTCTTGCGACCAATACCAGGATGTGCCTGAACCTGAGCAAATTGGACAGATTGATATTAGAGCTTCGGCTGCCTCCGTTGGACGCATATTATAAGATCCGCAGTGTGATTACTACAATCAATGACTTTATCGTTTCATCGGAAATCGTGAAGAATGGGAAATATGCACATTCGACAAGGCTTTCCCCCGAGCTGAACAATGTGTGTTTTAGCTCCTCCAGTCTCAACATGTGCTTCACTTTGCGCAGTTTTGCTTACTTGTACATAAAACGAAATTCATTAACCAAGACAGACACCGACTCACTGGCCACCAGGCTGTGGGGCGATGTGTATTACATTGACCGCCGATTCACCATCAAGCCCGAAAATAAAGCAGCAGCAGCAGATTCAAGGACATTTGTGAAATTTATTCTGCAACCAATTTACAAACTAATTACTCTAACCATGACTAAAGAGCCAAAAGATCTCCAAGAGTACCTGGAAACTCAGCTGGATATTGTCAGTATTCACAAATCCAAATTCAAGCTCGATACTCAACTTCTTTTAAAAGAAGTGTTTTTTGCATTTTTTGGACGTGTTTCCAACTCTTTCACTGATATGATCAAACAAACAGCATCGCCAGAAGAAAACAACTCTGTTAAATTTGAATCTCTTTTTAAGGGACAAGTTGACGACCAGATAAAAAATCACATTGAGAAGTGTGATCCAGAGGGTCCTGTGATAGCACATGTTTGTAAATTAGTGGATTCGTCAGATGCAACAAGATTCTATGCACAGGTGCGAGTGCTTTCAGGAACATTGCGACCTTCGACCACTGTTCTACTTCTTGGAGAAGACTATTCGCCCGAGTTCACTGAAGATTCCAAGATTCAAGATATAAGAAAGACATTTATAGGTTGTGCAAGATACAGAATAGGGGTGGATGGAATCCCTGCTGGATCAATTGGATTGATATCAGGCCATGAGATCGATAGCTTTATCAGCAAGACTGCCACCATTTACGATCAAAGTCTCTCAGATTTTCCACTTACCATAATTAGAGGCCTGGATACTATTTCAAAACCGGTATTTAAAGTCGCAGTCCAGCCTGCCAATCCTTCAGACTTGTCAAAATTCATCGATGGTCTGAAAAGACTCAATAAGTCTTACAGTGGATGCGAGGTGAAGGTAGAAGAAGGTGGGGAGCATGTTATCTTTGGTTACGGAGAGCTGTATTTTGACTGTCTTCTACACGATTTAAGACACCTTTATGCTGGGCTAGATATTAAGGTGAGTGATCCGATGTCGAGGTTTTCAGAGACCTGTTTGGACATGTCCCGAGTGAAGTTGAACATCGAGTCCAACAATAAAAAGAACTCAATTACTATTATTGCAGATGCTCTTGATGAAAAGATCGCCACTGATATTGAGAACGGAGTTCTTGACACGGGAATACCTTCACGACAATTAGCAAAAGAGTTTAGAACCCGATATGGTTGGGACGCATTGGCTGCAAGATCGATCTGGGCTTTTGGACCGGACGAAACTGGCACTTCGGTTTTAATTGATGATACTCTGCCCGAGGAGGTGGATAAGAAACAATTACAGAGTTTCAAAGACTCACTGGTGCAAGGATTCAAATGGGCAACAAGAGAAGGGCCTCTTTGTGATGAGACGATTAAGCGTGTTAGATTTCGAATTATTGATGTCAAACTTTCTTCAAACTACTTGGAAGCGAATGGTGCACAATTGATTCAAATGGTCAGAAAGGCTTGCTACGCTGCGTTGATGATCGGCACTCCAAGACTGCTTGAACCTGTGTATGAGATTGAGGTTATATGTTTTGGAACTGTGGTATCTGCCCTTTCGAAGCTCTTGGATCGAAGACGAGGATCGATTCTTAGAAACATGCCAATTGAAGGAACTCCATTGTATAGGGTGGTTGGTCATGTTCCGGTGATTGAATCGGTGGGTCTCGAAACAGATATCCGGATGTCTACACAGGGACAAGCAATGTGTCAGATGCTTTTCAGTCATTGGGTGGCTGCACCAGGAGATCCATTGGATAGCACTTGTTACATTCCTGTGTTGAAACCTGCGCCTATTCAATCGCTGGCCAGAGATTTCACAATCAAAACTAGAAAGAGGAAAGGTTTGGAGGGAGAGCCGGATATCTCCAACTACATCGACATTGATACCGCTAACAAGTTAAAAGGTGCAGGAATTATCAGTTAGAAATGGATTTTAAAAATTATATTTATCAATACATGCCGGGTCAATTTCTCTTATTTCTTCTTCTATTCTTACCGGGTCTTTGCTTGGCCCCACCTTTTTTGGAAAAACGCTGTTCGGTCTTTTGTTTCTTGCTTCCTCTCTTTCCAGGACGTTCTGCTTTTGCAGCAGCAGCTTCTTCCACAGCAATACTGAACTCATCATCGTCCATTTCATGGTTCTGTCGTTTTCTTTTCAAAGACTTGATTTTATCCAAAGTGTCTCTCTTTTCTTTCTGTCTCTGCTGCAAGGTCTCGTGCTGCACCTGCTTACCAAACTTCTTGAGCTGTCTCTGTCTTCTGGCTTCCTCTCTAGCCTTTTTCTCTGAAGCCTCCTTGACCAATTTGGTCTTCAATTTGTCCATGTGTTCGTCCGACTTCACCATTTCGGCAAAGTAGTCAAGCGGTCTAGAAAATGGAACCTTGAGCGCAGTCAACTTCTTCTTGGCTTCTGCCACGGCGTCGAGTCCCTGTTTGAAAAACTGGAGCTCTCTTTCTGTATCATCGAAAATGTCCTTAATAAGAGGCTCGACTTTGGAGTGGTAAGTCACCGACTGGTGTTCGTCAAATGGTAGCTTTGCGAGCGGAAGAGCGATTCTCGATAACGACTCTTTCAATGCGGCAGTATTGTTAACAGTGAGTTTGGTGTGAGGAACCACATCTGCGTCCGAGTCAATTTCTGCTTCTGAGAGAGGAATGTCTTCCTCTTCCTCTTCCTCCTCTTCCTTTTCCTCCTCTTCCTTTTCCTCCTCGTCGCTTTCCTTCTCTTCCTCACTCTCCTCCTCACTCTCGCTCGCACTCTCATTCAGTCTCTGAATGTCTAGACTTTCCTTATCTTCTTCCTCCTGTCTCTTCATCAACTTCTTCAACTGTCTCTGCTCCTTCTTACTAAGAACTTCACTATCATATCCAGCAGAATCTTGCTGAACTTGCTTGGAGCCCCGGTTCTTAGCCATCTTGTGAATCGTTTAGCTCTTCTTCTGCTTCTGCTTCACTCTGTAGATCAATTTTTCAGGTTTAAAATTTTTTTTTTACCTTTTCCTAATCGGGATCACCCGTGCACCACCAACACCCCTTGAACGAGGAACGAAACATAAAAAGACGAAAGTTGGTCAAACCAGTTTCCCACCACTCTTCCTTGACTAAACAAACTACTAATATGGATAAAACAATCGCTAGACAAAAGTTTGTGGACGTGTTTCCAGAGCTCGTGGCCGAACTCGAGGCCATCACCAGAGAATATGGAATGCCAGAAGATGCCATCGAATGGTTCAAACGAAGCTTGAACTATAACACTCCAGGAGGAAAACTCAATAGAGGTCTCTCTGTGGTGGACACATATGCTTTGTTGAAGCAATACAAGTC
Source organism: Ogataea mattraensis (assembly GCA_030564055.1). Taxonomy (NCBI): domain Eukaryota; kingdom Fungi; phylum Ascomycota; class Pichiomycetes; order Pichiales; family Pichiaceae; genus Ogataea; species Ogataea mattraensis. The sequence goes on along the minus strand of JAJMLE010000003.1, from coordinate 781,261 downwards.
ATTTGATGAGTTTCCTCAAGAAGAGTATAAGAAGGCCGCAATTCTTGGCTGGTGTATTGAATTATTGCAAGCTTACTTCTTGGTGGCCGACGACATGATGGACCAGTCAATCACTAGAAGAGGTCAGCCTTGTTGGTATAAAGTGGAAGGAGTTAATGAGGTTGCAATTAATGACTCCTTCATGTTGGAAGGGGCCATCTATGTTTTGTTGAAGAAATACTTCAAGAAAGACAGTTATTATGTCGATCTGCTGGAGTTGTTCCATGAAGTCACTTTCCAAACTGAATTGGGCCAATTGTTGGATTTGATCACCGCTCCAGAAGACCATGTTGATCTATCCAAGTTTTCGTTGGCAAAACATTCTTTCATTGTGATTTTTAAAACTGCATACTACAGTTTCTATCTTCCAGTGGCCCTTGCCATGTTTATGGCTGGAATCAACAGCGAGGAGGACCTCAAACAGGCCAGAGACGTTTTGATTCCTTTGGGAGAATACTTCCAAATCCAGGACGATTATCTGGATTGTTTTGGAAAACCCGAAGACATTGGAAAGATTGGTACTGATATCATGGATAATAAGTGTTCTTGGGTGGTGAATACTGCGCTCAAGATCTGTAACAGTGAGCAAAGAGCACTTTTGGACGAGAACTACGGAAGGAAAGATTCTGTGAAGGAGGCCAAATGTAAACAACTCTTTAATGAGCTCAAGATCGACCAATTGTACCAGGAATACGAAGAGTCGGTGACCCAGGACCTCAAGTCCAAGATCGCCCAAGTGGACGAATCCAGAGGCTTTAAAAAACAGGTTTTGTCTGCTTTCCTTGACAAAATCTATAAACGTACTAAATAGACGGATATATTCTGCACAGGTAGCAATAAATCAAATCATTAATCAAATTCCGGTTCCAGCTTTTGGCGGATAATCTTTCGACGTGGTCGACGACTCGGGATGTTTGCAGGTGCACCAGTCTTCAGTTGCAACTTGGGACATGGCAGCAGGAATGTGCATTGCACATCCGGTCCACGAGGTTTTGGAGCACTTATCGCAGGAAGCAGGACGACACATTGATGAGAAATTGGGGGATTAGAAAAGGAAGAAAGGGCAAGAAAGATTCAACTATGCAGGCAAATTATAGAGAATATATTTATGTGCACAGCCGGCAAAAGTGGCAAAATGGAAGGCAAACTTTAGGGAATAAATACGTGGGTTTAATAGCAAATCGAAATCAAATTACAATTTTATGCTTCCTTATGGACTGCTTGAACACCGATTTGTTCAAAGACTCCAGTTGCTTATGGATACAACAGGACTCTCTCTATTTTTCTCACGTGACTGCCGTCTGGTGCGGCCCTCCTTGCACCGCATGCCACACTAGCTGCCACATGGGTCATGTGTTTTTCACTCACCTGACAAAAACTATATAAACACAAACACGACCTGGGTAGAAAGAGGTCTGTTTCACCAGAATTAAACCTGCAAACATGTCGACCAAGCCTGAAGATGCAGAGCCAAGCCTCAAGCGTGCCAAGATTGAGCCAGAAGGTGCCAAGGAGAACACCAGTCCAAAAGATGCCAAATCCAACGGCAAACCGCAGATTCCAACCATGACGGTTCCGCAATCCACCACCTTGCCATTGGAAACCACTGTGAAGCCTGCCACTGGCACAGAGGAATGGCATGAGATGCGAAAGAAGAACCATAAGGAGGTGGAGAAAAGAAGAAGAGAATCGATCAACACCGGTATTAAAGAGCTTCAAGACCTGCTTCCCACCCAGGACCACAACAAATCGCAGATTATTAAGCGTGCCGTTGAATATATCAAGAGATTGAAGGAAAACGAGGATTCCAACATTGAGAAGTGGACCTTGGAGAAGTTGATTACCGACCAGGCTGTGAGCGAATTGGCCAACTCGAACGAAAAGCTCAAGGCCGAGCTGGAAAAGACTTATAGAGAGGCCGAGGGTTGGAGAAGAGCCTACAACAATGCCCATGACGAGATCGAGGAGCTGAAGAAACAGCTCAACAAATAAATATGGTGCTGCTGATTGTATAATGTGGTTTGTATTTTAATTTGTTTGTGTTTTTTTTATAATGCAACGTCTCTTATTAAAATGCCCTCGTTTCCCTGTCCAAGCGACCCAAACAGGTCGAGATCGATTCCAGTTTCTTCTGGGGATTCCGAAACTTGGCCGTTGAACCGGAAAATCGACGATGTGCCAGCGAACATCAAGTCATCTTCCACTCCGCTGCGGCCACATACCACCACCAGTTTCCGGTCATGTGGCTTGGTAAACAACGGATTGAACCTGATGATCCAGTACCTTGCAGTGGATTTGTCTGGTCTGCTTCTATCGAACGGCTCATCGGTAGGATCCAGAATCCGGTAATTGGTGCGATCATCCTCATTCACCTCGATCGAAACATCTTGATCATACAATTGTGTCATTTCCGTTCTTTCAGGCCAGTCTTCACTCCATCGACTGTTCATCCAAGCTGTTGGTACTAAAACTAGTTGGACTTTTTGGTCGTAGCAAAAGTTTGCAAACTCGTAACTATCAAATGCAGATTCAAACTTATATGGATTCAAATCCATACAAATGCCAATACTGGTCTTGATCTTATGACCTTGAATCTCGAGCTCGAATGCCTCGAATCCGGTTGGAGACTCGGATGCACCCCATGTCTCGTCGGTCTTGTAAAGGAATGATTTCCGGTAGTTGTGGACGATCGACCCGTCTGGAGCTATTAGCACAGCAGAGTTATAGATTTGTGCCAGTGACTTTTCTGGATATCCTAGTAACGTATGACAATTGTACCGTTGTGAAACCATCTTACCAAACTCAAACGACCGGCCAGCTCCTAAAGGCTCCAGAAACGGCTCGAGATGCTGTTTGCTGGTGAAGTTATAACCGGTCAGAGCCATTTCTGGGAATAGGATCAAATCCGGCTTGCGGGTCTGGAGTTGGCTGGCTGAATCCAGAATTCTAAGGGCCCGTTTAATGTTGTGTTCTATAAGGCCCAGTTGAGGATTCAATTGCACTGCAGCGATTCGGAGCTTCATTTTCAGTTTGTTCTGTGATGATCCGGCCAGTTTTGAGTTTTGCGGGAACTTTTTATTTTTCAATCTCGTCGTGCTTACGTAAGACTCCCAGGCAAGGACAAAAAAAAAGTGAAGATTCTTTGCTAACACTTGGTTGATAGTCTTTTCAAAGTCATCAATGTTGAACTCAATTCCATCGCTCTTACTGGACCCGTCGCTGAAGGTGTGGGTATTGCTACCGATCTCGGTGGTGATGGTGCTTGTGGGAGTTTTGAGAACATATATCACGGCGTTTTTAAAACCGTCGCCAAAATTGCAGGACTTCAAGTTGATAAGAGAACAGCAGCATTTGACAAAACTGCGCAATTACAGACGCAATTACCATGTGTTTGGTCATAAACAGGAGTTTTCTGGCCGCCTTGAGCATTTTGTAACAGCATATTCCACCGACAAGTACCTGAAAGAAAAACCGTCTTCAGATCCAAACGAGATAAAGTCGCCATTTGGAGACGCAAACACTTCAGACTTCATGATGCAGATGCTCAAAGGAAACGTTGCAAACTATGTTCCTCAGACGTTGATTATGTGGTGGGTGAATTATTTTTTCAAGGGTTACGTGGTGATGAGATTACCGTTTGATTTGACGTCTAATTTCAAGTCGATGCTCCAGAATTCAATCAATACTGCTGATCTTGATGCATCGTATGTCAGCGCAATCTCGTGGTACTTTGTGAACTTGCTGGGATTGAAGAGCATCTACTCGTTGATTCTGGAGGATGCAGACATGGTGAACCAGTTGATGTCGTCGCAACAGCAACAGCCAATGGTGGTTCCTCCAATGGGGGCAGGGGCTGCTGGTGCATCCAAACAATTCAAAGCCGAGCTGGAGAATCTCCAGATAGTTGGGTTCAAGAGCTGTTTGGACGGTGTTGAGGAGAGGTTTCTTAGCAAGCATACGTAAGTAAATGAATATTAGATGGCAATATTATTTATATGGACAACGAGCGTAGATGGTTTATAAAGTGGTCTATGCTGGATTGGGAGAGCCCCGGCAGGTCTGTTTCTGCTACAGACAAACAAGGTGTTGATAGCAGGTCGACCAGATGCTCGATTTGGTCGGGAGTCAATTGTTGGTTTTGTCTTTCAAGCCAGAATTGGGCAGCCACTGGGGCATGGAATTGACAATATAATTGTAGTACTAAGTTGGTTGTCTGGTTATCCAACGGTTCGAAATTGGCATCTTGTAACCGGTTGAGTAGCGAGGTCAGCTGACATGCCCCCACATAACTAGTTTCTGTTTTTGTGAGCACTGCAAATCTGGAAAGAATGGCCAGATTGGCCGGAAGTGGATGTGGCGTGAGATGTTTAAGAAAGTTGATGAACCAGTACAGTTCGTCCATGTTGAGCCATTGGGAAATTGCTGCTAACAATGTGGCCGAGACAGGTTCGTGCTGATTGCGCAACATGACTGCCGTGGGCGACACATATGCCATGAAAATCAGCCGTTTGTTGTCGAAACTTGATTGCAACGATTGCGCAACCGAGTCGATCAGCCCCACGTAACGCTCAAGACTGGCCGCAGGTGGGTATGTGTGGTTGGAAAGCAGGCTGTTGATCAATCTCGATGCTGTTTGGAAATCAGTGCTGTCCACAAACATGTCGAGCAATTCCACTTGCAATTCAGGCCGACAAGTGTCCAGAAACGAGGATTCGGTGTTGATGCTATCGATGTTGGTGATGATTAGATTGACGAGATCTGGACGACTGGCAACAACCAGCTCGTGGACTATGAGGTCGAGTTCTGTCTCGTCGAACTCGACGATTTGTGTGTTGATGTAATTGACTAATTGGTCCAGGAATGCCGGTTGGAGCTTGCGTGTGCAGGACAGAATAAGGTAAATGAGGTTGAAGAAAGAAAACCTGTGCAATTGTGGTTTGCTGGAGAGTCTGCTGACAAGCTCGGGAACACTCAAAACGGCAGACAACGAAGATATTTCGCGATCCAGGTCGGCCGGATATGACAGGCTTAATGAGCTCATCTTGGCCTCGACCAGGTACAGAGTGGACTCGGATCGGTGTGAGTATTCAAGAGCCAAATCAACAGCATCTTTGGCAGGATTCCAAAGCTCACGATGGTGTTCATCTTTTAAACTCAATAGGTCTCTGTACTGTTGAGGTAGCTGCGTTGACACAGACATGGCCACGGTGTCTTTGAGGTCGAAATCTGCAAAGGTGCTTCTATAATGAGCCTGTTCTTCCAACGAGAAGTCTAGATGGGGTTTATCCGGAATCTGGGGGTCTTGTTTGGTGGGGGGATGTCCTAATTGTTCGAGCAGTTGGCCGATCTCGCTGGTTTGAGACATCGAGAACCGCGAGCTGTGCCTGCGGAAAACCGTGCTGTGCAGTCGTCCCAAAGCTTTCGGATGATGGCGAAACATATTGCTGCCGACTGGAATGAATGACAAGAGATGAATCCGTGTTGAAGACAGGGAACTTTAGTGGATGTTCGAGGGTGCACAGTGAAATTTTTTGAACGGATGAAAAAAAAAAAATGTAACCAGACATATAAATTTGTACGTATGTACATAACCAAACTGACTAACTCGCCCCTTCCACATAACTGAATATTCGCAAATATATTTTGACACACCCCACCGCATCCAAATGATCGTCTCAGTACTTCGACTGGCTACAAAGATCTCGAAAAAGTACTTCTGTGCACTCATCTTGTGGATCGTCCTGTCAACAGTGATCCCAAGCATATATCAGAAACCCTTGTTGCCGATCCCAACAATTGCCGAGCATTCTGGACTGTACCAGTTGAATTCAAATAGCTTGGTTCATCATGACCTTGTCGACTCGGACATTGTTCTGGTCACTGCACATCCCGACGACGAGTCAATGTTTTTCGCCCCCACTTTACTAGAACTGTCAAAGCCAGCCTACAACAATAACTTGCATCTCATCTGTTTTTCGGACGGTGATTATGATGGAATCGGATCCACCAGAAAACAAGAACTAGCCACCGCCACGCGCTTCTTCAATATACAAACCGTCAAAGTGCTCAACTACACAGACGATATCTCTTTGTCATGGGACGCTGTGGAAATCGCCAATACACTTGAAAGTGAATTAAGTACACTGATGTTGTCCAAACCACAACTCGTGTTGCTCACGTTCGACCAACATGGAGTCTCTGGCCACCCAAACCATAAATCACTTTATCATGGAGTACTGAAAAATCTTGTTGGTGCACAGCCAGGATCCGCTCACAAAATGCTGACACTCAAAACGTGGCCAGCGTATATTAAATACTCCAACTTTTTGACCTCTAACATTCAATTGTTCCTGCGTTTGGCCTGCCGGTCATCTAGGGTGGCACAGCTAGTTCAGACGCACTTCAATTGGCTTCCAGAGTCGTCAACAAGTCTCACCATCTACGGCGACTTCAACTCCTGGTTTGCCGGTCTGTCCACCATGACCTATGCTCATTACTCGCAAATGGTTTGGTTCAGATGGTTCTGGGTGTTTCTCAGCAAATATATGAACTCGAACGAGTTGGAGGTGGTGATTCTATAAATAAATCACCACAATCCCATACCGTCGTCGTCATCGTCGTCCTGCAACTGCTTTTTGATATTCTGTCTTTCATGTGTGGCTCTTCTCAGGTATAATTGTTCTGATCTTCTGAGTTTTGCTGTGAGTACCTCTTTCATCCTTTGGTTCATGGAAAATTTATCTATTAATGTTTCAGCAGGGTAGAATTGGCCCTTTTTTTGCAACTTGGTCCTGCAACTGTTGAGAAAACTGAATAAAGTGTTTTCGGTATATGCAGCGTCTGCAGTAGTTCGTAGTGCCCGTGCGTCTGTAGCCATTTGATGGATTTTTGGAACATCTTTTAGCAACGATTCAAGACTTGAATATTTGAGTCGCTCAGTGACCATTCTTTTGGACGGCACTCCAAGTATCTCTATTGCGTGGTTCCACAGCAAATCAAATATCTCATGCTGAAGAACAAATTCGGTCCTAATCTGGTCCTCTGTGGCACCAGCCTGCCACAGCTTTGTCTGGACGTTTCTGCGCACATTGGTAATCAAAAGTCCCGAACATTTCAAAACGTATTCCCAATAACCTGTGGATTTTCTAAGGTCCAAATCGTATTTTCTGATTAGATTGTTGCAAATGACCAATCCTTTCAACAGATTGTCATTGTAGCAGTATGACAGAATGATATTTTGAAGAAGTTGGTAATCTGGATACTCCAAAGATCCAAAACTCACTGGAATTTGTTGCTCAGGATTAGTAGATCCAACGCCCCAAACACGACTGATGTATTGATCCAGAAGTTGCACGTTTCGAGATTTTCCAATGGCTAGCAAGATAGTCTTGTAAATATTGAGATCCGGAATCAATCCCGATTTTTGGTATGCAGCAAGCATTTCCTCGATACTTTTCCCATGATATTTGTAGAAATAGTCTTGAGGAACCAAATGTATGCGCGATTTGCTGAACTCATGTCTGAACATGAGCCAAGCTTTCTCATCGGTCTGGGTCAATGCCTTAATTTTGTTCGCCCATAGCGAGTTGGTCATCTTGAGTCCTGAGTCTGGATTTGTGTGTATTTTGTCCTCAAACTCCTGAATTGTTTCAATTGCACTCATATAATCTGTGTAATTCACATGCATTTGGACAACGTTTTCGTAATCAATCGTCGAAAACTCGTGTAGTGTACCAATTTCAGTAAGCACTCGTTTGATCAGAACATAAGTGGACTTTCGTGTCCTAAGTAACTCATCAAGCTCAATATCTCGATTCACTCGAGACGAAAACTTTTGTTCAACAGCAAAATGTTTCATAATTCTATCCATCAACCCGGTCAATTCCTTCACCAAAACAGAAATTTGTAACGGACTCAAATTCGAGACTAAAAGCCCCAACTTGGCAAACTTTGTTTCATCCTGGAAAAACTTCAACAATTCCCTATCTCTAGACATCTTCAAGCTGAACTTCAATCTGTTGAGATCCGTTAAGTCCTCGGAACTCAATCCGACCCCATGAATGTTAGCCTCGGTGTACGGAGTCTGAACCATTTGTAATGACTCGTTGGCTATCTGGATCAAGTTGCGGCCAGTGTGCCGGTATTCGGACCGAGATTTAACCTGTTTTCTCGGATGCGATGCCCCAAAATCCAGATTTTCCAAATATCTCTTCAATAAACCCAGATCATCTGTATTGGTCTGAGGAACTCGTCTTTCTGCAACAGTATCGGTCAACTTCAACAGCCGCGGTATCACCACGTACGTTCGCACAAATCGAGTCTTATGGCCACCTACTAGCATCGTTTTTCCCCGCCACTTGTGTCAAAAAGCTCCCTCCACAAACCTTCTTCTCTTGTTAGTGTCCCCTTTTTTTTCTTCGTCTTGTCCGCTATTAAAAAGGTCGTGTGCCATTACTACACAGAAAAAAATTAATTACATTCAAAACACCGTCGACGCGCCGATCGGCGCCACCATCAAAAATCCTCCACTAGAACACCCAAATCCTTCTTCTCCGCAACACTTAAAACTTGGGCTCCAACTGCAACATCCATGATCGACAAACCAACAAGCTTACACACAACCACCCGGCTCTGGTCCATAAATTCTAGCTGTTTAGTGGCAGCGTCAGATTTTTCAACATCGTATAATTCGGCTAGTTCGATCAACGATTCCGGCCCAATATCGTTTTGTAGAAACTCTCCAGCCTCCTCCATGCAATGCGCCACCGAATCCACAAGAACTCGGCCACCTTTAGCGAGACACCGGGATTTAATCAAATCTCCTTCAATCTCGATCATTGGCGGTTTGTACGATCCAATAGCTCCGATAAACAGCTTATTTGTCTCACAAACCTCGACGTATTCGTCCAAAATCGTCGCCTCGGTGGTCGGCACACATCCAAACACGCATGAGGCACGCTTAAAATGGTTCTTGATCTGTTGAGTCGAGGAGCTTGCAAGAGTCACAAATTCTAAGTGGGAGTACTCAGAAACAAAGTCCTCAGCCATGGCCTGGGCTTTTTCAATAGACCGATTCACAATGACAACAGTATCGAATCTCTCAGGATACAGAACGAGCGCTAAACGGACGTGCCATTGACCTTGTGCGCCTACACCAAAGCAAATAAGAGTCTCTTTGGTCGAACCACAAGAGCCTGGTGCAAAAACCTTAGTTAGTCCAAGAGTAGTACATAGAGCAGTCCGAAACGCTGTTAAGGTGGCGGCATTCAAAATCCCCACAGGAAATCCCACCTCCTTGTCAAGTATCGTGGTCACTCCAGTGAATCCGTGACGAGACCCGGTGAGTGCCTTCATTCCAACGGTTTCACCGACTGAAGCCATGAACAAATGGGTAGCATACGGCGTAGTGGTGACAATCCTCTGGGGAATCAGGGAATGGTCGTGATGGTAATCCAGAAGCGCGTGGGATAGTACTGTCTGGTACTCCACCAACTCTGGGATGGTTAACTTTTTGAGCAACTGAGAAATGATCTTATCAGAAAGTATTCTCATCTTGTATCGTCGCCTGTAACGGCCCTGTGCAAAAAAAGTAAAAGTCCGCGCGGATTCGTGTGGGACTTTATATAGCTGCGGTTTGCGGCAGCCGCGAAAAAAAGGAGCTTGTGGAGAGCTGCCGTTGCAAAATCCTGTCTATCTTTTCACCAAAATATAGCAGTCTGGCTTGACTTTCCGTCCACGCAATACCCGATCTTTGGGAGAATGAGGGGCCATCTCAAATCCCTGGTTAAAATAAAGCTTTTGTGCCGCTGTGTTCGAGCTGAACACTGTTAACGACACCCCAAGCAGTCGGCCAAACTCAGCCACAAAGCGTGGGCCACAGTTCAATTCCTCCAACGTCCCGTCCACCAGCCCCAACAGCCGTCTTCCCAGACCCTGATTGCGGTAATCTTGTGCAATCTGAAGCTCGTAGATGTAGATCACATGTGTCTCGTTGTCCTCCAGGCTCTTGATGGAAAGAAATCCCACCATTGTGCCAGTACTCACGTCTTTCAAGACCACATACACTAGCCCCACGTCTCGCATCTCCTCGATCTTTTCGTCTTTCCAATGCTTACCACTCACTTTTGTGTATACCGATCCCAGATTCTGGTCCAACAAACTTAGGCACTCGTGTAACGTTTTCGATGGCATCGAGTCCGCTAAAAACAGATCCAGCTGGATCTGTGAACTACTATTATCATTCTCGATCGTCAGCGTTTTGGGCCAACTGTTCACCACTGCATCTCGCAAAAACTCACCTTCCAGCTGCTCTTGACTAGTCAATCCTGCCAATTCCATCATGTAGTTCACCGTGTTACGTAACAGAGCCTCTGCTTGTTGTCCTAGCCAACCGATTTGTTCCATAGCCAGCACGTAAACTGATCGTCTAACGCGCATTTTTTGAGGCAGTGCTCTTTTTTAGAACCACCGTTTTTTTCATTGTTCCCGCCTCGCACCGGACATGGCTGTGCAGGCCGACCGTCCTGCTAAGAAACCATTAAAGATTTCAAAAAAAGAGAGTGACTCACAAAACAACTAACTTCTTCTTATCTTGATCAGCTTGCAAGCAATCATGTTTGACATTACCAAGATTGCTCGTTCAAATATACTGTCTCTGGAACCATACAGATGTGCCAGAGATGACTTCAAAGAGGGCATTTTGCTAGATGCAAACGAAAACACCCATGGACCGTCCTTGCCAGATATCTCTTCGTCTGAAAAAGCATTAGAACTCAATAGATATCCAGATCCTCACCAAATTGAGCTGAAACAACAGATTTGCGACTTTAGAAACAAAGAAGCCGGTCTGGACTCTGCTTCAGTCCCAATTCCAACCGTTGATGGCAAGTCCAAACCGTTGGACCCTTCTAATTTGTGTCTGGGTGTCGGTTCGGACGAGAGTATTGATGCTTTAATGAGGTGTTTTGTTTCTCCTGGTCGTGAAAAACTACTGATTTGTCCACCCACTTACGGAATGTACAGTGTTTGTGCGGTGGTGAACGACGTTGAACTCGTCAAGGTGCCTTTGGACCTTGAAACGTTCCAGATCCAGCCAGACCGGATCGTGGAAGCACTTGAGCACGACCCATCTATCAAATTGGTCTACGTTACAACTCCTGGTAACCCCACAGCAGCTCAGATCAAAACTTCTCTTGTGGAGGAATTGATGGCCAAAGTGGAGCAGATGTCATGGAATGGTCTCGTTGTGATGGATGAGGCATATGTGGACTTTTGTGAAGAAGGGAGCTCTCTAAGTGTTCTGGTCAACAAGTACCCTAACTTGGTTGTTCTTCAAACATTGTCTAAAGCGTTTGGTCTTGCTGGAATCAGACTTGGGATCTGTTTCTCGACTCCTGAAGTTTCGCTACTTTTGAACTCTATGAAATATCCATACAATATCAGCAGTCTGGCCAGTGATGTTGCTCTTAGAGCCACCACTCCACAAGCTCTTTTAGAAATGAGAACCCGTGTCAACACAATCAAGGAACAACGTGCGATCGTGTTGGAAAAATTATTGAAAATTGACGGGATCGGTAGAAACGTTGGTGGAGTCGACTCCAATTTCATTCTTGTTGAAATTCTCAGCAAACAGGGACTCCCAGATAGTAAGTTGGCTGACCAAATTTACTTGAAACTAGCCCAATCCAGAGGAGTTGTTGTCCGTTTCAGAGGTAAGGAGCTTGGCTGTGCGGGATGTCTTAGAATTACAATTGGAACAGAAAGTGAAAACCAAACGCTCCTGGATGAGCTGGCAGCTGTTTTAGAAGAGTTGAGAGTGTAATTATATAGATATACTAGTTATAATGGACACAACGCTGCTCAATTCAAAGCATCTCTGGCAAAATTAGGAAGAACAAACGAGGCCCTATGAATCTCCTTGCTGTAGTATTTGTACAGCTTTTTCTCCGTCTCAGTATCGGCAGATCTGACTGGATTTTTCACATCAGCATTAGGATCTTTCGAACACACCATGAACCCAATTTGTCCAGAAGGATAAGTTGGAATTGTGCAGTACGAGTACTCTGCCACTGGGAACACATCCTTACACGCCTTTTTAAGATCCTGGATGATCTTGAGATGGAGCCAGATGCTTTCTGCTTGGGTGGTGATCACACCGTGCTCAGTAAGAGCCTCGTTCAACAATTGGAAGTATGGCTTTTGGAAAAGTGATTCGGCAGGTCCTTCAGGGTCGGAAGAATCGGTGATGATCACATCAAAGCAATTTTTGTAGTCGTTAAGGAACTTGAAACCGTCCCCAATATGAACCTTGACCTTTGGATGCGAGTACGATTTGGACATTTCTGGGAGATATTTTTTGGAAACATTGATCACCGACTCATCAATGTCACAAAGAATGGCTTCTTCAACACACTCATGCTTGACAATTTCTCTCAAAACTCCACCGTCTCCTCCTCCAATCACCAACACCTTTTTAGGGTTAGGATGGGAGTTCAAAGCAAGATGAGCTATCATCTCCTGGTATGAGAACTCGTCTCTTTCAGTCACCTGGATGGCTCCGTCCAAAACCAGCACGTTTCCATAGTTGGTGGATTCAAAAACAAGCACATCCTGATACTTGCTCTGCTCCACGTGCAGCACCTTTTTCACCTTCAACGACATGGCCTCGCCGGGCCACATAGTCTCTGAAATCTCGGCAAACCAGCCGTCCTTAATCAATGGGTGTGTAAGTTCAGACATCTCAATAGTTGATTCTGTATTCAATACCTAAACTCCAGTTGGCCCGACCTGTGTCCACCTTATATAGCACATTTTTTCGTCTTCACTGCCTGAAAATTTTTCTCATTTTTTGCTTGCCAGTTCCGCCTACCTATTTAGGAAATCCAAAGCACCGTCTCAACCGCAATCTGTGGTTAAGTGGTTCTCAATTACTAGCTTTTGCCTCTCAATTAGCTACCATCCCATCGGTCTCTTCGTCCTCGTTCGTTTCTACTCCTACTAAACACACCTCGACCACCCACCCCAACTCCTACAAGTATTACCCGGCCACGCAAAACCGCGGCAATCTACTAACAAATCTCAATTTAGAAAATACTAAACCAGTAGGTTCAAGGTGTGAGTTAACCAAAGCTGGGATATGTGGGGAGAGACATCCATCACTTGAATAACGCTTAAAACAGTTGACAGGCCTTGTACACTTACATTCCTGTTGTTTGAATCCATCGATCTAATGGGGTTTTCAATCTTTCCAATCATCGGTCTTTCCCATTCTATCTCCAACCATCCTCTTACTCAATTTTCTTACCCATCCATGGAAATTTATCGAACTTTCTTTCCCTCGATGCGCTGATGTAAGCAGTGATATCTTCGCATCTCAAAAAAATTTTCATCGTCTGCATCCAAACCCTCTTTCTTATCGTTTGCTCTTCCTCTCCATCTCTACAATTAGCAAGACTTTGCTTGCCTAGTACACCCACTAAACACCCCCGCATGCCTACGGAATTAGCATTTAGATTTAACAGACCTGCTAAACCTAGATAAGTTTAAATCAAGGCTAGAATCAAAACTGTTATCCAATCAACTCAACCACCAAACATCATAACTTAACACCAAGTTTGGGGTTTTTTTGTTGCAAAGAAAGACACTGCTTTGCAATATTTTTTTTCGTTTGTCCAAAGCTAGAAAAAAAACACTCTCCGACTTAGAAAATGGCCCCTTGTGCTGATTTCATCAACCACGACTTGTCCGTTTCCTTGGACTCCACCAATGCCTTTGAAGGTCCTGAGAAGTTGCTGGAGATTTGGTTTGCAGACTCAGCTTCCGAGATCTCTACTGTGATGGACACTGGTTCACTCAGATCCATTCCTGTTGCTGGAATTGAGGCCATGTTGGATCTTGTCAATTGCAAAATCCTGTCCAAGAAGTCTTCAGCAGAAATGGATGCGTATCTTCTTTCTGAGAGTTCTCTATTTGTTTTTCCCCACAAGATGATTCTCAAGACTTGTGGAACAACCACCACTTTATTCTGTTTATCCAAGTTGTTGGAGTTGGTTGTTCAACATTGCGGTTACAAATATTCAGATTTTTTGCAAGTCCATAAGATCTTCTATTCCAGAAGAAGCTTCATGTTTCCTACCAAACAAAACAAAATTCATCAAAGATGGGATAACGAACTGCTCTGGCTCAACAAGTACTTTTCGTCCGGAAATTCAAAGGCATATGTTGTTGGCGATCTTTCCAAAGACCATTGGTATTTGTATTTGAACGGCACAGCCAGCGATTTTGAACTTCCTCACGCAGATGCGGCCCAAATTGGTTATCCACTTTCGCCAGTCATTTCCAACAGTTCTTCTGGTCGTGATGGAGGACGTTCTGATGAGACTTTCGAGTTGCTAATGACCGAGTTGGACCCTGTCCAAAGCACCAACTTCCAATTATCCAAACATCTTGACGAGTTTCCAGACATGGATCCTAACACGGAAGACTACGGGCATTTGCTCGGCAAAAAGATGATGAGAACCACTGGCCTTGACCAATTAGTCACCTCGTTTGCATCAATCAAACACGACGCATTTGCTTTCACTCCGTGTGGATTCTCATCCAATTCCATCATTAATACTGAACACTACTACACTCTACACATCACTCCAGAGCAAGGCTGGTCATATGCCTCATTCGAGACTAATTATCCCGACGTTGACAAACCCTCGTTGCTACGCGACGTGGTGGGCATTCTAAAGCCTGGAAAGTTCTGTATGGTATTTGTCCAAGAAGGCAAAGCAGGCAAGCATTGTGGATGCTTTGACAATCTCCAGCAATGCCATGTTGATGGCTACCGCAAGCTCGACAAAATTGTATATGACCTCAAGTTCGACTATCGGCTCCTGTACACCTACTACGAGAAAATCCAGTCTTAGGCGTGGAAGTTTGTCATGATCGTCGAAAAGTCTACTAGAAATATAGCTGTTTTTCTCTTACATACCGTAATGCATGCGCATTGGCATTATTAATTCGACCCAGTTAATTTTGTTCTGTGGTCTAGTGTAAGCTTACGTGGGGGGAGGGGCCTAGAGACGAGGAAGATGGAGTGTATATTGTGCGGCACACTACTTTTGGGCGCGTCTTTTGAAAACGGTGGAGGCGCTCCAGCCAATCACAATCCAGACGTGCACCGGACGGAAACGTCGGCCCACGTCGTCCAATCGCAAGTTGTCTGAAACAGAACGAGCAATCGGTGCAATTGTCGCCAGACTCCAGCTAGCTTCACCGTTCTTGATCGTCATCTTGCTACATCTACGCACCCCACACAGCTCCCGTCCTTCCTTACAGCATCGTCCTCAGCCCAACATACAGCTGCTTACGTTGACGACGCACCACAAATTCTACTCACATAATCCTACATACGTCTGCATGCAGAGCTCCGGACAAAGAGTTTTCTCAGTGCATACGCATCTTTATTTATATTAGTTCTCCCAGCAGCTTGTTACTTCAAAGAAAAACAAGCTTTTAAGACGATACCCAACTCAAAGCCATGTCGTCTTCCGATCCCCATCCGTCCACCAACAACTCGACACCATCCAACCAGCAATTGTCCTCCACTGCCCCACACTATGCAAACATAATTCCCTCTATCTCCAACAACAATACTAATAACTCTTCTTCCACCTTGCCTTCTCAATATTCCCAATATTCGGCTCCCCATTACCAATATTCCCAATACTCGGGCTATAATTCGGGCCAATCCCAATCATCCCGTCCTTACGACTACAATTTATCCAACACCGCCTACCAACAACCGCAAACAACCACATCTTCGACCTCTCAGCAACAACAACAACAACAACAATACGGCTTACCTTATCCAAGTTCCCAGTTTTCATATTCTCATCACCCCCAGGAAAATGATTATCAGCAACATGTGCCACAAACAGGCCAACAGTCGCAACAATATCTACAGGGTCAGCCCTACTCGGCAGCGTCTTACTCCAGTTACTATCCCCAGCAGGCTTATCAACAGGCACAGCCTCAATCATCGGCCTCGTCCCAACAGCCTGGTTATGCGTCTGCTTACAGAGGCTACCCTTCAACCTCTGGGTACCCGTTATATTCGACAACAGGCTCATACCAACAACCACAATCAACGTCGTCTTCGCTGCCTCCCCCTCCTGCCTCTTCGACTGGAAACTTGGGCGCTGCTGGCTCTGTTAAACCACCAGCCACTCCACTCGCCACTCCACATTCAAGAAACAGTTCTGTCAACTATCCACCTGTTAGCCCGACTGTGGGCCAAATCCAGCCTCCAGGCATCCGTCCTAAAATCACCACAACGATGTGGGAGGACGAAAAAACTTTGTGCTACCAGGTGGAAGCCAACGGCGTTTCGGTTGTTAGAAGAGCCGATAACAGCATGATTAACGGTACAAAGCTACTCAACGTTGCCAAAATGACCAGGGGTCGACGCGACGGAATCCTCAAATCGGAAAAAACAAGACAGGTCGTCAAGATCGGATCTATGCATCTGAAAGGGGTGTGGATTCCTTTTGAAAGGGCTCTGGCAATGGCCCAAAGAGAAGGGATTGTCGATCTCCTATACCCTCTATTTGTCAAAGATATAGAAAAAGTGATCCAGCAGGGAACCCCAACTAACCAGGTGGGCCAATTGAGTCTGTCGTCAAAACCAACAACTTCGGGCGGTCTCGGCTCCTCGGCAAGCTCTCTGCCAAACGCTGCTGCTCAATCATCAGCGCAGCAGCAATCTAATTATTCTTACCCAACTTCCACACCGTCTGCTCAACAACCTGGCTACTACTACCACGGTTACTATGGTCAGCAGCAACAGCCAGCGTCTGGCTCCAATCCCCCACCTTCCCAATACCAAGCGGGCTACCAATACTCTTCTACCACAGGATCTGGTCCCTCATCCGAAAAATAGTTCGTTCGTTACTTTACACCAGTTCTTCTTACCTCTTGTCTCCTACTCTTCGTGTGACTACTTCTCCTTTTTGTTTGCCACGCTTGCTTCTATAGTGTCTTTAAAAATTCCTTGTATTCTTTTGATCTTTCTCATCCAAATAAACTTCTTTGATGTAACAGCACACAGTCTCCTCCTCGCTCAGGATCCAGGCCAAAATTATAGAAAAATCCTTCCGAGGTGATCACCATGATGTGCACCAGCTTCTTGTTCACTACGTCGTCGCTAGTATCTGAAATTGAAGCAGCATCTTCCCGCAAATACACCGACGGAACCTTCTCATCCCAAACTTTGCCTCCAACTCCAACAACCGTCTTGGTTTCTCGCGATGCAGGCACTTTCAACGACGCAAAATGACGATTTGGCTCCAAAATCGACGAAAATTTGGGTGGCAGGTACGTGCCCATTTTTTCAGCAGCCTTGCGGCCAAGCGATTGAGAAGTGCGTCTTAGCATCCGTGCAACAGACTTTCGAGAATTGTCCACCAGCGGCTCTTTCAAACGATCAATAGTGGATTCTGCACTATGATATGATCCTGCGGAAGAATTTGATCTCCCTCGAAACAATCCAACTGGGACCTTGCCCCCAGTCTCATCAATATCCAGATCAGCTTCCTCGTCTTCAACATCCTCATCAGCCACGCCTTCTTCATCATCTTCCACATCCTCTTCGTCTTCATCGGAACTGGTATGCTGGTTATGGGGATAAATGTTGGGCGAGGTTTCCAACGGATTTGGAGCAACAGCCAAATTGTTAAGTCGTGCTTTTTTATTTGCGGATTTAATGGTATTTGCAGCTTCTTCCTCTCCCAATCGAAAAATGTGAACAGTCTCGGTGGCAGAGCTGGCAATGACAAATTTATTGTCAGGACTGAACGCCAAAGAGTAGATCTTGGTAGGATATGTTCCTCGTCTAAATTGATATAGTTTGATTCCTGTGGCAACTGAAAACACTCGTATAATTGTTCCCTTGTCACTGGCGGTGGCCAGCAACAATCCATCTTTGCTCAAAGCTATTGCAGCCAAAGATGTCCTATGGGCCTCAATCACGCTAGTTGGCTGTAAATTCTTAGCGTCAAATATAATCACGTCTCCGTTTCGCACATGTTGTCCATTTGTATGGTTATTGGAATCCGTGGAGTTGTTGGTGGACAATTTTTGGGGAGAAGGATATGCCAAGTAGTTATTTTCGCTCGATGGTGATAAGGCAATCAATCCATTGGGATTTGGGGGAATTTCAATGGTATGTAGCAGTCTCATATTGTTGATATCGTAAATGTAGATGGTTTCTTCCAACAAAACCACCAATCTTTCTCTGTTCATTTTCACAGCCAAAATTGCTCCAGGAAACGTAAGCTCACAAATCGTAGTTTGTCTTTTGGTGTTGAGGATCTTGAGTCTTCGAGGAGACAGCGAATGCTGTTCACCAATGCCAACTATGGCCAACAAGGACGAACAAAAGAGCATTTCAACAATGCCTATACTTCCGTCGGTTTTAGAATAACATTGACCAAAAGGCTCGCAATTATAGATCTTATACCCATTCAAATACGCCACAGAAGCACAGGAAAAATCCTGGTTGAAGTTGGCAAAATTAATTGCGTCGTTGGCCTTTGGTTTTTGTGCGCTCATGTAACTGGCAGTCACCTCATTGGCTGCTGCTGCGGCCTCAAAGGCTAGCGGATTTGGAGAGGCCATTTCAAAACGCCTTCAAACAGATTGCAACTGACACCTTTGCGCACTTCTCTGTTCTATTTCTAGCCTGTTTGAGAGCACCCGCTACTACAGTTCAAGACAATCCCACGTACTGATTGTTGGTGAACCGGCAATTGTTTGCTGGAATGCTTGTGCTGCTACTCTTGTTCTTTGTTTTCAGCCTTTTTATTTATTATTTTTTTAAAAAATATAAAGAGCACAGCTGGTGTTGGTGCACGGATGTACATATTGCCAATGTGGAGTTGAAGTAAAAAAGGGGAATAGAAGAGCTATTGATGGGTGAGGAAAGAGGGTTTGATTGCTTCATTGGATGTTGATATGAAGTCCTTGGAGGAGTAAAGAGGTGTTCAATTGATATGCAAAATACAACTGAATCGAATGTGTTCGACCCATTGAAATCGGTTACAAGACCAGATAATCATGGCCCGTTACCAAAATTCCTAGACTTGGTCAACGACTTGTTTCTTCCTTTGAATGACTCAAGAACAGGTCACATGATCAAACATGAGAAACGAATAGCTATTGAGAAGTTTTTGAGAAAGTACAAATTGACAGTGGGAAGAGATCTGTTGCCGGTGGCCAAACTGGCAATGCCTGTTAGAGACAAAACACGGATCTATTTGACAAAAGAAAGCAGGTTGGGAGTGTTGATTTGTAAAATATTGATGATCACTAAGGAAAATGAAGATTACAAAAAGATTGTTTCCTGGAAGAAGATGAGTTACAATAAATTGCAATCTTCTACGAAATTTGCAGATCTCTTGACCAACATCATCAGTAAGCGTCGAGTCGAAAGTTCAGGAGGTGTGCTTGGAGTGGATGACGTGAACGACTATCTTGAGAAACTGCACGAGGTGGCAGACTCGGATAATCAGACAAAAATGCTCATATTTAAAGAGATCATGGAGCAAATGAACAATCTGGAATTGCGCTATTTCTTTAGGATAGTTCTCAAGACTAATCCGATTCGATCAGATAAATTGTTCTTGTATTGTTGGCATCCCGATGCTTTGGCAGTCTATGATCTCACACATAATTTGGAGATGGTGTTTTGGGGTTTGTCTGATTCCAGTCTTCGTCTTTCTGCCAAGGACAAACGAGCACAATTGATGTTTCCATTCACCCCTCAAAGATCAAAGAAAATTCACATGGATTACGACACTATAGCTTCTATCAAATTTCCAGATGGATTTCTTGTCGAGGAGAAGTACAATGGTGAACGAATTCAATTGCATATTAATAAGCAGGATCAATTCTTTGAATACCGATTTTTCAGCAGAAATGCCATGGATTATTCTTCACTTTACGGTTCTTCCTCAGATCCTAATAGCACAGGGTGTATTTCTCCATTTGTGGATCCATGTCTTGCTGCAGGAGTCAAAAGTTGTATTTTGGATGGGGAAATGATCAGTTATGATCCAATTAAAAAGATGGCTCTTGGGTTCTCAACATTGAAGCCGACAGCTATGCAAGCATTGGCGAACCGTCGTGCAAACCAGGATAATGATGACCCGCATCCCATGTTTGTAATTTTTGATATTCTACAGGTGAATGGGGTTTCTTTGGAAGATTATGAGTTGTCAGACAGAAAGGAGGCGTTAATTAAACTTATCAAGCCATATCCTACAAGATTCGAGGTTGCTCCTTTCAAGAAAATGTTCAAAGGCAGTGATATTGAAGATTCTCTACGGCAAGCGATGAGCAAAGATTTGGAAGGGCTGATAATAAAAGATCCAAAAGCGATGTATGAGATAGGAGGAAACACTAGTGAAACTTGGATTAAAATCAAGCCTGAATATTTACACGAATTTGGCGAAAACTTAGATTTGGTTATAGTTGGTCAAATACCTGCTGCAAAGAGCACATATATCTGTGCTTTACGAGTCTCGGAGGACGTTAACAGTGGATTCATAACACTTTGTGGTGTCTCTAATGGATTTTCTATGGATGATTATCGAAAAATTAAGGATAGTACCAGGGGAAAATGGAAAGACTGGACAAAAAGTAAACCAGATCCTGCAAAAATCCAATTTGGAAAGAAAGTCCCGGAGATGTGGATTGATCCTCAAGATTCTGTTGTGATTGAAGTTAAAGCTAGTTCCGTCAGCTTGAATCAAAACGAACTGAACTACGCAACCGGCTCAACATTGTATGCTGCTTATTGTACCAGGATTAGAGACGATAAGAACTGGGAAGTTGTAAGCACCTTAGATGAATACTTAGCATCCAGTGAGAAAGACGATCCAGTTTTGAATCATACTATTGCTGGTCTGAGAAGACAGAGATTGACCAAACGGGAAAATATGATTAATAGAATCAACCTTGGATTTGTGAGTTCTGTCGAAACTCAATCAAATTTGTTCCTAGGTTATGTTTTTTGCATCAAGACTGATTGTATATATGAAGGAGACTTGAGACCGATGAATGAATTAGGTGTTGTTTTACGAGAGCATGGAGGCACAGTTGTTAGAACACATGATTTCACTTTAACTAGCAAGGAAAAGCTTATGATAATTGCTGATAAAATCACAATGGATGTGGTTGAAATACAAAAGAGTTACAACATATTCAAGTTTAAATGGTGTGAGGATTGTATCCGGATGAACCAATTGGTTGGTATTGAGCCTTCTCATTTGACCAGAGCTGACAAGAGGTTGATAGAACAAAGTGCGATTAATGTCGACAGATTTGGTGATAGTCGCACTATTGATTTATCACTCCATTCGATTCTTGAGCTGATGAATAATGCGGAAAATGATGGTACGGTAGAATTGGAACAGAACCTAGTAACTTCAACTGAATTGGACACAATCAGAAGCATTTTTCTTTTTAAAGATATTTTGTTTTTCATCATTTCCGACTCAGAAAACCAAACCAATCTTGTTGCTGGTTTGATAGAAGCTGGAGGGGGCAGTTTGACTTCTGATATCGATGCTTGTGGATTAATAGTTGTTATTAATCATACTCATGAAGCCATCCAGGAACAGGTTGTTTCTACTCGAGGCCATTTATCTTCACGATTTGGCTATCAGAAGAAGGGTCCAAGAATGGTGAGCAAAGATTTTGTGTTTGATTCCATTGATCAGGACGCTTTAGTTGATGCCTCCAAATATAAAGTGTGAGGTTCCTCGGAACCACCTTACACCAGTCCAATTCGGGCCTAGTGTTTTTTTTTTAAATGCGTTTTTTATTGAAGAGTTCACGAACTGGTTAAGCAAGTAATTGACCAAAGAACAGGAACAATGTTTGGAAAACCGCACCATTTGAGGTTTCTGGTGTCCAATGGTGCCAGACGGAATATTTCTGTCCAGCAGGCATCCACTGTGTTGATGGATTCTTCGGAAAGATCGGGAAATTTGACCATATCTGAAAATGTGAAAGAGGTTGCTGGACCGACCACGCAAGATAACAGTATACCTGAAGAGGTGTTATTTGAGACAATTGGAGAATATCAATCGACACTTTCGCTAAGCGTCCCTCCTTCAATGCCAATTCATTTGAAGAAAGGATCTTTGATGTCTCTTTTCAGTGCAACAGATTCAAAAACCAGTTTAAAATCGCTAGTTTCTTCGACGTTACAGGTCCGTGAGCCTTTACGTAGAATTTTGTATGGTGGATTTGTTTCATCATATCAGAAGTTAGTGTCTACTGTCCCCTTGACCATTCTTGTATCCGCGTATGATACTGTTTCGTTCACGCGCAAAGCAGAATCTTGCAAGACTTTCTGTAATCTTTCATTGGATGGCTCTGTGGATTGGGCATTGTTCAAACCAAAATCTTTGCAGGCATATACTGGAAATTCATTGACTGTCTCAGTTCAAAAATTGCCAAAGAAGATCTCCAGATCGGGAATTAGACGGTTTGGTCTGCCCAAAGGCTCTATTCCTGGTTTGGCGACAACTTTCAAATCCGGATACAATCTTGTTTCAGGAAGAGGATTTATTTCGCTGGTTGGTGACGGTTCTTTATTCAAGTTGAGTTTGGAAGAAGGAGAAGAGGTGTTGGTGAAGAGGGACCATTTGTTTGCAACGTCGATGAAACAGAAACAGGAACTTGATGATGGTTATTTTGTGTTTGAAACTTTTCAAAGGCATTTAGAGGCCGAGCCAGAACAGATTGTTGTCAATCCTGATGAAAAGAGCGAGAGTTTGTTGACTAGAGTGAGCGAGACTATGAGCAAGGTTTTTGGAGGTTTACGAAGACAACAAAAATCTATGATTGAGGGACTGATTGGAAATGGGGACTATATCAATGTTCGTGGACCACGGGTTCTACTCATACAAACTAGTACTGGACAGGATCGATTCGTAGTTGGTCAGGCCGATACGGGAGTTTCTAGGATAGAAAAGTATATCAAAAGGGCCACGGAGTTTACGCAGCCCAAGACCGGGCCGGAGGATTATTTGACTTATGCTACTGTTGAAGGTGGCAAGGTGAAGTTTGAAAACACTCCGAATTTCAACAAGACCATCAAGCAGATAGAATCTTCAAAGAAAGAGTGACGATGGATTTATTTTGAGGCTGTGCTAAAATCTGGAGGACGATAATGGGAGTAGAGAAAGGAAGAAAAAAAAAGATAAGTGCCAAATGGCATGCAGTCATCATTATATAACCAGCCAATAGAAACATAAAAGGTTATTGTTTTTGAGAGTATAGATGTCGGGATTAGAAAGTAAGTTAGGAAAATGAGATGGACAACCATAGACTAACATTTCAGGATCGCTTTTCCAGCTGAAATTCACAGCCAAGCAATTAACAAGACAATCTGCCAAGACGGGCAAGGAGGAGCAGGCGGAGAAAAATAAAGTGAAGAAAGCATTAATTCAAGGAAATAACGACATTGCACAGATATACGCACAGAACGCGATTCGTAAGGGCCAAGAGCGGTTGAATTTATTGAGATTGGCCTCTCGAATCGACGCGGTGGCTTCACGGATCCAGACTGCTGTGACTATGAGGTCCGTTAGTAATAATATGGCACAAGTGGTGAGAGGTATGGATAAAGCTATGGAAACTATGAATTTGGAGAGAATCACAATGGTGATGGATAAATTTGAAGAGCAATTCGAGGATCTTGAGAGCAGCACTAATTATTATGAGAACGTTTCTAACGACATGAATGCGGTGTCTCAGCCGCAAGATCAGGTGGATGAATTGATGAGTCAGATTGCTGATGAGGCCGGACTCGAACTCAAACACAAGATTGGTGATGCAAACGTGGACACTGCTCCAAATTTGCCCGTTCAAGAGACAGCACATGAGGAAGACAAGCTTTCTGAACGGTTGCGGGCTCTTAGAAACTAGTTGGTAGGCAATTGGTTCAATTTATAGTGCCAATAATTGGATCTGATCCGGTCGACTTTGCAGGCAAGTAAATTGTAGATTTCTCGTGTTTTTGCAGTTTCATTCTGCGATTGGTGTATCTGAGCCAACAATTCCAACGCATATGGCGAGTATCTGGATTCCAAATTGGAATATTTGGTTGCAAATTCTTTCAATTCGACTAGATCCAATCCACAATGACGATATATTCCTTTTAGGTAGTTCCAACAGGATGGATTTGATGGTGCCAATTCTATCTGTTGTTTGACATAGATCAATTCCTGTTGGACCACAGATATTTTCGGAGACAAACTTTTGTTTCCAAAAAGAACAAAATATCGATGATTCCAGCTCGAATTGTTGCGCACATCCTGTTGAATTTTTGCAGCGGTGAAGTTCAACTCTTGATCGTTTTCAAACAACCCGAATCTTTCCACAAGCCATCGTTTATACGACCAAACGTGATAATTTTTGGAGTCTTCATCCAGCATTTTATCAAGAACAGGATATTCATCTTCCAAAGAGAATTTGAGTCCCCGTTCGATGATCAACTCGATCACTAGTGACCGGTAGTGCCAGATCTGGTAATTTTTAGGGTTATCTAATGCTATTCGTTCACACCATTCAAGTTCCTTATTCAAATCATAGTTTTCCAGATCACGAACAATATCCAATCGATAACTCCAGATCGAATAATGTGCAGCTACTTTCTCAATTACCTTTTCTGTCAAATCCAATGCCCGTTCCGAATGTTCTTGTGTTCTCATCAACACTTTAATAGTTCCCATTAGTTGTTTGTATTCCTCTGTGTAGAGAATCTGACACAATGGCGACGGTCCAAATCCCTCGTCTGGTTGCACGTCTGAATAATCAAACATGATGGATAATAAATTAAACTGGAGATATCTGAAACATTAACAAAGATAATGAAGGATAAATATTTTTTTCTTGAGCTCACTTTTTTTCGTTACTTTCCCTTGTCAAAGACTATTTATTGTTATCTCTTGATCCGCCCTCCTCACTCCAATTATGGACACCTAACTCCTCTTGCCGATGAGTCCTCGTATATCCTTTTCAGACGATCATAGTGTGGTGAACGAGATGTCAATGCTCAGCATCACTGGTCGTCGCCGTTCCAGTGTGCTGAGACGGATGTCGGTGGGTTCTGAGGTGGACTCTGTTCGACTGGAAATCCCGGCATCCAAGATGGAAATCACCGATTTCCAACCGATCAAAATGCTTGGAAAAGGAGCTTATGGCCGTGTTGTACTGGTGAAAAATACAAAAACAGGCAAGTTGTTTGCACAGAAAGAACTGAAAAAAGCATCGATAGTCGTCAATTCCAAAACCCACGAACGAACCCTTTCGGAAAGAACAATTCTGTCGTCGATCTCCAGCCATCCCAACATTGTCAAGCTGTTTTATGCTCTCCACGATCACCAGAAATTGTATCTGATCCTCGAATACATCCCGGGCGGAGAGCTGTTCCAGCACCTGGCCCAGAAAAAATTCCTGGACGAGAAAAGCGCGGCGTTCTATCTGGCACAGATGGCCCTGGCACTCAACCATTTGCACCAGATGGGCATTGTTTACAGAGACCTCAAGCCAGAAAACTGTCTTCTGGATAAAGATGGATATCTGGTTTTGACTGATTTTGGTCTGGCCAAACAACCTCTTACACAAGATTCAGAAAACTGGTGCAATTCCATCATTGGAACTCCAGAATACTGCTCGCCAGAAGTTTTGCGTGGAGAAGATTACGGAACCAAAACAGATTGGTGGTCCTTGGGATGTGTTATGTTTGACTTGCTTACAGGAGCTCCTCCATTCACTGGAAACAATCATAAAGCCATTATGGATAAGATTTTCAAACAGAAACCTAAATACCCCTTTTATCTCACTTCAGATTCCAAAGATTTGCTCAACAAGTTACTTAATAAGAATGTTTCCAAACGTTTTGATGTTGATGCCAAATGGTCAGTGTTTACCAATCACCGTGTATTTCGGTATTTTTCCTGGAAAGATCTGCAGGACAGGAAAGTCGCTCCTCCTGTCGTTCCAACCATCACTGATCCTGAAAAGGCAGAGAATTTCGACCCTCAATTCACCAGCACCAAACTCAGCACTTTGCAGCCAATTCCAATCAACGCCCCAGAAACTGTGGATGATGGTTTTAAAGGTTTTTCATACACTGCAAGTGAAACGTTTATAGACACTTATTTGACCTGATCAAATCAAAGTTCATACACCATACAAGGCACACCTGCCTTTTTCAAAGCTTGTTCAGTGGCATTCCATGGAACTCCAAAAATTCCCGCATTGATTTTGGGCATTCCAACCACAAAATTTCCGTCCAAATGCTCCAATTGCCGTTTCAAATCTTCCATGGCAGAATGGGTGTGTTGTACAATTTCCTCAACCGAATCTGAACCCATCACACTAGTGAACAGGCACACAACCTTCAATTTGTCTCCAACTCCAGCCACAAATCCAGGATCTTTGGAATCCACCGGAACCAATAGTGCGGTTCCAAGCAGTTGTGATGGATCCGAACGATGGGCCAGACAATGTTGATGATAAAGCTCGAATGCTGACGGGAACTTCACTTTAAACACAGCAGCTATTCCACCTCCCCAATATCCCAGACAATTGCACGCGTGGGCCAGAAAAAGTGGGTTTTTCGTAGGATTTTCCGACAGCTGGAACAGATTTCCTTTTATGTATTTGATTAAAGACATGATAGGAAAACTGGAGGTTGGGTTTGAAAATTGATCTGCTTGCTCCACAGATATTTTTTTTATAGATGGATGCTCCACAATTTTTTTTTTATCCTGAAAAAAAAAATAGTTTCGACTGGCCTGCTCTACAACTCTGTAAAAATATGGAGTTCGATCTGAAAAAAGAGCTCAACTTGATCAACAAAGAAATCAAAAAAGACTATAGGTCGATCCAGAACCGAATACAGTCGATTCTGCTGGACAGCAAGTTTGTGAAGGAAGTATCTAAAGTGTATCAACTTCCTTTGATCGCCAATGAACGTTGTGGATCGTGGTATGCTCCTCCTGAGCTAATTGATGAAACTTGCTATTTCAAATCTACAGATGGACATATAAACAACTGGGATTTTAGTACCAGAAGACTCAATTTTCATTTGCTCCCCATTCTATCCAGTCATGGCGGAATACTTATCATTGATTCAACTAGAAGAGGTAAAAAGATCCCTGATTCGTTCAGCAAGACAATCCCAATTTGGTGTGCTGTTTTGAACGCTATCAGAGAAAATGATGCTATTGGTCGGCTTCATTGTCCTCCTGACACAGTGTCCAAATCCGAATATATTAGAATTTCCGAAAAATTGCCTAGTTTGATCCGCAAGGCTCGCAATTTGAGTCTGATATCCACCTCTTCATTGAACTCGTTTTTTCCCAAACCGCTCCGTCCTGTTTGGATTACTCCAGATCATACTTTACCAATGGAATTGCCTGCTTATGATCAACTCCCATTCATTCCTCTCTATCTTGTAACCACTAGTTTCCAATCTCAAGACGGAATCGATAAACGTGATGGTTACATATATGTCCAAGGAGCAGCAGATGACCACGAATTATGGTCTAATGGACTCACTCCGTCGATATTCTGGAGCCATTTATCATTTTTTAAAGATAGATCACATTCAGAATCCGAACTTTCTGAATACATTCAACAAACTCTAACTCAATTGAATATGATCTCAACACAAAGCTATTGTGATTGTTTTCAAATTACGCCTCAACTTTCCAAAGCCAGATTGATCAGCAACAACTTCAAATCATTTCCAGACTACGATGTGATTGTCGTTTTAGATGAAGCATTTACAGTTGCATTCCGTGAATCAAACACCAATCCAATTCTCATCCATATTCCTTTGAGCTCGAGCTCCAAAAAGAGTGCAAAAGAATTGAGACACAAACTCCCAACTTTTGTTCCTACTCTCGAGACAGCAATTCGATCAGGAAAGTCGGTTCTAATTCTATGCCAAAATGGGATTGATCTCTCCATTGGAACAGTCTTATGTCTTTTATGTACATGCTACCAGTCTCCCTATTCTCAAAACAGACTTCCACTTGACAATAAGCCAAAGATAGATAAGAATTCCATTCGCAAGCATCTCATAGACCTCATCTCCTTGGACAAAAACATCAATCCCAGCCGGGCTACTCTGAATTCAGTCAACGCTTATCTTATGTCAAAATAGATAGATATCCTGTATCATATATGAATTGAAATAATATATTATCGATATGTCTAATTACACAAAATAATCATAGAGGCATTTGAAGTAACGCATCATTCGTCTTTCTCTGTTTCTTCAACCTCATCGATCTCATCGGTTCGATATAACTCCTCTTCCAAAATCTCGTCGTCTTCACGGCCTTGCATGTAAAATGTTCCATGCTGAGGATAAGTGTAATATTCCTGCGAATAGCCTGGATAGTACATTGCCTGAGGTTGGTTCTGGAGCGGTTGTGGCGCTTGAGCCGGCGGAGGTACCATTTGGGCCATCCCTGGCATTCCTGGTGGCTGATGCACAAACATATAATGATGCTGCGCATTGGGCGATAAAGATTGTGGAATGCCATCATGGTAAAGGGATTTTCTTGAGGAGGATCTGGACAACCGAAGCGGAGGTTGTGCTATTGGAGGTGGCTGCTGGAATTGGTATGAATGATATTGCTTTTGATAAAGTGTTTGGGGTTGCTGGTAATGGATAGGATGGTGATATTGAATCTGTTGCTGCTGCTGGTATGGAGGCTGCTGGAATTGATCTCCGTAATTAAAATAGTTGATTGAGTTTGTCGATGAAGATCTTGAAAAACTACCATGAGGCTTGGAACCTCTTGATTTCGATAACTTCCCTTTTTTTGATACCTTTGGTGAACCTTTAGTGAAGTCGTCATGTGATGAGTTTGAGATATCCGATTCTCCAAATGAGCTATCATGCCTCTTAATAACTGGTTGGTCTGTGCTTGCACTCAGATCAACAAGTTTCTGAGTAATAATTGTGATTTCTTCATCCTCTTCATCCTCTTCTTCATCTCCTCCTCGTCCTCCTTCATCCTGCTCAGCCTCTCTTTCTTTCTTTCCGTCTTCCTGGATTTGTTTTCCAAGTCCATCATATTCTTCCATCTCTTCAGGAATTGGACCATTCAACTCCTTCTGCCTGTGTTCAAGAAATTTGGACGATATTCCGATGCTTTTGAAAACTGGTGCTTTTTTAATTGCCTCATCATCAGTAGTCGCTAAGCTGTCCGAAGATTGTTTTGATTGCTCTTCTAAGCCAAAAATTTCGTTCTTTATATTGCTCTGGTTCTTGGTCTTTTTGGTTTTTTTCACTTTAGGAGGATTGGCACAACGGTCTTTTCCAAACGAAATTTTAAACCTCCGATACCTGTCTTGGAAAGACTTATGAACACCATCCGAACCTTCACCATTGAAATCGTTGACCGCATCGATACAAGATGAGATACTGAGGAAATTGACAAAGGCACATTGACTATCTCTAAAGAAATTGATCTGTTCAATTTCTCCAAATATCGAAAAGTCTCGTCTCAGAACTTCAGCATCGGGAACCTTCAAATCGTTTGGAACTATTCCAGCTTGGCTTTGCACATCATCAAGAGACAGCAAAGAACTGGTCTCGGTTCCAATATATAAATTCCGGGAAGCACCTTCACGCTCAATTGCTTCTCTGATGTCTGGATTCAATGGGCCAGGATGTTTTCCCCAGCCAACTTTCATTCTTCTACCGTGAATCACGACCTTATCTTTGGTCCCAGAAGCAAAGAATTGAGAAGCTGCGGACGATTCCGCAAATGTAAGGAAACAGATGTGTCTATCTGGGATGACCTTGATCGATTCAAGAAGCCCCCCTCTAATGGCATTGCAGACTTCTTCTGGTGTCGTTTCAGGATGCAGATTTCCAAGGTACACGGTTCTGTTTCCAAAATTAGAATGTCTAGAGCTTCCACCTGAATTAGGTGTGCTAGAGGAGCCCATGGAATCAATAACAGTCTGTGAACTCGAAAGATTGGGCATAGAAGATGTAGCATGTAATGTCAAATCGGTGACAGACGGTTGAGAGTAAACCAATCCATTATAGGAATCCACCATCTCGCCTGCAAACTGTGCAGAATAAGGTGGTTGCAAAACAGGTGTTTGCATTCTGTGGACATATTGCATTTGAGATTGGAAGGAATGATGTTGTGGTGTAGTTGGATCCGATGCTTGCCTGGACTGACTCTTATAGATAGGAACATTTGCATTTTGAGGTGACGACAACGATGTCGAAGGTGTGGAATAGAAGTCCGAGTAATTTGATTGATCTTGGAGCCCGTCATAGTCATAATCCAAAGATCCTGGATCTGCTGACGAATGAATAGCAGTTGGGGTGTTTCGATCGCGACTATAGAACACTTTGCAGGTGGACAAGATGGATTCACTGAGAGGTAGTTGTTCCACACATTTGATAGCTGTCGAGATCGAAGTGAAGTGCACGAATGCAGCATTCTTGTTAGCGATGTATTTGATAAACTCGACAGGACCAATATCTTCAAGTTCTTGACGAACAAGTTTTGGAGAGAAGCCTGCGGGTATGTTACTCAAACACACGGCTCTAGTGGCTCCTTCATTATCGATGGCCCATTTGACGGCCGAAAGTAGAGGTCGCGATTTTCCTGGTACTATTTCCAAATCTGGAGATTCCAAGACGTTTTGGAGTTCTTGTAAACTAGACATGAGTTGAAGATAGCATCTGCTGGTAATTTCGTTGTCCACGAAAGAAAGTATGATTGATTTCAGTGGACCGCTATTCTTAGATTGAGACTCGAAATGGCAACTTTCGATAGGGCCGAATTCGATGAAATCCAGGAAATATCGCAGTTCGATGGTGGGTCTGAGGTTCAGAAACTTGATCGTTCGCGTGTCTAGCACTTCAATAGTACCCACATTAGTTTGGGAATCCATGTCTTGTTGGCTTTCCGATGCTGACGGGTCATTTGGGCTGTGTAATTTTGACCTCGATTTCAGACTTTTGGAGGAATTGGCTCTTTGAGACATGGTGTAGGGTCTTGATGGTGGAGCCAAGTTGCTGTACATAGAATCTGCTTGGTTGTAGTGCATTCGCTGTTGACGTTCTGCTGCAGCGGTTGCAGGAGGAGTTTGTAAAGGTTGTCCGTGACTGGTGGCCATGACGTTGGGTGATTGAACAAAGGGAGAGCTAACCAAGAGCTGTCTGGGAAGCATTCCCTGGGCATATGACACGTCGAATGGAGTGGACGGTGACAAAGGCATTTGCTGTGCAGACACAGGAACATTGACTATTTGAGCTCCAGAGGGCAATTGATAAGTGTATGAGGCCACTGGGGGAGCATACATAGTGTCTCCGTTGGGGGCTATTTGTAGATTCAAGCTGGGATGTCGGCTTAGCTGGCGTGTATACTGCGCATGCCGAAGGTTTTGGTCCTGTAGCATGGCGGTATTTGAAAGCAGCCAGATAGGAAAATTTTGTGGTTGACTGAGGGATTCAGTTAACAAACTCGACACGTTTAGCTGGAGAGAGTAGAAATTGGGGAGGGTTTGTTCTATCCACCCCGGTGGTAAGAGGTGTACTTGTTAATGAGAAAACGAGTGGCTGCGGTGGCTTTGAGGGACCGAGAAACGTGAATTCAATATCAGAGCTTCAAAAAATGCAAAAAGAAAACTACAAGACTTGTCAATCTGGAATTATAGAAGCCCCATTACCACTATAAAAAAAATTCCGTGGTATCACTCGCTGTCAGAAATGAAACGGGTGCGGGTGAAATAAAAATTTCATTCGGGCAAGGTAGGGAGGGGACGAGACCAAAGTGGGTTGAGGTGCGTGGTGATAGGCCTGCAAGTTATTCAACAATAGAATGCCTTTCGACAATGCAGCTGTCGAAAGCAATCAAATCCACAATATAAAAGATACGGGGCATGTGCTGAATTCCAGGGGGTACACACGCATTGCGATGCGATTGCAAGAAAGAAAGACATGTGTCATTAAGCGACAAGAACGAAGATCTCGAGATTTTCGATCTGCGGCTTGCAAAAGGAGATAATCGCTGAGCACTTTTAGAACCACTTTTTCGACGCATTTTGTCCAAGTACAAACTCTTATTTCATAATGTAGTTGAGCAATGTTTGTGGCTCCGAATCTTGCTCTATTCTCCTTTAAGCAATCCTATTATCGTGCTGCAGCAAGTGACGTTCCACAGGCTAAATATAGCCACACGCGGTCCTCGCGCCAGTGCCGCAAATAATATCTTAAATAATATTCACGATTATCGTCTTAAATAACCCCATCTTGCCCATTTAATTGCATTCATACGTAGTCTGTCTGTCAGCATTTTGAAACAATAGCCCATAATACTCAAAACTCTTCACCCTGCCCAGCCAGCCCAATTCGTCTAGTGTGGCCAAAAACGTGCTCGCGAACATGAGAAGTTCTTGTTGGTGTTTCCACATTGGTGAAAAACTTCTCTGGATTACTGAATTCCCGTAGTGAGGCAGGTCCCAAAAAAATTATGGTGCTAGTATGGGCTGGTGCAGAGATGCAGACCCTGCACCAAGTACGTCATCTTGTCCAACTCGTGTGGCTATAGTGTCTACTCAAGCTTAATGGGATTACTAAATTGGGTACTATGAAATTGTTCAAATTTCCATTTCGTTTATAAAATCTGGGCATAAACAGCTAAAGAAAAAATCCGATCCGCTAGTGATCCAATTAAGCCTTGGCGATGTACTCTAGCAAGTCAACGACTCTGGTGGAGTAACCGTATTCGTTATCGTACCAAGAAACCAACTTGACGAAAGTTGGAGTTAGCATAATACCAGCCTTAGCATCGAAAATAGAGGACTTGTTGTCGGTCAAGAAATCGCTGGACACAACATCCTCGTCAGTGTAGCCCAAGATACCAGCAAGTGGACCCTCGGAAGCCTTCTTGACAGCAGCGCAGATCTCTTCGTAAGTAGTTGCGGTCTTCAAGTTGACAGTCAAGTCAACAACAGACACATCAGTGGTTGGAACTCTGAGAGACATACCAGTCAACTTACCAGCAAGAACTGGGAGAACCTTTCCAACGGCCTTAGCAGCACCGGTGGAAGATGGAATAATGTTACCCGAAGCGGTTCTACCTCCTCTCCAATCCTTGTGAGATGGACCATCGACGGTCTTTTGAGTGGCAGTGATGGAGTGCACAGTGGTCATGAGACCAGACTCAATACCGAAAGAGTCGTTGATGACCTTGGCCAATGGGGCAAGACAGTTGGTGGTACATGAGGCGTTGGAGATGATGCTCAAGTCCTTGGTGTACTCCTCGTTGTTAACACCCATCACGAACATTGGAGCGTCTTTGGATGGAGCGGTGATGATGACCTTCTTGGCACCAGCGTCAATGTGCTTTTGAGCACCTTCCATGCTGGTGAAAACTCCGGTAGAGTCCAAAACGTATTCAACGCCCTCCTTACCCCATGGTATGTTAGCTGGGTCTCTCTCTTGGAAAACCTCAATCTTGTGACCATCAATGACCAAGTATTTACCATCAGAGGTGACAGAGCCCTTGTATCTACCGTGGGTAGAGTCGTACTTGAACATGTAAGCAGCGTACTCTGGAGCAATGAATGGATCATTGACTGCCACCACGTTGATGTCCTTTCTGGTCAAGGCAATTCTCAACACGAGTCTTCCAATTCTTCCGAATCCGTTAATACCGACGTTAATAGCCATTATGTTTCTATATTATTGTTTTGTATCTTTAATACTATGGTCAATGGTTACTTATACTAATCTCACCTGTGGAATAATCTCGCCCTTTATATATCATTTGCAGCACACCGTGGAAATTTTCCACCCATAATAAAAAAGACGTGTACCAAACGGTTCCCATCACGCCAACTTCATGTATGGATGACTACTCCGGGCCAATGTTAACCAGAGCGATTTTTTTTCCAACTGAGAGGGGAAACTTGTAAGACGACTAGTTTGGACATGATATGCTTGCAATTGCTGGAAAATCTCCAACCATGTCTGCATCTGTACACTGGCAATTGCCTCTTGAAATTTCCACCCTCGGACACCCTTGTTCCTTTTTTCACAAGCTGGATTGCTGGCTTCCCAGCCACGGAGTAGATACTCCGGCCGCATGTTGGATATACGTGGTGCAGAGATGTTCCCCGTTAATGAGGTGATCATTTCTGTAATTGGACTCGATCAGCTAACCAATAACACCCACCTGCCACCGGTCCCTTTGGCATCTGGTGACGGAACCTATTTCGAAACGCCGGCCAAATGGACTCGGGGTCTACATTTTTTAATCCAATCTTGTCTTGTTGCTGATCTGTCGTCCCACCCCGGCTTATCGGGATGGACCCGGAGCTCGGTTCACCAAGTATAAGTTATCTTGACACCTTCTCCTCTTTCAAAAATAAGGCTTTAATTCCGTAAACTTCTGCCATTGATTCACTCTCCGCTTCTTTCTTCATTGCCTATCTTGGTAACCTTTTTACTACACATTCCCAGCACGGTTTGCTATGTCCCTGTTTCGTATTTGCTGCTGCACAGCCATGGCCAGTCGACGCTCACGTGCTTTAAATCAGCCGTGTAGTTTCCTTAAATTACAAGCTTGGGTTTGATTTTCATGTTTGTTTGCATTGATTATCTGTTAATTACCAAATTCTACTTCTCCCAGAACCATTCATCCAACCTGGTTCGTCGTATTACCCATCTTAGTAAGCATTCTCTTTCTGCTTAGGTAACCATTAGTAAGCCCGCTTTTCGAGCATCAAATATATAAAGAGTGCCCCATCTCGAGATAAATTATTTAGCTATATTTTGTGCAGCACCTCACAATGTCGATTCCAAAGAACTCAATTGGCATTCCAAGACTTGCTTTTGGAAGCGGGACTTTCTACTTCAAGTATGGCAACGATGGCGTTGACGAGAAGCTGGTTTCGATGATTAGCTTGGCTCTTAAAAAAGGTGTTAGACATATCGATTCAGCAGAAGTGTATAACACCGATTTGGAACTTGCCAAAGGAATTGCTCAATCTGGACTTTCTCGAGACGAATATTTCATTACTGACAAGTATTTCGCTGGGTCTGGAGCTTATGATCTTAGATCAAAGCAGGCCAATCCATATTTGCACTTAAAGGCCACTCTTGAAACACTCAATGTCCCATATGTGGATCTTTATCTAATCCATTCTCCTTTTATCAAGAAAGAGACTCATGGATTTACCTTGGCAGAATCATGGAAGTATATGGAACAGGCCAAGAATGAGGGATTGGCTAAACATATTGGTGTTTCCAATTTTTCAGTTGAAGACATTAAAACTGTGATGACTGGATCAACCATCAAGCCAGAAGTCAATCAGATCGAGTACAATGCTTTCCTACAGAATCAGACTCCTGGTATTGTTGAATTTTGCAAAGAAGAAGGCATCTACATTGAAGCATATTCACCATTGGGACCTTTGACCAAAGGTGATTTGAGCACTGGTGTTGGAAAACAATTCGACGAATATCTATCTACTCTCGAGAAGAAATATGGAAAATCGAAAACTCAAGTTCTTCTGAGATGGGTCATTGACCAGGACATTGTTGCCATCACCACCACTTCCAAAGAAGAAAGATTGGATGAGTTTTTGAAGGTGTTTGATTTCCAACTCACTGCCGACGAAGTTGCCGAAATCACCAAGATTGGAGCTCAATACAAACCAGTTTTGAGACAATATTGGAGACCAGAATACTCAAAATACGACTAGGAATGCTGTGGTGATCTAAGATTGGTACATAAATTAAACAGATCAAGTCCAATTCAACATATCTTCTTTAAATTCTGTAGCTGAACTGCTGTTCTCTGGAGTCTCAAACTCGGTCACCGGATAGTTCGCAGTCTCCATAGATTGCGATCCATAATTGGATTGTGCATAAATCTCGCCAGTCTTGTGCTTTTTGTTATTTCCATTCTCGTCAAATTCAAAATCCAAAAGAGAAAGACCCAACGACGCATCCACTCCAAAATCATTTAACATCATCAAATCACTGTAAGATTTCGTAGAATCGTGTTCTATTTTACCTTGAAGATGTTGCGAGTTTTGTTGTTGAGAGATAAAGTCGTACATGTCAATTTGACCATGATGAGAGCCACCATTATTATCTGGACCGTTGTACATGTTGACAGCTTGTGAGTCATAAGGCTGAAACAATTGTCGTGATTTCTGGCTAGAGGTAGGTGAGGTGTATATGTTTGGTGGCAATGGGGATTGCTGTCTCATTTGGTTTTGAAGCGTTTGGTATTGGTACGGCTGCGATGACGATAACGGGGCCTGTGGAGACTTGGAGGAGAAAATGTCGTTAATGGCAACATCCTCTTCTTCTGCTTTGATAGAACTTTCAGAAGGTTGGCATGGAGGAGGATTTGACAGCATGGCACGTAAAGGAGAATTAACTTTCTTCTTGCTTTCCTTTTTCAAAGTCTCGACTTGTCCCTGAGGAGGAGAAGTGCCTTTTGGTTGGGCCATTATGGCCTCAATTGCCAGTTCTAAATGAGACACACAATTTCTCGATAGACATCCAAGAAATCCAATCTCAGTCTCAAATTTCAACTCGTTCACCACCAGACTCAGCAAAGTCTTTGCATCTTGGAATAATGCACCACCCCTTGTATATTCCAAAGAACCCTTGGCAGCTAATAATGCAAACCGGGCCCTCTGTCTAGAAGAATTGGCAGGCAGAGGTAAATGATAGAAATGGTATTTTGCAGAATTCAAAACTTTGGTCACTGTCAACAGAGACGTAGCTGATTGTTGAATTGCAATATAGGAAGCAGAATTTTTCGAATTAGAAGTCTCGGTAGCCATTAATGGCATATAAATCAATGCTCTTGCCTGGTGATATAAATATAGCAATGTCAGTTGAGTCTCGTTTAATTTCTCAAGCTCAGTGCCTTTAAAATTCCCATTGAATTCGATATCAAATCCAATGTTTGACGGTAAATCTCTTCTCCATGAATCTAACATATCTTCCAGAATCAACGAAGTAGCTTCATCCACATTTGCTCTTTTCAAATCACTATTACTCCGTTTAAAAACGGTATCCACAATGGTTCCCAGAACTTTTGCATATCTCATGACTCCCAAGGCAGAATCGCTCACCTTGCCAACTAGAGATAGTTGGGTGTTGTTGAATGTGATCAAATTGATGTCTGTTTCTTCATCGCCTCTTTGTGATGACGAAGGTAATGCACACTCGATCTCATAATCCTTTAATAATCTAGGCACTCCCAGTATCAAAGCTGAGAAAGAATCCAGCATATAGATGCACCAAAACAAAATACGCCGTTCTCCTTGCTGTAACTTCGACACTTTAGATCCATTGTATCCCAGAACCGCGGCGGGACATCTGTGCAATCTCAATTGCTGGGTCATTGTAATCAATTTTCCTCGAAGTTCATAACTGGTGTTCAAATCTGCTGTGGTCAAACAGTACAGTAATTCCAAAGTGGTGAGTTGTAAAGACGTTATAGAGCAAATCGAGTTCATATTGGACTGAATGAATTGTTTGATCAGATGGTCATAAAATTGTAAAAGTTCCGAATGACTTGATTTCTTATCCTTGTTGTTGTTGTTCATATTATTTCTTTCCTGACTCAACATCACCAAGGTGGTTATGATGATGAGCATTTCTCCCAATTTTTCCAATCCATATAGTGATC
Organism: Ogataea mattraensis; assembly: GCA_030564055.1. Taxonomy (NCBI): domain Eukaryota; kingdom Fungi; phylum Ascomycota; class Pichiomycetes; order Pichiales; family Pichiaceae; genus Ogataea; species Ogataea mattraensis. The sequence goes on along the minus strand of JAJMLE010000003.1, from coordinate 743,444 downwards.
CGTCTTCAAAGTTGTTTTCTCGACTTTTATTGAACTTGATATAATTATTCATAAAGATTTCCTTGTTCAAAATAGGTGTCGTTTGGTTCCAAGTTTCAAAGTACATGGAAATGCAAAGATCCAAATTGACGTGATTTGGTAAGTTCAAACTTTGGAAAAACTTAACCGAGTCTGCTTTAGATAGATCGTTAAAGTTGACCGACTTAAAGCTGATTGGAAATTGAGTATATCTTTGGTCCTCGTTGTAAGCCTCCTTCAACAATGCGATTGATCTGGAGGTCAAATATGGAGCCTTAGAATTGAAACCATGAACGCTCACGACTTTGGCAAGTAATGAAGGTATAAACAATGTTTCTTCAGTAGACCTTGGAATTGCCGTTGCTATCAAATTTGCAAGATCCAGAAAATGTTTAGTTCTCAACTTATTTTGTAACGAGACGGCTGCTGCGGCACCTGGAGCATTTACTTGCTCAAAAGAGTTGTAGCCATATCGATTTCTAAGATCATCAACATTCTTTGTGTAATGGAAATGTTCTGTCATGGAAGCAGAATATAAAGATAAATCGTCGTCACTCAACTCGCCCTTGTCGATATCAACAGACCCGGCAATCGAAACCGGTCTGTTATGCACTGAATGAGGGAAAAGCCCACAATTGCATGTTTCGTCGTGAAGATGTTCTTCCATGGATTTGTGACCTTTTTGATTGTTGAGAAGATTCAAATTCTCGTCATTGAGGAGCAATGCCGATCCGTCTCTAGCATCCTCGTTCTTGATTGGCTCCAAAGGTTGGACGCTGCCACTATGTAAAGAATCTCTTCGCACTTGTATCGGTCCGTCCGAGTTCTCTGCCTTCATGTTGATCAATTTCTGTAGTTTTTTGTTTTCAAACTCCAACTCCCTCACCCGCTCTTCTAACGATTCAGTGTAGCCTCGAGGAAACGCTTTTCTTGCCAACTTATCGGTAAATATACAATCCAATCCAACAGCTTTACAATTTGCACACTGCTGTCTGCCATTTGCATCCACAAGCTCATCTCCTTCGTCGTAAAAACACTTGATTTTCTTCTTACGACATCTGTCACAGGCAACAGAGACCCTTATCGTGTTAGACCCCGGGGCTTTGATAATCTTGGGCTTGGGTGCCCCAGCCACCACCAATGGCGACTTCGCCAGATTATTAGTAGATGGAAGCATCCTGTCTATGTTGAACAGGCGTTTTGTTGTGTTTTGCTCTTGTTTCAACTTGTGCAACGCAATATTAATTAGATAATCCCCTATTCTTCTCCAGGTTTTTTTTTATCTTATCAAATAATCCCAATGAAATCTGTTTCTGTAAACTTGCTGTTGAATCACCGAGACATCAATTTTGTATGCGGATATCCTACAGATGTATGCCTGGTGACGTTCAAACCCGTCCTTTTTTCTTTTCTTGGGAGACTTCTGAAAAAAGAGTGTGCAAGATTACCAAATTTTGGGGAAAAACGTTGACTTTTCTGTCTGACTTTCTTAGTCATCCAAGGGTGCAATAGTTGAAAATCCTAAAAAGCTGTCCTGGATTGGTATGTGGCGCAGAAAAACCCCGGTCTTGAAAAACTTTACAACAAGACTTGAAACAACTTTGAACTTGTGTTTTTCTCTCAATACCAACGCTTCGCAGAACCTGTTGCGCAATCCAATAGAGCAGGTTTCATATCTCGCCCCTCCATTTGCGTTATCCTCACAAGACCTCTTCCCCCAATGCAGATTGGATGACTGCGCTTTCCTGGTGTTGGTGCACGGGTGTCTACCGCTTGCGAGTGTTTTCTACGACTCCATAGAATGTTGTGGTGAAACTCTAAGCTTGTCTATCTAAAAAAAAGAGAGGGAGCTAAGAAATGTAAGAACAGTTATGGAGGCAAATTAAGAATAGAGACTCTCGTATGAAAGTAGTTATATCAGTGATTCATCTAATTGTCTAATCTAAAGTCATGGCATTTATAATTAAAAATCTACAGATTAGTTTTCAACCATATGTCATACTAGAAGAATTGTCTGATCTGATTCTAAAATCATCAATACCCACAGAAATTAGACAATTTCCAATAAAGCCGAATGTTTGCAAGCCAAACTAGTCAAACTAGCTAAAGAAGCTTTGCTAACACTCTCCAGCTTATGTCTATATAAATCCCCTTTTCAAAGTCGGGTTGAGCATTGCACTACCCGAAAATTTTTTATATATGAGGAGCCGGCAAACCACCGATGTTTAATTTTTCATCTTCATGTTGTCTAGTGGCAAACAGCTCCCCCGACTAGTTCTATTGAGGGTGAGTTTGAGTCGAGCTTGGAATCGTAAGTGGAAGAGATTGAATGCTGTGCAAACTTTGATGATGAGCCTTTAACAACGAATTTCTTCAACCGAAAATACATGAGGAAACAATTCTTTGACAGAGCTTTTTAACCCTGATAAAGTAACCACAGCATGGCTGATGTGTTTGATTTGATTACTAACAACTAGTAGAACAGCTTTTTGCCGTTATATAATGACTAATATATCCTGTTGATGACCAATATGTGATCACTTCTGAATTTTGCACAGCCCAGAGCTTATTTCAAAGTAAAAAAATTAAAAAGATGTTTGTTAAAAGAACAAACCTGTTTTTTTCTATTTGCCTTTGTCCTCTAAAATGTCTTCGTATAATGATGATGACACTCCTGCAGTCTGTGGGAGCTGTTTGGGCTCGAATCCGTATATTGAGATGGTTCGAGAACGAACGGGAGCTGAATGCAAGCTTTGTACAAGACCGTTCACTGTGTTCAGGTGGTCAACTGTCAAGGGAGGTCGGTTCAAAAGAACCATGATTTGTTTGACGTGTGCGCGCGCAAAGAATTGTTGTCAATCTTGTATGCTGGATTTGACTTTTGGGATTGATTTGCGCACTAGAGATCAGTTGTTGAAGCTGGCAGATAAGAAGACAGTCTTGGATTTGGGTCCACAGAACCAGACGGCCAAGATCTATGCTGCTAACCAACTTGAAAAGAAATACAAAGAAGAAGGCGAAGAAGGAATTCAGAATGTGGAGGACAAAAAAGAGACGGCTCAGCGATTATTGAGTTCTTTGTCAAACGTTGTTCAACAGAAACGTGAGAAAACAACCAGATCTGAAAGAACAAATGACGAGAATGACGACAGAATTAGTAAGGAAGATTTGGTGAAGTTTTTCAAGACTCTACCATTTAATGGAGTGTTGAATAGTGCGCCAAAAAGCAGTAAAATAAAGACTTTTTTCCTGTTTGGCATTGACGATAAGACCCCTGAATACGCAGTGCGAGACTATTTCAACAATTTGACAGACGGAAGAGAGACAAGCAAAGTGGAATCTGTGTTTTTGGACCATCGTGGCCGATTTGGATTTGTTGAATTCGGAACCAAATCTAGTGCAGAATTTGTCGCTGGAAAAGTTTTAGAAAGTCAGGCCAGAAGGACAGATCTGAAAGTATTAGATGTTACCCAATATGCATGGCCATGTCTGGCAATGATAGGAAATTGTCCAATTCGGGTTTGCTGGGCCGGAAAGGTGGCCAGCTCGCGGTTTTCTGGTGGAGATCTCTCCAAAATTAGAATTATTGTGCGCAAACAGATGATCAAGTATGCAGAAAAAGATGCCGAGACCATGGCTAAACGCAAGCGACAAGAACGCGAGCCTGCCAATGTGGATAAGAAGAAAAAGAAGGTTACGAATGCTATTGGACAGAGTTCAGCTTATCAGTCGATCAAGACCGATTACGAAGAATGAACCAATCTAATATTACTGCGGCTTTATAGAGGACTAGTATTATGATTTATGATGCAGAATTGGAAACGTAATATAAAGCGAGTCAGACGAGAATTCCGTAATATTCACAGCGTCTGTACTTCTTGGCTAGTTGCTCCCATTGGACTATTATACGGTCTGATATAGGTAGAATCAGCCGTCCTGTAAGACTCAATTGGTCAACTCTAGCAAGGCTCTCCACATAGATAATTTTTGTGCGACAAATGCCAAACAACTTGAACAAGAAGAGCACATAGGCAATAGGAATTGCGGTTCCTGGACCGTTGCAAAGAAACACATCGGGATAACTAGTCAAAGACAGTAGTTTTATGAGAGTCATTGCGATAGAATACAATGAACGACAAGTAGCAGAAGCCTTACCTTCCCCTATATTGCGCGCTCTTGGGACTATCAAGGCATTTGGTTGCGAAAATCCTTGCTGATGTTCAAAATGGGTGATATTCTTCAATGATGTTTCGTCCGAGTCGGAAATGACATATGTACGTTTGAGCGAATCAAACCTTGTGAATTGGTTCAAGATTCTTATCATCTCTCCCGTGTGGCCGCCAGATCCCAAAAGTATCATCACAGATCGACTAGTGTGGGTGATCAATTCGGGTGGGTTCTTGGCCTCCTGGCGAATAGGCAATCTACAAGCAGGTAGAATCCAGACCAAGCGAAGAAGCAAGATAAGAACAGGAACCAGCAGCAAAGTGCATGCTGTGGTAAACTGTGATTCGTTCATGAATACAACAGTGGGGAAATAAGGAAAGATGAACGACTAAAATGGATGTTTTGAAGTACTAGACGCATTAAATGTGCTTTTTTTTTGTGTTTTTTTGAGAGATACTTCAGCGACGCGCCGATCGACCCAATTTAAAGTTTTCCGGCCCGAGGAGTAAATGCCTAGCGCAACTAACTAGTGAGGCAGAATTGAAACAAACATCCAAATACACTTGCATATAGTTAATTGCACTCCTAGGACTTTTCGCTCTTGGGATCACATATATCAAGCAATTCACCGAGAGCAAGGTCGGAATTCGGGGTTTTACACTGTTTGATCTCCGTACATCTTGCTATACTATTTGGTGAGATAGCTTCTTTGCACAGCCCGACCCGCTGATAAATCCGATAAAATCAAAATTTTCAAACAAGTTATCTTGTCGGATCAGTTTGTATTTAAAACAAGAGCATTTTTCCACAAGCAAGTTGTCTATCAGCAGGGATCAGTGCATTATAAGCCGCAAATAAGTCCGTAGGGATGTGGACCGCCGTATGGTTACTTTTCTGGGCATTGCAAATACCTTTTACCCATGCTATTAATCAAAGGGACTCAATCTTATACTCCTGTGTCTTGACTGCTTCTCCATTGGAGTATGATTTCAAGCCGCCAGATAAGGCAAACCACTTTTGGTACTCCATATGCCAATATGAGCCTGCTATGGGAACCGTTGTGTTGTGTTTCCGCGATCTGGCAGAGCTTCAACCAAAAGCACAACAAGAGTTAGATTATACATTATGGGCGTTGGCAGACCATTGCAACAAATTCGCAGAAGCACACTTAGATACAGATACATTAAGACATCAAATAGACAATGCGACAGATTTTGTGATCGAACACCATCTGAACAGCACCCAAAATGCCCTGCTACACAACCCTGTGCGACTGAACACCACTTACGTGTCGATGTACGCCATCTCATACAATAAATTCATGTCGAATTATGTTTCGACCGCAAACTTTTGCAAACTTGTGTGTCTCTTTTGGATCACAACGCTGGTGCTCGTTGGCATCTTCAACTTCATCAAAAATTATTCCATTAAGAACGTTTTTAAAGGACGTTTCATCAATATATTCCGGGCTTATTTTACCATACCCACCTTATTTTCAGGCAAACATTTTCAACCGTGGAACATATTTGGCTCTAATTCCAGACTCAAATTCTTTGATTGCTTGCTACCCACAACTCAGGAGTCCATCATTCTTTTAATATACTGCTCCATGAATGTGTTCTTTGCAGTAGCGGACTATCCTATCCAAGCCAACAGTTTGCTACTTGGAAACAAAGAGGCTCAGTTATACAGATATGTTGCCGATAGGACAGGAATCCTTGCATTCGCCCAGCTTCCAGCCCTTTTTTTATTTGGAGGCAGAAACAACATTTTAATCAAACTCACTGGTCTTCAGTTCAACTCCTTTATCATATTCCACAAATGGATATCCAGAATAATGGTGATTCAGGCATGTATCCATGCTCATAGTTTTATCAAAGTTTCCATGCTCCAGGGAAATTACGATAACATTTCGGAAGAACCGTTATGGAAATTTGGAATTAAATGTTTAGGTGCAGGAACTGTTCTTGTTCTCCAAGCTATCTACTATTTCCGTAGTAGATGGTATGAGATTTTCTTGGCAACACACATCATTTTGGCTCTTTTATTTATTGCTGCTGCATTTATGCATTGCAAAGATATCGGCTACTTGGAGTGGGTTTATGCCAGTATGGCGTTCTGGGCTTTGGATAGAGTCTGGAGATTAAGCAAAATTTCTAGGTACGGACTTCCCAAAGCACATATCAGGCTAGTTCACGATACTGTGATCATGACAATTCCAAAGCCTGAGAAGTGGAAAGCATATCCCGGGTGTTTTGTCTATTTGCATGTTTTGGCTCCACGGGTGAGTTGGAAACTCTGGGAAAGTCATCCGTTCACCATTTACGCCAAGGAAAAAGAAATCAAGCTGTATATCAAGCGCAAGGATGGAATGACATCCAAACTATACGATTATCTACAAACAGTTGCCGGTAATGAGGACTACGTGAGGGTTGCCATCGAAGGACCATACGGTCATGGCGCTGAGCTGGACACTTACGACAACATGGTTTTGATTGCCGGTGGAAATGGTGTTCCCGGTCCATATTATCATTGTGTTCATCAACTAGCAAGATTGAATGTCAAAGACAATACCGAAACACTGTTACGGGAAATTAATTTTGTATGGATCTGTCCATACTTCAAGTCTCTGAAATGGTTCGAGGAAGAATTGTTGGACCTTCAGTTAAAGGATCCAGGAAATATGGTCAACAAGACTATTTATCTGACACGGGAAAACCAGATGGTTTGTCGGCCACTCACTGCCACCTCCAACACTCCATTGGTTTCTGGTTCTGTTCGAGATGAAGGATTGATGAGTCGAGTTATGGGTCAATTGTCGCAGGACCAACTTCCGCAATACCATATTTTAAAATTGAGGCCTGAGATTTCCAAATTGATCGAGTCTGCTATGGATCCAAGGGTTCGAAGCGTGGGACTGGTGGTTTGTGGGTCCCAGGTGTTGGTTGATGCTGTGCGGGACTGTGTGAGTGACATATTGGCCGATCCCGACAGCAAATACCATGGAGTGCGTATTGATCTGTTTGAAGAGCTACAAGTCTGGTGATAGATGTGGTTATATATTATTTATAGACTGAATAAGGGACGAATAATGTGAGTAAAAAAATAATCCGGGAGGTTCCTGGTGAGGTTTATGCGGGAGCACCGAATTTTTTGCCTGGAGCACCCTTGGGTCGCGCACAGGCTCTTCCCGGTGTCGGGCCGGTGCCTGACAAAATTGTTTATGTAAATTTTTGATCACACGCTCAGATTAGTTGAGGAGGGCAACAAAAGGTTTGCAAAAATACGCACAGGCCACGTTTTGCCCGAATAGACTGCCCGTAAACCACCGTGCAGATGATGGCAACACAGGCAGCAGCAAAGAGGCTCTGGAAAGAGTATAAAGATATATCGAACCCAAAAACAGGCTTGAAACAAGTGAGAGTGGAGATCGACGACGACAACATTTTCCTGTGGAAAGTGGCACTAGTAGTGGTCGACAAAGATGCAGATTACAACGGAGCATACCTGAAGGGACAGCTCAAGTTTCCTTCTAATTATCCGTTTTCTCCCCCTGGTTTCAAATTCACACCTCCGATCTACCACCCTAACGTATACAACGATGGCCGACTCTGTATTTCTATTCTGCACGAATCGGGAAACGACCAAAATGACGAGCCTGATAACGAGACATGGTCACCAGCGCAGAGTGTCGAATCTGTGTTGTTATCGATCATCTCGTTACTGGAAGACCCAAATATTTCGAGTCCGGCCAACGTTGATGCGGCGATATCTTTCAAGAAGCATAGAGAAGAATACAAGAAGCGCATCATGGCCGAAGTTGCCCGGTCAAGGACCAATATGCCGGAGGACTTTGTGATGCCTCATATAGATGATTTCAAACAAAAATCGAAGGAGGAAGAGGACAGACAGGACGACGACGAATGGTGGGAAGACAATTATTACGATGATGAGGACGAAGAAGATGAAGATGGTGCCGGAAACGAAGACGACGAAGACGACGAAGACGACGACGACGATTACGAAGAATACTCAGATTAAGGCCAATAGAAACAAAAACATGCCACCATTCAGATTCTCACATGTATTTATAGCTGCTCGGTCCTACTTACTCCATCATTCTTTGAGAAGCCGCTTCCCGTCCATCCAGGGATTTCTCAGAGTCTCTTTTGTGCATTTGTAAAGTCATAACTATCTTTATATGTCATGATTATATTTTCTAATCTATAATCGTTCTGCCAACACTTTGCTTAATTTTTCCAGCTTTTTCACAGCCAACACCTTAGGATACTCCAAATCGCAGCACATCATCAGCAAATATTCATTGGTCACATTGTATAAATATATCAAATATGAATTGAATCGTATCACCAGCCAATCCTGGTTTTCTGGCTTGCTTTCGCTCCATGACCGGATCGATATTATCGAAATGATGTTGAGACTATCCAATGGATTGATGTTGGCATTGATGTTTTCTTTGGAAATTGGTTCTTTGTTGGTCTTCAACCCTTCTGTTGTGGAGTTTTGGAAGCAGGACACCAATGGTTGTTTGGCACTCAAAGAAAGCAACGAGATGGAAATGGGCGTCAGGCTTGTCACCTGTGGCACAGGCTCAAGAACCTGTGAAAAAAGCAGCGAGATGTTTTTCGGATTCAACATGGTCCCAATGTTTTAAAACAGCGAGTCTTGGACTTTTCAGAACAGTCTTGTGCTTTTTAATCGTTCTGGGGCTGCCCAGGAAATCCTATGCTCTAACACCTGTACACCAACAACGAGCAGGAGTTTTGTTTTTTTGTCTTTCTTTCTCTCTCTCCCACTCCTCGCACCGCTCCTAAAAGGGATAAAAACAATTTACACAAAATGCGTGTTTTTTGTTTTGATTTCTTGAACGTGTAGAACGAGCTGTTTGAAAACAGATTTGTCTGAGCAGATTGGAGCCATTAGACTGCCAATAGAGCCTGAAAGCTTGTTGTTTTTCATTTAAGTGCCTTTGTTTCAAAAAAAGCGCACCAATATCGCCAAATTTTTCCAATTGAAAGATTGAAATCCGTTTTGTTTTGTCTGCTTGGTTGAAAACCAATGAGCACGGCGATTTGATAGCATTTTTGTATTTCCATTGGCATTTCCGCTGCATATCTTACCGAACTGATTAGTTTGTTTGCATCTGTTATCAATCGTTTTGTCCACCACAAGCTCTCATTTTCTAGCAGTTCACCATGAGCAATCCTAACGAGTCTCAACCGACCCTTGTTAGGCGGCCGCAAAAAAGAGTGCCCTTGCGAGACTCTTCGAAGAATTTTCTCAATTCAAACACAGCACCGAATTCCACGCAAAAGAGAAACCTACTGGATCAGAAACAAGAACCCGGGTTAAAACGGACAACCGTGGGCTCTGGATCTGTTGAGCCAAGTGCTAACGAGCCTATAAAGAGCCTGGGCGCCCCTCCAAATGCCACTGCCTCTAAAAAGCAGTCGAATCGCATGACTGGTGCCGAACTCAAAGAATGGCAACAAAGTTGGAGAAAGATTCTCAAAGCCAGTGTGGTATACTTTGAAAACGACGAAGGAAAGAATGAAAAGGAAAAAGAGAAGGCCAAATTGGCACTACAATCGTTAGGAGCATCTATTGAAAGGTTTTTCAGCGAAAATGTCACCATCATTGTGTCCAGAAGAGCGTACAACAAGAACGTGGATTATCCCATGGGAGATATTTTCAGAATCGCTAAACGTAATGAGTTAAAGGTCTGGACCTATGACAAAGTTTTCAGATTCATGAACCATTTGGGCGAGCCCATTCCTGAAGATGAATCATCTTTGAAAAAAAAACTGTCTTCGTTATTGAAAAATGAAAAGCTATTTGGTCCTAACGATAGAGACCCGAACGCCAAAAGAGATGATATCAAGTATTTTACTGGATATTATTTTTATGTTTACGACTTACGCCAACAAACAAGACCCATCGTCATCAAGGAATGGTCTGCAAATTCCACAGAATTCCCAAAACTTACAAAGTCAAGCAACGGAAGATCTTTGTTTATAGAAGACAGCGTTTCAACCAGCAACCCAGAAAAGAGGCACAAAAGAAGATTGCAATATCTTGAAGACACGAAGGAATACAGAGAACGGATTATAGAAGCGTCCTTTATTACGGAGGAGGATGTTACCACGTACGCTCAGAGAGTTGCGCATAAACGAATATGGGAAGAACAGTACTACGGCGACATTGAACAGCAAGAGTCCAAACGAAGAAAAATAGAAGAAGTTGAAGAAGAAGTTGCTACGGACACCGGAGATTCAGATGCACCAAATATGGCACCTCCTGCAGCCTTGGCTCGTGAAGACTCAAATGCTGAAACTTTACCCGAGAAGTATAACAATGAATACGGAGAAATCCAGGCTTCTGGTGTTGTGCAGACGCAATCAGGCTCCACAGTTCTTTCAGGCACTCTCAACGGCCCTGGTAATGGTTTAGGGCCTTCACATTCCTTGGTGTTTAATAAAAAAATTGCTAGTGACAAGAGAAAAGTTATGACTTTTGGACCACTCGATTCATCAATGACCAGTTCTTCCTATTTCAATAAGAAAGACGTCAATCCAATGAAAGTTTTCAAAGTTAGGAAAGAAGGAAGGTTGGTCAAAATGGTTGATGTTAAAAAGGATTCCAAGTTCATTAGTTCTGAAGATGCCAAAAAGCTTTCTTCAAAGGAAAATTTGAATTACGAAGGCGACGAATTGAATAAGTTACAGGCACCGATTATACAAAAAGTGAGCCTTTGTCCATTGAAAGAGAAAGAAGCAAATGCATATGTTAAGCCAGAATGCACTCCTATACCGGACACAAATCGGGAAAAGATTAAAAATGCTCAGAGTTGCAGGCTATACGAGACGCCTATGCTCAGCAGAGAGCAACAGGGAGAACAAACAATGCCTCCCGTTAATAGACAGCTATTCAAGGAATCGCTTCAGCCTAAACCAAAAGTGAAAGTTGAAAAAGCATATAGCCAACAGACACCTATCAAGAAGTCCAAAAGTGAGATGAAACCTGGTTATTGTGAGAATTGCCGAGTCAAGTACGATGATTTTGACGAGCACATTCTCATGGATAAACACAGGCATTTTGCAAGAAATGATAAAAATTTCAAAGATATAGATCGGTTGATTGAGGATGTCAAATTGGCAAGGTTGATGGGGCTTTAGGATAGAACTTAATTTGGGCTATTGCTTCGCATTATAATATATTACACATGTTGTCATACTAAAAATATGCTCACTCTTTATTTTGTCTTTAACTCTTCTTCCCATTGTACGCCACACCATTCCTCAACATATGCAACATGGTTTTTGTCAAACAACCTATCTGGGACATAATCTTGTGCATCAGTAGCAACCAAAATCGTTCCCCATTCCATTCCGTCCATAATGTTTTCAAGGTTGGCTTCGAGATCGATGATTGCCTTGGGCATCAATTGAAGTTCGAATCTTCTTTTGGATGACGGATTAAACGAGGGATTAGGAATCAATGGTTCAGGACGCAATCTGCCGTTACTATCATGGAACAGCTTGGCAACATCGTCCTTAGAAGAGTATAACAATGGAGCTCCATCCAGTTCATACCGAAGAACTTGGGTTGTATTGAAAGAGACAATATTGGTGAAGTTTTGAAACGCGGAATCATTAGCAAAGTTGGCCATAGTTTCAGTGCCTGCTGTGCTTGATGATGGTGGATTAGATGATGCTGTAGAGGATGATTGCTCGGTGGACGAGTCGAATTTTGGAACCGGAGGCAAGCTCTGTTTCTTGGGATCAAGCATTTCTTTGTCGATATAGAGGATATAACCAGGATATGAAGGCAACTTGACGGCTTGTTTGGAAGCTTTTCTTGGAGGTTGTGCAGGTGCAACGATTTCTGCGTAAGATGGTTTATTCGATTCTTTTTTAGGTTCAGAAACTGCAAATGGATTTGAATTATTTGAGAACGAATTGGAAAATGGATTAGAAACCGTTTGTGTGTTGTTGAAAAGATCCATTGCAATGTTCTCCAAGTTTTTCTTTTTCTCCAAAACTTGTTTCTGTTTCTCGATTTCTTTATTTTCATACTCTTGTTGTTCCTGCTCCCGTTGTTTGATTAGTTCTGGGTCTTTGCAAACGGCCCGCACAGCACGGACACTGCCTTTTTTTCTTCTGCATGTTGGCTTGATACATCCAAAGATATAAATGATCCGGTCGTAAAGAGTATCTTCTAAAGCTGCATTACTTTGAAGAAGAAGACTCATTGGCTCATTGCAGTTTTTACATTTCACCAGTTCTTCTGGAATTGGAGAATCCGGGTTCAACCACACTGGCTCACCTCCAATAAAAGTGTCGTCTAAATTAGGCTGTTCGGTCTTGGAAATGGGCACATCCACAAATCCAAGAAGAGTATTCGACTCAAACACTTCTGAGTCGGAATCGTAGTCAGATTCCACATGTGTATCTGTCATATTGTTATCCCTAGAGAAGCCCGTTGGTAATCAATAATTTTTTTCACCAGCTGAATTTTTTTTCCTCCATACATATATATATATATATATATATTTATTTAGTTCATTAATTTTAGCCTCAAAAGATTGAACTATTTAAATCACGGAGATTGTCTTCAGGCTGCTTTTTAATCAACATGTTCACACCAATTGAATCGGCTGTTGGTGCTTTACTGATCCAATTTGCAACCACCAGCTATCTCAAAATAGAAGGAAAAACTCTCGGATTCTCCAGTATCGCATACAATGCTCTACTCCGCAGAAATAGCCAAAGTCTCTCTGTCTTTGGTGGTCTACTATTAGCGGCTCTATTTTGCAAAACCCAGCTTGGCTTTGATACATCTCAAGATCAAACGCCCGATGTTTCCAAATTAGTTCTTAGTGGCTCGCTAGTAGGATTCGGTACCTGTCTTGGTTGTGGATGCACCTCTGGTCACATGCTTTCAGGATTGAGCAGACTCAGATGGAGAAGCTTCGTGGCCACGTGCATGTTCAGTATCACAGCAATTGCACTATCAACGTATTTGAACAATGGAGAAGATTGTCCAGTTCCATGCTACCATTATGATGAGACCTTCAGTAATTATCAAGAGAATAAAACTCTTTTGATAGCACTTCCAGTCATAACATCAATAACCAGCTACTTGCTGCTGCCAGCAACTGGAAATTCCATCAAAAAATCAAACGACTCGACAATGATCAACGCTTTCCATCTTTTCAATGGATTACATGCAGGATTTGTGTTTGGTCTTGGACTCTACATTGCGGGAATGGTTCAGCCTTCAAAAGTGATAGGATTCCTATCAATACTTCATGTTGAAAAATTTGACCCTTCGCTTTGCATGATTCCACTCTTTAGTATCGTGCCCAATATTATTCTATGGCCAAAAATTAGCCCTTCAACTACAACCGACACATCCAAAACACCAACACTTTCCAAAAACTTTGATCTCAACTTCAACAACAGAACTCCAGTCATTTTCCTAGTGGGAAACATAATCTTTGGTTTAGGTTGGGCCATCGGAGGAGTTTGTCCTGGCCCAGGAATGATGTCTCTTGTGCTCAACTGGCAAACAGGTATTTATTGGATGGGACCGTTCTTACTCGGCCATCTACTAGGAAAAATAATGGCATTTTAATATGGTATAAATAGGCCTAGTAAGTTTCATAAATCAATGATCTCACCTCGTAATTCTCGTTGGCTTCCTCAATATCCTCCCAATTACCAATGAAATCATCAGTTCCTCTCACAATTCCAGGAAGTGTTTTACCTCCACTGTATCTTCTCCAGACCTTCTTGGCTTCTTCATCAGTACCCAAATCTTTGAATCCAAATTTCACCTTATTAGCCGTTAAAATCGTCTGCAATCTGTTGGTTCTAGTGGCAATCTGGAAACCTCCAGCAAGAGAAGTGTATATGTAAACAGGCTCATCTTCAAACGTCATTTTTGATTCTTTGGCAACATACACAGAGTCTTTGCTTCCACTAAACTTGCTTTGTTGCTCCTTCTGTGCTTGCTCAATCAGCTTGTCAATGTCATCTTCCTCGTTTGCAATCAAATTCTTTGATGCTACCTTTGACTCGTCCTTCTCGTCTGTAACCTCTTCTGTTTTTGGTAGCTCAGTTGTTTCCTCCTCCTCCTCCTTCTCTGGTTGGTCTTCAATACCATCCAGAGTCTCTTTCACAGACTTCTCACTTGTCGTAGTAGCTTCAGCAGCAGGTTCGTCAAATTCAACAGAAGTTTCTTCCCCAGACTCTTCTGCTTCTCCGTCCTGTTTCTTGTCCCTTTGCTCTTCATCATCTTTCACCTCTTCTTCCTCATCATCCTCTTCTTCGTTTACTTCTTTCTCATCCTTTGGCTCCTCCTTTTCCTCAGGATCTTCTTCATCCACCTTTTCTCCAGCCAGTTCTTCAAGAGCTTCTTCAGGAGGTGTTTCAGTTTGATCTTCTTCTCCATCATCCCCTTTCTCCTCTGCAATCTCTTTCTTTGCACCTCCTTCTTGCTCTATCCCTTGTTCAACTTCTGCAGGCTCGACTTTAAGACTCGAGGTTTCGTAATTATTCAAAGGCTTCTCACGCACAGTGTTGCTGCCCTGCTCTTTTAAAGGAGTTCTTCCCTTAGCTTGGTTCTCGTCTTCGTCCTCTTCCTTCACAAGACTTAAATCATTTGAACTCATCGACTTCTGTAAATCACTCACAATGTTCTCCTTATGTCTACTCAATTTGGATCCATCCCTGACACTTTTGCTGTTCTCGACAATATTGAGAGCATTGGAAATAGCATCCTCCAAATCTGCCATTTGTGAAAAATCGCCATCGTGCATCAACACTCCTTCCTCCTTCAATTCTTCCTGATCCATTCCCCTGTCCTTTCCAATCGCATCCACATCATTAGTGACTCTTGATCTCGATCTGGAAATCGAACGCAAATAATTTAGCGAGGAAGAGTTAGAAATCCTAACTGATCCCGGCTCGTGTCTCGGCTTTCTCTCCACCAAACCACCGTCGACATCTGAGGATGCCTGGCTGCGCTCATCATTGGATAATCCACTATGGTAAGATTCTCCCCTGGCTAAATGAGGTTTAAACATTCCAATACCTTCCCTAAAAGGCGATGCAGCAGCGCTGCCCCCTGCGCGTGATCTTGAAGCCTGCCTCTCCTTCAACAATCTGGAACTTGATCCTTCTCTCATACTGGCTGGAGCAGTATGTTGTTGGTCAACTTCGATGGAATGGTCTGGCATTTCTGGCTCCGCAGGCTCAAAAACTTGCGACTGACTATGATGTTTCTTGGATTCACCATCATCCTGATCCAACTCTTTAGATCCTTGATTGATCTTCTCGAGAATGTCGTCCACAGTCGTCAGTTTTCCAGGCTCAAAAAGCACAGTATCTTCATTAGATGGCTTTTGGGGCGTTTCAATGGCTGGACTATTATACTTGAAACTCGATTGGTCACGTGAGCTTGCCGCGGCAGGAACAACATACCGGCCAGCATCACCACCAAAGATGACCTCTGAATTGTCTCTGGAGTCCTCCGGCGTATCAACCAAAGAAATTGCACTTTCTCCAATCTGTTTGGGATCTGCCAATTCTTCGTGTCTGAGTTGCTCTTTCACCTGTAATGCATCCTGTTTCAAATGTCCTTCTTCATCTAATATATCTTCAAGAACCTCGCCCTCCTCGTCATTTACCAGTCCGCCTTCAGCCTTCAACTCGTCTACAGAAACGTATCCAACGTTGGAAGTCGAAGGGTTTGATTTCACAACGGGTCTTGAGCTGGATCGTGCCCGCTCAATGATTGCAGATTCTGGCTCGTCGGTGTCAAGATCTCCACTCGAAGCGTTGGAGTTTCTAACAGTCGTTCCAATCAAGGAAGGTTGGTTTTTCTTCTGGAAATCCTCAAACTCCGCTTCAATGTCCATTTTTGGTGTCAATTGTGTGTTTCGGCTGCTTTTGATGGACCAATAAAAACACCTGTTTTTCTGATTACCTTGTTTTGTTTCCCACGTCAAAGTGGTCTCTGCCTTTTTTTCTTGCTCAAAAGCAAATTGATCTGTGCACGACAGAATATACAGCTAGTCTTGTAATATTATCAGGTACATATGTATTCAGAACTTTTTATGCAAAATCACTCTATCAGTTGGCGAAGCCTGACCATGGCCTTGGCAACGTTATCGGGATGGCCACGAATCTTGATCAGGTCAGACTCCACTCCCAACTTTGGAATATCAATGCGAACTTTGAACTCTCCTTCAATGCCTCGTCTCACCACTCCAGAAGGCCCAATGATCAACCCATGCTTCTTCTTAGGAACCTCCATGGTCTCATCAACAACATTCTCCAAATCGGAAACAATCTTGTTGACCTGCTCAATCACTTTTTCAACAACTTGTCTGTTTCCAGTGGAAACAACCTTGCTAGAATTCGAACCTGCAGCAGGAACCTGTAACAACTTCTTGAAGTCGGCAAATCCATCAGAACCACAAGCCTTCAAAATAATCTCCCGCTTCACAGAGGCCGCAGGCCCAATCAAATACTTGTGCCATCTCGGATCCACATCAATTGTCACAGTGGTGTTGTTCACTATCCTGTCCACGATCGCATTGATTTTCTTCTTAGCCTCCTTGATTCCTTCTTTGTTACCCACAAGTTCCAGCTCGGCCTTTTCTCCGTCAGTGTTTTCTCTCAAGTAGTTGATTTCCACACCAGTATCGGCTGAAATATCTTTAATCTGTTCGCCCGATTTTCCAATAACTCTAGGAAGAATGGCAATTGGAACCTTCATCGACTCTTTGAACCCATTTTCCTTTTCGTATTGTAACAAATCTTTTAATTCCTCTTGAGCCTTAGAAACACCTTTTGATGGCCCCTTAATGACCACCTCGTCCTTGTTGCCTCCAGTAGCTCCTTCAAATGGGAATTTGATGCTCACATTGTATTTGTCTATCAACCGATGAACATAAACTCCAGAAGGCCCAATCAACTTTCGATGATATTTTTGTTCAATCTTCAGCACAAGAGTGGTCTCATCTGCCCACTTTTTGCCCAGCTGCACTAGCTTCTTCTCACATTCGTCGACACTACTTTTCAATCCAGTGAGTTTCACTGTCGTTTTTTCTGGAGGAGCATTTTCATCACCCTTCATCACATCTATTCTCACTCCAAATTCTTCCTGTAAGGCTTGCATGTTGGAACCTTTCTGACCAATAAGCCTTGACAACTCACTGGTTGGGAACAAAAACGTTCTGTTATATTTGGATGCAACTTCATAGTTCTTAATTTCTTCAATTGTGTTTTTCAATTCTTCAATGGCCTTTGGAATTTCAGACTTGAATCCAACAACCAAAATCTCATCGGATGACACGCCATCAAGATTTTGGTGAAGCTTGACATCTATCAAAGAACCAAACTTGCCCAAAAGCACTCTCAAACTATTTCCCTCCAAATGAGCCTGGTCTGCGCTATCCATCGAAAGAACCTCACTAGAAACATCTTTTGAAAGCTCCCTTAGATTATCGAGAGATCTATCAACAGCTTCTAACGTTTCGTTAGTTTCAGTCAGAGAAGGAATGAACTCATCATCACTTTGCTCCAACACTAATATCAACTTGTTTGACAGCCCAGCAAGTTTACCTAGTGGAACAATGGATACATTTTTTGCAGTTGCAACAGTTGTATCCAATTTATCCAGCACAAACACATTGATATCTTCCACAACTCTAACGAAAGATGGTGTTATTTTGTTGACCATCTCAACAATGTCTCTTCTGATTAGTTTCAAAGATTCCTTTTCGTTCTTGGCACATGAAAAGTCCAAAATAACACTCTTTATTTGCTCATTCGCAAATGAATCGTAGGATGGAGTCCTCACCTTAACGTTGTATTTGCTTGAAAGCTTTTCAAACACGCCAGAGTAGACAAAAAATGCAGTGAGAGATTTTGCGTGCATATAGTTGCCACCATGCGATCTTGCCAAGTCCAAAGAATCAGTTGCGTATTCTTGAGACAACTCTTTTCCATACTCAATTGCCTTTGGAATGTTTTCTTTGATACCCACAAACTTCACCGTTGTAGAAGTAGACTCCAAATCGGGCACCTCAACCAAAACCTTAGTGTGCTCAAAGATCTTATCTTGATTCAGGAATTGATGGAAACTCTTAGGAACTGATTTTTCCTCCACAACGATCTGGGTGCTTAGATAGTCAACTATATTTTTGATGGACTCGCGAGCAGAAATGACTGCTTCTCTGGGACCGGAAACGATGATCGAAGATGATTTGGAATTTTCCAAAGGTAGTTGAACATCCACGTCTGCAGGAAGTTGTTGTTTGAGGGTATCGATCTCGGAGCTTACAAATCTTTTCAATCTTTCATCAATTTGGACCCTGGAATTCAAGACTTTTGTGTTTTCAGCAACAATGGCCATGATTTTCTGTCTTGCTTCTTCACAACCTTGGATGTCTCCTTCAACAGTAACAGTAACTAATCTGTTGAATAGGTCATCGTCATTATTGTCCTCTGGATCTGTGGCAGCCACTGGGTTCTTCGATATGTCAATCTTGGCACCGGAGCTCTCCAAGATTGGTTTCAAGGTTTTCCCTTGCGACCCAATCACTGCAGATCTCAATTTATAAGGAATGTTGAACTCTATTCTGACCGGCTTACTCAGCTGTCTCACCACCTCTTTCTTGGCCTTATCTATTGTGGTGATTGGTCCTGACAATAAAAAAGTTCTTTTGTTGGTTGTTGCAGACAATGTCGATTCGATCTTGACACCATATTCAGCCTTGATCTTAGAAATAATCTTGAAGATGTCTGCTTTCGAAACCGGTAATTGCTCAGAAGCATCCAAAATGAACGTTGATTGCGTGTTGGAAGACTTCACAGCAGGCCTAAACATGGTGCCTGAAGCTGTGTTTCGCGAAGATTGCCCGTTACTGCTCGATTTCAACACTGGGCCCCAGCTCAGCGACGTAGGACCCATGGCATTTCCCAGCGTGGGGAAATATGCCTCGTCATCTATAGAGGCTTTCTTGTTCACTGGCTTGGGTGACACTAAACCTTCTTCACTTTCGCCGTCGGTATCGTATGTGGTTGGCTCCGAAACTGCTGACGATGGAGCAGAAGACTCCGCTGCAGAAATGATCGGAGTTTCTGTTTCGTCAGCAACTTGGGCATGCTTGAGTGCAAGTAATTCCGCAGGAGAAGGCATTCTGTGGTGGCCAATGATTCTACTTGTGGACTAATCGACTCTTGGCCGTTTATATATACCTGTAATTGTCAGGAAATATCCCACAAGAGGAAAAAGTCCACTGCTTGTGTTTTCTCGAAGACGATGCTTTTTTGACCATGTCCAGAAAAAGTCGTGTGCTAACGAGGGCTTTTTTGGAAGGGTAACCAGCAGATCGGATCGGATCTAACCAGATCTTGGCAGAAACTACAGCTTGGATTACCATTTTATCGTGGAATTGTACATGAACTGAACTATAACGAGAACAAACCTGTCCGCTTCTTTCCCAATGGATAAACAACCAGAGTGGCCATGAACAGACCTATACTGATTCCTAGCGCAACCTGGATCATCACCAGACCAAACTCGATGGTGGAAATTGACGAGCTTGATGAAGATGTACCATTGACCAATTCATTGGCACTATCAACACCAACCAACAAAGAACCTTGAGATGCAATTCCTGAAGGAACCTGCACAAAAATCGCAGGCAACATGATGGAAACAGTCATAAATGAGCCTTTGGTCAAAAACTTGTTGAAAGACTTCAATAATCGGGTGTACGCATTACTCACCAATCCAATGACAAAACAACCCAAAGTAGCATTGAATTCTGTTTGCTCCTGGAAATGTAGACTGGAAAAGTATGTCACCACATATCCAGTTCCAGAGATTAGCACCATGACAGGCAACTGCGACCATGACGACTGGTTAATCAACGCAAGTCCAATGGTGAACATTGGAACCAACAAAATACGCCACTTGGCATCGACATCCGAGGTGCAAGTGGTCTGAGACGTGGCATTTTGATCTATCCAACCGTACAATGCTGCACCTAGCGTGATACCAAACGAAAGCATCAGAGAGTAGATAAACGCATAAAACATTCTCACAGAACCTGCCACCAGATTTCTGCTTTGCAACTCCAATGATCCACAAAGAATAATGTACCCGGGTAAAATCAAGGCCAAGGATCCTTGAACTATAGCAGCAAAACAAAAAGTGTCTCCACCGTTGATGGATCCAATGGCCCTACCAATAAAACTAGTCAGAATACTTGCACTCACCTCAAACACTGACGAGTATAGAACTGATCTTGGAGCAAGGAAGAACTGCAAAAATCCAATCAGGGCACCAATTCCAAAAGAAATTGGCATGTCTATCCACGATCCTCCAAAACCCCATGGAGTCACCATGGCAGAGCAAAATGCGTAGAAAAAAACACACACCCATGGAGTAAATCTTGGTTTACGTCCAAGAATGTCATCAAGCTTCTCACTGGCTTCTTCAACTCCCACTCTATCATGAACAACACTTTTATAAATGTCGTGAGTTTCGTCCAACTTACTCAGATTCAAACCCTGGGCACATCTGACAAGTTTCATATCGGATGTTCTAGTAGCAGCGTCTCCAAAAGAGACAATCATACATCCGGGGAAATAAATAAAAGAACCGTCAATCTCCAACACTCGTGCTGTCATCGACAAATACTCTTCTAATCTGTGAGTAGGAGCGCCATAAAGCATAAAAGCTTTACAAAGCGTAAGGATAAACCGCTGCCGTTGTAAAACATCAGCAATATGGACAGTAATTCGTGCAGCTCTTTCGCTCTTAAATTTCCTTTTCATTTTTTGTCTCTTTCTAGGATGAAGAAAACCTGCAGACTCTGATGATTTTGAGCCAGTTTCTCCTTTCTGCTTTGGCTTCTTTGCAAAGGATGGCAGATCCACTTTGTCCACGTTGTTTTTGTCTCCCGTTTCATCGAACGAAACATCATGGTCTTTGTGACCTTTGAAAAGATTCGAGATCGAAGAGGTCGACAATGAACCCTTCTTATGCTTGAATATGCTGTCAGTAGAAAATGATCGTTTATGCGAAGTTTCACCACCAAAATTGCTGTTCATACTATGTGAATCTGACGTCTGGATATTCTTGAGCTTGTTTTCCAGGGCTTCAGGATCCATGAGTTTTTCCAGATCTGAATATCCACTTTTAGGTGTTTGAGTTCCAGATCTCGAATATTCAGAAGTTGCGTAACTAGCAGATGCATTGGGATTGTATAAAGCCATCAAACTTGAAACAACACCCTTACGAACACGTTTTGGTCTATCAATCATGGACTCACTATCATCAAAAGGTAAATAGTCATCATTATTCAAATCATCGAAATCTCCCACGATCAATTCTGGATTTGGAGCCATAAACAAACCACTTTGATTTCCTGTTTGTAAAGTGGATCCAGAAGATAAATATTCGTCTCTACCACGATAAACATGCTGATTGACCAGTCCATTTGCTTCCGATTTGAATTGATCAGGGCTGAGTGTCTTCATTGGTATATCATTTTCTATCTTTTGTTCCTCGTCCATTTCTCGTTCATGTGATGACTTGCTTGCTCCCGGGGCTAATCCTCCACCCATCTGATTAGTATCTAGTCTCAATATTTTGCTCACGAAATTGTCATTGGTGCGAGGTTTCGTTTGCAATTCGTCCATGTCTTCGTCTTCGAACTTATCATTTCTTGACAACGTGAATTTCCTCTTAATTCTTGCAGCCAAAGGTTCACTTTTTTCAAATGTTTCGCCGGTTTCAGATCGCCTTGAAGACACATTGGTGACTCGTTTCTGTAACTCCAAAGGGGCTGCGTCATCATCTTCCCTCGCATCTTCCTCCTCCTCTGTGGATTCATCTTCCGAAGATTCCTCTGCAAAATCGATAGCCATAGGAGGTTTGCTTCTTGTAGAAGTGCCTGGAACCGGGATCGGACTCTCGATCGCGTAATTGGTGTCCCTATAGAAATCTTGGTCAAAATCATCATCGATCTCCTTTTGCAACTGAGTCCCATGTTGAGTTCTACTTTGAGGAGGAGCAGGAGCTGGAGGAGGACTACCAAAAGAAGGTAACATGGGACCTTCCAAATGCGAATCCGATTCATCATCTTCCAAAATTGGCATCGAATTTATTGGGCCTCTTCTGTTACGATGATCATCTATAGAATCTCTGGAACTTCTTCCTTTCTTCTTGTTATTTGGGCGATTGAAAGAAGGAAACATTCTGATCCAAGCAAAAAGAATCTTCACGGATCTTCTCCCCTTCACAACCACAGCAATAATATATCAATAAATAGATGCTTTGTCTTTTTCCCTATATATATTTTGCTTTCCCCTTATTAATTTTTTTTTAGATATTGCCTCCCCCGCCGCCTCCCCCTCGAAACCACACAGCAAGACAAAAAATAACGTCACCATGACACAAGATGCGCCTCACGACGCAAGCGAAGCCCCCAGCCCCTTACGCGTAGTTAGTACAAAAATCTTTTTTCACGCAATTTATTAAAAGCAATATACAGGAAGTTGAATATAAGGTAATTGAAAGGAAAATTCCAAACAGTTGTAAGACCATTAATCATTATGTGCACCAAAGTAACACCTCTATCATTATAAATCCAAACAGCTTTGTAATCTAAAATTTGTCAATATGCAATAAGAAATTATTGTGGAAATCACAGTTGATAACTAATGTACTATGATTGATATGAAGATGTTTGTAAAAAACATACTGCGAGATTTCAATGATTAGTGTTTCGACGGTCCAGCGCACAATGAATAAAATATGAATAAATAAGCATACTATCATGAATCAAAGCTTATCTATAATAACACGAAAAGATATGGTTGTTTAGTTGATTGTTGTTTTTCTGTTTTGTATCCGGTTTTCTCGGTAGTCTAATCTTTCTTTCGTTCTTCTGTTTTCGTTCTGTTCCCCCCCCATTTTTTTATGTTTGTATCCTCTTCTTCTTCGTCTTTCCATGTTAATATGTCAAATGAAATGCAACAAATCTCCTCTAATTCACAACTTTTCTCTCCCTTTGTCTGTGTTTTATATTCCTTCCCAAATAAGCAAAATAAAAGCAAAAAACAATTAAAAATTCAATCCGGGGTTAACAATATTGTATAATTCACCACCATTGGGACGATGAGGATGATGATGATGCGGCAGCGGTAGATCCTCCATAAGAATTGTATCCTCCGCCATAGCTGCCACCACCGTTACCATAACCATATCCACCGCCATAGTTGGATCTGCCACCACCGTAGCCACCACTGTAGCCATTGCCATAACCACCGGTGCTACCTCCATACTTTCTGTAATCTCTGTTCTGAGTCTTGCCTCCTCTGCCACGGCCTCTACCACTAGAGTTCTCTCTAGCAATCACAGTCAAGAACTCTGGAACCTCTTGGTTGGCTTCGCTCAAAATCTCAATCAAGTCCTTGGCAATGTTCTTGTTTCCACGATTCACGAATGCGGTAGCAATACCAGTGTTACCAGCTCTTCCTGTTCTACCAATTCTGTGGACGTAATCATCGATATCACTTGGAAGGTCATAGTTGATCACATGGGTCACGTTAGGAATATCCAATCCTCTGGCAGCCACGGCAGTAGCAACTAAGATAGGAGTTCTTCCAGTTCTAAATGTTTCCAGAGCTCTCTCTCTTTCGAATTGGGATCTATCACCATGAATGGAGGTTGCTGGGAAATCCTGGTTGATCAAAAAGTCAGAAAGCATATCTGCCATCTTCTTGGTCTCAACAAAAATCAAAGTCAAGCCACTGGTCAAAGTGTCCTCTGTAGATGTGAGGATATCCAACAAACTTGATTTCTTTTCATCGTCTTCCACGTACAAGATTCTTTGGGTGATGTTTTCAGATGTAGAACCAACTCTACCAACAGAAAGGAAAATATAGTTATTCAAGAAGTCTTTTGCCATCATTTGAATTTCCTTAGGGAATGTGGCTGAGAACATCAAAGTTTGTCTGTTTTCAGTTGCTGGCATATCACAGCCTTGAACAATGTGTCTGATTTGAGGTTCAAAACCCATATCCAACATTCTATCAGCCTCATCTAACACCAAGTATTTGATGTTCTTCAAAGAAATCTTACCTCTCTCCAGCAAATCGTTCAATCTACCAGGAGTGGCAACCAACAAGTCACATCCTTGGTCCAAGTTTCTGATTTGGGAATTAATATCAGCACCACCGTAAACGACAAATGGTCTGACCCACGATCTGTAAGAGAATTTCTTAGCTTCATCGTAGATTTGCGACACCAACTCTCTGGTTGGAGCCAAGATCAAAGCTGTTGGGTGTGCCTTTCTTCTCTCGAAAGCGTTTTCTGGTTGTGAAACTGCAGATGGTCCATTTTGGAATGATTCAGATAGAACAGGGAACAAGAAACCACCAGTCTTACCGGAACCTGTTTGAGCACAGGCCATCAAGTCTCTTCCTTTGCTGACAATAGGAATCGAATATTTCTGAACTGGAGTAGGTTTGGTGAATCTAGCCAATTTGATATTTTCCACCAAAAGCTCATCCAAAGGAGGGCATGTAAACTCAGTAATTGGTTCTGGAGTGTCATCTCCAGATGCTTCAACTGGAATATCATCGTAGTTATCAAAGTTGATACCCGAAGATTGGAACTGAGCATCACCGGCTTGACCAAAAAGTTCTAATTCTAATCTGTCATTTCTCTCGGCTGGCTTGTGAACGCCATCGACAAAAGTCCCTTGTCCAGGCTGGATTCTTTGTCCATATCCTCCTCCTCTGCCGTATCCACCGCCTCTTCCGTATCCATTGCCTCTTCCTCCGTATCCACTGCCACCATAACCTCTGTTTCCATAGTTGCCACCTCCATATCCTTTGTTATAACCACCTCTTTGCGAAAAACCGCCTCTTTGCGAATAACCACCTCTTGATGATTCATTACCGTCTCCGCCGGAACTCATTTCCGACCTAGATCTGTGTGGAGGAACGTATGACATATTGTGTCTAAATTTCTGCTAATATCCACCGTCTATAAAAGTTTTGTAGACAACCTTACAAAACGAAGAGCCCCTTTATATTTATTTATTTTAAGCTTCACGTTGCTTTTCACAAAAGAAAAAATTTTCACAGAGAAAAAAAAAATTACCGGGTAGTTACCCGGCTCCCTACGCACGACTCGTCGCGAGAGACGTGTTTTATTGGTGTAAAGATGAAAATATTACAACAAAGATTGACAAATAAATGATGTTATATTCACTTATATATACATTTATTTCTCTAGATCCTTCTTAAGAGTACCCATGAAAGAGTGCTTCTCAGCAGGAGTTTGGAATCTACCCTTACCGAACTTGGAGGCAGTGTCGATCCATTTCAAGTTGACCTTCTCCAAAGCTCTTCTGTTGGTTGGACCGTACAAGGACTTTCTCAAGGTAACAACTCTCTTGACAGGACCTGGGATGGAACCCTTCAACAAGACAAAGTCGTTGTTAACAGAACCGTATCTGACGAAACCACCCATAGGAGTGATGGTCTTCTTGGTTCTGTCGAACTCGGTAGCACCAGAAGATTCGTCACCAGCCTTACCGACTCTGTAAATCTTGTGGTTGATAGAGGTTCTGTGGTGGTAACCTCTTTGACCAGCTCTAGCCACAGTCCATTGGACGTGGGATGGATGCCAAGCACCAATACAAGCAACCTTTCTGACACCTCTGTGGGTCTTTCTTGGAAGCTTCTTGGTACCCCATCTGTGGGTAACACCCTCGAAACCGTGACCCTTGGTAACGGCAATGACATCGATCATCTCGTCTTGCTCGAAAACAGTGTCAACAGAAACAGTCTTCTCAAAGTGCTCCTTAGCCCAGTCAACCTTGTCGGAAACAGAACCACCGTTGATTTGGATCTCAGCCAAGTGAGCCTTCTTTTGGGTCAATGGGGTCTTTCTGATTTGGGTGTGGACCAAGACTCTCACAACAGAACAGTACTTCTTGATTCTAGCCAACTCCTTCTCGATTTCAGAAGCATTGTTGGCGTACTTCTCAGAGTACTTGGTGAAAGCTCTCTTCTTGGACTTGTACCAGTTCTTGTAGAATCTTCTCTTGATCTCGTCAGACAAGTGCTCAGCCCAGACAGTGCTCAAGGATCTCAAACCTCTTGGAGTCTCGACGTAACCAACAACACCAACAACAACCAATTCTGGAGTGTCAACAACGGTGGAGGCCTCGACAATTTCTCTCTTGTGCATCTTGGAACCTGGTCTGTCCAAGTCTCTGACAATGGTGGTCATACCAGCCTTGTAACCCAAGAAGGCAGTCAAGGCAACTGGCTTGGACTTAACGTCCTTAGGGAAAGCCTTACATCTACCTCTTTGCTTGGCAGCTCTCTTTCTTGGGAGGAATCCAAGGGAACCGTGTCTTGGCTCTTCGTACTTTCTGTGAGACATGTTTAATTGATTAGTTTATGATGGAAGAAGAAGAAGGATGGAATGTTGAGGGTGAAGTGAAAAAAAAATATTTTATCCTCTATTTGAAAATTTTTTTCAGAAACTTGAGTGGCCGGGTAAGAAGTGAAAAAACCACAATTGGGTAAATGGTTAGAAGCCCTTAACACATCCCATCTCAAATCTTTTGCTGAGCCGCACGCTGCCTAATTAGGCAACGCGGTATTTGGACGTTTGTTATAAAATTTTTCACCTTTAAATGATTAGACAGGAAAAGCAAAGTGAGTCAGGAAAAGTTAGTTGTGCTTTTAACTCGAGGGTTTAGCTGGATAATAACTGCTGTTTGAAGGCATTTAATATAACAAAAATGAGCTTCTTGACTGCCTTTGCCAGATCATTTGCCAGACCAGCTTTGGTGAACACCAGATTGCTCAATAATGTGAGACTTTCATCCACAAAGACTTTGGATAGAGCCACGTTGACTATCAGAGACGGACCTATTTTCAGTGGTTATTCGTTCGGTGCCGACAAGAACGTTAGTGGAGAAGCTGTCTTTACTACTTCTTTGGTTGGATATCCAGAATCTATGACCGATCCATCGTATAAGGGCCAAATTTTGGTGTTCACACAGCCATTGATTGGTAATTATGGAGTTCCTTCCGGAACTGCTAGAGACCAGTTCAATCTGTTGAAATACTTCGAATCTCCACATATCCAATGTATTGGAATTGTGGTTAGTGATGTCGCTATGGAATACTCCCATTGGACTGCTGTTGAGAGTTTAAGTCAATGGTGTAAAAGAGAAGGAGTTGCTGCCATCACTGGAGTTGATACCAGAGAGTTAGTTACATACTTGAGAGAACAGGGTTCGAGTCTTGCCAGATTGAGTATTGGAGAGACTTACGACGCTGATGAGGATGCTGCCTTTGATGATCCAGGCTCGATCAATTTGGTCCACAAAGTCACCACCAAAGCTCCATTCCACGTTCCATCTCCAAATGCAAAATACCATGTTGCTGTGATTGATTGTGGTGTGAAAGAGAACATTTTGAGATCGTTGGTTTCTAGAGGTGCTTCTATTACTGTTTTACCATACAATTATCCTATCCAAAAGATTGCCGACAAATTCGACGGAGTGTTCATTTCTAACGGCCCAGGAGACCCCACTCATTGCGCAGCCACAGTTGATAATTTAAGAGAAACCATGGAACAGAACCCAGAATTGCCTATCTTTGGTATCTGTTTGGGTCATCAATTGCTAGCTTTGGCTTCGGGTGCCAAGACAATCAAGTTGAAATATGGTAACAGAGCCCATAATATTCCTGCTTTGGACTTGGTTTCAGGTAAATGTCATATCACATCCCAAAACCATGGATATGCTGTGGATGCTTCAACTTTGAGTTCAGACTTCAAGGAATACTTTATCAATTTGAACGATCTTTCTAACGAGGGAATGATCCACAAGACCAGACCGATTTTCTCTACACAATTCCATCCAGAGGCCAAGGGAGGTCCTTTGGATTCCTCCTATCTGTTCGACAACTACTTTGAACTGTTGGCAGAATACAAGAAAAAAACCAACCTCAAATTCAACTCCGACGACTTGTTGGTTGACATCCTTCCAAAGGAGAGAGTCATATAGTTACACGTCAATATACTTAGTAATGAAATTAGTTTACCGGCCCTGAAAGTCCTTCAGGGGGAGTGCACCTAAGCGGCGGAAAAACTTTCCGGATTAATGCTGAGCGCATTAAATCTTGCAGATGCGTGTGAAATTTTTTTATTACCCCAGATTCTGATGGAAATCCAGGCAAGTCAAAACGAGGACCAAGCAGTCATAAAAAGAAAAGACAACACTTGAGCCAGTATATATATACAAGAAGGATTGAAGTCGCGTGAAATCTGCCAGCGACCCTCCTGTTGCAAGATGAGGGTCGTTCTTACTAACGATGATGGGTGTCCACACGACACCAAAAGCCCGTACATCAAATATTTGGTTGAAGCCATCCACAGATACACTAACTGGCAGCTCACAATTTGTGTGCCATCATCACAAAAATCCTGGATTGGTAAGGCTTACTTTGCAGACAAGGATCTATGTGCGTGCTTCATTTACACCGGCATAAATACTCCACAAGACAACTCGTATCACGGACCTTTCAAAACCCCACAATCTGAGCTTCGAGCCGACCCAAAACTCGAAGAGTGGTGTTTAGTAGATGGTACTCCAGCATCCTGCTGTGATATTGGAATCAACCATTTATGTCCAGATGTGGATCTTGTGATCAGTGGACCCAACGTGGGCAGAAACACCACTGCCTTATATGCTCTCTCTAGTGGTACCATAGGTGGAGCCATGGAAGCATGCCATCATGACAAGAAATCCATTGCCATTTCATTTGCATACGATCAATTCACTAAAGATCCAGGAACTTTAAGTGAGGCCTCGTTAATATCAATCAAAATCATTGAAAAACTAATGAAATCTTGGAATAACTCTGTCCATCTTTATTCTGTCAACATTCCATTGCACCAGAATTTGAAATTGGGCGAAACAGAAATCCATTGGGCTCCAATGTTGGAAAACAAATGGGGAAGCTCGCTTTTCAAACGTGAGAACAACACTTACAACTTCAAATGGGATCCTGATTATGATTATGTTCATTCACACGTTGAAAAAACAACAACTGCTAACGATGGTAATCTGATTTCAAAAGGACATATTTCTATCACTGCTCTCCGGTCAGTATTCCACCAGTTAGACCAAATCAATCAAGGAAGATTTCAACTTTAATAATTCCATCTCACCTTGCACTTCCTATCTTCTTAGTTTTATTTCAGGCTGTGCAGGTTTTGTGCCCCGTTCTAGGCCGATCTGGACAAAAACGGGTATAGCTCTTTTATAAACTGAATACTCTTTATTCTTGTTGTTTAAGTGTTTCCGGTATTCGACCTAGTAAGATGGTTTTCAGAGTACTTCTGACCAATGATGATGGTGCTCCCAACGACGTGGCCAGTCCATACATCAAATATTTGGTCGAGGCAATTGCCAAGTACACCGATTGGGAATTAACTATTTGCGTGCCCTCGTCGCAAAAATCGTGGATTGGAAAGGCTCATTTTGCTGGACGCGAGGTCACAGCCACCTATGTGTATTCATCACTAGACCATCCCGAAGATAATAGTTTTCATGGTCCATTTGCACACCCAAACCCAGAATACCAGAACAACAATAAAATGAAAGAATGGTGTTTGGTCGATGGGACTCCGGCCACTTGTGCAGACATTGGTGTCAATTATATCACAAAAGGTGGTCCTATTGATTTTGTTTTTAGTGGTCCAAATGTTGGGCGTAATTCTTCAGCTTTGTATGCACTTTCAAGCGGAACTATTGGAGGAGCCATGGAAGGCGTTCATCAGGGTAAGAAAGCCGTTGCTTTGTCTTATGCTTACGAAACAGATCCTAAAAGCACCCCCGAAATACTGAGGGAAGCCTCGTTTATTTCTGTTAGAATTGTGCAGAAATTGCTACAGAACTGGAACCCAGAAACCGATCTTTACACTATCAATATTCCGCTTGTGAAGGACTTGAAATTGGGACAAACAAGATGTTTGATGACGCCAATACTTGAAAATAGATGGAAAAAATCTCTTTATAAGGCTGTTCCGGAATCGGGAGCTCCTAAGACTTCCGATATTGTTGACGAATCCATTACTCAAGGCCAGATCTTTAAATGGAGTCCTGATTTCGCTTCAGTACACCAGATTTCTGAACCTAAGGAAAGTTTGAGTGACGGAAAGGCTTTGGCATTAGGCCATATCAGTGTGACAGCACTGAAGGCCGTGTTCAAGCAAGTGGATGCGATTAACCAGGGCGAACTGATCTTGGACTAGATGATGTTATTTGGGTCGATATTTTTCTCTAGCCCGCAAAAAAAATATTTTATTTGATTTTTTTTTTCTTTTTTTGCACAACTAACTAACCATTCGAATAGATAGATCCTACCAGATGTCAATCGTGGTGTCGTATCCAGAAAGCTCGTACGTGTACGAGCCACTTATGGCCTCGATCAATAAACATATCAGCACATATCCACTTTATTCAAGACTGGATCTGGCCGCACCAGGAAAGATATTCCAGTTTGGCGAATATGAAGATCTGGATCATGAAAGATTGATGGTTGATCCAAATTATCTGACCAACTCATACGTCTATCGAAAAGCGTTGATTCGCAAACACTATCTGGCAAATACCATTGCAATGTACAATTCGAAAAATCCCAAGAGTGTCCTATCTAGAGCATTTCCTGTGTCATATCAACTGGAACTTGATTATGCCGAATTTTTAGATGATTCTTTGGACGAGAGTTTTGAATTGCGACAAGAATTGGAAGCCAATGTTCCAACTCTTGCAAAGACTTTTATTTTGAAGCCAAGCATGAGTGACAAGGGCCAAGGAATTCGAATTTTTCAGACGATAGAACAATTGCAAGAAATTTTTGATTCCTTTGAAGAAAACGATTCTGATGATGAAGAGGAAGATTCAAATGGAGTGATTACTTCTCAGCTCAGAAATTTCATAGTGCAGGAATATCTCGATCGGCCATTGTTGCTGCCAGAATACCAAAATAGGAAGTTCCATATTCGAACCTATGTTCTTAGTGTTGGAAGCATGAAGGTGTTTGTTTATGAACGGATGCTCATGTTATTTAGTGAACACCCTTACCAACGACCTACGTCCAGCAATATTTTTGACATGGATGGACATTTAACCAACACATGTTTGCAAGGAGAAACCGATAAAGTTGTTGTTGTGGAACTTGCAAAATCGACCCTTTCGACATCCATGCAACAAAATATAGTGAAAAACATCAAAGATACAGTTTCCGAGGTGTTTAAAGCTGCTTATACTGTTGATAAAATCAACTTTCAATCGTTACCCAATGCATTTGAAGTGTTCGGAATTGATTTCTTGGTGGACTCCGACTGCAACGTCAGTCTTCTTGAAGTGAACTCGTATCCAGACTTCAAACAAACTGGAGATGACTTGAAAGAACTTATATTCGAGCTGTTTGACGGAATAGTTGCGAAGGCAGTTGTGCCCTTCTTTACAAAAGAAGAACGACCAGCCCCAAGTCTCACGGCTGTGCTAGACAGAACTAGATGAATAATATACATACACTTTATACACTGTCGGAATCCATTTCGACATCCCGACCGAGCTCTTCCTCCTCGGCCATTTCTTTAGACCAACGATAGATGTTGTTCTTGACCCTATTCGCTCTAATGAAGCCATTTCTAATGGTAGTGAGAGATCTTATGAATTCCTCATTTCTTTGTAAAGCAATCTGTATCAACTGTCTAGACTCCTCCGCATCTTCAGCCTTAGTGATACCAAAATTGAAATCTTTTTTATACTCTGGCAGTTTGAAAAACGCATCCTTCAAATATCCGTTCATTTTTTTATTGGTTTCACTATCACCTCCTGTCGTCAGGGTACCGTTGCCATTATTTTCATTTCCATCTTCTTCCTCTTCTTGAGTAGCATCCATGTCTCTATTCGAAACAGAGGCTTGTTCTTCAGCTGCTCCTATTTGGCGTTCAAGGTCCAGATTGTGATCGTAAGTTGGAAGCTTCAAGTTCTCTTCTAATATATCATCAGGATTATCTCCCAAAAAAACATTCATCAACCGACTCAGCTGATTAACATTATCTTGTTCCCGTTCAATCAAAACAATCGTTTCATCTGCCAATCTTTCCAAATGTGTAGATCGATAAATGTCATCTAATGGCTTTCTTTTAACTATATCTGTTGGCCGAGTGATGGGTTTCATGATATCGGCAACGTCAACCGACTCAAATAACCCCTGCGCACTGTAATCGTCAACCTCCTCGTAATCATCCAAATTATCTTCCACGGCTCCAAATTCCTGGTCCAGTTCTTTATTGATCATGTCCTCGATGGTTTGCTCCTTGCTGCGTATTATAAACCGTGGACGCTTTTCTCCACTATCTCCATCAAATTCCTCCACCTCTATCAGCTTCAAATCATCTCTATATGAACTCAGCTTTGTACAATCCACTCTGTCAGAGTTGAACAACAGCTTGTTGCCCCTGTTGGAAAACGCTGATACTGCATGCTGTTCAGGGTCCTCCAACATGGAATTGTCATATGCCGACTTCAGCTTGTCATCTCCGAGAGACAACTTAAAGCGTAGAAGATCCTTTTTGAATGAGACAGTACTTTTCATTGGATAAGGTACAGAAACACGGACCGTAACCAATGTAAGTTGTCTTTGCAAAAGCATTTTTTTTATCATTTTGTATTTGGCACCTGCGGTGCGAGGAGTGCAATAGTACGAGAATACGTGTGGTGTACGGGTGTGTATACAAGAGAATAAATAGTAGTTACATTCATTCATTCATTCATTCAATCATTCGGGTATATGAATGGTTTCACAGTCCTTTTCGTCAGGTTCACGGGACTCCGTGCTAGCAACAGGAGTCACGTAATTGATATTCTGCAATTTGTTCAACAAATTGGCATGCTGCTGGTTCTGTTTCGACAAATTCCAAGTTTCTGCCTTATCGAGGTTCTCATTGCAGAACTTGATGACCTTGTTGATCATATCCAGCGACTCCTGCGCCAAAATCAACACTTTGCCATTGGGATCGTTGATAATTTGGTTTCTAATGCTTTTTTTAAACCAAGAAGATGCCGTTCTCTGCTGTCTTTCGCGGGATCTAGATTGGGGAGTTCTATATTTGAACAAGTTTGCAAACAACTGCTGAGCAAGCGATTTTGAGGTCCGTTTTTGCACTGTTTGAGCGTCAGATTGATATTCAATTGAATCTTCATAGATGGTCTCAGTTTCATCCGCATCAGAATCCGACGAGTCTGAAAAGTCCGCATTGGAGTCGTCATGCTCCAACGACATAGCCCAATTGGTTGGCAACCGGAGTAACATCTCCCTAACGTTTGACCTAGCTGGTTCAGGAAGCGAGTTGGCGGAGACTTTTGACACAACGTTCACAATTTTTTTGACTGTGCCGATAATTTCGTCTTTCAATTGCTGAATAGGAACTTCATTTTCCTGGCTGACAATGCTCTCATCGTCACCATTTGGTAAGCTTTTCAAAGACGTAGTAGAGCTAACGGCTGTCAAAGATGCCAGAGTAGAAGTAGAATCGAAAGCCTGGCGTGGAATAGCTGTGTTCGGGTCTTCGGGACTGGACGAGCGTTGTTTTTCAATGTGTTTGTCATGCGCAATGGTGTTGATTAGATGTTCGATTCTTTCACTGAGTTGTCGGTTGCCAATTTTCAGGAAGTTGATAAGCATGGTGAGTCGTCTTCGACTTTCAATGTTCAAATTCAAAACACTTAGTTCCGTCAAATCCTGCAAAGATCGTTGAGTCGAGATAGCCGACGATATGGTGACTTGTTGCCGCAAATTTGGGCTGAGCTTGGCAAATCTGGATTGGGCTGCCATATGTTGTTTAAGAGGTGGCAATCGACACACGTTCTGATTCGGGCTATTGAGCGAAGGAAGACCCGAGGATGGTGTTTTTCCGAGCTTTGGCCGTTTTGCAGACATCTCCATTTCGGGCTCGGGAGACGGAGACACTGCTGCCCGGCTTGAAGTGTCAATTGTCTCATCCAAATCAACTCTGCGACGTTTGTTAGGGTCGTCGTTCAGTAATACATAGTTGCTGGAGGTGTTAATAGTCTTTTCCAGCATGTAATTGATAGAGCCCGATATAAGAGGATGTGAAGTCATTTTGTCCAATATGGTCTTTTCGTTGGCATCTGCAGCAGAATTCACAGCGTTCCGTAGCTGTCCTAGCGCTTGAACTGCCATCAACAAGTCCGAGTCCGAGTTCTCATTGGGTTTGTCAATTAATTCACCAACTTTCAAAGCCCTTCCGGGCTGTTTTGCTGCGTCTTTCGACATTCTAACGCTCCAACAGTCAATAATAACACTACTTTTCGGTTCTCCAATCTCCTAGCAATCCATTAACCAAAATATGTGCTTTAAACGCTAGCGATTGAAATGCAGCTTACCCCAACTATTTAGTTATCTTCACCTGTTTATATTACTTGACTTAGCTTGAAGTATCTTGTGAGGTAAAAAAATTCTTTTCTTTTTTTTGTTGGGAGACGCGTCGATCGACCCCTACACATGTGACAGGATAACAAAGAGGATAGCAAGCAATCCACTAGTTTGGCAAATTGTTCATCTTAAGAGCCCACAAACAAACATAACAGCACCTTCAAAATCCCAATACCGTCACCAAAGTCCTACATCCAAGATTCCCATCTCGCAAACTTAATCGTCTCGACTACGGATTCGTCCCTTGGAGTCACATGTCAAACTGGCTACCAATTTTCACATGCTCCCAAACCCCCCTTATATCCTTACTTCTTGCCATATCTCCAGCTCTTCACCTCCAGCTCTGCTGACCACTCGTCTAATTGGTTGACTAGCACATTTAGCGTTTTAAGACGGTCCTCTAATACGTCAAACGAATGCTTGCTCCCCCGCAGTCGGTCATCTGGAATTAATTGTTAGTACATGTGATAGTTCGAGGACTCCAACAAAAATGACTTACTCATCACTTTCATCTGCTGGCTATCCTGCTGTAATGTTGCCAAATATCCTTCGAGTTCCTTGTATTTCAAAGTGGCCGAGTTGTTGAAAGTCTCGAGCAGATTCAGGTTTGCCAAACTCGACTGGGTGTCCAGTTCTAGAATCTTTTTCATACATTCGTACGAAGCTCGCACGAGCTTACGGGGATCGGTCACGTCGTTCGACATTCTCGGTCCAAAATACCTTCTCCGTTCCAAAACTCCTCTTATCATTGGCATTCTTTGTTTGTGATTTTTAAACCATTTTTAAAAAAACATGGTTACGTAACTATTGACGTTGCACCGCCTTGATTTTCTGGCGCTCCACCATGCATGCCCTTTTTTGTACCTTAGCGTTTAATTTCTCCTTATAAAGCTGGGGATCGCAGGAAGAAAGGAACAATTTCCCATTTCTTCTGATCCAAGGACATTTTTCGATTAGAGACTAATACACAATGGTTGGTTTCCGCGCTTTGAAATCCACTAAATACTGGACCGCCTGTATATTGGCATCCCAATTCACCACGATCGCCATAGCTGTGTCCGTGCAGCAACGGTCAAGATCTTCATTTTTATCGGCTTACGCTGGTAATGATGTGATTGCAGATAACATTCAACATGTTTTCATCCCTCAGGAACACCAGAATTTGGTGGAAAGATCTTCCATCGCCAAAAGAGAGGAACAAGAGGAGGAGGATGTAGAAGACATGGAATACGAGGATGAGGAGGATGACGATGACGAATATTACTATTTCGAAGAAGAAGACGATGATGAAGAGGAAAGCACTATATCTGGACAAAGTGAAGATTCTCAGGTGTCTGCGTCGAAGGTTTCCATTGAGGTCCCAGTTAAGGGTCCTGTTGCCGATGATGATGGACAGAGCTACGACCAAGAAGGAAGACAGTTGGTGTATGAAGTGGACGTTGAGGAGGTGAAAAACATGGTGGATTTGTATCTAGCTATGGGTAAGGAGAAACTTGCCGGATTCTTGGCCACCTGTTCGTCGGGACATTTTATTGAGGCGATGAGAATGCTCACCACAGACATGAAGGGAAACAAGGAGGAGGCCAATTATGGCAAGTTTGCCAAGCTTTTGGACAGCACTGACGACTATTTGAAAAAGTCCGCTGCCGCAGAAATTTTTAGAAATGCTTTTACTGGTAAGAAAAATGCCGAAAAGTACAAGAAGCTCGAACAATTGGATCAATATTGTGTTGATAACAAGGAAGAGTGTGACCAAGAAATGGGCTTCCAACAGCAATCTGCCGAGAGCTCTTCGGTGGACGATGAGTACAAGGTGACTGCTCAAAAGAGAGCCAAGTTGATTCAACAGATTCTTAAAGACTTAGAGCAAGGAATTGACATTCCAGTGACTGCAGAGGAGTTCCAATACAGAAATGAGAACATTTTTCTTGCTCCTGATGAGAATGACGACGATTCTTCAAGCGAGGACGATTGCGAATCGGGAGCCAATATTCTTCGTTCCAGATTTTCGACCTTGATCGCCTTCTTTATGGTAATTTTACTCATTTAAGAAACTAGAGAAAGCATTTGCTTGAGCCTTGTTGGACACAAGTGCATACAAAGACGTTTTATATGGAATAAATCAAGGGGTACCGTAATTATGTGGTGTAGAGGTGTGTCAAATGCTCAGGGTTCTTCTAAAAAGATTTTTTTTTTGTTATGCAGATTAAAAGACCGAACGGAATAAGACTTCATTCATAGAACCCGGAGTTTTGACAAGATCTTAGGGGTTTATTCAGCTGAGTTTATGGAAATTTGAATCTCAAGAAGTTGGAGAATATGAATTATGGATTTCAGGTTGGAAGTTCACTGGAGACATCCAGGGAGTTTCTTGAATGCCGTAACTTTTCTCCATTAGCTTCTCATACTAGCAGTGCATTGAATGTGTGTTTTGTTGCCCTTGTGGGAGGTTTGCTGTCAATTTGTCTTGGTTTTCTTGGACTCTGTCAATTGTTAGAGGCCACAGTGAAACGGTCTAAGCAAGGAGGCTCTCAAATATTTATAGAAAAGTGGCAAACTATCAAGGCGATTTGTGTTGTTTTACAAATATGGATGTTTGGAATCTGTTTTGTTTCCAATTTTGATACCGATTTGTTTCAAGGACTTTCTTATTTGACGCAATTGATGATCATGTTGTTTGTTTTTGTGCCTTTGCATGTTTGGGAAACAGCTTTTTTCACTGTGCAACCTGCTGTTTTGTTACTGTTCTGGCCCCTGCATACTGTTTTAATGATAGCAATATTGATCCAACAAACCATGAGCGAATATTGGATCATTCCTACCAATTCCATTTCTGTGAAGATCCTGTTAGGCCTGTTATCCGTTAATGGATTCTCAATCACTTTGATGGAAAGCTGGTTTTTTAAACCAAACATGGAGGTGTTGGAATTTTATCACCAAAATGGATTGGATGCTCCTACCGTGAATTTTTTATCAAGCATCACCTTTTCGTGGATGAACGAATTAATCATGACTGGGTATACAAAGAAAAGTTTGGAAAATGATGATCTTCCTCCTCCACCAGGACTGGTTAGAACAGAATATGCTGCTCCAAAGCTTCGGAACAATTGGACCAAGCAGCTATGGAAAAAGAAACCATCTTTACTAATGGCCTTACTACAGAGTTTTGGTAGTCCGATTTTGATCTCGTTGTTTTACGACATGGGTGATAGTATAACATCGTTTATCCAACCGCAATTCCTCAAACAGCTCATTCTTTTTGTTGGTCGTGAGGACGATCCACCGTTGATCATTGGGTTTAGCATTGCTGTCGGAATGTTCACTGTTTCTCTTATTGAATCAGGTTTCTACAATCAGTATTTCATAAAGACTGCAGAAGCAGGATTGGGAACAAAAGCTGCATTGATGAACTTGATTTACGACAAATCAATGAAACTCTCTCCTGAAGCACGTTTAAATTACGCAACAGGTGACATTGTCAACTTGATGGCTGTGGACGTGAATAGATTGCAAGGAATGACTGGCTATGTCCAGACGCTTTTCAGTGCTCCAACCCGTTTGGTGCTATGTTTGTGGTCTCTTCATGCTCTTTTAGGAAATGCAACGTGGGCAGGAATTGTCACTATGGTGATTATGATGCCAATTAATACGGTTTTAGTGAGAAGCTTGAGGAAATACCACAGAGAACAGATGAGTCTGAAGGATGCTAGAACTTCATTGGTGACCGAGATCTTGCAAAATGTCAAGAGTATCAAATTATATGCTTGGGAAAAGCCAATGTTGAAAAGACTTTCCGAGGCCAGAAACGATAAAGAGTTAAACAACTTGAACAAAATTGGAGTTTTATCAGCAGTGGTGAATTTTGCATGGACTTGTGTCCCATTTTTTGTTTCCTGTTCGACATTTGCAGTGTTTGCATTCACTTCTGATATTCCATTGACTCCAGAAATCGTTTTTCCAGCTCTATCGTTGTTTGATTTGCTTTCCGACCCGATCTTTGCAATTCCTGCATTGATGACAGCAATGATCGAGGCGGGGGTTTCTGTGAGTAGATTGACCAAATTTCTTTTGGCTCCAGAGATTGAAAACGATTATTTTATTCGATTACCAAGAAGAAATCGACTTGGAGAGGTTTCGGTCGATGTGAAAAACTGTACTTTTATGTGGTCCAAAATGCCTACCAATTACTCAGACCAGTACGATGAAGAGGCTGAAGTTGATAACTCAAAAGTTGCTTTGAAGAAAATCGATTTCTCAGCAAAAAAGGGAGAACTTTCCTGTATTGTTGGCCGTGTTGGAGCTGGAAAATCGACTTTTCTACAATGCTTGTTGGGTGAGTTGGCAGTCAAGGCTGCAAATCCAGGAGAAAAACATCAGATCGAGGTTTGTGGTTCGATTGCCTATTGTTCGCAGGTTCCTTGGATATTGAATGCTTCAGTCAAAGAGAATATCTTATTAGGGCACAAGTTTGATCCTGATTTCTATGAAAAAACAGTTGAAGCGTGCCAATTAAAGCCAGATTTCGAGATTCTTCCGGATGGTGATGAGACTTTGGTTGGAGAAAAAGGGATTAGTTTATCTGGAGGTCAAAAGGCAAGACTGGCTCTTGCAAGAGCAGTCTACACCAGAGCTGATATTTATCTATTAGATGACATTTTAAGTGCTGTGGACGCTCATGTTGGTCAAAAGCTGATTCATCATGTTCTTGGAAATCAAGGTATTCTGGCTACAAAGACGAGGATCTTGGCTACCAATTCGGTGGTCGTTTTAAGCGAAGCGGCAAAGATTAGTCTTCTTGCTGGGAACCAGATCACAGAATCCAAATCCTGGGAGGAAGTTCTTGCCTCAGATGGTTCTCTTTACAAGCTGATAAAAGAGTTTGGTAAGGAGAGTGATACGGAACAAATCAACGATTCGCCTGTTTCCACAATTCTTCCTGTCTCTTCAGATTCGGAGATTGATGCCGAGACTGAGAAGGAGATGGAGGCCGAAGGTTTGGAATACGCGGGGCTGGAGCCAGCAGATGTGGCTCTGGAAAGAAGAGCGTCGCATAAGTCGCTCGGAGCAGCAAGTATTTTAACATTGGGAAAGACACACACAGTCAAAAACAACAATAGAAAGACAGCACAGAAAGAGGAATTTAAAGAGAAAGGACGTATCAATTTATCGATCTATAAAGAGTATGCCAAAGCTTGCAGTTATACTGGAATATCTGTGGTTTGTTCATTAACAGTTGTCACTGTTGGATTATCGGTGATGGCCAATTATTGGTTGAAGCACTGGGCAGAACAAAATGGTGATTCTGGAACAAACTCCAATGTTGGTATGTATGTTGCCATTTATGCCCTGTTTGGAATTGGATCTGGGCTATTCACTCTAATCCGTGCAACAGCAATGTGGAGTTGGTGTTCTATTAGAGGGGCAAAAAAACTACACAACGATATGGCAGTTGCAGTCTTGAATTCGCCAATGTCATTCTTCGAAACGACGCCGTTGGGAAGAGTCATCAACAGATTCAGTCAAGATATGAGTAAGATCGACACTGATCTTCCACGAGTTTTTGTGGCCATATTCAATGCTGTTATCAAGACTCTTTTTACTTTGGTGATTATTGGTTGGAGCATGCCATTTTTCCTGGCTATTATCGCAGCTTTGTCGGTGGTTTATGTGTACTACCAGAAGTACTACATTGTGAGTTCTAGAGATTTGAAAAGAATCGTTTCTATTTCGAAAAGTCCTATTTTTGCACACATCCAAGAGTCGTTGAATGGTGCAGAAACCATCAGAGCATACAGACAGCAGGACAAATTTTTGTACCAGCATTCGTCCAATATCGACTACAATCAAATTTCTGCATATTGTCTGAAATCAGTCAACAGATGGCTTTCCACCAGATTACAATTTATTGGTTCATTGATTGTCTTTTCGACTTCAACCTTGGCCCTTTCTACATTGACTTCACAGCACCCCATAAGCTCGGGTCTGTTGGGATTGGTGATGAGCTATGCATTGCGTGTGACTTCGTCGTTGAATTTCATAGTGAAAAGATCGGTGGAAATTGAGTCCGATATTGTTTGCTGTGAACGGATCTTTGAATACTGTAATCTCAAGCCTGAAGAGGACTCATCTAGACAGCATGAACAACCTCCACATGATTGGCCTGTCTCAGGAACAATTGAGTTTAAAAATTACTCTACACGGTACAGGGAGAACTTGGATCTGGTTTTAAAAAATATCTCCTTGTCGATAAAGGCTGGAGAAAAGATAGGAATTGTGGGCAGAACCGGGTCTGGAAAATCTTCTTTAGTGCTTTCGTTGTTCAGGATCATCGAGGCTGTGGAAGGGTCAATAGAAGTGGATTCTGTTGATGTTGGCAAGTTGAGTTTGTATGATGCAAGAAGAAACCTATCTATTATTCCCCAAGATGCCCAATGCATAAACGGCTCGATTCGATACAATTTGGATCCATTTTCGCAATATTCAGATGAACAAATATGGAGATGTTTACAAATGGCAGGTCTTGCAGAACATGTTAACAAGATGGCTCGGGAACAAGGCTGTGAATTGGAACCATTGACCAGCCAGCTGAGCGAAAGTGGCTTGAATTTGTCTGTGGGACAAAGACAACTGATTTGCTTGGCACGAGTTCTTTTGAGATCTCAACAAGCTTTGGACACGACTATTGTTCCTCCGAAAATCCTTGTTTTGGACGAGGCCACGTCGAGCGTTGACGCGCAGACCGATAAGATAATCCAGGAGACGATTCGTGCGGAATTCAGCGAACTCACCATTCTCACTATTGCACACCGTCTGGACACTATTATGGACAATGATAGGGTGTTAGTGTTGGATAAAGGAGAGATTGCTGAATTTGATTCTCCGGAAAAGTTGCTACAAGAGCCAGATTCATATTTCTACAAGCTTTGTAGCGACGGAGGATACATGCGCAAAGAATAGTTTTTCCGTTGTTCTGCATCCGGAAAAACTGCATCTTAATGTGGTCACTCTCGGGAAAAAAAAAATTTGTGGCGAGAGCAGTGGAAAAAACACCTTGTGATTTTGCTAGAGCATGCTACCAACAAAGGCCTATTGTAAGTCTATTGTTTTGGCGAGATGGCATTCCAGTGTCCGTGACCCCGGGCAAACCCCAACGTCCCCACAGACTTCCGCAGGCACCTTGTCTGCGGGGGGATGTTGCC
Source organism: Ogataea mattraensis (assembly GCA_030564055.1). Lineage (NCBI taxonomy): Eukaryota > Fungi > Ascomycota > Pichiomycetes > Pichiales > Pichiaceae > Ogataea > Ogataea mattraensis. The sequence goes on along the minus strand of JAJMLE010000003.1, from coordinate 701,440 downwards.
CACGCTATTGGTTGTCTGGGGCGCATGTAGCCAAGTGGTGTTACTGGTTTGAAATTTTTCCGATAAAAGTTAATCCGATAATATGTGGTCTCAGCTGGCCAGCGTGGCTGCTATAAAAAAGACGGTTTTTTCCAAATGTTGAAAAAAAAAATAATAGAGGGAACCATCAGTAATATAAATAAATAACCATATCAAGCTATCATGAGTGTTGATACTAAACAACTTCCAGCCGATTTGGAGGCTGAGGTGGCAAAGTATAAGGAATTGTTCTGGGTTCCTACCGAGAGACTTAACACAATTATCGACTACTTTATTGAAGAGTTGGGTAGAGGTAATGCAGATGGAACTGATCCTACTGGTATTCCTATGAACCCAGCTTGGGTTTTGGAATATCCTGATGGTTCCGAAACCGGTGACTATTTGGCCATCGATTTAGGTGGAACCAACTTGAGAGTTGTGATGGTCCACTTGTTGGGAGACCACAAGTTTGAGACTGAGCAATCCAAGTATCACATTCCTTCATCAATGAGAACCACCAGAAACAGAGATGATTTGTTTGCATTCATTGCCCAATGTCTAGGAGAGTTTTTGAAGGAAAAGAATCCAGATGGAATTCCGGAAGGAAAGATTTTCCCTCTAGGTTTCACCTTCTCTTACCCAGCCACCCAAAACAGTATTGGAGAAGGTGTTTTGCAAAGATGGACCAAAGGTTTCGACATCCCAAATGTCGAAGGATATGATGTGGTTCCATTGTTGATGGAACAGGTTGAAAAAATGAGTTTGCCAATCAAGATTGTTGCCTTGATCAATGATACCAGTGGTACTTTGGTTGCTTCCAGATACACTGACGAGTTGACTGAGATGGGATGTATTTTTGGAACTGGTGTGAATGGAGCTTACTATGACAGAGTCTGTAACATTCCAAAGTTGCAAGGAAAATTATATGATGATGTCGCTGCAGAATCTCCTATGCTTATCAATTGTGAATACGGTTCGTTCGATAACAAACACAAGGTTCTTCCTAGAACCAATCTTGACATCTTGATTGATGAACAATCTCCAAGACCAGGTCAACAGGCTTTTGAAAAAATGACTTCTGGTTATTATTTAGGTGAATTGCTCAGAATGGTGATGTTGGATTTGTACAAGAAAGGTCTAATGTTCAAGAATTATACCGAATCTTCAGAACAAATCAAAAACCTAGAAACCCCATATTTCCTAGATACCTCTTTCTTGTCGATTGCAGAGGCCGATGACACTCCAGATCTATCTGTTACATCGAACGAGTTCTCTTCCAAGTTATTCATCGACACCACTTTTGAGGAAAGACTTTTTGCCAGAAAGATTTCTCAGTTCATTGGAACTAGAGCTGCCAGATTGTCGATTTGCGGTATCTCTGCTGTTTGCAAGAAGATGAGCTACAAAAAATGTCACATTGCTGCTGACGGCTCTGTTTATTTGAAATATCCATTTTTCCCAGAGAGAGCTGCTCAAGGTTTGAGTGATGTGTTTGGCTGGGAGGGTGTCGACATGAACGATCATCCTATCCAGATCAAGCATGCTGAGGACGGTTCTGGTGTGGGGGCTGCAGTGATTGCTGCTCTTGCTCACAGAAGAAGAGAAAAGGGACTTTCTTTGGGACTCAAGCTATGAGATGTTTTCGAAAAGTTCTAGATAACGTGTTATGTAATAGCTTAGGTCATATGTTAGATTAGAAAATAAGCGAAAGAAAAAAAGACACAAGACTTTTTGTAGATAAAGGACCATTCTATGTCTCTGTTGTTGGATCATGGAGGCTCGCAATGTGCTTTCAATTTCATCCCATGTGGTTCATGGATCGGTGGGGAACCGCGCAATACAATTTTCGCTGAATTTGAGAGATTGGAACGTCGATTGTATAAACACAACCAACCTATCTAATCATCCCGGGTTTCGGACGTTTAAAGGGTCAAAAACGTCGGCAAACGTGATTGGAGATATCTTTGAAAGTTTGAAAGAAATGAATGTTCGATATGAAGCAGTTATAGTGGGATATGTTGCCACAAAAGAGAATTTGGAACAGGTTCAGAATATCTTGGCCAGCATAGATTACCCAACTTTGGTGGTGATAGATCCTATATTAGGCGATAATGGGAAATTGTATGTGGACAAAGATATCATTCCTGTTTATAAGAGGATTTTGCAAGATCCAAAACAACCAGTGACCTTGGTGACTCCTAACCAATTTGAGATCGAGACCTTGACGGGACTCAAGATGACCGATCTTGGCAGTTTGCGAGCTTGTATGGATCGATTCCATGAGCTTTACACAGTTAAAAATGTTGTTGTTACATCTGTGATGTTCGATGACGATGAAAGTATTTATTGTGTTGGAAGTTCTATGAAGAATGGGGTATTCTATTTCAAAGTGAGCAAGATTGATGCAGTATTCTCCGGCTCTGGAGATCTCTTTCTGGGTCTTTTGACTGATTGTTTCTACAAATATCAAGGTGACTTGCACAGATCGTTGGAAGAAACGATCGTGGTGGTTGAAAAAGTGCTTCAATTGACACTTGAACTGACATTGAGCCAAGAACAAACGCATCGGTACGTTGGCGATTCAATATACATCCCCACTTTGAAATTGGTGGAAGCCAAAAGCATCTTGATGGAATCGGGAGACCATCTTAAATCCAAACAATTAGAAAGCCCCTGCAAGACCACTTCTCAATTATTAGACGTTTCATGCTTTCAATTAGAATAATATAATGTATATCCTACACCTCTTCGCTCTGGTGCTCCTTCTTTTCTTTCTTCAGGTTGTCTTTGGCCCTTTTTATCAGCTCTCCGTACTCATCCTTATATTTCATTCGCCACGTCTGTAAATCCTCTTTTTCGTCGGGACCTGGCGTTGACCGACTTAAGGAGTAGGTTCCTTCCCATTTCATCAATCTATTGATCAACACTCGATCATCCACCGGGTTTACCGAGTCAAGATTGGCATTGTATAAGCTAATGAACTCTTTCATCCGTGTTTCCATCTGGTGTCGCGTTCCAGTAGCAGGTAAGTTCCAATGGTTAAGCTTTTCTTTCAGTTTGTTGGTCGAAATTGTTGGATCAAGGTTTGAGATCTTGCTTTTCTTCCGCACAAAATCTGGCTGTGCCTGTTCAGAGGTGTCGGCAGACTTGCTACGGAAAAATTGTGACATTGCTCTCTTTGGACTAGCGCTTTTCGTTTCGACAGGACCTCCAGAAGCCAAACATTGATCCAAATGCTCATTTTGAAGCTCGTCAGCACTCATAAACTCGGAACAAACAGGACATTCAACCAACTCCTCGCTTTTCTCCGGCTTGACGCTCTGTTGAAATACTGAAGACACATTCTTCTGTTTCTTTCGTGATTCATATCTAACAGGCTGTTTCCGTTTCACTGTCTCGTCCACAATATTGTTGCCATTGATTGGTTCGTTTCCGCCCTTTAATTTGTCCATCAACTCTGGTCGATATCTCGTGAACCACAGTATTATTTCGTCCAACAGTAAAACTTTATGAAGATTGCTCTCATAAGTCTCCTCCTGACACAATGGACATCTCTTATCCTGGTCCAGACTCCGCCGAATGCACACCGAACAGAATATATGATCGCACGAGGTAAGAACAGGGGCACGGATGAAGTCTTTGCAAATATGGCAACGCATCAGTGAGTCCAACTTGGACAAACTGGGACATCTGCTGGCCTCCCAATCAGATGGATCGGTGATGGCGTCTAAGGGATCCGCAAAAACCATGATCTTGCCGGAAGAAACCAAAATGCTGGTTTAACCAAGGAAGCCTTGCGATTACTGGTAAATTTTTCATCTCTGCTTGCTAATCTCGCGTCGCGTCGCGTCCGTCGCGCGTCGATTCTCTATCTACATGCTTATATGTCGCACCAACCAGGATTCGGTGCATTGTAAACCCAGCTTCCATCCTTGTGGCGATACTCGTAAGAATGGAGATACAACTGAGAAGAAACAACGTCAGGATGTTGAAACAGTGTGGACCCGCAAACTTTACAAACATCCGATAGCTTCCGGTCTTCGACCGATTGTAAAACTAGTCGCTGCAATCTCTTGAATTGCTTCATAGGCGGCGCCACAACTGATACAGTCTCCTGCAATCCACCAGGACCATACAGCGGGTCATTTGCTATAGGAAACCCAAGATTTCGCAAATGAATCCGTATTTGATGCTGACGTCCAGTCTGAGGATAACATCTTACTATACTCTCCTCAATAGTAGGATTGTACTTCACAAACTCAAATTTTGAATGAGATGCTTTCGAGGTCGAAACTCCTCCTGAACTGTATTTCTTCATTGGATCAATGTTCACAATTGGATCAAAACATTCGGTTAATCCATATGGAAACCGGCCTTTCACCCGAGCAACATACTTCTTCTCCACCGCTGATTTATCAGATATCAGATTCATATACTTCTCATGAGTTGATGGATTTTTCGCTAGAAATAACACTCCGGAAACAGTTTTATCCAGCCGATGACAAAGATGTAAGTTTGTCATCTGTCGATCATATTTCAAAATTTCAAGTATCGTGTTGTATTTGAAACCCTGAGCAGGATGGACAGGAACACCAGCGGGTTTATTGATCACTAATAGATTGTCATCTTCATAAATTGCATTGATCGGATTGTCCAAAACTGGTATTTCATGCCGATGGACGCTATTAGAAACAATGTCATTATAACGTAATTTCTCCTCCAGTAGTCTATTACCGATCAAAATCTCTCCAGTTGTACTCCTTTCAACTTTCATGTCTCCACTGTCTATCATTTGTCGATACCAGTCCAAGTTCCGTCCTGAAAACTGGGTTTGAATAGCTTCCAAAACTGTCTTGCCAACCCATTTTCCTTTTGCTGTCGTAGACACACGGTAAAAATACGGATCGACATATCTCCATCCACTCACGAAACGGTATATTGGAGCCATCAAGCTGCCGATTCATCATTTCTTAAAGAAACTATCGAAGCTATTCAAACTTTTTTTTCCTCTGCGAAAAAACTTACCCCACGGATGCCGCACAGCCCTGGAATCTATCACCAGAGCTTCTCTACCACTCCGTTCCCATTCTTCCTGTAAGAGAGGATAACTGTTTGAAGCTTGATTGTCTTTGTGTGATCAAATTCCACCACTCCAACAAAAGTGATATCTCCAGTTCCGGGATCGATGTTTGAAGTTCCGGTTTCTAGAACGTTGATACGACCCCGGATTATGATGTTATAATCTCTGATGAGATTCGGATGAGGATAATGATTCTCGACTGAGTCGAATTGGACACTTCCATCAGTTGTAAGAGGCTCTAAAAAGCCGTTAAGGTTTTCCGAGATCTTCACGATCTCTCGTTGACAATAGGAAATAGTTGGAGGAAACCATTTTTTGGTGCAATCGACCTGGACTCCTTCCATGGTAAAGTTTTGGTATTCGATGGAAACCTTGAACAAGTCGAAATCTCCCAATTTCAATGGCAGACCTATCTTCTCTTTGATTTGATGGTTCATCGAGAGTCTTGCCAGAATTGTGTCTTTTGTTTTCGTCTTGAGCTTGTCAATGTCCACGTTTTGGATCCCTTTGGCTTTCTCCAAAGGCAATGTTTTGGTGAATAAAACCGGGAAAAATGCTGGCTTGTCATGATATGTATTGTAGACAACAAAGCCGGTTGCAAAGAGAACAAAGGGGACAGTGAAGAAGGCCACTCTTAGGAAGAAGGAAGGTTTAGTTGTTTGATAATTTCCGGTTTTCACTGCTTCTTCGATCGATCTCAACAGGTGATCGTTGTTGTTTGGTCCAGAGGCCAGGTATCTAGCGGAGAAGACATTAGGGCTCTTTGCCCTTTGATGGAGAGTATGGGCGATGCATGTGCGCTGCCAAAGAGCCAGTTTTGGGGTTTTCCAGCGGGTCAATTGCGTTCTCAACAGCATAGAGGAGATCCGGGCTATTTATAGTGTTGGATTCCAGGAAAAGAAGCAGAATCAATGGACTTGAGGGAAACAAGAAGGTCCGGGAAGAAATGGTGTGTAAGAAAAATAATAGCGAGGGGAAATTATATGGGAGGCACAGATGTAGGGAAAAAAAAGATTGTCTAAAGAAAATGGCTGGACTGATAGGAAGACATTCGATAAGACATTTATATATATTTACATTGCTAATCTTTGCTGAACTTTGCTATGGCTGTAAGTTGAAACGAGCAAGCTGATGGAAAATACTAACAGAAGTAGCCTGCTTTGGCTTCCCGATGGGCCAGCGACGAGTCGCTTGTGGAGAAGGCTGTGAAACAGGACACAAGAAAGAGTCGTCCAGCCAGGTTTGACAAAGCAAAGGAGTTACAAATTGACAGCCGTGGACCGTCAGATGATAGCGAATACGAGGATATTGGAAACGTGACGAATTCAAGCGATTGGGAGGATGAAGACAACACTTTTGAACCAAAGCCTGTGAAAAAGATGTCTGTTGAGGCGCAACGATTAGTTCCAGTAAAGATGGGTGGAACCAAGCCAAATGTTTCTGGAAGTTTTGAATTTGAAAAACCACGAGTTTCTAGAAATCTCGATTCAGACAGACCAAGATCTTCTAAAGGATCCAGGGTTTCCAGAGACTTTGAAACAGTCAAGGAATCTCGGGCTAAAAAACCCTCTGGAAAGAAAGGTGGTCTATTTGATAGAGTCGGTGTCCCTGAGCGCGCACAAACGGCCCAAAAGGTGGTCAGTGTTGAAAAATCCAAGCCTTTGGCTAGTCGGTTTGCAGATCCAATGCCAGAACCAATTAAGGAGAAGAAGAGCAGATCACAAAAGAAACCCGAACCCCGGCTTTCTCCTCAGGAGCAAGAGGCTCTTGAGAGAAAGAAGAATGCTTTGGAGTTTGAAAAATCGCTGGACCAGTTCAAATTGGGTGGTGACACTGGAGATTGGGCAGATGACTTCGAATGGTAATAATATAAGAACAATTAGTTGAATTTAATGATAGACAAAACCAGTCTCGAAAGTACTAACTATATACAGATCAGCAACGGAGGATTGTGTTCACTTTTTCTTTTGGAAGAAAGACAATAGTTTTGGTTTTTTTTGAACTTTCTCTCCATCTTGCTTTTCACTATCCACCTCTTGGGAAGTCTCATCTTCGTAGAAACTCTTTTCTTCCACTCTACTGCTCTTCTTTGGCACTCTAAAAATGTAATAGAACGCAAACGATGCAATGAGGTTGAAAGCAGTATAACAAACCACCAGACCCCAGTTTCTCCACGAAGTACTTGGATCCATGTGTCTGGACTCCAAAAATTGGTTTGAAGAGTCCATAGAACAGAACTCGCAAGTATCAGTCGCACTGGAATCCAACAAATAACCCCCAGCTTTGCTGATATATTTGGCCATGTATGAGCCGCAAGTTTCGCCGGAAGGTGGAGGGAAGCTCACTAGCTCCGTTGAAGAACACACAATCTTGGTGTCTTTGATACCAGCAGTGACAATACCGGAAATCCACCAAGTCAAAGGTGAAACATGATTTAACCAGGTCCAGAAACCGGTTGGATATAAAAGCACACCGGAGAAGTTCATCGACAACATGAAAATTATGAAACTGTAGTTCATTCCCTTGTCGATAACCTCCACCGCACCAAAACATAGGTATGCCAAAGAAGCAGCATAGATGTAGAAAAATGAAAGAAGCAACCAGATTAATCCTGCACGCTCAGACACCGAATGGGTTTCCTCGGCATCTCTGTACAACCCCAAAGGAAGATACCAACATAGAAAAGCAAGCGTACCAGTGATAAGACCCCATGGCAGTTCGGTAGCCATACTTCCAGCCAAAAATGCAGTCCATTTATACATTTTGGAAGGTCTTTCTCTTGTTTCATAAACTGCTCTTTGCAATCCATATTGCGGAGCAAATTGTTGCACGAAAACCATTGCCACCATACACATCAAATAGATCGAAAGCATTTGATCCTGTAATCCTTGCTTGGAAGTGTCTGCTTTGAAAAATGTGAATCCATTCAATAATGAAGAAGTGATGGACAAAATAAGCTTACTCCAGATGTATCTAGGAGTCCTAAAGTATTGTTGATTGAACCGTTTGTAAACGAGGAAAAATTGGGCTATGAAAGATGTTGCGAATTCAGCATTCAAACTGTTGTCGGTTTGTTGCGGAATCTGCGACAACGTTTGTTCCATCTCATCTAATTCTTTTCTGATCTGTTGTCTCTCTGCTGAGTTTTGCCAAACCTCATAATAATCCTGCTTGGCGTGAGATCCTGGCGCAGCACCAATCACTTCTAACATCCATTCTGCAGGATTAGCATTACTTGGACAAGGATCTGCTCCATTTCTTTCGAAATAATCAATCAATGTGTTGCAACTTGGACCAAGTTCTCCAAAATAAACGGTCTTTCCTCCTTTTGCAAGGAACAAAAGTCTGTCAAATTCCTGTAATAATCTGGCTGATGGCTGATGGATGGTACAGAGAATTGCCTGACCATTGTCTGCCAATTTTCTCATCAATTGACAGATGGACCACGCAGTTTGAGAATCAAGACCAGAAGTTGGCTCGTCCAAGAAAAGCAAGAGTTGAGGCTTGGCAACAAGTTCGACACCAACAGTCAATCTTTTTCTCTGCTCCACGTTCAAACCTTCACCTGCAACACCAACAACAGCATCAGCATAAGGCTCCATTTCCAAAACCTTAATCACTTCATCAACATATTCATCTTTCTCCTTTTTGGAAATGCTTGCATTCTGTCTCAAGTATGCACTAAATCTTAAAGCCTCTCTGACTGTCGATGTAGTCAAATGGACATCCTGCTGTTGGGCATAACCGGTAAATCTTTGGAACGATTGGTCTCTATGATGACCATTGACCAAGATGGATCCTGTCACGACACCAATGGTGACTCTGTTGGCCAACACATCTAATAATGTAGTCTTACCGGCACCAGAAACTCCCATCAATGCTGTCAAGGTTCCAGGCTTGACCCATCCGTCCACATGATCCAGAATTCTCTTGGATCCTTTCTTCAATTTGATGTCGTAACTGACATCCTTCCAGTGGAAAATTCCCTTGCTTGCAACAACACCAAGAGATTCTTCGCCCTGAGACGACGATCTTTCTTCCTTTTCGGATCCAAGTTGGGGTCTGGTGCTCTCTACACCAATCTCGATGTCGTCAGCCACATAGTGGTTCTTTCTCTTGCCACCAAAGGACTTCAGGAAAACAAGAACATCACCCCTTTGCATGGCACCTTTGGATTTCTCAACAAGTAAGAGATAGGTGAATAGAAAGAAAATGGCATAGCCCAACAAGATTCCAAAGTTTCTCCACTTATGGCTGGCGTAATACTGATAAGCAACAGCAATATATTCGGTTCCAGAAACATAATCTTGACCAGCAACAGCAGCCACCGAATCACAAATGGTATACTCAGAAGCCTCGTTTGAATAGTTTGGAATGTACGACGAGCAACTCATGGTAGTGCCACTAAATTCGTTAGCAATAAGAGCCTCAAAACTGTATGCAATTGGATCCAAGTAATTGATCCATCTTGACCACCCAAGCATGTTTCTAACAGGAACAGCAAATCCAGTATACAAGACCATGGAACTGATCAGGAACATCGCAGGAGTCATGGCTTCAGCCATAGAGGTGAAGATGGAACTAAGCGTCCGAATCATGTGGGACATGACAAACATGGCAGTAATGTTGATCAGCAAGTAGAAGAAAAAGTTGCCTGGTTCTCTTCTGAAATTGACCATAAAGTAAAAGATCAAGTTGAACACCACCGCAATCACAATCTTGGTAGGAAGCTCACTGATCACCGAGCCAAACGCTTCTGCAGAAGGGTGATAAAGAGCATATTTCTTGTGTTTCTCAACAATTTCTCTGGACTCAAAACAAGTCACCACTTCCATAACGGAAGCCATGGCATTAAACATGGTAGCAAAGAACATACATGCAGTCCTATAGTAGACGTCACCAGTTGTTCGTTGAAGATTGTAATATAACGAAGAAATGACCAAACCCATGACGATACGAGAAAACAGGACAAACATTGTCAGGGAAGGATCACCTTTGATCTTCCAAAAACACCGACGCAGGTTTTGGGTCACCTGCATTTTATAATTGACCGTGTACGGAGAAGTAGGTCTGCTTCCTTTCCATTGTTTGGCCAAATGGTAGTCGTGGAAGTCGTTTTTCATTCCACCTTTTGCGGCATCAGCTAGATATTCATCTGTTTCTTGCATTAATTGGGCGTATTCAGGAGACCTCCTCCAGAACTCATTAAATTCCTTGGACGTTCTTGGAACTTTGTTTTCCATTCCCGAAATAGCAACTCTTTCGGATGGTGAAGTGACCGCAGTTAGGAAATCGGCAGTAGTTTGTCTTGGTGGACAGTAGAATCCCATTCTTTCAAAATAGGATTTGGCTTCTGTTGCCGGTCCAAAGAAAATCTGGTATCCTTCGTATAGAACCATGACATTATCGAACAAATCGTAGGATTCTTGAGAACATTGATACACTGACGTGATAGGAGTGGTTTTCAAAACAGAAGCCGAGATTCTCAAAGCCTTTAAGAACTCATATGCAGTGGCCGAATCAAGACCTCTAGTAGAATTATCCCAGCACTGGATTTTGGCTCCACAAAGTGAAACCTCCGCAGTGGACACACGCTTTCTCTCTCCTCCAGAAACACCCTTCACAAAATCGTTACCAACTTTGGTATCCCTAGTATGAGACAAACCGTATGTGGCCATGTAAACTTCGGTCATGTGCTTGGCATAATCCTCCTGGCTGACTCCTGGCGGTCTGTTTCTCGGAGCCTTGAGCAAAGCAGCAAAATAAAGAGTCTGATAAACAGTCAGCTGATGGAAATGTTCATCACGCTCAGCAGAAAAACTGACTTCTCCTTTATAATGGTTCTTAATCTCCGAAGGGGTAAAACCATCATATGAAATTATCGAATCGGAAGCAATTTTAAATCCGTAAGTTTGACAAGCAAGCGATTTCAAAAAGGTGGAACAACCTGCACCTGGACGACCAAGAACAACAGTAAACGAGCCAGGTTTCAACAATCCATCCATTGGTTTCAAAATGTCGAAGTAGCGAGATTCGACATTTTTTCTAAAAAGTGCATTGGCTAACCAAACGACGCCCTTGATAGGAGCATTGAAAATGGTACTTTGATACTCCTCGGTCGAGGCGATTCCTCTGGCTCTGAAGTCCTTGAAAGCCAATCCCAAGGATGAAGGTTTGTAATAATCCGGGTCCGATTCCATGAATTTTCTCATGTTTTGAATCCAAAATTTGGAATCAAACTCTTCGCTCTCAGGATTAAGTCTTTGGTCTATTCCGTCCGCGTCCAAGAACGAGTTTTCTCCTGGAACAGCAGTCATGTTGGTGAGAGATCTGACCAGTGCGTTGGTATCTGATCTTTTGATCGGTCTGGCAGTACCATCCCTAAGAGTAGTCTGAACTATTGATTGTTCTGACTGGACTGTCAGTTGGCGGGCGAGGTCTCTAACTTGCTCCTCCGCATATTCATCAAAACCTCTATATTCTGTAGTTTCATCTTCGTCTTTGACAACAATGTAGTCTTCTGTCCTATCAACACTGGAATCGCGATCTTCCTCATCCATCTTGTATGAAAATGGATTTGATAGCAGGAAGAAGTAGTTTTGTTCCTCTGAAGTGACTCAAGGACGAAGACGGGCAAGTATATATAAATACCTCAGCTTAGGTGAAGATTCGGTGCTTATATTTCGGCCGAAGCTTAAAACAGGAACGTTGAATTCTTGCTGACGGGGAAATTCTGCAGCCAAATTTTCTGCGATTTAGCAGCATGATCGGCAAAATTACTCGCGCTATTCGGAATTAGTGCGGATTTCAGTCTACATTCTTTGTTACCCCGAGAAATTTATGTTCTGAGCACTTCTTCTACAAAGGGCTTGCTTTGTTTGCGTTTTAACGTGTCTGTCACGTCAATCCATTTCTCCCTATCAGCACACCTTGCAGCAAGTGTCATTTTCTGTTTGAGCTGAAAAAGCAGCTGGCTCTATCACGAAGTCAACAGTTATTCAATAGAAGGCTGTGCACGGCTAATTTCTAATTGTTGTTACTACACCGTTCGGCTGAAATATTTCATAGTGCAGGAGCCTCGATCGAAGTTCTTGGCCATAGCATGTAAATCATAAACTATACCTCCCAAACTGTCTCCGAATCTGCCGATCTGTAACTACTCACTATCTCTACTCTGCGCAAATATACTGTAGGTATGGAGAAATACACATGAATTACCCCGAACTCCACTTAAATTGTTGAATTTTAGGACTCAGGCCCGCCATCTACCACCAGATATGTCATATTCTTACATACGCATCACGCACAGTCCACTACGTTTGTGCCTCACTTTTTGCAAACAAATAATTGGCTGAAATAAAATAGCCGGGTAAGTAATAAGGGATTTTTTAGTGGTAAGACAAAGAAGAAAAAAACATCATACAAGAACTGAACTCGCTTTCTTTTCGTATCTTGATATTAAAAACACCATAATAGAAGCAGGTAAGAGGCTTTCTGACACGTGAGAATTGTTGTGTATCTAACTGTTTCTAGAATGCCAAACAAGGTCATTGAACTCCAAAAATTCTACCAATCTTCGAAGAAGCCTATCTGGCTTGCACACCCAAGATCCAAGTATTACTTAATACCATATGCTTTGGGATTGACTTTATCTGTTAGTGCTTCTTTGTACTACGCAGGAAGAGCTTGTTTTGGATTGAAAGCCAACCAATGATTGGGACAAAAACTTCAGAAAATGGCTTAACCCACGGATACTAGAAAGCGGTCCTGAATAGACCAAATTGAATCAAATAGGTATACATCAATAGATATTTATTCTTGGATACTTTTGGCGTCGTCGTCAGAAAATGAGTCCTCCTCAAGAGCGGAAAAATCGAGTTTTGGAAACGTCTTGGTTAGATAGTGTTCCAATACAAGACTGTATTTGAGCGAGGAATCGGTATTTGCGATCGAAATCTTTTTGAACCTGTTGATTAGTGCCACCAAAAGCGAGAGAACTTCTTCGTTTGTTCCCTGAGGCCTATTAGCAAGCAATTTGATGACGACTGTGGCATCGTAGACAATGATCAAGTGCATTTGATCCGATAAAAAAGCAAAATACGAATCGTCTTTGATGGATGCAACCAGCTTGAGGATTTCTGTTGCATGGAAAAAGACTGTGTCGGATGTGGCCGTGTCTGGAAATTTGAAATCCGAGTCGAGGTCAAGTTTCAGCGATCCAAGGCTGATTAGCAGTTCTGCAAGATGGTAATCGATTTCCACAAATTCGTTTGCAGAGCTGTTGAAGAGGTCGTCCCATTCGGACAACCATTCCTTCATTTCGGTGCGGATAACCTCAAGACTTTCGCCCAGTTGAAGAAATCGATATGCAAACAGATAAACCTCGATCTCGGCAATGATACGGTAGTCGAAGTTGGTTGACAGATTCAAGTCGTAGAATTTCTTGGGTTTGAGCACTCCCAACGAGTAATTAGAGTGTTTTCCTGACAGTAGACTGTAAGCCAGATGGATAAGGACCAACGTATTGAGGATCCGATACGACGTCAATTCATTGAATTCAAACTCAACCTCATTGGAGTCGTACAAATGATCAAACAGTCCAAAGTTGTTGAGTCGGATAAATAGATGGATTCCAAGGTGCGAGAGATACCATGCGTCCAACTTCAAATCTATGGGTTCATAACTTAAGCTGACACAGTAAATAGACAAGATGATCAAACATTGAACAAATTCCAAGGTGTCGGGCATGTTGACCAGATTCAAGTCGAGATCTTTTTTCAGAATCACCAGCATATCGTGGTAAACCAAATCTTTCAGGAGTGGATCACCATATTTGAGTGATAAAGTACATGCCACAGTCAACAGTAATGGACATCTTGTGCGGATTCGGTTCAACAATTGCTCTGTGCTGAACGTGTCGGGAAACGAAATCCATCGACCGTATCGATCTCTAAAGATTTCCAGTAATTTCATGGCTTGTCCATAAGTCAACATTTTAATTGATATCAGATCTGTTTGGTTGCATATAGAAGCGCTGTCAGAGGGAAGTAGATTCAGTTGACCCAGCACGGCTTTGGGAAGCACAGGACCTCCTTCTGGACTTTCGGCTGGCATTAACGAACATTTAGCAAGATGGAGGAGTGGAGACCGCTGGATTGAGACCACTGGCTGCGAATTCATGTTCAGCGAGTACGTATCTGAGACATAAGGAGCCGGTTCAGGAAGTCCCGAAGTTTTGAGCAAACGAAGCACTTCTTTGAGGTCTCCAGAAATTGAATCGAGGTTCATTTGAAACGAGGCATTGGAAACGGCGTTAATTGGCAAGGCAGGCTCTACTGGAAGCTGCACAAAGTCACGAACCACCTCATCTTCCAAGGAACATTGTTTGTTAAGGGATTGACACCGGAAACAGCTCAATGAGTTATCAGACTTGAGACACCGAGTCTTCTGTTTGCGGCATTGCAAACACGCCTTGGCAGCCCGGGTATGGGCAGATCTCATTTTAGAGGCAGGCGTGTTTTTTGATTGACGTGGTTTCATGGCACAACACTTTTGCAGCACAAATTCTCTGGGTTTAGAGCTCTTAAATATGGGGAAGATGGAGCGGTCCTGCATATAGTGGAATTTTTCAACTACGCGGCATACCGCGGTCTTACCCCCGATCTACTAAAAAAGTTTAAATCAAAAAAAAAAGCAGATCATTTCTAGACAATTAGTATACGTTACGCAGAAAAAAATCGTTTTGAAGTCAGACTGACATGCAAATCGGTTTGTTTGGCTATCATTGAAAATCAAGCAAACGGTTTAGTTCATCAAGCTTCGATAAATACGCAAAGAAACTTACTATGTACTGTTAGTATTAGGTTTCTAAAACGGTGCACGCATCCGTGCACCAGTCGGACTCGTTTCAGGAGCACGGCTTGTCACAGCCTAGCTATCATCAAATGTTCTGAATAGAACAACAGTTGACCGTCGTGAGAAAGTGCAATTCATCATATACGAGACGACATGTAAACAAAAAAATAACTTACCCTGTTATGAGTAGAACTATCAGACAAAAATTTGAGTCTTCAGCAAACATCAGACATATGCTTGTCTTTATAAATTTTTGTTTCATCGTCTAGTTCAATCATAAAAAGCTTGCCGATTGCGAGCGTGCGGATCACGGAATCTAAAAAGCTTGTTAGTGGTGTCCATAGACATTTTGTTATGGCGTTCAGAATTGCATGAATGGTAAATTGTAAAGAGTCTCTTCATCGTGAAACACGGATCAGACTCGTCATCTAAAAGTATCATCATTCAACCAAATAAGATCAACTTACATCTTACAAACCAGCTAAGCAAACCAATAATCCTTTATTGGTCCACCTAAACAGTAGCAAATATTCCGTAAACAAACAGTCGTGCTTAGTATCAGTCATGATGGGTTTCTGAGGCCCACCGTTAAGCATTGTCACTCAGATCGTACATCGGTGCCCAGTGCTATAATTCCTCATCTAAACCAGCACCTGTCTGTTTAAGTCAACACAAATCATCGTTCTTTCAGAACACCTTCCAAAAAAACCATCTAATTCGTTAGTACTCGCTCCAGTAAGTACTCTTGTGATTGTGGTCTTGGCTCAGTAATAATGCAAAAACTTATCAACACTGTAGTTCAGCCAGTAATTCCAGCTTTGTTTTTGTTTCATCATCATCGTACCTGACCTGTTTTGTCCACTTACCTTCTGTGTTCAGTCTAAGTCTGCGCAATTAGTATCCTGTCTAGCCTGCTTTGTACCGTCTTTCTTCAGTGAACATTTCCAGATCATTCAATTTGTCATAAACTCTAGTTTGAAAAATTAACGTTTGTGATCATCACAAGAAAGAATCTCGGCCCAAACTTGTCAAGGTCACTTACTTCAAACAAGTTCTGTTGCAAGAAATCAGACGTTGGTTTTTAACAAGATGAAGTTTGTTCACTTAAAATTTTTTCACTCGTATATCTGAGTCGTGTGTGTCCCGATTTAGAATAGCAGTCCAATAGTCCATCAGTCTTTTGGTTTAAAGGACTCCTTTTCTTCACATTTGGATATTCGTTTTGACGACTGATCATCAGCTATTAGGATTTATGATTGACTGAGTTCAAGTGATCGTTACTCCGGTATTTTTTGTCCACAATGTATTTTATGTATCCCTATACTTTTTAATATCTTGTACAATTGAAATAAATACTTTGAATGTTTTAAAACAAGATCTCTCGTCCAATCACAAAACATCTTTTATTTAGTTTTCAATTCTAGTGCAAACTCTTTTCAATTCACCTCTCATGTCTTCTGATTACCCAAACACGTTGTATTTCCTTCATTGAGTCGCCATCTCTATCTTTTCCTTACAACATACTTCTTGTGGCAAGTTACCCGCCCGCCAAGTTTTCCTCAAAACTTAAAAACAAACAGGAACATCTATCTTTCTGTGTCTTGTTCATTCTGATCCTCCTTCTTCTAGACCAATTCTTTTTCTCTGTTGGCCATCATGAGCACTCAATATACCTCACACTCAGAGGTGCGTGTCGATGCAAAGTTGGACAATGTAGATATCATTTTGCCTACAAAAATCAACAAGGTCCTTAAGCAGGTGCCGTTGACAAGTTTGGACTTTGCAGGAGAAATTGAGACCCCTGCCGAGGAAATTCAAGGAAGACTTACCACGCAAGGCCAAATTTTGAACATCAAAAGTGAAAAAGCAATTTTTAATACAATATCTTTAAGATTACTCGACTCAAACAAAAAAATAACTCTGGCTCCTCTTCTCTTGAATAACAGTTTGGGTTTGCAGTTGAGACAGTTGAGTTTTGCCCTTCCACAAACAGCACACCCAAATTGCATAACAATTTCTGAACTTGAAACTGGTATTGTTGTGGATATTTTGACCAAAGAAAACGTACTGATTTCATTGAACTTGTCTTTTGAAACATTTCTCTCCAATGATACGTCCTTGTCATGGCGAAACGTTTACAACTGGTGCAAATATTCCATTCCATATTCTTTTGATGTCAGAAAACCATTATTTTTCAAGTCAATCGACTTTCAGACTACTATAGCTTGTTTGTGCGATGGGGGAATGCTAAAAATGACCAGATCTACCGCGTTTGAAAACTATTTGAGTATTCCATTCAGTGACTCCTCCTACCTGAACACGTTCAAGCTTCCTTTTTTCAAATCTAATAAAGCCAAGGATGCATCAATTCCTGAGTACATCGAACTGCTGAACGAAAAAGTCTCAAGTTCCGCAATATTGGACTTCACCACATGGGACAATACCCTTATAACATTGAGCATAGATAAAAAAATCAAATTCTGGTTACTCGAATCAAATGCCCTATTGAAAGAACTTGATCTAAATGAATATTTGTCGCCGGAATTGCATGGCTTGTTTTTGAACAAACCGCCCACACAGCTTCTCTCTTTGACACAGGATCACCATCTTTCAATTTTCCTGCCAATCGGCCCTAATTTATTCATGATTTTTCAAATAACTGAAGAACCTGCATTAGAACCTGTTGTCATCTCTCAACCTCCAATGCCAGAAGATTCCACTTGGTCATATCAGTCCTATAGACTTTCTAAAAAAGAAGGAAGCTTCAAAGTTTGGATTTCATGGACGTTCAATACCCTGGGATGGGTCCAAATAGGACACGTTGAAAGATCCACAACAATCACATGGTCTCAATGTTCCGAAGAATACAAAATTTACAATAAACTCTCCTCAGAGTTCATGAAATCAA
Organism: Ogataea mattraensis; assembly: GCA_030564055.1. NCBI lineage: Eukaryota > Fungi > Ascomycota > Pichiomycetes > Pichiales > Pichiaceae > Ogataea > Ogataea mattraensis. The sequence continues at coordinate 683,579 of JAJMLE010000003.1, read as the reverse complement.
TCAATATGTTTAATACGCCAGCCCAGCTGAACAAACATTGTCTCGATTATGTGCGCGACCCTTATGTCTATACCAAGAACACTTTGGAAGCTGTGATTGACCTGTTTGTGAATCGTCACAAACTGGATTTAGCTGGAGTCCCATTGCCAGAAAAAATCGTTACCGTGGTGAGCCACAATTTGGACCAATTTGATTTTCTCAATAATTTGAAAAAACAGTGGTTGAAATTTGATAACACCTGCCGAGAGATCAGCAAGCAGCTACAATCAACTATAGCTATTGAGTTGGTAGATTCAGATGAAGGTGATGGCTTTTTGCTTTTAATGAAAAGTTCTGGATATTCTGTGATCAAGACCGCTTCTCCATTTGCACTACTGAGTTATAATACAGCAGTGTCCAGCCAAGCACTGCAATTTCCGACAGTTGATACCAATGAGTTAAGTTTACTTTCCAGTTTTGTGCTTTCTTTCAAATCCAGATTTTCTTTTGAGTTGCTCTTCCAAATAGAAGATAAAATCCTCAGGGATTCAGGATCATACAAAGAACAAATGACCGACATCTTTAAAGACACATTATCGGGATATTTACATGAGAGCTTAGTTTCTGAACTACTTTCTGCATTGAACTCGAGATCCAACGTTATGCAACTGTTTGAATTCCTAATTGAGCTTCCAACTTTTGACAACATCGGTTACAAACCTGTAAGAAAAGTCGAGTTTGGAAATCTGGGAGGAGACCTTTTGGTGTCTGCTTTGAGAAATGATATCATTCTTCAGCAGGATATGATAATGGGTCTTCTTCTTGTAGTTTTGATTGTCGACATAAATGACCAAATGATCAATTATTATTCTAGGCTGGCAAAACTTTTCAAGCGTCATCACTATACACTCCAAGTAATGAAAACCGAGGCAAGCTGTTTAGATTATTTGAAGGAGTCGCTAGAAGGTGGAGCTTTGATCAGAAGCACTAATTTGAACCACTTGATGGTAACTTCAATTGAGATGCTGCTGGCTGACACATTTATCTTCAGCTCGATGTCCAAACTTATTGTGTCAGAAGACCACATTAGATGCCAAGAGCTTTTCAAGTATCTTCCTTCATCTCCAATATCGGATATTCTGAAAGGATTGACCCTGATTATAAAAGGACTCGGCCAAGAAGCTTACGAGATGTTCGTTAATGCTGAATCTGAAATCACCGGTTACGCTAAATTGGTTTCTAATGCTGAGAAGAAGGCCCTCGAATCATTATCAGACTACACCAACCTCATTCTAGTGGATTCAAGAGTGGATTATTATTATGATCTCAGCACTATTTTCCAAGCTAAAGGTTTAGATGAGTTTGCACTGAAATTAGCTTTGAAATCGTTAGAAGTCAAGAATCAACTAAGCGACATCTCTGACGACCAGGCTGCCTTATCAAAAATTTTCCAGTTGGCGCTCAAGTTGAAAGAATTTGATTTAGCTTATGACACGATCTTGAAGATGTCTAGGAAATACAGAAAGCATCCAATCAAGCAGTTTGTGTATAAGCTATTCCAGATGAACCAGATCCCAAGAATTTTGAAATACTCGTTCAACGAGGATTCGGACAAGGTAGACGATCTTATTTATGGACTAGGAGAAGCCAGTGCTTTGGGAAGTGATTTGAAGAACGCCCTGAAGTATTACAGGATCTGCTATGCTTTGAGATTGAAGCAGGGAGATTACAGATCTTCTATTGAGTCCTTGTACAGATTCAATTGTATTGGACAGGAGCTACTAAAAGTCAACAAATTTTCCGACTTGAAAGCCTTGTTGGACAATTACTTGATTATCTTAAATCTATTGAACACTTTAGATGAAGATGATCGTTGGTTGATCAAAAAACCAGTTAGTTTGGTTCAGACTTCTTCAGATGACGTGCCAATGGACCATGAATGTCCAAATCAGTTAATTTTTTGCAAAGAATTAGAGCAGGAATACGATGAGCTATACTCATCGTATCAACATCTTGCAGGGGTTGTATAATAGTGATGTATAAACGTTGTCCAATTAGAAAAGTCAGTTTACTAAAAAAATTTGGCAGAAGTTGGCTGTGCATTTTAAAATCACCCGTGTTTTTTTTCTGCTTTAGTGAGATTTCTCTTTCAGCTAAATTCTCGGTTGATAAAGTTAATAGACAAACCAAAGAGAGCCAGAAGATGTCTCTTACAAAGGCCGTGCCTTTAAATGGGAAGGTTGGGATTATTGGATCTGGAATATCGGGTCTTACGTTTGCGTATTTCCTCGGCAAATTGAGGCCAGATTTGAGTATCCAAGTGTTCGAGAAAACTGGCCGATGCGGGGGGTATATCCGGTCGAAAAAACTGACTACACAAGAGTATGATTCTAGAGCCAACCAGGATTATACCATTTTGGAGAAGGGTCCCCGCACGTTACGGGGTGTGAGCAATGGGGTGTTGATTTTGATTGATTTGTTGACCAAGTTCAATGCTCAGGACAATATACTTGGGCTTTCAAAGTCTTCCAATGCAAATAGAAAGTATCTTTTGAGTCCCTATGTTGATACTGAGGGCCATTCTGGCAAATTGACCCGAACTCCCGATTCGATTGCGACGTTGTTCCGGTTTTTGTTTGATCCATTGGGAAAGAACATGGTTTACGGGTGTTTAAAAGAACCGTTTGTGCGATCCAAGCTTGCACCAGATCAAGACGAGACCATTGAGCAGTTTTTGACCAGACGGTTCAGCAAGTCAATTTCGGATAACGTGGTGAGTGCTGTTCTACATGGAATCTATGCTGGAGATGTTGGCAAGCTGAGTGTTCGGAGTGTGATGCCAAGTCTGGTGGATATCGAGGCACGTCATGGGTCGATTGTTTGGTATTTTCTATCACAAATGTTCAAGAGAAAAACCGACAAAACCATCCAATTGGACGAGAAGGTGAAGCTTTACACAAAAATATTCAAGCCGTCTTTTGATTTGCAGAAAACGGCAAAATTTCTGCGCGAGTTTCCGGTGTTGATGATGCGGGATGGATTGGAAAGTGTGCCAAAACTGATCGAGGAGAATCTTCCGGAAAATGTGGTAGTGCATTACAACGAGGGAGTAACTGGTATCGTGCAGAAAGATGGACAATTGGAACTGACAACAAGCTCAAATAAAAAAATGATGATGGATCATATTAGAAGTACTATCAACACTCATCATTTTGCAGAGGTATTAGAGGACGATGAGTTGAGCCCCCACTTGCGGCAAATTAAATATGCAAGTGTGGTTTTGGCAAACGTCTATATCCCCCACTATAGAATTCTTTCGACTCCAGGTTTTGGGTTTTTGGTGCCTAAATCCATGCTGGATGAAACACAGTTACTTGGAGTGATTTTCGACTCCGAGATCGAGCAGAACTCCAGACGGCTATTTTTTTATAGTGACGTCAGTCAAATATTAATGTCGGAGACCGAAAAAGGATCTGACAAAATTGCAGCCATTTCCAAAGAAGTTGCCAACAGGGGTGCCGTGATAACCAACTCTTATACCAAGGTGACGTTAATTTTGGGCGGCCACCAATTCCACAGCACGGCCGATCTGCCTTCAAAGTCGCGGGTCAACAAGGTTGTGCAGGACGTTTTGTTGAGCAAGCTCCATATCGACCTGGACAAATGTAAGGCTGCGGAAGTTTGCGAGATCGAATACTGTGTGGATGCTATTCCGCAGTTCACGGTCGATTATGGCACGCACAAGCAAGCATGCAGACGAATCGCCGACCAGAAGTATGGGTCACAGATTTCTTTTGGCGGCATGGCATTGGCTGATGGTGTTGGGGTGCCGGACTGCATAATGAATGCATTCACAGATGCATACAAATTGGGCAAATCCGAAACCACCGTAGCCTAAATACTCCGTGTCTTCGGAGTAGGAAATTCGATGACGGGGTTTTTCTTCAAAATCCGACCCAGCGCAAGAATACCCCAGATAGCAGACCCTAAGTTTTTTTGCCGGGCAAACCCCAATCCCCAGATTTTAACCCTATGTGGGTACGGAGGAGTTGGGGGTTCCGGATCCGGAGAATATGGTCTTTATAGACACAGGTATATACAAGCCTAGATACACATGCAAATAACTGAAAAATACACGCTTGTGGTGCCCTGACAGGACGATGCCTTGCTGCCTATTTGTCCTGTTCTGCTGTAGGAGTCCGATATTTTTTTTTTATCCTCGGCACCCTCAGCTGCATCATGTATGGGGCAGAAGGGGGTCACGGCCGGCAGGTGGCACGGGGTGGTGTGGTGGCCTACTACGCAACGCAACAAAAAAAAAAAAATTCCACCCGGCATTGTGCCGCAGACTACTCGGCCTACCTATCAATTTTAAAAAATTGTGAGTAGAATTTCTAATCTTATTGGAAAAAAGGCAAAAATTATCCATAAACACCCTTGTGTATTGACACGTTGCTGTTCAGCAGACTGCAAAACACCATGTCTGACGAGGTGATATCGCTTTCGTCGCAGTTTGGCTTTGACTCGGGGTTGGACGAGCGTCAGCTATCTCACCACCAGTTATTCGATCTTGACCCGGGCCAAGACCAAGACCAGGACCAAGACCAAGACCAGGACCCAGACCAAGACCAGGATCTCAACTTGGACGAGGACGAGGATGAAAGCATTGATTACTTGTCTGAACAGGTCCCCATCCCTAAAAAGTCTGCCTTGATCAAAACAGACAAACCCCGGCCACACGTTTGTCCAACGTGCACCAGGGCTTTTGCTCGACTCGAACACTTGAAACGACACGAACGCTCGCATACCAATGAGAAGCCGTTCCAATGCGCTGCTTGTGGCCGGTGTTTTGCTCGAAGAGACCTTGTTCTGCGTCACCAGCAGAAACTTCATTCGACACTTTCAACCAACAACAGAGCCAAGGCTCCTCGCAAGGGAAGAGCACCAAGGGTTCTTCCTAAGGATGGCGAGGTGGTGAGCGATTATTTAAATGATAACATCAACATTGTACGCAACAACACGAATGCCCAGTTACCTTTACCAACTTCCAGAACGAGTCCTGGTTCAGGTAATGAGGCCAGTCCTAATGGTCAATATACACTCACCAGCCACGCTACTCCACATTCATTTTCGTCCTCTTCGGCTTCTTCCAGCACGCATTTTGTGTCTCCCCGCAGCCATTCGCGCACTATTTCAGGGGCTGCCGCAGTCGCGGCCTCAGCTGCGCCACACGACGACACGGCTGCGTCGGTGTCGGGCGAAAGCGCCCGCAGCACTCCTCAGGCAGCACGCACCACACACAGAGACCATCGCCATGCTTCTTTCTCAGCAGCAACAGCCTCCTCATACACAGGAATTCCTGGCCATCAACCGTCAGACTCGCCTCAACAGGTGAGATTCTCGTCACCACAAACCAAGCCGGAACATTCCGATTTTGCCTACTTTGATCTTGACAACCTCGATCTACCAAGCCTATCCAACTTCACCGAACTCGGAATCCAACCAAGCTCGCTTTTCTCAACCAAATTCTTCACCCCGGAAAGCTCAGTGCTCAGCAACGGCTCGCACAACAGCCCAGAAAAGAAACCGGCTGCGAAAAATGAACCTGAAGACTGGCTCACAGAGTTCATCAATGCGCCTGTCGAGACAGAGTTTCCAGCCGTTTCCAATCATATTGGCTTCACCGACTCGCCAGCCACCAACACGTCCAACCCGTCGCCTGGCTCAAACGATTCGCCAACTAATGATTTGTCCCAGTTCTTTAGATCCCGACAAATCGACCTGTTCAAACATATCTCTGTGTCTCAGTCTCAACAACAACCAACTGTTCCAGGCCGTTGTTCCGAGAAAGTCCGCACTCATATCATGAATAAGTACAGTCTTAAGGCGTCACAATTTCCATTGCTTGACGACCTCAACCATTATTTGGCATTGTACGAGATCGAGTTCAACAAATACTTTCCATTTGTGCACATTCCGACACTCAACGTCGAGGAGGATCTTGAACAGGTTCCGCTATTGCTGTCGATGGCTGCCATTGGAGCCTTGTACTCGTTCCATGCCCGTAACTCGTCCTCGTTGTTCAACTTTTCCCGGTTTTTGATCCATAATTTCATGGAAATGCAACTGTCTCAGAACAGATTCAATGAGGTTCCTTTGCACATCACACAAGCCCTTTTGCTCCACATGTTTCTTGGCATGTTCCATAACGATCCAGAGGTTACCAAGCTCACAGCAAGGCAATTGACCTCGTTGGTGTCGTTGGTGCGCACAACTCGTCTGGACGTGCCATTGGAGACTCTCGAGTTGCCTCCAGCAGTGTCGGGAGAGCTTCGACAGGGCTCCGGCGAGCTCCGCAAGTGCCATCAATACTTTGTGCATGCACAGTCCCGAATCCGGACCGTTCATTGTCTACACTATCTATGTGTGTTGTTTGGCTCGCTAATTGGAATGCCTATCGAGCTTAATGCTCAAGACATCCGATGCGGATCTCCATGTCACATTGAAGAACTTTGGACCACTCGATTAGACACTGAATGGTTATCGGTATTGGAACAGCACAAATTGGTGGTGGATTCCAAATTCAACTTGATCCAACTCAGTAACGGATCCAATTCGTACAGAGACCTTTGGCGCGATCTCAACAACCATACACTTGACAAGGAAATAGGTTTCCGGTGTCTACTTTCCTTATTGATGTCTCTAAATGGTAGCATTCATCATCATCGACTCAGTATGGATACAACGGTGAAATCCGAAGGAGCAACCATTGCAGAATGGAGATTGGAAATCCGACCACATATCGAATCGGTGATCAAATCTTGGGAAAGCTGTTTCATTCGTAATGGTGGACCTATTGTTCCTCGTGGCCAGAATTTGCACACAATCAGCCAAAGTGCAGTTCTCAAGTTGATTCTGCCACTTCTTTCGTTTGCAAAGATTCGCAAATGTGTTTTCGTGTCGCCAATTCTGAAAAAAGTGTGGCATAGAGATTGGGATGGAATGAACGCCGAAATCAAAAACGTCACTAATGACCCTGAGGCTTTACGCGATTCGATCAGTTATTGTCTGGACATCATCAACCTTTGGGTCGAGATTATTTCCATTACAAACGATGCCGAGAAAACGTCGGTAAGAACACCAATCTTCTTCCTCACCTGTCTGTTCACATCAACTTTACTCATTTCCGAATACCTCTATACCACCGAGGAATGGGCCATCAACCATCTGTCTTACCCAGACCGGTTTTCACATCTGACCACGGCAGACAGAGTCCTGTGGCTCAGAACAGAAACCATCTTCAAAAAAGTGGAGAAAAACCTGCTTCCAAAAGGTTCAAATAACTCGTCATACTCGGAATTTCTTCGGATTCAGGCCAACGGTGCGCTGGACGTGGATACTCTCGATGACGAAATTGCTAGACTTGCTCTGGAACCAGGAGATTTACGGCCAATTGCCCAGATCATGATTAGTGCCAGACTCAGTTCCAGATGCCTATCCTTGGGAGTCCGAATCCTAGCCGATGCTCCTGTCTGGCCAATAGCCCTTGTGTTTGCCGAGGCTCTCAAGGCCCGCGCCACGGCCATCCACCATAACCAGTCCAAATTCAGTCCGGGCTCGGCCAGAGACGGGATGTAGCTGTGCTATCACTCGGCTTATTTATTTTTACCCTCCACTTTGCTACATCATCTTTTCTTTTCCTGTTACTGTTCAGTTGTTATTTGATACAATTAGATAGGGCCATGTTAGTCAAAAGTCAATGTAGGTTGTAGCTGTTAGTACATCCATCCGTACACCACTCGGTGAGCCGTTTTTTTGTGGCAGTGCATTTTTTTTTTTTTTTTTAGGGTTCCTTTTTTCTTTTCACAGTCCTCCTTCAGTCCTCTTTTCTCTCCAGATCGGATGTTCCGCTGGTTAGGTCTATTCAGAAGATCAATCATGACTAAAGAAACAGAATTACAGAAACTGACCGGCCGCCAGTTTTACAAAAAAATTGGAAGTCCCCGCAAAATCGTGGCTCCAATGGTGGACGGTTCCGAACTCGCCTGGAGAAGACTTTCTAGAAAATACGGTGCAGATCTATGTTATTCGCCAATGTTGCACTCGAGGCTGTTTGCCACTGATCAGAAGTATCGTGAGAACATGTTTGGACCAATGGATGGTGATGAAGAAGTTGATCGGCCATTGATTGTTCAATTTTGTGCAAATGATCCTCAATATTTATTAGAAGCTGCCAAACATGTGGAGGATCGGTGTGATGCAGTGGACTTGAATTTGGGATGTCCACAGGGAATTGCCCGTAAAGGTCATTATGGTTCGTTTTTGATGGAAGATTGGGACTTGGTTTATCGTCTGATCAATACGTTACATTTGAACTTGAAGGTGCCGGTCACGGCCAAGATCCGGGTTTATGACGACTGGACCAAGAGTTTGGAGTATGCACGGATGTGTTTAGATGCTGGTGCTCAGTTTCTCACTGTTCATGGACGTACGCGCGAGATGAAGGGCCAGAAGACAGGTCTTGCTAATTGGAAGTTGGTGAAGTATTTGAGAGACAATCTTCCACAAGACACGGTGTTTTTCTCGAACGGTAACATATTGTATTCAGAAGACATTGATCGTAACTTTGAGCAGGTTGGTTGCGATGCAGTGATGTCTGCCGAGACTAATTTGACCAATCCTGGAATTTTCTGGACTGAGAACGATGATAAGGAGAAACAGTTTCCTCGAGTGGATCGGTTTGTTCGGGAGTATTATGAAATAGCCAAAACTTGCGAAGGCGGTGAGTCGAAACGGTGCTTCAAGACGCATTTATTCAAGGCTTTAAAGAGTTTCCTTCCGGTCCATACTGAGGTTCGTTCTGAGATTGCGAAGTTGACCAAGAGTTCGTCGTGGGACGAGGTTGAGAAGATAGTTGAGATGGTGGAGAAGATTGTGGGTGATATTTTTGCCAAGGAAGATATAGAGCAATTGGATTCGATTGAAATTGGTGACTTGGAGGAATGGGGAGGTCGATACAGACGTGTTCCTTATTGGCGACTTCAGCCATTTTTCCGCAAGGTGGATGGTGTTGATGGCAAGGATGTTGCTCGTGAGTCGTTGAAGAGGACTTTGGAAAGTGAAGTTGAATCGGAAGAGCTCAAGAAGGTTTGCGTTTAAAGAATAACGTCGGTGCTCCCCGACGGCGATCTCCGCGACGATTTTAAAATTTTCCAGTCGGAAAAAAATCACTGAAGAAGAATAGATATTTTATATTAATGAGACGAGCTAATCACCCTGTAAATAGATATGTGGACATGGACACGGATCGGATCAGTGCGACGGATATCTTCGCAAAACATTTCGCGAAGTGTGAGTGAGCTGTTGGACCGTCATGGGATTCCAATTCGTCAGGAAGAATTTGTTAAGGATGTAGAGGAGCCGGTGATTGAGCATTTGAGACGGCGAAGTTTAGTGGAAACTTGTGTGAACGAAGAAAGTCTTTCTCGAGAGGCCAAGACCAGGGCAATGGGATTATATTGTGGAGCAGATCCCACCGCACAGAGTCTCCATCTTGGAAATTTGTTACCATTGATGGTGCTATTACATTTCAATTTGCGTGGACATAATGTGACTGCGTTGGTTGGAGGAGCCACTGGAGCCGTTGGAGATCCATCCGGACGAACTAAAGAACGTGATGAGATGTCGAACCAGACACGGTCCGAGAATGTGAGTCGGATTGGACGACAATTCGACCGGTTTTTCAAAAACGGTCAGGATTATTCTATGAGTAGAAATATTTTTTTTGATAGAAGTCGGTTTGGCAGAGTGGAAATCCGCAACAATCATGATTGGTGGAAAGATATGCGAATGTTGGACTTTCTGGCCACTTATGGAAAACATATACGGGTGAATCAAATGCTTGCACGCGATTCGGTGAAAAGTCGATTGGGATCTGAACATGGAATTGGATTCAACGAGTTCACGTATCAAATATTGCAAGCGTTTGACTTCTATCATCTGAACCGCCATCACCAAGTGGACATCCAGGTGGGAGGAAACGATCAATATGGAAATATAGTTGCTGGAGTGGATTTGATAGGTCGTTTACAGAGGCAGGCAGCAGATGGTGGCCGGAAAAAAAATACCTATGGAGTGACAGTTCCACTTTTGACGACAGCCAGTGGAGCCAAATTTGGCAAAAGTGCTGGAAATGCTGTATTCATCGACAAAACATTCACTCCTTCCTTCCAAATGTATCAGTTCATGTACAATACGGTTGATGAAGATCTTCAAAGATTCATGTACAAATTTTCAATGCTACCTTTGGGACTGATTGACCGGATCTTGCAATTCCATGAAAACAATCGCAAATTACGATTGGGCCAAACTATTCTTGCTATGGAGATCTGTGATTTGATCCATGGTGACGGTGAAGGAATGAACAACTTTGTTGTTAGCGAGATATTATATAGCAAAAATTTGGATCTGACTGGATTCTCGGCCAACCAGATTCTCGATGCGTTCCAACAACAAAATGCTGTTCATAATGTTTCCAGAACTTTATTGGACACCATCAGTGTTGGAAGTTTACTTTGCGATGTGCTCAAGGGCTCGAAGTCCAGATCCGAGCTTCGAAGATTGTTCAATTCTGGCTCTATTTCTGTTGGTCCGTCCAAGACGAATAAAGTGCGGTCGTTCGACGCGCCGATCGACCGCAAACTATTAGTCGAAGACAAGTTGCTGCTGCTTCGAGTTGGCAAACAATACCATGTTATTGCTGTGGAGAACGAAAACTAACCACTTCCCTTGCTATGACGAAACAATTTCATGCTGATCCATGAGATCACACACCAGATCCATAGAACCACAAAATTTAATGCAAAAACGTAGATATAATAGTTGTTGACAATCCGATTTCCATCAGAATCTAACACATTGTATTGTTCTGTCACACGCCATAACCAAGTGTCTGCCAGAAATCGTTCCCAGACACCAAAAACACCACCCATGCTCACCAAAAACACCGTCATGCTCAAGCCCAAGATCGCGTATCCGTACAATTGCAAGTCTGGTCCGTTGGTTTCGGCAGCAGAAACTGCAGCCACTTGCTCTTTATAATGGACTGAGTGGGTATTTCTGTGTTTGAGCGTACGTCGTCCCAAAGTCATTGGATTAGAGTGGAAATAAATAGATTGTTGAATGGAAAAGGTATGTAATTTTTTTTCTCGCTTTTATATTTTTCGCATCGAATCGCAATCATCTCTTATATCAAGTCAGTTGGTTGTGCCAATGCTGTCAAAATCCATCAAAGATTGTTACGCGTCGCATCGACGTGACCAGATCAAAACACTCATCACCCAAGTTAACACGCCTCACACCAGGAATGTGTTGAAAACCAACTCGTTTGCCCGGCAATTGGTTGGACTTTCGAGTCTCATGGATCGATATAATGACGTGAGGGCGCAAGAATTGGCATTAGAAATTGTTGTGGAGTCTGGCGTATACGAACGACTCGACAAAATTGCATCAGATGAACAACTTGGATACACCGACCTGTTGGTTAGAGAGGTGTTAAGATGGTTCAAACAGGACTTTTTCCGCTGGGTCGACCGGCCAGATTGTCCTGGCTGCTCGAATTCAGACCAATCACAACTACAGCCAATGCCAGCTATAAGACCTTCTTCCCAAGAACATCTGGCCGGAAAAGCCTCCATTGTGGAAAGATATCGATGTCTTAAATGCCAACAGATTGTCGAGTTCCCCAGATATAACGACACCGCCACCCTGCTGCGCCACCGAAGGGGCCGTTGTGGCGAGTGGAATAATTGTTTCATTCAGATTCTTGTTGCTTTGGGTGTTCAAACAAGATACGTTTGGAACGCGGAGGATCATGTTTGGTGCGAGTACTTCTCTCAAAAAATGAACCGTTGGATTCATCTAGACTCGTGTGAAAACCAATGCGACAACCCAATGCTCTATTCTCAAGGTTGGGGCAAGAAAATGTCCTATGTATTTGCCATCACAACCTCCTACGTGGCTGATGTTTCGGCCAAATATATAGATCCGGCTCGTCAACTTCCTCGCAGTCGTATTTTAGAAAAAGATCTAGCAGATTGTCTGGCATTGCTTAATCTGTCTAAATTTTCCAAGATCACAGAAACAGATCGACTATTGTGCACTCTTGCCGACTTTGTCAACGATTATAAACAACGCACAGGCAAGCAAAAGTATACATCTACATTTTCAGCAACCCTTCCTCGTCAAAGTGGATCTGTCGAATGGACAAAACAACGTGGAGAAGATGGCACTTAAAGACCCCGGCTTCAAGGCTGTGCAGAGAAAGAAAAATACGCTTACATAATTTTGAAATAAATTTTTTTTTCCTCTTTGAAATTTTTTTATAGAGCCATAACAAAGAAAAGTTCTCTTGAGCTAAGATAATTCCAATCATTTGACATTGTGAAAACTTGGAACTTTGTTGAAAGAACCACATAACTATTAGAGGACTATTAAGAATAGGTTTGGTTGTTTTTCAAGCGTACAAGTAGATTGAGGACCGAGAAAATGAGTGCCAATGATCATTGTCTTTTGATAGATTTTCAGACATATGTCAGGTTGTACCGGCAGGTTCAACAGGCATACGATAAGCGGGCTATTTCAGACCCGTATTTATATGATAGGTCGATTTCCAATGCGGAGAATCTGTCTAAAATGGCAGTGGCGTTGTTAGAAGACGAAAGCATAGGATGTTATATGATCTCTTGCAGACCTCTAATTGTGGAACTGGCTGCACGGATCATCAGCAACGATCATCTGGAGACTCTCTTTTGTGGGCGGAAACATATAAAAATTGAGGTTTCCGGTTCGATTGTGCTGAATTGTCTGGCCAAGATGGCCACAGATGCCAAGGAAATCCTGGTTTTGGTGGACTATTTCATTTCCAAGAAACATTTTTTCTCACAGCTACAAGATAAACTAGCCATTGTTGGACAGGGTGAACTACAAATGATTCTTCTGGCTTTCTACAGGCTTTTGAGTACCGATCGACAAAAATTCCACAAATATGTAGATCCTGCTTTATTGCACAAGATTCTTAGCATGGACGATGTTTCTGCCACCAACAAATATCTTTCGATCCAGATTCTTTCAGTTTATCTGTTTCTCTCGGAAAAGGTGACTCTCGACATGGTGGATTTGCATGTCAACCGGACAGATCTTTGCGAAACTTATGAAGGAGATCGCAATGTTTCGTATCAATATCTACCTTTATTGGAAGCACAAAGATTGACAAACATGAAAAGATTCGAGTCATTACAACCATCGAAAGCCATTTCCCAATACACTGTGGCATTTTTACAAACAGATTTATCATCTGGAGCCAGTTTGGTTGCTGGAGTGCTAATTCCTAGCTTGGCTTCGTTGAAAAACCCAGGAATTGCTGGAGTGCGAGTGAACTCAGAGTATGTTTCGATTGAAAAATCTCACGAATCGCTGAGAAAATTAGCATTACACATACAAAGATCGGAACCGGTGCTGTTGGTTGGAAAGTCTGGGTCTGGAAAGACGTTTTTGATCAATGAGGTTTCAAAATTGTTGCATATGGATTCAAACAGAATGGTCAAGATCCATTTGAACCAGCAGACAGATTCAAAACTGTTGTTGGGGACGTATTCTTCGGGTACAAAACCTGGTACTTTTGAGTGGAAAAACGGAGTTTTAACAACAGCAGTGAAAGAAGGAAGATGGGTGTTAGTCGAAGATATTGATAAGGCTCCTTATGAAGTTCTTTCCATTCTTCTAAGTTTATTGGAAAAACGAGAACTCACGATTCCATCCAGAGGTGAAGTGATCAAAGCAGAAAATGGATTCCAATTGATTTCGACAATTCGGACCCAACATGATGCCCGCAAAAGAACTCTTCCTGATATGATTGGCATGAGACTCTGGAATCCTGTCGAGCTGGAAGAACTCGATCCAGCCGAGCTGAAAACCATTTTGAGTCACAAATTCCCACTGCTAAATAACTTCATCAAATTGTTCATCCAATGTTTCCTCAACGTGAGAGAAATCTATAACTCTCGTAAGTTCATCTCAATGAATAGAGGCTCTCAGCCAAGAGCCATCTCGATCCGCGATCTCATGAAGTTGTGTCGTCGATGCCACAAGATTCTGACCGACGCACATGTTCTCACGTCTAGCGACCTTCTTAAGGACGAAGTTTACGACCTCATTTTCCAAGAAACCGTTGATTGTTTTACCAGCTCGATTGTCGAGAAACAACCAATCGAATTGGTTGTCCGTGAAATTGGTAACTGTCTTGAGGTGCCCACATCACGTGCCCTTGTCCATCTGACCAGACATGTGCCGTCGTTTGAGGTGTTTGACAATTCGGTCACAATTGGACGTTCGAATTTACAAAAGAAAGTTCTTCCTGGCCTGCGGTCATCGACTCGCACGTCGATATCGTCCTCGTTTGCCAAAACCAACCATTGTTTACGGTTGATGGAAAAAATAGCTGTTGGGGTTTCTCTTTGCGAGCCGTTGCTTCTGGTTGGAGAAACAGGTACTGGTAAAACGACAATCGTCCAGGAAGTGGCTAAGTTGTTGAACAAGAAATTGACAGTGATCAACGTGTCGCAACAAACAGAGGTTGGGGATCTTTTGGGAGGTTTCAAACCGGTCAGCACCAAATCGTTGGCAATTCCAATCCAAGAGGATTTCGAGGAATTGTTTCATCGGTCGTTTTCGGCAAAGAAAAATGAACAATTTCTCAAGTTGTTGGCTCGTTTGTTCAACAAATCTCAATGGAAAGGTGTGGTTAAATTGTGGAAAGAAGCCTATAAGATGGCCGAAAGTTTGTATGGACGCAACGCCGAGACTTCTGAGGACTCGACCAAGAAACGGAAACTCAATGAAGATGATAGATCTTTGTTGATGGATGAGTGGAAACGGCTATTTTCTCGGGCTGTTGATTTTGAAAAACAGGCCAATAATGCTGACAAGTCACTAGTTTTCCAATTTATTGAGGGCTCGTTGGTGCAAGCTGTTCGTAATGGAGATTGGTTATTGTTAGACGAGATGAATCTAGCCACTCCGGAGACTCTCGATAGTATTTCTGAGCTGTTGAACGAGGATGCTTCTCAACGAAGCGTGCTTTTATCGGAAAAGGGTGATGTCGAGAGTATCCGGTCGCACCCCGAGTTTCGGTTATTTGGATGCATGAATCCGGCCACCGATGTGGGAAAGAAAGAGCTTCCGGAGGGCCTTCGGTCACGGTTTTCCGAAATATATGTTCATTCGCCCGATCAAGACGTTTCCGACTTATTGATGATCATTGATAGTTACATTGGTCGTTACTCGTTATCAGACGAATGGGTTGGAAACGACGTTGCCGAACTATATCTTGCGGCCAAGCGGCTTGCAGATTCTAATGAAATTGTCGACGGAGCCAATCAAAAACCACATTTCAGTATCAGAACTCTCACCAGAACACTACAATATGCCACTGGAATATTATCGATTTACGGTCTTAGACGCTCGTTATACGAAGGATTTTGCATGTCGTTTCTTACATTATTGGATCAAGCTTCAGAAGCCAAACTACGGCCCGAAATCGAAAAACATACCATCGATCGACTACGCAACTCACGCTCAGTGCTGTCGCAAATCCCGGCAGACCCTTCAACACCAACTGAACAATATGTCCAGTTTAAACACTATTGGATGCGCCGCGGAGCCCTCGAGCCCGAAAACCAGCCACAATATATTATGACGCCGTTTGTGGAGAAGAATCTGATGAACTTGGTCCGTGCTACCAGCGGCCGGAGATTCCCAGTGCTAATTCAGGGTCCTACTTCTGCCGGAAAAACATCGATGATCCAGTATTTGGCTAAAATAACAGGACACTCGTTTGTGAGGATCAACAACCATGAACATACCGATTTGCAAGAGTACTTAGGAACGTATGTCTCAGACGATACTGGAAAATTGGTGTTCCGTGAAGGTGTTCTTGTGGACGCCCTTCGTCGTGGACATTGGATTGTGCTAGACGAGTTGAATTTGGCTCCAACAGACGTTTTGGAGGCACTTAATAGATTGCTTGATGATAACAGAGAATTGTTTATTCCTGAAACTCAAGAAGTTGTCCGTCCACATCCGGACTTTATGTTGTTTGCGACCCAGAATCCACCAGGATTGTACGGAGGAAGAAAAGTTCTCTCCAAGGCATTCCGTAACCGGTTTCTCGAGCTCCATTTTGACGATATTCCTCAAGATGAGTTGGAGATCATTCTGCGTGAAAGATGTCAAATTGCTCCATCTTATGCCAGCAAAATCGTGGCCGTTTACAAGGAATTGTCTGTTCAACGGCAATCGACACGGTTGTTCGAAAAGAAACATTCATTTGCCACGCTAAGAGACTTGTTTAGATGGGCGTTGCGTGATGCTGTTGGTTACGAACAATTGGCTGCTAATGGGTACATGTTACTGGCAGAGCGGGTGCGTAGACCCGAGGAGAAACTCGTGGTGAAACATGCACTCGAGAAAGTGATGCGTGTGAAGTTGGATATTGATGAGCACTACCGTTCATTAGAAGTCCCAGGATTATTAGAAATGGACAATTCGATTGTGTGGACTAAGGCGATGCGTCGATTGGCTGTGTTGGTTGCCACTGCCGTGAAACATCGCGAACCATTATTGTTAGTGGGAGAAACCGGTTGTGGAAAGACAACAATTTGCCAGGTTTTAGCTAAGTTCTTAAACCAGCAATTGGTGGTGGTCAATGCTCATCAGAATACAGAAACTGGAGATTTGTTGGGCTCGCAACGTCCTGTTAGAAACAGAGACGCCACACGTTTGGAACTGTTGGAAAGAATTGGAGCTTTGTTGGTAGCACACGGCTGTGCAGCTGCAGCCTGCGGCTCAATCGAGGATCATATCCGTGCATATGAACGGCTCCGTGGCAGTGAGGCCGGAGTTGCTCCAGAAGAATGTGCAATCATCGACGATTTGATTGCACGTAGCAGGACTTTGTTTGAATGGAGTGACGGTCCATTGGTTGGAGCTATGAAAAACGGTAATTTTTTCTTGCTTGATGAGATTTCACTTGCAGATGATTCGGTTTTAGAGCGGTTGAACTCGGTGTTGGAACCGGAACGGAGTTTGTTGCTTGCCGAAAAGGGCTCGCAAGATGCCTTCGTGGTGGCTCATGACGGATTCCAATTCTTGGCCACGATGAATCCTGGTGGAGATTATGGAAAGAAGGAGTTATCCCCTGCTTTGCGTAATCGGTTTACTGAGGTTTGGGTTCCATCCATGGACGATTTCGACGATGTTCGACAGATTGTGGCTGCAGGGCTTGAGACTTCCAGTCTAGTTGATGCTATTGTAGAGTTTTCACAATGGTATGCTTTGAGACTTGGTAATGGTTCGGCTACCAACGGAGTGATTTCCTTGAGAGACATATTGGCATGGGTTTCGTTTGTCAACACAACAATTCGTTCTGGCATTGAACCGGCACACGCATTGCTTCATGGAGCATGTATGGTATTTATTGACTCATTGGGAACCAATAACACTGCTTTTCTAGCCGACAACGAACAGAAATTGCGGGCATTGAAACTCGAATTTGTCGACCAGCTGTCGACATTTTGTGGTGTCTACCTGCGTGGAGCTTATGATACACAGCACACTGTTGATGTGAGTTCTAACTGGCTTTCCTGTGGCGGATTCAAGATTCAAAGAAGTGCAGATGCCCCTGTTTCTGCTTCATTCAATCTTCAGGCTCCTACCACGGCATCCAATGCAATGCGCGTGGTCCGTGCAATGCAAGTCCATAAACCAATTTTACTGGAAGGCAGTCCCGGTGTGGGCAAAACGAGTCTGGTTGCTGCTTTGGCAGCTGCAGCTGGAAAACCTCTTACAAGAATCAATCTTTCGGAACAGACCGATTTGATCGATCTGTTTGGATCGGATGCTCCTGTTGATGATGGCGAGGCCGGAGAGTTCAGATGGAGAGACGCTCCATTTTTGCGTGCCATGAAACATGGAGAATGGGTGCTACTTGATGAAATGAACTTGGCTTCTCAATCAGTTTTGGAAGGTTTGAATGCATGTCTCGATCACCGTGGAGAAGCATACATTCCTGAACTTGACCGCACGTTTGGTAGTCATCCGGATTTCTTAGTTTTTGCTGCTCAGAATCCACAACATCAAGGTGGTGGTAGAAAAGGTCTACCAAAATCGTTTGTTAATCGGTTCACAGTTGTTTATGTCGATATGTTGACGGAGAAAGATTTGTTACTTATTGCACAACATCTATATCCATCTTTAGGTTCTGACACTTGCAACAAGATGATTCGGTTTATGTCACAGTTGGAACAACAAGTGGTGATTTCACGCACTTGGGGGGCTTCTGGAGGACCTTGGGAATTCAATCTCAGAGACACATTGAGATGGTTATCGTTGATGGCTGCTCCAGGATTAGTTGGTCATACTAATGCCTCCGATTTTTTTGAAATGGTGGTCCAACAAAGATTCAGAACCTCACTTGATAGATCTCGTGCTCTCGAGTTGTTTGAACAGGTCTTTGGTTCCAGGTCGGCTACCAGTCCATACTACCGGCTGACCACAGATCACGTGCAATGTTTAGCAGCAGTTCATCCTAGAAACGTGCTGAACCAGTATTTTGCCGGCACGGTATTGAACCCATTGCAATGTAACCAACCACAATTGGAGACATTGTTGCGTTGTGTTCAGAATCAATGGCCATTGATTCTTGTTGGTCCATCTGGGTCTGGAAAAACAGGATTGATCCGGTTTGCTTCCAGCGTTGTTGGTACCAAATTATACGAGTTCTCCATGAACAGTGATATTGATAGCATGGACATTCTTGGAGGATACGAACAGGATGATTTATCCCGGGAAATTGCGTCTTTTTGCGATGATTTGCGCACTATGTTGCTTGCTTTGTGTGCATTGAATCTTCGATTGGGTGGTGAGGATTCACACGCTTTGTCACACGCTCTTCAATTAGTTTCACGTCTGGCCACTGCCGATGTTTCAGCCGCAACTTTGGACGTGTTGGCCCCATCACTTGATGCTTTAAAATCATCAATGCGGACCAATGAGCAGTTCCAACAGCTATGTAACAGGTTCCAGGACTTGCATTCCAAAACGTTGCAAAGCAGCAGGATCAAGTTCCGTTGGTTTGACAGTTTGTTAGTGGAAGCTGTTGAAAAGGGATATTGGCTTGTTCTTGACAATGCGAACTTGTGTAGTCCGTCGGTGCTCGACAGACTCAATTCGTTATTGGAGACTGATGGAGCTCTGATCATCAACGAATGCACCGATTCGGATGGAAATCCACGTCATATTCGTCCACATGCAAACTTCAGGTTGTTTTTAACGGCAGATCCAAAATATGGAGAACTATCCAGGGCCATGCGTAACCGAGGCATCGAGATCTATCTCGATCCTTTGGTTGACCGTGCTACCACTTTTGATCGTACCATTTTGGACCAGAACGCAGTGAGTGGCTTACTCAGCTGCCGTGACTCCAAAACTGCACCTTTTGGAGTTCTCTTGGATTGTTTTGACTCTAAAGAGTCCATGGTTGATGCTCTTTCGTGTTCTCTTCCGGTGGACCTTGCATTATCACAGCTGGTATCTACTGTCGAAAACTCAAGCGAGTTTTCAAGCTCTCTGGCAGACTTTGTCCATCAACTGGACAACCGTTTCCAATTCTTCAAACAGCTCGGAGCCACCCAGAAAATAAGTGCCTTGTACTCTGGAAACATAGAATCTCAAACACAGGCACTTCATCCATTGCTCAACAGATATCTATTGGGTTCGATCGAGCTACCTTATGTTGATTCCGACGAGTGCAATTACTTCTTTGACGTGGTGGCCATGACATTTGAAGCTATTGAATTGATGAAACAGGTCCATAGCCGTGCAGAGAATGCCAAAACAACCCAGCTTTCCTACCTCGAACGGTCAGCAGCTCAATTCTATGGTCGCAACATCAAACATGCGCCTCGTCTCAAGATCTACCAGCTAGTGAAAACCATGTTGGATTTTGTCTACGAAGAGCTTTCCTCAGCACTGGAACTTGAAACTCTTTGGAAACAGGCTGGCCAATTCAAATTACTGTTTGAATTGTGTTTAATCTGGAGAAACCTCGTGGAAAATTGCCACGTCCAAAACGAATCCCGTATCAGCATCTACCAGCGTCACGTGATCACTTGGATCGACAGCTACCAAAATTTATTACCATCTTCAACAGCTCTCAAACGACTTAAAACAACAACACAGTCATTCGCCGAGCAATTGAGTCTGACCAGAGGTGTTTCGATGAACCTGATTTGGGAAAATTGCCGTGCAACCTACCCATCGTCTCAAGAAGCATGGAACAGATACCACCGATTGTTGGACACGGCAGCTCTATTCGACCGTGTTTGTGACGAACAATACTCAGAGAATTTTGGAATGGTAGCAGAATTGAAACGGGTGTTGTTATCGTTGTTTGATGAATGTGTTTCGGGACAGATCCAGAATGGTTTCGATACAATGATTGACGACCTTAACGTCAAGATCGGAGCATTACAAAAGATCTCCGAAACGTTTTTGCACCAAAGAACACATCCGCTACAAAGTTCGTTTGATCTCTTGCTCAATTTTGTTGACGTTAAAGCTTGTGCAGACGGGACTTCTATTGATATGAACAGCGACACTTTGAGGCTGGCATTGCAAGCGGGAAGGTCGACTGTCTCTTTAATCAAGCTGTCACAAGACGAATTGTTCAAACCATATCCAAGAGTGTTAGATTCCCTTTGGACTAATACTGGCGTGTCATTAGTTGGTGGATTGTTGAACCAACAATTGTTGGAGAATGTGACTACAGCTGGACTTGATCTGAAAACTGTTGCAGGTTCCAACATTGAGGAGTCGCTAATTGACTTTAAATTCTTACTTTCCATGTTGGTGAAAAAATCAGGAGCCGTTTTGACAAGCCAACTCGATTGTTTCCACGTGATTCTTGTCAGATGGATCGAACAAATATGCATTTCTCACGCGAACAGTATGGATTCTGAGTTAAGAAAACAGGCTTTGAAGTATACAGAGCAAGTTTTTGCCGACCACCTGGAAACTTCTGTGCTCAGTGAGTTCTGCTCTTTCATGAACGAGCATGGATTTGAATTTTTTGCTGAGATTTTCCAGATATTCTTTGCACCAGCGTTGATGGCAGTTAGAGATGACCATAAAAACCTGGGCAAGGCTTGGATTTTGGTTTCATGCGGCCTGATTCAATTGTACGTTCCAAATTTTGCCTATGATCCAGCTGTTGAAGACCATGTTTTGTACGACGATTATATGTCGTTGAAGAAACATATTGATGAATTGACTAGCTCGTGGCATAGACTGCGAGTTGTTGCATATGGAGACAGTAGACTTCATTTAGAGACCCTACTCCCACAGATCGATGCGACGGCAGCAGCTCCTAATAGGCCTCGAGTGTACCGGTCACAGCAGCCAATTGAACAATTATTTGAAGAATGGAGTGTTTATTTGGACTCTGCTAAAATCAACAATGTCGCATCATTGGCAGATCTTGCCAACACAATGCTGAATAAATCATCTCTTGAAACAAACAATCTACATCGTAATAGTGTCAGTTTTCTGGCCCGACTCCAACATGATTATTACGAATTTGCAGACCTCAATGACATTTTAGTCGGGTTTATTAACGGAATGCGGCTGGGATTGGATTTGAGCCAGGTCACATCACTCCCCAGTGTTCAAAAAGGTCTTTGGACTCTTGATCTTGCTGTGGTTTGTTCTCCGTCTAGAGTGATAGAACTGTATTCTCACTACAAGGAATCGCTACGGAGCTGTCCCGTTGCCGAAACTTTAGCAGAACAGGTTCTTATTTATTTGCTTCGATTGCTTTGGTTGCACAAGAATTGTGGTCTATGGACCTCAAATAGTGCAGAGTGTGCCAATCAGATGCTCATGACTTTGTATTATAGATGGAGTCTCAAACGACTCAAACAGGAAGAAGAACAATCATTGCAACAAGGCGTATTCAAATTCGACGACCCAACTGTCGACGCCGAAAAGGAGTTTCAACAGTTGTTCCCTGATGCTGAAGAACTGGTCGAACTTGATTCTGCAACATCCGGTTCCGAGTCCAATTGGATAGAAGTTTATCATGAACTGTGCGAGACTTATGTTCCAATGTTCATTGGAGACGGACGTACAGTGACGACTAGTGAGATGGTCGAGGAAGGTGTTCGTGCCAGCTCTATTTTATCCACGTTAGATGAGTCCAAAGAAACAAGCAATGGTCTTTCAAGCGTCGTTTTATGTGCCACCATCCACGAAACTTGCAAGTTAGTGGACCGGTTCGCAGTTACCGACGCGTCGACGACAACAAACGACAAGTCGATCGACTTCTACCGCGATTACAGCATGTCGGAGACTCGCAGAGCAGGCAAGTTGGTGATGGAAGTTCAATCGAGTGTCGAAGGTTTGTTACGTCAATGGCCCGAACATTCGACTTTACAACAGTTGTTCCGGATTTGTAACGAGTTTTTGGCTTTCCGGGCCGACACTGCGGTGTTTCGCCAACTGGCCAAGATCGAGCAAGTCTACACGTTTGTGGCCGAATGGGAGAAGTATGCTCATTCGGGAGTTTCTTTAAAGACTCATTTCGAGTCATTGGCTGGCTTGGTGGTTTCATGGCGTCAGTTGGAGCTTCGGTCGTGGAAACAGGTGCTGTTGAACGAGGATCGCAATGTTCAGAAGACCATGGGCCGGTGGTGGTTCCATCTATTTGAATGTGTGGTTGTTCCTGCTACCAGCGGGGAATCTGTGGATTTGACCCAGATGGTGGGAGCAGTCAATGTATTTGTGTCTCGAGCTAGCAAGGGCGACCTGGATCATCGATTGGCGTTGGTTCGTGCGTTTGCAGAACATGTTCGGATGCTTGAGGCTGATTCTCAAGTGTACGACAGTCTGATGAATGTGGTTGAATTCTTTACTCCATTTGCGTCTATAGTCGCTGAAAATGTAGCTGCTCAACGCAAGACACTTGACAAGCAGCTGAACGAGGTGATTTTGTTGGCCAGTTGGAAAGACATCAATATTGATGCTCTCAAACAGAGTTCTAGGCGGTCGCATCATGCCCTTTACAAATTGGTTCGCAAATATCGCGATTTGTTGAACGAGCCCGTGACAATGTTGATTGAAGCTGGATTATCTCTTTCCATCAAAAGCGTGGTCCCCCGAATTGAATTGTCAACAATGGATGTACAACTTTGTACAGAACGCGGCTTGTTGAAACAAGATTTGAACATGGTTCACCGCAACATGCAAATTTATTTGTCAGAGTTGGAAAATGAAACCATTGCACGGTTGGACGAATATTGTGAAGAGGTAGTGAGTGTGGCTGAACAGTTGCGCAAGGAAACTCCATCGGTGTTGACTGATGACAATAAAAAATTATGTGCTTCTCTCAAAACTCAGAAACGTAAGTTATTGAGTGATACTCTCAAAGAACTCCGTCGAATGGGACTCAAATTGCATGCAACAACAGCCACCCAAAGTTTGGTTTCGTCAACTACGGCAATTCTTGCCACTGCTCCGTCGTTACGTCGCAGTATCTTGGCAGGAATTGACAGTCATTTCTTCAGGTTGTTGGAACTCCTGCCAAGATTGCGGGCCAGTGTGAATGGTGTTCATGCCGACATTCCTGTGGCTGATGCTCAACGTGGTTTAGCAGCAGCAGAGAATTTGGTGGCTACCTTGGTGGCTGGCCGTCGCAAGATTGTCGAAGTTTCAGAACTTCGTTGTCGTGTTGAGCGTGTTATTTTGACATTGCGTGTTGTTTCTCGTGGATCTACAATTGTTGGTTCTTGTGCTTCGCTCAAGAGTGTTTCTCAGACAGCAACGGTTGTTTGTGAGGTGCTAGATTATTGTTTGATGGTTGCTGGTTCTGTATCAAAATTGACTGATGTTCCATGTGAAACAGGACTGTTTGTGCGTGCGCGCGAGTTCTTGGGTGCTGTTAAAGTTGAAGAATGTGACGTTTGTACCGAGAAAGAGACCCGTATTGTTGGTCAAGTGGTTGAATATTTGCAGCAATTACAAGCCGATTTGGCTGTTTGGTCTGTTGCACATCCATCTCTTGTATTCTTGGCCGATACGGTGACCCAAACGATTACCAGTCAGGTTCAAGAACTGGATATTGCTTCGTTGAAAGTGGACGAAACGGTTTCCGTTGATGATTTGCGTTCAAATCTGGGGCAGCTGTGCGGCTCGGTCCTTGTGGCTGTGCAGAAATTACGCCAGGCGCAGGAGCTGGTGCCAGTGTATACGCCTGACACCGATCTATGGTTGCAGGAAGGCCAGCGTCGTTTGGCCAAGTATGCGGATCTTTTGTATGGTGGTTCGTTGAAAAAACAGATGAAATGCACAGTTGAAATGTTGGGAAGAATGGCCGGCGATGACAGTGCTTCTGTGCGTGGTTTGGTGACCCAAGCTGTGGTTCTGTTGGAACATTATGAGAACGCAGTGAGTGTTGTTCTTGCGAAGTTACGGGACAACTATGTGGATGTTTGTCGTGGCTCGTTCAGTTTGAGTGTGTTGTTGTACAATATTGCAAAGGATGGATTCTGTTCGCCGGAGGGTGCTTCTGAAGAACAAGATACTGACCAGCAACAGACAGGCACTGGACTTGGAGATGGAGATGGAGCTACCAACAATTCGAAGGATGTTGGAGACGACGAGGATCTTTCGGAGTATGCTGAGCAGGCAAATGAGCAGCAGGACAAGAAGGAGGAGCAAGAGCAGGAGGAGAAAGATGATGCTGTTGAAATTGAAGGAGATATGAAAGGTGATTTGGAGGAGACTGGAGAGGATGAAGAGAAGCAAGATGGAGATGAGGAAGAGGAAGACGAGGAGGATTTGGATGAAGAAGTTGATGATATAGATGATTTGGATCCGAATGCTGTTGATGAGAAGATGTGGGATGAAGAGGCTAGCAGTTCGAAGGAGAAGGAGTCGGAGACGATGCCTGAAAATTCCAAAGGCGAGGAGATGGAAGGTCAAGAGGATGAGGGGGAGAAGAAAGGACCTGAAGGGCAGCAAGAAGGTGAAGAGGAAGCTGACGAAGAGGGAGAAGAGGAGGGAGAAGAGGAGGAGGATGTTGGAGAACAGGAAGATGAGGTTCGAAATGATGGAGACGATGCTATGGAGATGGATGCTCCAGAGACCGAGGCATTGGAGCTTGGAGATGATATTAATTTGGATGGAGAGGATGAGGAGGAAGGTGAAGAGGAAGGTGAAGAGGGAGAAGAAGAGGAGAAGATGGATGGAGAAGAGCAGGAGATGGACGGAGAAGAAGAAATTGAAGGAGGTGAAGGTGGAGAAGAGGAAGAAAATCAGGAGGAAGAAGGCGAGGAAGGTGAGGAAGACGTTGATGAAGGGTTACAAGATGGAGATGCTGAAGTTGATGAAGAGCAAAGTGAAGAGGAAAGAAGTGAAGATACTGCCATGGATGTGGATGAAGCAGAGAATGAAAATGGTTCCAAGGCTGCTGAGGCAGATGCTGTTGAAGGACTGGACGGAGACGATCAGGGCGCAGACGTGGATGAAGCCGCTGCACAGCAGAGTGCAGGTGTGGAGACCGAAGGTGCTGAGTCGACGGTGAAAGAGGAGCAGGATAATGTTGGTGCCAGTGGTGGTGGTGCAGAGGCTCCTAAGGAGGAGCAAGAGTCGGATGAGAAGGAAGAGACAGCTGTGCCAGAAACTTCGAGAGAAGATGCCTCGGCGTCTCTCAAGCAGCTAGGCGACTCTTTGAAAGAATTTTACAAACGTCGTCAAGAGATCAAGGAGTCGACGGATGATGATATGGTTGATCAGAAGGCCGGTGAACGACCAGACCAATTCCAACATTTGAATGGTGACAATGCCGAGAATGAGACACAGGCTCTTGGGGCCGCAAACCAGGATCAGATCCAAGGAGTTAACGACGAGATGGAGATTGACGAGGAACCGGAGCAAGAAAAGCAAGCAGAAGCCGATCAGGACTCAAAAGTGAAAGCCGAGCCAAAGGAGGACATCGTTGAAGATGTTGATGCAGCAGCAGCCGACATGGAAGGTTCTGGAGCTGCTGTTGAGCAGAAGCCAGACGTTGCAGGTGAACAAAGTATGGGAGCAGACCAAACTCCACATGATCAGGATAATGAATTGATGGATTTGGAAGAATCCAGTGATGAAGAGCTGGAAGAAGAGGAATCCGGCGAGCCAATTGAAGAGGTTGACAGAGCTTACGATGAGGCCATCGAATTATGGCAGAAGTCAGATGATGCCACCAGAGAACTTACTGCTGGTTTATGTGAACAATTAAGGTTGATTTTAGAACCAACTGTGGCTACTAAGCTAAAGGGAGATTACAAGACCGGAAAAAGACTCAACATGAAGAAGATCATTCCATATATTGCTTCTCAATTCCGCAAAGACAAGATTTGGATGCGTAGAACCAAACCAAGCAAACGACAATATCAAATTATGATTGCCGTGGACGATTCGAAATCGATGGCCGAGTCGAAGGCAGTGGAGATTGCTTTCCAATCGATTGCATTAGTTTGCAAATCGTTGACTCAACTCGAATCTGGTCAATTATCGGTGGTCAAATTTGGCCAAAACACTAAAATTATACATCCTTTCGACAAACAATTCACTGCCGACTGTGGAGTCTCGGTTTTCCAAAAATTTACCTTCCAACAGACTCGAACCGATGTCAAATTACTGGTCCAAAAATCACTCCAAGCGTTCCAACACGTTCGTGGAGCGGGAGATGCTGGATTATGGCAGTTGGAAATCATCTTGTCTGATGGAGTTTGCGAAAACCATCAAACTATCCAAAAGCTTGTGAGACAGGCTCGTGAAAACCGAGTCATGTTGGTGTTTGTCATTATTGACGGCATTGCCAACACCGAAAGTATCATGGAAATGAACCAGGTTAATTATGTTCCAGATGATAATGGTCAGCTCAAACTTAAGGTCGACAAATACTTGGATTCATTCCCATTCGAATTCTACGTTGTGGTCCACAATATAGAAGAACTTCCCGAGATGCTTGCCTCGATTCTACGTCAATACTTCACAGAATTGGCAAGTGAATAAACTATCCATAATATGTACATGCATCTACAACAATAGACAATTTTTTAGCTTCCAAAATTTTTTAGTCTTACGTAACTGTCCCCCATCTCTCCATCTCCTTCCATATTCAAAACCAAAACGCGCGTTCTCTTGCCGTTACTACACAACCGAAAAAAGTAGCCTTCTCGCTTTCGATTACCGCTAAAGAACCTGGCTCAACTCGCTAGTATCTAGATTGCCTAATTAGTCAACGCGGTCTTGAAAGCTGAGCATACCTTCATAAGCAGTGCCTACCGAAAAGATGTGGTTCAGATGCAAAATTTTCACTAGGCTATATAACCAGCACTAATCCACATCAGTGTGTCATTCGGGCGTTAGTTTCCATCACCATCCACAATGTCAAACTATAGAGAGTACCAACGAGTGCTCAAACTGTCTGTTTCAGACGAAAAAATAGCCGTCAACCATCCCACACAGACAGCCACTCCTCCATCATCGTCTGCGGAATCGTCTCCTAAACTAGGACCAACAACCCCTCCTCGTCATTCCCACCAGCACGATCTGATGCTCGCCAAGAAAAAGATCACAAGAACCAAAACCGGATGTTTCTGTTGCAGAAGAAGAAAGAAGAAGTGTGATGAGCTCAGGCCGTCGTGCTCCGGATGTGTCAGAAACATGCTCACTTGTGTCTATCCTACAGCCGATGAAATCAAAAAACCAAGATCCAGGTCGGCCGACTCGAATAGGAAACAATGTTCCAGTCCATCTGTGTCCCCATCAATGTCCGCTTTGCATTCCGATACCCATTACATCTCGCCGTTGTCGTCGCCAAAACTCAAGTCGTACGAGTATAAGACAACTTCATGTGCAACCGACGCCGATACCGTCGATTTTGCCAGATTACCTAAGCTGACGACGACGATTCCACAGTTTCCCAAATACCCAAAAGGAATCAGCATCCAGAGTCTTTTGAATTAATTACAAAGACATCCGTGTATGTATCTCATTTATGACAACTATATAGTGCAATATTATTAGTGAGCGAGTCTATCGAATGGAAAAGACAAAAAAATAAAATATTAAGCAGTAAGCGAATGCAATATATCTAGCTTCTGATGATTTTGCTTTTCTTCTTGTAATCTGCCAAACTGAACTTCTTGACAATCTTGGGCTTCTCCTCCTTCTCAACACCGCGGGGCTCCTCGCTGGAAGCCGCTTCCAATCTGTTTGGCGGCTCCTTGCCTGCCAATGGAATAGGAATAAATAGCAGTTCTTTCGTTTCGTTGTTGGTCTCCAGTTTCGCCGGTCTGTTGCATTCCTGTAAATATTTCTTGATGATTTGGTATTTGGGAGGCAGGGAGTCTGAATTGAGTGAAAGGCCCGAAGGTTCGTTCTCGAATACTGGCTCAGGATGGTCAGTCTTCGTCTCGTCCAAAGTCTTCGTCTCTGGCTTGTCCTGGATCTTTTCTGTTTGTCCCAACGAATATCTGATCACTTCATCTCTATGCCGTGATCTTTCTGCAAACGAACGATAAGTCTGTGTAGGAGTTGGCGAGATAAATAATGGGTTCTGTTTTCTGGTATTTCTTTGCAAGTATGCGGTAATCTTTTTTATCTTTCCAATCAAACAGTCAGTCGAATTAGCAGGACAACCGCAATCTGCCAGATCCAATATCGATTGGATCGAGTTGATCAGTTTGATTTTGGAATCCTGGCCCAAATCTTCGAATGATTTATTGGCTTCAATCAGTTTGATTGGATGCATAGAATCCCATTCCCATGGTAAAGTAAGCTCCTGATCCGGCTTGATTTCTTTCAAAGCACTCAACACAAATTTCACTTGATTATCACCAACAATCACTGTTTCAATCTGACAATTTGGATTGCACGATTTCCGCACAAACCTTGAAATGTTTCCTAATCCTCGTTGATCAATAGCCACAGGCAGACTTGGATGGAAAAAAACCTTTGGTTTGGGACAACCCAGTAGCCAGTACTGGTTCCATTTTTCTTCCATATAATTCTGTTTCAAGTCCACTTCTCCCACAATGTCACAGATCAATTGCGATTCACGAATCGTCTTGGAACTGACAAGACAAAGCTTTGAGAGTCCAGTGAACTTAGCTTTGGGGTTTTCCGGCACAGATTTCACCACCAGCCGCGCCTTATTCAGTAGCCTTGAGCTCAGATCTTCATCAGAACTATAAGTCTTGACCTGCACATCTTTCTGTTTCAACAACACAGGAAGTCTATTTATCAACGACCTAACAGAGCTTGATTTGTACTCAAAACGATCAATCTCAAAAAATAGCGTTTGATATCTTTCCACCGTCTCACTGGTTCCATCAGCATCTTCAGGAGTCTCTGATGAGCCAATTTTTCGCTTCTTCAATTTGTTAGATGAAGTTGGAGTCGTATGTCTTGTTTCTGGAGTCTCTTTCTTCGTTGCTCCGCTGCCACTACCGCTTGTTTGAGTGGGTGAATCTTGATTATTTGATCTCCGTCTCTTGGGTGCCAGTCTTGTTTCTTGTACCTGTTGAGCACGACCAGCGTCGATTTCCAGACTTGGATCACAAAGATAGCACAGATAGGTCTCTGGTGCATCTTCAATGTCCTGAATATTCATACAAACAGCATGCTGCCACCTGAAACACCTGTCGCATTGAATAGTAAAACCGTCATCATGATCATAGCCACAAATGCAGCCAATGATTCCAGCATCAGGATCAACCACGTATGGAGGAGTGGTCATGACTGGTTCCACTTTAGTGATTACTGTTGTCTGTGCAATTTCCACTGGTTTTTGAACAATCACCTCTGAAGGTTCTTCAACTTTTGCGGGAATCACCTCTTCTGCCTCGACCGTTTGCTTGTCCTCCTCCTCCTCTTTCTTAGGTGAAAGCTGTTGCTGTTGTTGTTCTGTTTTAGAGAGGAGAGGAAGTGGAGTGGCAGCTGCTGCTGCCAATGCAGCAGCTGCCACCATGGCCTTGTTCGAAGATTTGCCATTGGCAAGTGCGGCGGAAGCAGGACCTGGCGAAGTAGCCACTGTATGGTCCAGAGCTCTCATTGAAGGACTAAGTCTGGTCGTGGTGGCCAAAGTTGCATTAGAATTCACAGGAGTGCTTTGATCCTCTTTTGTTCCAGAGACAGAGCTTGTAGGCGAATGTCGCACTGCTGTAGACTCATTTGGCCCCACACTCACAGCCTTATCCTCCTGGTTCTCGGAAAATGGTCGCTCTGGAGCCAGGTTGAGCCGCTGGGACTGATGCGAAAACAACATCAGCAGTCCTGCAGCCTCATTGTCAGGAATATCTGAATCTTCCTGCTTGACAGGTTTGTCTGGCTCGCTCATTTCCGACACTTAACTGCTCCACTATTGCTACAGTGCCCAGTTCGATGTTGTATACGAAAACTGCAAGGCCTGTCTAAGTGGTTCTTTTTGCTCTCGAACCTGCACCAAAACTCACTACCTTTGCTAGTATCCAGACAGGGTAACACTGAGAAGCTTCGTGGAGTGTGATGATAAGTCTGTTAATTAATTTGGACGCACACTGTTTCTTTTTTGCAGGTAGCTGCTCGTACAATTTCGAAATACCAACACCTTTTTTTTTCTGTGTCCCTGTTTCGTCGCGTCGATTAGCGACATATACGTCACGCACCACTGGCACTGCAGTTATACTCTCAGCGAAGAGAAGGGAAAGAAAGAAAAAAAACTTTATATATAGACTTCAAGAAACTTGACTCTTGGTTACAGATCAACTCTCTCCATAGTATACCAGTCATGGCCCACAGATTACTTGTGCAGGTAGTGTTTACAGGCGCCAGAGTGTTTGGAAGAGCATTCACAGAGGCATACAGACAGGCTGCTGCAGCCACAACCGTCCAGCAGACGACCAACGGAGCGAAAAAAGGAGAGTCGACAAGAACAAGAGATACTGATATCACGCTGGATGAGGCATGCAAGATCTTGGATGTGAGTCCGTCGGGACTCAGTTTGGAAAAGGCCCAGAGTAAATACGATTATCTGTTTGATGTGAACTCGAAAGAAAAAGGAGGATCTTTCTACGTGCAATCCAAGGTGTACAGAGCAATGGAAAGAATCAAGAACGAGACGGAATATTTAAAAGACTTCCAAAAGGCCAAGGAAGAAGACAGTTCGCACGGATCACAGGGGTCTACAGGACCGACAGATAAGCCAAACTAGTCGATTTGTATATAGGGTAGAATATTACAAGCATCATTCATCAGTAAAGCAAAAACGTAGTTAATGTACCAATACAATTAGTCGGATGATTCCAACAGAAACCCTATAAACAGGGTTTCCAACTGGATCATCATGCTATCCGCTAACGCATCACCGTTTGATCTAAGGGCCCGAAACGGAGTGCTAATCGTGGCTTTGTTGTTGGCAAAGTCGATAAATAGCACTTAGCTGATAATTGGATTCAATCGACAAGCCATCATGGCTTGCCGTTAGATCTCCAAATAGCCCTATAATAAAGTAAATTATACTAGTATTAGTATAACCACTACTGATGTTAGCTTTTCAAAAGGAAACTTGTAGTAAAATTTTACAAGGGCATTCTCCTCTATTTATACTGCAAAAAAAATTTTCCTCAAGGCTGTGCATCGATCGAAACTACACACCGGTGAGTGAAAACAGCATATTTTCTTGTTCGTTTTCGTCTCCCAATTGTACCACGTTTAGTTTCTTGGCCATCAAATCACCCGACTCAGACTCTCCTTGCTTGATTTCTCCAATATAAACCGGTTTGTTCCACTTGGTCCTATCATTTTCGTAATCCCAGATGTTTTTCGAGTTGGTATCCAATTGATCCAAACTCTGTTTCTTCAATTGGTTTTCCAACTCCTGGATTTGCGAGTCTTCAGCTTCATCAGGCTCTCCAGCCACACTTTTTTCTCGTAGATACACTTTACCGTCACGGATAGTCATGTCCACCACTTTTTTTCCACGACCAGACCGTTCTTTTTCCAGTTCATCTAGATGTCGTAATTGCCGTTGTTGTCTTTTCAGTTGTAACGCACGTTCCACAGGAGATGCCCATGGATTCAACAAATTGTTATTTGGAATTTCAAAATCAGACGCTTGGTCAATAATCTTGGTTCTTTCAGATCCACTCGCTTGGAACTGTAAAAGTGTGTCTAATCGTTTTTCCGCCTGTATCAATTCATCATCCTTATGTTTGATTGAATCAACATAATCTATCTCTTTTTGTAATTCTTGCATTTCCTTAAGCTCCTGATCTGCTTTCAGTTGTTCCTCGCGCTCTAGTTCTTTCTTTCTCTCAATCTTTTTAAACAACTGATCCTGGATCTTGAATGTGTTCTGCCCGGCAGAGCTCACCGAAATAGTGATTTTATTCTTTTTTGGCTTTGTCCGTGGTTCAGGTTTCACCACCCGTTTCACTCCTTCCAAGTCATCTTTCTCCTGTTGCAAAACACTCAATATCTGTGTTTTTTCCTCGTTACTGAGTAACTCCTTCCCGCAGAACGAGCACGGTTGCATTCCTTCTTTCACACAAATAATCTTCCCGCAATTCAAACAATTCGGGAACATTTCAAATAGCGCATGTCTTGTGGCATTGCAGTTACATTTCCGATCAATATCCTGCAATGGTTCAGACTCCAATTCCAATAAAGCTGCATCCAAATCTTTTAAATTGTCCAATTTCTTCTGCTGCGAGTTTTTGAAGTCGGTCTTGGCTGCAATTTTGGTCTCTATTTTGCTTGGCTTCAAGTCCAAAAGCTCCGAAGTAGTGGCTCCTGAGCCTGCAGTCAATCGCTGTTTATTTTTGTTGCTGACTTCTGCTTTCTTGCCCCACACAGGACTCTGGTCCTTTTTGGATTCTTTCTTCACAGTACGCTGAACAGTGTTAGAAGACATCAATTTAATGGTCTTTGGGGCACTTTTTTTCACTTTTCCAAATAGCATATCGGAGAAATTGGTGATGAAATCAAAAGTTGCAGTCGATTCTCCGAGAAGATCTGTGAAATGTTGCTGGACAGCTTCTCGACTTCGCAGTTCTGTCATAGCAAAGTCAACCATCTGTGACAAAGTGTCCGGATCCAATGGTAAAATCTCACCGATACTCTTTATTCCATAATCTTTGATCTGGTTTTTTGTATACGAAGACATTCTGGAATCAACAAACCTCAATGTGACAGCTTCAAGGGAGTAAATCACTGCACATCTGCACACTTTTTTCTTCCTCGCTGATACCCAGAAAGATTATGTAATCTCTTCAACTTAAAAAAAATATAGATCTCTGTGTACTCAAAAGACTTGTTTATTTGCCCTTGGAGAAAGTCGGTGTATATAGAATCTCTGGCCATGTCAGAAAGCGAAAAGTTAAAGGAGCGTTTGAGACAACTAGAAGCAGATCTCAGACAGCAAAAAACCACTCTTGTATCGCAACTGGAACAGAAAAGAACGTCTTTGAAAAGAAAACAAGAACAATCTCATGTCAATCCTAAAAAACCAAATGTTGACAGCATTTATGTTCGCAAAAACAGTGGAATGTCTTTGGTGAATGCTAAAGTGTTTGATCCGAAATTTACTGAGAAATTGAGAGCCATCAAGCGACTGAATAAAGAGAAGAAACGACTTTTGAGACATATATATGCAAATCGTATCAAGTATAACTATAAAAATCGCGTGGTTATCAGCAATTTGAAATTTGTTTGCATCCAAAAAGGAATTAAGTTGGCCTTGATTTCTTCTGAATTCTCGGATTCTCACAAAGAATTGTGTTCGGTCGATGATTTGAAAACCACAGTTCTTTATGATGGTTCAAGATATATTAAAGATTTCAATGGAGACTATGTTCAAGAAAACCCAACAATTTCCTCAGAGCGAGAACATTGTATTTATTATACACGGGCAGGCGCCTGTTCAAACCATCGTTGTGATTATCTGCATTCTCCCGACCACGTTGCTTTGTGTCCACAAATCATCCAAAACAAGGACAGACTTTGTCAAAATAGCCAATGCCACTTGTCGCATAAACCATCTCAATTTAATGCTCCTTCTTGCAGGTTCTATCAATTGGGCAACTGCACAAACGAGAATTGTGTGTTTTCCCATAAATCAGAGCACAAAACGACCACCATATGCAGAGAATTTGCAGTCAATGGCTATTGTGATGCCGGAAGAGCTTGTCCTCTCACCCATTATTTTGAATGTCCCGATCTTCAGGAATTTGGCCATTGCTTCAAAGGCAAAATGTGCAAATTAGCTCACAAAGTTAAAGACTCAGACTCCAACGCTCCCTCTAATCACGAAGAAAAAATCATCAGAAACGAAGATAACGACCAAGTGAAAATATCAGGCCTCGATATGAAGAAAGATCTAGATTATTCACTTTTGGAGAAAAATTTACTACAAAACCTTCAGGATTCTGATCAGGAATCAGATGATCATGAACTTGTTCAACAGGAATCTGGAACTGATCTAGATTCAAATAACGATTACGTGCGCATATAGTTCCATACCCTTCAATGTAATTTTCAACTATATCAAGGCTGTGCAATTTTTATCTCACATCCGGAACCCTTTTATATATATTTGCTTTCGGTATATACGACAATAGCTAACTACGCTCGTGAGCAAACAAAACACAGTTAAAATAAAATGAACGATCATGGAATGGGTTGGCTACAGTGGTTCCAGGGGCCAGCAATAATATCGTTGTAATCACCCAGTTCTTCGTCAAGGGCATAATTGATCGAATCTATAAGATTCTGGGTTCTTTCGTCTCCTCTGACAATACAAACTTGCGAATCAAATGAGGCTTCCACATCTGCTGGTAGATGTTTCTGAGCAAGTTCTTTGTCATTAAGCTGGATCAAGTTGTAGGAGTTGGAAATATACAATGGATCAATCAATCCTGTTCCTTCATCCTCAATCTCTTCGCCATAGTCGGAATCTTCATCCTCATAATCCCATTCTATTGACTGCTGGGATCTTTCATAGGTAGTAGCTGGATAATTCTGCTGGACAGTACGTTCTTGCTGATTGCCATGTTCCATGTTTTCAAATTGGTCAGAGCCTGTCATCTTTAGCTGAGGAGAATCCATGGCCAAGGCGTCAACGCAGTCTTGGCGATATGAATCCTTGATATCATCTTTGAGCGATCCTGCAAATGAATAGTTGTTTTGTGGGTTAATTTTGTGCACTTTTGTGTGCTTCAGAGCATTCATGTCAATATGAGGAACTTTGCGCAGTCTATGAGGTGACGACTCATTAAAGTTTTCGTCATTAACTGCTTGCTGAGGAGCGACTGTGGTGTTTTTGCCATACCAATGAGCTGTATGGACATCAGAATAGCCAGATAAACCTTTCTGGTTGTGTACTTTAGGGGCTAAATTATTGCTGTGAATTGATTCCGTTTGTTTCATGGAACTGGAGACGGCTGCTTTGCTTGATTGATCGGTCTCATTCAAAACTGTGTTGTTGAAGTATTCCATCTCGCAAAGCTCGTAAACGTCGCTACGTTTCTTCGGATCCCAAACCAAACATGCTTTGACGACATCGCATAGCTCTTTTTTATCCTTTTCAGGAAGATCAACTCTTGGTATCAATTCCTCGATAGAAGCCCCAGGAAGTCTTGGTAAGTGGAATCCTAAATTGCTTGACAATTTCTGCGCATCCTCCCAGAAGCCGCCCAATGGAACCCGTTCGCTTTTTTCAGGACATCCGAGAACTTCTAAAACTCTCCAAGTTTGGTCGAGCTCGTTGCTGCCGGGAAACAGAGGTAAAAATGTGGCCGATTCCACAGCGACACATCCAAATGCCCAAATATCAACTGGATAAGAGTAGTGTTTTTGTCTAAGTAGGATCTCTGGAGATCTGTACCATCTTGTTGAAACATACGCTGTGTATGGTCTAGTATTCTCAGCTTGTCTAGCAAGGCCATAGTCTGCCAATTTGATGACATAGGCCTGGTTTTTTCTGTTCGAAGGAATGTTTTCTTTGGAACCGTAGAAGTTTGACGACTGCATGATGAGAATATTCTCTGGCTTCACGTCTCTGTGGTAATAGCCATGGTTGTGGATATGGCGAATTCCCGCCAAAATTTGTGACAAAATGCTTTTCAAGGTATATGGAGAAAACAAACAATTTTTCCGGTACTTCATCAATTGGTATAAGTTTTGATCCATGGATTCCATAACAATATGGAGCTTGAAAGTTTCTTTATCGATAAAGATGTCATAGATTTGAACTAAAGAAGGGTGAGAAGACACAGATAAAATGAACTTGATTTCTTTGACTTTCGAATAGTCGTCCAAGTTTGGAAGTCTTCTGGTCATTGTCTTGATAGCAACAACGTCGAATTTGGCTCTATGGGCGTTTTTTAACGGTTCTAATAGAGTTCCTGGACACATCTTCATTTCTTCAAAAATGCTTGCCATGGCGTTGGATCTAACTTTGGCCAGTGTCACACTTCCAAAGCTTCCACTTCCAAGATTTCCCACAGTTCTGTATCTCTGGACTAAACTTTTGAGTGGGATTAGAGATTTGGTCAGCGGGACGGAATCCTTACTGGTGCTCTTGACCGGAGACGCCGTGCTTTGGAGAAACTCCTTCAACGAGATAGTCGTTTCGATCGTCGTTGGCTGGGCCTTGATCATCATCGACATCCAAATCCCTATGTTCTTTAATATTTCCAAAATCAAATCGTCCGTTTTCGGAGAAGGAAAGAATCAAACAAGGATACGCTTTAGTGCAACTCTCACACTCTTTTTTAGGACTTCCGATCAATCGAACTTCTTGTTGCAATATGGGCTTTTTGATAACCTTCTTATTTGTTGCTTCTTTAAACAAAACAGATCTCTTTTGTATAATTTAAGAGGAAATTTATATATAGCGTTTAAAGAAGGTCGACAAGAAAATTCCCTCTTTTGTCTTCTATTTCTGGCCCACTATAAATGGGGGCACAAATTTCCTCAGTTTTTAATTTGAATATTTTAGCTTCCTTTTCGAACTTCGGCTCTATTTCTTTCAAATTAGACCATTTGAAACCAGAGGGCCATTCAAACTAAATAAAAGAAGACTTTTTCTTAATTTATTGACTTGTCTCTCCTCAATTAAACGTATCCACCTATTTTGCCTACAGCAGTCCTTATAGATTGGAATAGGTTATACAATTTTCTAGATTAC
Organism: Ogataea mattraensis; assembly: GCA_030564055.1. Taxonomy (NCBI): domain Eukaryota; kingdom Fungi; phylum Ascomycota; class Pichiomycetes; order Pichiales; family Pichiaceae; genus Ogataea; species Ogataea mattraensis. The sequence goes on along the minus strand of JAJMLE010000003.1, from coordinate 646,270 downwards.
AATATATATGGACCGAAGCTACTTGGACAACTGTAAGTCCTTGTTTGTCTTGCTAGTTTCATTCAATTGAAACCACTTCAGCTCGAACTGATCCCACCACAAAACCCCATCCATGGCTTTTCTTCGAATGATATGCATGTGCACGGATGTTTGTTGTTAAAGCTAGCTGAGTGGATCCATTTTTTATTTCAAACCTCACGCCGCACACATGCTAAAAAAGTTTATTACTGGTACCCTGATAAGCAGAAACTATCAGGTTTGGAAACAATCGCTTTGTCTTGGACTCGGTCAAAAATGGACTCACCACTAACACTTGATGAAGAAACTTATGAGAATCATGGATTGGAAAGCCCCATACCTAAAACGATATTAAACGAGGAAACCCTCAAGCAATTGCAAGAAGACGACGATAATGTCAAACATTTCAGTCTTCAGGAATTGTGGAAATTATATCGAAACAACATCTTTTCGGCGTTTGAAAAGGATATTCTGCAGTTGAAACCTAACGATTGCCCGATTGTTCAAAAATTCTCCAAGATTGAGACTTTTCCTTTAAAGGGCCATTCAAACCTCAAGTCAATAACCTTGAATACTATCTACAGTGACCACCCTTTGCGAGAATATCATAAGCGGAATCTCAAGAAACTTGCCAAGGAAGATTTGGTAGCAATTGAAAAAGCCCAAGAACAATTGGAGTCAATTGAGAGTCTGCCAGTCTTGGTCTTTGTTCATGGTCTAGGTGGTCAACTTTCGCAATTCGAGTACATTTTACAGGAATTCAGGAACTGTGCGGACATTTTTGGATTCGATTTACCGGGTTTTGGGAATTCAAAACCGAATCTGAAAAGTTCATTAAAATATCGATTGTCTGAATATTCTGATGATGATCTCGACAAATTGGAACGCAGCCTGGGGCAGATGAAGTGGAATGATTTTTCTACAGAATCCATTGTTGACATCCTTTTTCAAATTCTAACCAACAAGTTTCCGAATAGGACATTCATAATCATTTCTCATTCGATGGGTTCCCATCTATCTGTCAAATTGATCAACAAGTTGCCTTCAAACAAGGTAGAATCTTTAATCATGTTAGCCCCACCTAAACTTGGAAACCTATCTCTCACTTTGGGACCCAAGCTGTTCTTAGGTGCATGCTCATGGATACCAAAACTTTTTGATTTTTACAGATTTTGTGATCGAGTTGGTGGATTATACTCCCAATCGGTTGAAAAGTTCATTTATCCAGAAGGCGAGGATGTGCTTAAACGGTTAACGCAGTTCAGGTGGAATCTGGACACCGACTCCGAGATTTTCTTGAAATATATTCAAGGTTTCACTCCTGCCACTGAAGAGGACTTGATCTCAGCTGCCTTAAAAATCACAAATTCGAAAGAAAATCAAAGAATCTTAATTTGTTGTGGGGACTGCGATAAGGTAACACCACTCAAAAACAGTGAAGAGATTTACAATATATTGACTCAGAGCGATTTCAAGGTGAAACTTGAACGAGTCAAGTTTGCTAATCACTCTTTATTTTTAGACAGACCACATTATCTTGCAGGTGTGATATATCAATTTGTCGAGGAACTGAGATTGAATATAGATTGTACATGGGTTTTGAAAGTCAAAGCTTTGATAAGTGGAGATAAATGGGGACTGAAAAATAAAGAAAAATGGGATAACGTAGTGACGTTATCTTCACCATTGATTTCTACGAATCGGAATGTTTCGCCGATTTTGGGAATGAAAACTTTGAGGCAGACCGATCCTGTTCACAATCCACGGACATTTGAACAGGAGCACCCAGAAGTGTATGCGATAATAGACATCGGGTCTGATACACCAGCGTACGATCCTTGCGACTTTCAAAGGATCAAGTATGTGAAATTTAAAACGGAATCGAAGGTTACTCCTGACAATTTGACAATTGTGAGGTTTATATCTCAAGCTGAAAAGTTGATTAAAGAGAAGGATGAGGGTCAATTCTTGATTGTTCATTGTCATTATGGACAGAACCGCACAGGTTTCTTAATCTGTTGTTATCTGGTTGAGAAGTTAGGATGGACAGTGAAAGAGGCACTGACTGCCTTTGAAAAGAGCAAGCCTCCAGGGATCAGACATGAGCATTTCAAGAACTCGCTATATTTACGGTATGGAGAATAGAATATGGAATAATTTATAATTGATAACAATATTCATAATAAGTACACAAAGACTCCATTTGATAAGAAAAAACACATAACCAGAATATACGTATGAAGAAAATCACCCTAGAACCAAACCGTTTTCTTTCAATTGAAAAGTCAGGGTTAACCAGCCCTACGATTCTATGTTGACAATTGAAGAGAACTAAGGGAACATATACCCAACCCAAATTAATAATCCTTTTGATTCACAAAACTGCCATTTGTAGCGATGATGAGCGTCTCATATCTTAAATGCGTTTCGACTGTTGAAGTGTCCATACACTAGTTCTTTTTGTTTATCGGACATCATTGAGTATTTGATTGGAAGCATGAAAGGTAGCACAAGACCAATCGATAGGTATCCAATGGCAATCATTTTCTGTGTGCGAGACACGTACTGTCTGGTATAATAGTGGTGGTTTCTAGCGACAACTCTTATTAATGCGTTCATGATGTATTCAGTGACTCGAGATGATGGATAGATTCTGCTTCAGAAGAGAAAAAGAGGATCTGGGCTATTTTTATAGACAAAAATTGTGTTGATCCCAAAATAAATCAAATATTGTTTCTCAGTTTGGCGTCTTTGTTTGTAAAGGTCTTGACGTGTTTACGCAAAGCCAAATTTGAGCACTTAGATTCAGGCTAGACAAGTCCGAAGGAAATTTATCGGATATACACTTTTCCAGGCTGTGCTTTAAGAATGCTGTGGAGGACCCAGGAACCAGGTATGTTCTGCGTGTTGAATTTGAACAGAAGCAGAAAACGTTGGAAAAACAGTTAAAAAGTTGGCGAAGTGAAACAAACACTTATGCTACAGAAGGGGGGGACTTTGTCTGATTTATATCCCTCACTTTTGATAATCGGCCTATCTCCCGAAAATTATCGAACCACTTCCAAAAATCTAGCAAAAACATGCACTGCCTCGAAAGGCTTCTGCCCTTTTGGGTATTTGTTGCGCCATATCGGCTGAGTATCCGAGGTGGGCGGCGTGCTGGCCCGCCGCGGGCATTTATCCGGAACACCTGAAAAGCTATTATTCGCGGATGCCCGATGGAAATTCCATTTTTGGAAGCTCGCCTCCCGTTCCAGACCTGGAAACGGTAAGGCAGCCAGGGGAAGCTCTCGTGGAGTAGAGTCTCCAGTTCCTACTCGGTTGCTCTCGGTCGTTTACATCGTTTATCTGATCCATCAGTAAATATATGCCTGGAGTGCAGATCTTTCATATTATTTCGTGTCTACATATATGCAGTAATCAATAGGTTTCTAGCTTCTTTTGCAGCGTGCCAAACTTGTCTAATGTGTCGTTTAACTCGTTAAACGTCTCGATCTTATGTTGTTGATTCAGCCCCGTTTGGTCCAGATTTGTATCCAATCGTTTGTTGAGATAAACGAGATTTTTGTCAATTGAAACTCGAGTGTTATCAACGTACCAGTTCTTGAACTCCTCCAGATACTCGTACACAGCCTTGGAAATGTTGTTGGACGAGATTGCCAAGCTGAGAGCCACTAAGGCCACTGCAGAATTCATACCAATGTAGTCGACGATGTGCCCAATGGTTGAGATTGCAAATACTGGCAGATTGATGTTAACCAAATTTGACAACACCACCTTGTTAATCTTGGATTGTAATTGTGGCAATTTCTCGTTCATGACCGTTTGTTTCAACTGTGAAACGGGATTTGACACCGCATTCGCCTCGGTTTTGCAATCTCTTGGCAGTATGGAGTCAATTCTTCCCTCCAAGTAGTTCAGTCTAGCGGTAGACTCCAAGAGAGAGCCATGACATTTGACAGTAGTAAAGTTGAACATCGACTTTTGAATATGCATCTCGTCATCGAACATATATTTGGATAACACAAGATCGAAGTCATCTATGTTGGGGAAGATTTGGGTGATCTTGCTGAATCTTTGAATGAGAACGTTTTCTAGGTAGGGAGTGATTTTCGATTGTAACTCAAAATGGGAAAGCTGTGCCCAGTTCTCTATCTCGCGCTTCAATGCTTCTGATTCCTTAATCAGGTTTGGTTTACGTGCCATTTCTAACTCCAAGTCTATATCTTCTAGCATTGATCTCAGGAGCAAGATGGCAGGTTTATAGCCACTGGTTTCCCGATTCAAGGTGAAAAGAAGCGAATTGATTCTGGAAGTTTTGACGAGATCAAGGTAGGGAGACACGTTGGCAGAAGACTTGATCAAAAGTTCATTGGCTCTATTCACCTTTTCTAGATCCACAAGTAAAGCGTCGGAGTCGCCAGAGGTTCTGAAATTCGATCCTGTAGAGTCCAATTTGGTATCTATCACCGTCAAAAATGGATAACCCCTAGTTTCTAAACTTTCTGTTGGTCTAGTTTTGGCATATATGTACAAGTGGCACTCGTTTTTAACGGGTTTAGGCCGGCCAGTGTCTATAGATGGTGTATCCTGGACGTCCGATGTGCTTGTGTCGGCTTCCGAGACTTCAATCAGCTCAAAATCATTGAAAAGTTCACGATGAAGAGATAATTTCGTATTATTATCGCCTACTGTCTCATTTTGTATCACTCTCAAATCTTTATTCAATATTGGTGCCGGCACTTTCCAAGACTCAGTGTCGGCATTCGCATAAATATCGCCATATTTGAGCCATATTTTGGAGTCATTCGCTTGTTTTCGTTTAAGATCCATATACCAATCCTGACTATCGCTCAATGGGTCACAAATTAAAGAGTTCATTAGCAGTCCTTTGGGCATTGATTTTGATTGAACAATTCCAATTTTAATTGTCGACGGAGTAAATTGTACCAAGTCTACAAACATTGGAATTATCTCCCTCAGTCGGGCAACTTTTCCCAGAATTGTGTCATTTTTCGAAAAATTGGCCTGTGTTTTATCCAAAAGCTCGGTGAAAGTACCAATGTTCCCTCTCACAGAGGTGCAATGGAAATTACGGCTCTGGCCAGCATAGCCAGGCAGTTTTCTTTTAAAACACTTGCTTGCAACTAAACGCATCGACATGGTTCTTAGCCAGGTATCTTGTGTTTATAGTTGAACACCAATTGATTTCTGTCGATGGGCTCTTTGTTAAACCTTCTGAATAGAAAAAAACACGAGCAAAAAAAAAACAAACTGTGTTATTGTCACATGCAATATCATGACAGAAGGATCAGAGAGCATATAAATGCACAAGATATCTGCCCCTCATTAGATTGTGTTTGTGTTGTTTGTCTTTAAAAACAAGACCAATGGACCATGAATCATAATGAATGGTTGTAGAAGACAATGTACAAGATGGATGAGCTCAACTTCGCGAGCCTGGTCACATGACAATCCCTTGGTATGCCTTTTTTGTCCAATTGACTGAATACAAATGCTAACTACCAGATTGTAGGGACTTCCTAAAACAAACAAGCTGAAATTGCCTGTAAAACGGGCTTTGGAAAATGTCAAAAAGATTGTTTTGGTGGCTTCCGGGAAAGGTGGAGTCGGCAAATCAACGGTTTCTGTGAATGTGGCCCTGGCGTTGAGAAATCAAGGACTCAATGTGGGTGTTTTGGATTCCGATATTTTTGGACCCAGCATCCCGAAATTAATGAACCTTAAAGGAGAGCCACGGATTAATCCAGAGGGAAAATTGGTTCCTTTGGTCAATTATGGAGTGCAGACCATGTCAATGGGATATTTACTGCCGTCAGAAAACAGTCCTGTGGTTTGGAGAGGTCTAATGGTTCAGAAAGCTGTTCAACAACTTCTTTTTGATGTTGCCTGGAATTGTTTGGATGTTTTGGTGGTTGATTTGCCTCCTGGAACGGGAGATGTTCAGTTGACCTTGAGTCAATTGCTTGCGGTTGATGGCGCCATCATTGTTTCCACTAGTCAGGATCTTGCGCTGTTGGATGTCAGGAAAGGAATCTCCATGTTTGAAAAAGTGAAGATTCCAATATTGGGACTTGTGGAAAACATGTCAGTGTTTGTTTGTCCTAATTGTCAGCATGAAGAACATTTATTTGGCCGCGATGGCGTATTGAGCGCTGCAAACGAATTACAGATCAACTTTTTGGGCTCCATTCCGTTGAATACCCACTTATCCGCCAGCACAGACTCGGGAATACCTATTGCTATGGATCAAAGCAACTTGATTACTCAGTCGTTTAACAAAATAGCACAGAATGTTTCGAAAAAATTGTTCTAATCGTTATCCTCGTGGCTGAGCGGCAATTCATTGCCAAGATAGGGGTACAGGCTAACGCTGGGCAAATGATTTTCCGCCCACTAAACGCTGGGCAACAAAGAGGTAATTAGGTCAAAATCGCTTCTAGCTTATTTCTTGGAAACTACTTTTCGAAAACGTTTTACTATTGATCACAAGAATTTGCTAACACATACAACCAAACACATTCATTTGCACAAAAAATTACACAGACAAGTTACTAAAAAGAACAAACCCAACACATGAGGTGGTGGACTTTGACATTTCTACTATCATCAGCTGTCTTTGCCAAAACACAAGATTCTGGCAGAGATTCTGGTGCCTTTGATAAACTAGATGTCAACACAAAAGACCAAGTGCTCCAAATTATCGAGAAGTACAACGATTTGAAAGATCAAGAAGTTAAGTTTGAAGAATGGTCATCACCGGATAATGAGACTTACATCGTGACAAAGATTCAAAAGTCGGTTGGTCTAGCTGGCGAAAGTGGATCTGCTCCTGTTTATGGGAACGGATATCAGTACTACGACTTTAATACAGATGTTGCAAGCTCGCTATCCTTTAATGACCGTGATGAAATGGCGTTAATCAAGGAGGAGAACATTACCGCCTTGGGATTCCCGCATGCATGGAGAAGACTGGTTGAACTGGTGCACAATCCATGCGAAGAGGAAGATGATGGCGCCGAGAAGTACTTCCCATTTGGCTCACGGAAATTCCTTTTGGTTGGTGTCAAGCGGGAATCTGTCCTGTTTGATGAATCGGCCAAGGAACATGATTTGGAAGAACTGCAAGATATTGCGGAACTTACCATGTTACTGAGTGGAAGAAATGATGAGGACGATGCCCAGGTTGATGCACAAACTTTACCGTTCTGGCACCGCAACAGAGGGGGTGATGACTGTGATGGCGGGGACGAAAACAGAAAGCTGTTTGATACTGACAGGTTTTTATTTGTGGGTATCGGCAGTGTCGACAACAGCTCTGACGAGTCTGTCGCCCTTGCATCTTCTCAGACCCTAGTCAAATCAGAAGACTCTAACTTTGGAGCTGAAAAGAAAAACATCACTTATCTGACTACCACTGTTACCAAGCATTTAACTATCCATTCCACCATTCGTTTCACTGAGACCACTACTACGACAGTATCCGCGCGTACTGGAATAGAACTAGCCTTTGCATCCCCTTCGCTATCGACTATTGCTAATTTTAAAGAAACTAACCTAACACCATTACGGTTTGGGAACAAAAAGGCCGCTGCCGAGAGTGGAGCCTTGACTACATCGGGACCAGCAGCTGTTGCCACTGGAACCGGAAATATGTCTTTGATTTACCATCATCCGAGCACCAGTGTTTCGAGCACCATGACCAAGTTTTATAACGGCACTCCTGTCTTCCGTACAGGTAACGAGTCCAACTCCACTGTTGGACCTGCCAGAAGTGGTAGCCAGGAGAGTGCATTGATGGATTTTGAAGACTTATTCCAGCAGTTCCAGAATCACACAGATCTACAAATCAAGAACAATGCAGCCAGATCCGCCAGTCAGACCTGGTCACTGCTAGGAGCCCTTGTGTTAATTGGCTGCTCGGTGATATTGTTTTAGACCACAAGGACTCGTGTTGGGAGCTCTGAGACAAAGTTTTTATACATTCAAGCTCACAGACGATATTAAACAGCCCAAATAAAACAAAAAAAACACGAATACAAACCAAACCAGTATAATGTAATCTATTGACTGGAATACTTCTCTTGCTCCAGTTAATTACTCTTGCAATGCATTTAATCTCTGTCTCATGTTGGCCAACATCTCGTCGTCCTCCAGATCCGCGTTGTCTGGTGTAGATTCCAAAACCGGAGATGCAATGGCGTCCGGCATTGAACCAATTTCTTCTTTCCGTGCAGTCTCTCTATCCTCGCCAATGACACCTTTCAAAACCTCTTCGATCTCAGCCTCGTCCTCCTCATCTTCCATGAGTTCGTCCGATTCCAGAATATCATCTACCATCTCGTCAATAATTCCACTTTTCATCAGCTCCTTGCTTAGTTCCTGCACCGTACGACTCATTTGAGGCAATTTCACCAGCTGGTTCATATCTCTCATGATTTCGGTCGACTTTTGCATCGACCCTTTCAACTTGATCATCTGCTGTTGTTCATTGAGTTTCATTCCAATGGACTCCAATGTCGCCTTCGACACGTACATCCTTTCGGTGCTCTTGCTCACATTCTTGTATTCTCGAGCATACATTCTCGCGCTTTTGAGGTCATTTTTCTTGACTGCAGCTCTTATCAGGTTCTTTGTCTTTTTCTCTAGCACATTCAAGTCCTGGATTTGCCGTTCCACTTGCCGTTTATTTTTGCGCAGAGCAGCTTGACATTGTCTGTATTGCTCCTTAGGATCTGGTCCCCATATAACTTTTTTCACGTAATCCATTTGAACTTTAACTTCCCCCAGTGTGTCAAACAGAGCCTGGTTGAACGTTTGGAGCAACAGATAAAGTTAAATGTATTTACGCGGCCGTGCAATAGAATGGCAGTCTTCCAGCACCGTCGCAGCGGCTTCGCGTCAATGTGTCTTGCCGGCGCGTCGATAGAGACACGAAAAACTATTCAACGCGTAAAATGGTTTTCTTTTAAAACGCATCATTAAGAATTGCATCTCTTTACTTGGTCAAGCCAATTAGCCAGCAAACTCTGAACATACAAAATGCTAGAGGGAAAATTTGAAGAAGCCTCGCTTTTGAAGAAGGTACGTGATGCTTGTTATGCTGATAAACGTGTTATACTAACAAGCTGTCTCAGGTGATTGAATCCATCAAAGATTCTGTTAAACTATGTAACTTCAACTGCACACAGAAACATGGAATTACAGTCCAGGCCATCGACGACTCGAGAGTGTTGTTGATTGCTTTGAAAATCGAAGGCGGAACCTTCCAAGAATTCAGATGTGATAGAGATTTGACTCTTGGTCTCGACTTGGAATCGTTGAGTAAAATTCTTAAACAGGGAAACAACGAAGACTATTTGACCTTGATTGCTGAAGATTCTCCAGATTCCTTGATGATTGTGTTCGAAGACAAGAAGAAAGATAGAATCTCGGAGTTTTCTTTGAAACTCATGGATATCGACTCAGACTCGTTGACCATCGAGGAAATGGACCATGATTGTTCCATCACCATGCCATCCTACGAGTTTGCTAAAATTGCCAGAGATATGAAAACTTTGAGTGAGTCGTTGCAAATCATTATCACCAAGGATTCTGTCAAGTTCAATGCCCAGGGTCAAATTGGTTCTGGGTCGATCATTCTCAAGCCATACCTTGACATGGATAAGCCAGAAGAATCCATCAAGATCGATTTGAACCAGCCAGTCAACCTCACTTTTGGAGCCAAATATCTTAACGATATTGTCAAGGCAACTGCTCTATCATCTACTGTCACCATCAAGCTCACTGACAAAGCTCCTGCTTTGTTCGAATACAAGCTTCCAAGTGGTTATTTGAGATACTACCTTGCACCAAAGTTTGATGATGAGGATTAAATAATTCTATAGCAAAAGACTTGATATTTATAATGCCCTCTTGGCTAGTATTTCGATTCCACCAAATCCCTTTTGTCCAAAATTGTCAGAAATGTCGACCTTATTGTCGACCTCTCGCTAACTGGAAGTATCAGCCGGTATGCGTCGTGCTTGTTTAAATAGTACCGAAACAACCTTTTGACCCTCAAAAACCCAAAATTTTCGTATAATCGCAATGCAGTCTTGTTGACCACCTCCGTTTCCAATATAATTTCATCGCACTGATAAATCTGGATCATTGAATCCAAATTCAAGGAGATCAATTGCTTGGCTATTCCAAGTCCCCGATATTGTTCGTCCACTGCTAACATTCCTATATAGCCTCTTATTCGCACATTTTTGTGGGTTTCCACTTTCGAAATGATGCATCCAATGATTTTGTCGTTATGTTTGGCCAACAAAGAAAGATCGGGCCAATTATTGAGGAAAAACCGATACACATATATTGAATACGGTTCACTAAGATGTTTGTCTACCAAGGACTTTAATTCTTGAATCTGCACATCTATTTCTTCTCGACTGTGCTTATTGGTGTCCAAACACAGCGGAATGTATTCGATTTCCGAGGCATCGACCACCATTGCCGTCTCTTCAACCTCTCGTTGACAATATAGCTTCTTTCTGTGTGTGTCCAGATTTTTTCCAGCCAAATTAAGTCCGACCCAACCCGCGTCTAAAGTTGGCAGATCCCTCGAAACAATATAAATGCTCCACATCCTCTTAAAACAAAACAAGCGCAAGCTTGCAAAACCGGCATTAAGACGACACCAGGTGGCAGGTTTAACAACACACCGGAGTTTGGAACCTGTACGTTAGCACGTATTTGTGTTGCACGCTAGCCGATCCCAATCTTTATACTATTGCCGGCCGGGTCACACTAAGTTCCCTCTAGTCTACCCACCATGAACATCTCAATGATCCAGAACAACAATCCGTTGTCGATGATGTCGTCTGTCTATAGACAGAATCAGACACACACGTCTGACAACAAGCCTCCTCCTGCCTCGTTGCAGGTGTATAACTCTCTCACCGGAGATAAACTGGTGGCAAGTCTGTTCCAATTTCACAATTTGGAGGCCCTTAAACAGTTCATTAGTGACTCGTTCAAAATAGCGATGGAAAACCTGTTTTTGCTGACACCTTTTGGAATCAAATTGAAGTTTTCAATGGTGATTCATGAGGAAATCAACGAAATTTACGTCTTTGATAGACAGTTCTTCAACGTGAACAATATTGACTCATCCGACAAACTTGTGCTTACTAACGAATTGTTAAATGAACTCAATCAGGCAGAACTCATAAACATGATTAAACCAATGCCTTCGCCAATCATCTCGGACGAACTCTCGGTTTTTGTGGAAAAATCGAGCATCATTCTTGAAAACACTAAACATCTCAAAGCCGGTGATCTTAATCTGAACTCTCTCAGACTCCTGTTGAACTCACTCAAACGAAATTCTGCCTGGGCTTCGGCATTGCTTTCAGATTTTAAGAAGACAGTGGCTTTTGATGAGTCTACACCCGATGATGATGACCTCCAGATCATTCTCACCTCTCTTAACGTTTTAATCCAATATGTCGGACTAGTGTTCAAAAACTTGGAAAAAAAGTTTAATGATTCGATTGATGCTCTAATCCTACTTCAATCCAATAGTTTGATTGATCAATGGAAAGAGCACTACACAAAGTTGAAAAAAATAAGTTTTGAATTCAGAAATCAAACGTCAAACTCAATAGAACGACTGTTTTTGAGTAGTCTTGTTCATGAAGACCAGCTGGACGCCTGTTCAAACGAATCCAAAAAACTCAATAAGGCTTTGAACGAGAAGCTCATCATTATAAGGGGCAAAATTGAAAATGAAGTTATGAAACCGAAACAAGATCTCACTAAGGAATATGATCTCTTTGTGTCTCAATATATGAAGCCTCAATCAGACAACTCACAAAAGGAACAGAAAATTAGAGATTGCAAGAACATATTGGCAGAATTGGAAATCAATGTGAATGAATTGATCAGCTCTACAGTCTCTTTGCCTGCGTTTGAGGAGCTCATTATAACCAGTAGTCAAACTTCGACAAATTTGTCTACAACCGCAGTTTCAAAGATCAAAAGTTTGGTAGATCTTTTCAAAATGCAAGAAAGAGACTTGGTTCCAAAGATTACAAAGCTTGCTGACCAATTGTATCAAATACAAGTCAACAAGTTGAATTTGAGGAAAGGACTCCAGACGAAACTGATTTCTTCCACTCTAGTTTCAATCACTAAAATTCAGCTGAATATTATGAAGATGACAACTGTGATCAACTCTGAAGTTTCTAAAGGACTGACGTCCTTGAAGGAAAATGAACTCCAGCTGTCTGTTGTGTCAGATCTACCTCTAATATTTGGAATTTGGTCAATTGCCAATTTAAACAACTTGAAATATGGATTATCTCTGAGCAAACTATTCAAACGGGCTAATGAGATTTTTGAAATGCTGAGATTTATCGAATCCAAAAGCCGGTCCAAATGGCTTAGGGACTTCTTAAGCAGCAGTGGGGGAGATAAACTTGATTTCTTGAGACTGGATGACGAAGGCAAGAAGAGATTCGTTTCCGAAAACCTTTTTTCTTTCAAGTTGGAGCCTACTGATGTGGATAATGAGTATCGCAGAGACTCGCCGTCTCCGACGTACCAGCAACAACAATTGCTAAGTCCGACTAGCCCTCCCGAAAATCATTATTTGAGTTCTATCAACAAACTTTTGCACAATATTAATGGGTTTCCATCAAAGGCTCTGGCTCCTGATATGCAGCGATTCCAAAGCCATGATCGCACTCAGCAGATAATTAGAGATCGGGAAAATAACGTATTTGTGAATCTGTCGAAATATTTGACGGTGAAAAACGTTATTTCATACATTGATAATCTGAAATTGGTGGGCATTGACTCTAAGATTGTGGATAAACTAGACGAATGTTTGAAAGATTTTGGAATAGTTTCCACTATTGAAAACGGGAACCAAAATGCCGATACTGAAGATGGGGAGGAAATTGTTGTTAGAGGTGGAAACATGAATGGTTTTGGTTCCTTTGATGCTTCAGATGTGAGTTTTATGAGGCTTTTCAAGAAGTTCATCAAAAGTTTTGAGTCGGAGGGCATAGTGATTAATATAAGTGTCAATCAGCAGGAGAGTGTTTCAAATGACGATTTGATCAAAGGCTATGAAAGAAGAATAAGAAAACTTGAGAACTTATTGCACACTCAAAACTTCCAGCAGTTTAATGAGCAGTGGTCTCATCACAATCAGCATAAGCAGCCACTGCCGAAGCCCAGTAGCCGACGTGGGTCTTCTTCAAGTCCGGAGCGAGAGCCCAGTCAACAACCGGAAAATACAATATTGTTTAACGAGAATGTAGGGCTGGGAAGAAAAGTTGTTGGTCTTCCACCCAGTCATTACGGAGAGAAGATTGAGAAGCTAGAAAAGCAGAATAATGAATTGACAGAAGAGCTGAATTCATTAAAGTCTAGTTTAGAATCATCAGAGATCGAGAAATTGAAGCAACAGCTAAGGGAATCCAAAAAGGAGAACGAAGCTTTGCGCAAAGAAAATGCAGATAAAGATAAACGGCTTTCCAGTTTAGAAACTGAGATGTCTGAGGTTAAGCAGACCAATGAAAGGCTTGCTGAGTCTAATAAACAACTTGATAGTCTTTGTGCTGAGCTGAAGAGCATGAAATCAGACTTGCTGGAAAATATGTCTCAAAAGGAGAATGAATTCACTAAGGAATCAAAGGTGAATCAGCAAGAAATAAATGAGCTCAAGTTGAGGATTGAAGAATTGGAGGAAGATGAGTCTAATTTAATCAATGTGAACAAGTCTTTGAATGATAGGATTCTAATCAAGGACAAGCTTTTATGTCAATTATATGAATTGATACAATCTCTTTATACCAAGTTGAACCAAATGAGTGCTGAAATATTCAGCAATTTAACAAGAGTATGCTTGCTTTTAGAATCGATCGGGTTGTTGTTGATCAGAGAGACTCCATCTTTTGAAAATCAACCTGGTGTGTTGACAATTAAGAGGGTGAAGGGTTTGAGAAGCAAGAAGAAGCAAATCAAGCAAACTAACGAGTCTACTCAGAATACCAGCATGATGAATCATGATTTGACTATGGAAGAAACCGATCAGATCGACAATGTATTGATGGAGGTTGTTTCTAGTGAAGTGGTTCCCGAGGCGGAGCAATATGTGCATTGGGTTGACATGAATGTTCTCAACTACACACTCACTTCTGACCTGGGGATTGATGAGGAACTTGTTGCTAATAAGAGGCCAGAAGATGGGTCGATTTGTGACCTGCAGTCTTGTGAAGAAAGCTCTATTGAAAAGAAGGTGAAGAAATTGATAAGTAATTATGAAAACCTCAATGTTGAGCTTGGGTTCCAGAACTTCCTTAAATTCAATCACGTGGACAATGAGCTGATTGTTGAACGTGTATTTAGGCGTTTTAATGATGTCGAAACGTTAGCTCGGAAGTTGCAGAAGGATAAGAACCAGAACAAACTGGAGCTGAAGAATCTCACTGCTGAGATGGAAGGGAAGATTGCATTCAAGAATTTTAAGGTTGGCGATTTAGTTTTATTTTTGAGAACGCTAACACCAAACAACGAGAATGGCAAGTCTGGTTCTGGTGAACTTGCTAACGAAGCAGAACAACAGCCATGGGCTGCATTCAACGTTGGCTGTCCCAACTATTATTTAAAGAATTTTGATACCAAGAACACCAATATGGCCATGACAAACAATTTCATTGATTTGTCGAACAGAGACTGGTTTGTGGGCCGGATAAACAAGATCGAGGCCAAGGTAGTGACTGACGAGAACTACCAAGATCCTGTGGAAAATCCGTTCAAACTGACGAAATCTTTGACGTGGTATTTGGTGGAGGCCAAGGAGGAGAAGCTGAATGGGTCTGAGACCGAATGAACTTATGTCGTATAATTGGTTGCATTTCACAAGGATATAATATATATGGGTATGATAATAATGGAAAGGTATAGGAATCGGATAATTGGGTTTAACGACGCCTATGAGCGGCATTCTCGGTGTTCGGGTGGAAGCGGGTTATCGCGGCTAGACAAGGAGTTAGACGGAGATACCGACATGAAAAAAAGGGGAAAAAACCTTCTTGTAATCTGAATTGGGCGAAAAAGCCTTCTTTGACCATCCGAACCACATAAAGCCGTTGCATCTATATAAGGTGATGATGTCCGCCAACATGAATTGGTATTGTACATTAGAATTAAAAAAAAATCAATAGATTAAAAAGTTTTGTAAAATGGCTCCAGTGAGTGCTACTGATCCCACAAAAAGCGAGTTCAATGCTTTGGTGAACGGATACAAACAGACTGAAATTACCCTTTCAGAATATATCTTCCTAAGAGTCTTTCAACTGGGCATCCGGTCTGTGTTCGGAGTCCCTGGAGATTTCAACTTGTCGTTGATGGAGCATTTGTACGATGTTGAAGGATTAAATTGGATTGGTTGTTGTAACGAATTAAACGCAGCATATGCATGTGATGGATATGTCAAGGCTACCAATAAGATGGCTGTTCTTATCACGACATTCGGTGTGGGAGAGCTATCTGCTCTTTCAGGAATTGCCGGAATGTATTCTGAGTACAGTCCAATGCTACATATTGTTGGTACCTCTGCTTATCGTATGAAAGGCACTGGAGCAAATATCCATCATTTGATGACCAACAAGTCGACCCTAATGGCTCCAAACCACTATTTGTATGAGGATGTTGCGTCTAAGTTCAGCTGTTCGAACGAGTCGATCACCGATGATCCTGTTCAGGCCTGTAACCAGATTGATAGACTTATAGAGACGATCTGTCAACGGTCAAGACCGGGATATCTTTTTTTGCCATGTGATCTCACTGAGATGAAGGTTCCAATTTCCAGACTTGATGAACCATTGAAATTGCAATATACGTCTTCTGTTTCCAAGGAAAGAAGAGATGAGGTCGTCAATACGATTCTGGACAAACTTTACACCAGTAAGAATGCTGCTCTAATTCCG
This sequence comes from Ogataea mattraensis, assembly GCA_030564055.1. NCBI lineage: Eukaryota > Fungi > Ascomycota > Pichiomycetes > Pichiales > Pichiaceae > Ogataea > Ogataea mattraensis. The sequence goes on along the minus strand of JAJMLE010000003.1, from coordinate 630,245 downwards.
GACTATTTCATCAAACGGTTTGCAATGGAATCGCAGTTGGAACTTCTACTTGCTAAACTTGAGGGAAAAATCAACATCTTTGACACTTTTATGGGCAAGGGACTTGTTAAAGAGGACATGGACAGATTTGTCGGGACCTATAAGGGCCGTTTGGACACAAACGGAGTTAGAGAGGCCATTGAAAGTTCTGATCTTGTTTTGAGAATCGGTGAATATGATAACGAAGTCAACAGTGGATTCTTTTCGTTCAAGTTGCAAAGCGTCATTTCCATGAATATGGACTATGTCAACATTGGTGGAGAGATTTTGACCGACGTGAACATGATGGATATTCTACCAGAATTGGTGAGCAAACTTGACGCAACAAGATTATTCGAGTCTGAGAGATACTCCATCGAAGAAGAACAAATTAGTCCTAGTGAAGAACCTTTGTGTCAACAAGATCTTTCCAAAACTATAGAGAACTTGCTAAGACCAGAAGACATTTTGATTGTGGATACTGGTTCTTTCATTTTTGCCATGAACGATATGAAGCTAGGAGGAGCCAATTTCATCAACCAAATGTTATGGGGTGCAATTGGATATGCAATTCCTGCAACTTTGGGTGCATGTATTGGTTTAAGAGATTTCAAGCTTCCAGGAAAAGTTCTCACCGTTGAAGGAGATGGAGCAGCCGAAATGACTCTTCAAGAACTTGCATCGTTTGTCAGATTTGGAATTGACCCTATTCTTTTCCTTCTCAACAACGATGGGTATACAATCGAGAGGGTGATCAAGGGACCAACCAAGTCTTACAATGACATAGCTGTGGATTGGCAATGGACAGACATGATGAGATGTTTTGGAGACAAAAATCAGGAACGCACGAGATCGACCCGCGTCGAGACCAGAGCGCAACTTAAGCAGTTGGTGGGATCCAAGCTGCTCAGCAGCAACAAATTCGAGTTCATCGAAGTGATGGTGCCGAAATTCGATGTTCCAAGGGATCTCACCAACATGCTGACTAAATAAATTTTTGTGTAGACTATAGTGTGTTATGTAAGCATTGAAAAGTTAATTAGATAAGGATGACAAATCAGGGAGCCTAAAAAACTGCGAGAAGAGGGTGGGATGCAAACGATTGTTGAAAGGGTCGTCTTTGGATTCTACTTAAGTTTTGCTATTCGGCTTTGAACGTTTATAGAGAGAATTTGGGTGTATGGAGATGAAAAGGTGAAGGGAGATTAATAGCAAAGATATTTCAAAACATTCTGGCCTATCAACTTAGCTTATCTATGGACAATCTTGATGCTTCGCTAACATGGAGATTGAAGAGATTAAAAGTGAAAGCGTAATAAAAAATATGAGAGAATCGAGTGAAATGCAACACAAAGAGGAGGAGGCTAGATTGGTTGCACTTACTGACTATCCGGATGGAACATTGAGAGGATGGTTGGCTTGTTGTGCAGGGGCTACCGTCATGGCAGTCTCTTTTGGGATGGTGAATTCGTTTGGAGTCTATCAAAGTTATTACGAAAACAAATACACAAACATCAGCTCCAACACTTTGTCTGTTATTGGTGCTCTCCAAGCTGCATTGACCTTTTTCACTTCCTTACCATCTACGGTTGGGATGTATTATTTGGGTCCTCAAGTGATGGTTTTGATAGGGGGAATCATCAGTTGTTTGTCCTACATGTTTCTGTCAATCACAAACTCACCATGGCAATTGTTTGTGGTGCAAGGACTTATGTTTGGACTTGGTTCTGGATTGATGTATGTGCATTGTGCAGGAGTTGTGTTTCAGTATTTCAACAAGAGAAAAGCCATTGCTTCTGGGCTCATCACTGCAGGTGCCAGTATTGCTGGTGTTTATTGGCCAATTGGTGTTCGTGGATTGTTCAACACTGTTGGATTTGAATGGGGTAACCGTATCATTGGATTCATCTATATTCCGATGATTGCATTTTCAGTCGCCTTTTTGCGTCCGAGAATCCGCCAACCCAAACGAAAACCAGGCCAAAACGTTCTACGTGTGAATTTTAGAGTGGTTCTTGACTGGAAATTCCAGCTGGTGAACTTTTCATTCATGATCTGCATTCTTGGCCTCTTTCCAGCTCTCTTCTACATCGATCTATTTTGTCAAAGGCTCGGAGTAGCTTATGCTGTTGAAAATTATAACGTTGCTATTGTCAACGCAGCAACATTGGCAGGAAGATTGATCCCTGCTTGGTTGGGTGACAAGGTAGGAAGGGTTAACATCATCATTCCGTCCCTTATCGTTAGCGGAATTTTGCCGTTGGCTCTATGGATCCCCGCACGTTCTACTGGCGCCACTCTTGCATTTTGTATAACCTGGGGATTCAGCTCTGGGGTTTTTGTGCCAGTCATTCCAGCCACTGTAGGACTTCTGTTTCCTGCTCAAGATCTGCCTTCATACCTGGCTGTGCTATTCGTCACCGCCAGTATTGGAGCTCTTTTGGGCCCAATTCTCGGCGGACTTTTTATTCCACATGGCGATGTTGACGGGGTCGAAGGTTTCGACAAGCTGGCCATTTTTGTGGCTGTTTTGTTCTTCGTGGCATCATTCCTTATGATTTGTCTTCGGACCGTGTACACCAAAAAAGTCTGGTACAAGATCTAGATATTCTGCTGACGTCAGCATTATGTACATTATTCTATGCTATTATGTCATTGCCGGAGTTTTTGCGCAGGCTTCTTAGCTAATATTTAAAAGATTTTTTTTTCTCTGTTCTTTGTTCACAACGCGAGAGTTTTCAACGAGAAATTTATCCAACTACAAGAAGGTGAGATTGAATAAAGTGGCAAACAGCACTGAAATAAATAGTTACTAGTTCAAGATGCAGGCGCCAGTAGTTTTTATGAACACCTCTACACAGAGGCAGACTGGCCGGGAGGCTCAGATCCAAAACATTACTGCAGCAAAGGCAGTTGCCGATATCATTAGAACGTGTCTTGGCCCAAAGGCAATGTTGAAGATGCTGTTAGATCCAATGGGGGGTATTGTTTTGACAAATGATGGGCATGCCATTTTGAGAGAAATTGATGTTGCACACCCTGCTGCCAAGTCGATGATCGAATTGAGCAGAACACAGGATGAGGAAGTTGGAGACGGTACTACCTCGGTGATCATTCTTGCGGGAGAGATCTTGGCTCAAACGTTTCCATACATAGAAAAGAACATTCACCCGGTTGTTATTATTCAGGCTTTGAAACAGGCTTTGAAAGATGCTTTAGAGATTATTCATGAGGTTTCTATGCCTGTTGATCTGAACAACGACGATGCTATGGTGAAACTGATTTCTGCTGCAATCGGTACAAAATACGTTGCAAAATGGTCTCAGAAGATGTGTTTGTTGGCCTTGAAGGCTGTGAAAACCGTTCTTGTTGAAGATGGAGACCACAAGGAAATTGATATCAAAAGATATGCCAGGGTTGAAAAGATCCCTGGAGGAGAAATTGAGGATTCGCAGGTGCTGGACGGTATCTTGCTCAACAAAGATGTGACACATCCAAAGATGAAAAGATACATTGAAAATCCAAAGGTGATATTGTTGGATTGTCCTTTAGAATACAAAAAAGGAGAATCTCAAACCAACATCGAAATCACCAAAGAAGAAGATTGGTCTAGATTGTTAGAGATTGAAGAAGAACAGGTCAAATTGATGTGTGAGCAAATATTGGCTGTGAGTCCGGACTTGGTGATTACTGAAAAGGGGGTTTCCGATTTGGCTCAACATTACTTGTTGAAAGGTGGATGTTCGGTGCTGAGAAGAGTCAAGAAGTCGGATAATAATAGAATAGCAAGAGCCACAGGAGCCACCATTGTCAACAGAGTTGAGGACTTGAAAGAGACCGACGTTGGAAAGAAGTGTGGATTATTCGAGGTGAAATTGATTGGTGACGAATATTTCACTTTTCTGGTGAAATGTGCAGAGCCTAGAGCCTGTACTGTGTTATTAAGAGGACCATCCAAAGATATTTTGAATGAGATTGAGAGAAACTTGCAAGATGCTATGGCTGTGAGTAGAAACGTTTTCTTCGAGCCAAGTCTTGCTCCAGGAGGAGGGGCCACTGAAATGGCTGTGAGTGTTGGACTCAGTGAAAGAGCCAAGAAGATCGAGGGTGTTCAACAATGGCCATACCAAGCTGTTGCAGATGCTTTTGAGGTGATCCCAAGAACCCTGATTCAAAACTGTGGAGGTAATCCTATCAGAATTTTGTCTCAATTGAGAGCCAAACATGCTAATGGTGAACATACCTGGGGTATTGATGGAGAAACTGGAAAGATAGTTGATATGAACGAATATGGTATTTGGGAGCCGGAGGTGATCAAACAGCAGAGTGCCAAGACATCGATCGAGAGTGCAAGTATGCTGTTGAGGGTTGATGATATTGTTAGTGGGGTTCGTAAACAGAGTGAGCAATAATTCAAGTATGTATCTTGTTAATACCATCCATTTGATCAGTTAGTGGTGCTGACGTCAGCAGGCAGGGCCCGAGGCGTCGGGCGACGCGTCGCTCCGATGTTTTTTACGCCTTTTCGTCGAGACAGTCGGAGAAAACATATATTAGTATGAAACACAAAGGGGACTGGTTGATTAGTGAAGAAGTGACTAGTGAGCAGCGATATTCATATATTTATACTGGCCAACTTTGTGTGTACCATAAGAGGCATATCTTGTTGCACAAGATAGCTATTTTTCTAAACACAGAGCAGACAAAGTTCCAGATTGTTTGGCAGGATAAGTCCTCGCAAACAAAGTATCGCAAATGGGCAGTGAAGAGTCGAGTTTGACACGGTCCCGAAGCAACAGCGAGTCGCAGTTTAAGTCCACCAGGGCTGAGAAGCGGCTGGGCCGCTTGTTTAAACAAACGATTAATGCTAGCTCGTCCACAAAGACCCCTAGTCCTGCAGCAACAGGCAATGTTCCGCTTCCTGGGGCTTCTACAGCCTCGCTTCCTTCAAACAGCTCCAGCAACACCATTCCGCAGAAGCCAGAAAACAAGCAGCTTGCCATCGAAGACCTCAAATTTCATGTGGGTAGAAACGTGAGAAGTCTTAGTCAAAGTGCTGTTACTGGATCACGTTCCAATATAACTTCTCCTCCATACTCTAATAGTGTTGTGACACATTCAGCATCTTCTTCAGTGTCGACAACTGGTTCATCAATGACTTCCAGTGTTTCTGCGCCACCTAGGAAAAGCTCTGTTTCTCAGCAGCACGCGCAAGGCTATCCGTTCCAATTTAAACCAACTAGCGGATCACAACACGAGGAATCGAAACTGGGAATACTCAAAGAACAACCTGGCTCGAGTAGTGGAGCCGACCAAGATGCTAATTCTAGAGATTTTCCCTTGGCATCTGTGATGACACTTTCCTACAAATTCAAATTCATATATTCTGAGTTCATCAGCGTGCTCAAAAAGCTGGGAATCACCATCAACAGCAGTAGCACCAGTTACAACAGCTTTTTGAATTTGTTTGAGTTTGTGAATCGCCGTTTGAATGAGGGAGACAAGGAATTTATCAGCGATAACTTCCGTTCCCAACTACTTACCTTGCTAATTGACACCATGAAAGACCTAATGAGAATTTTGACCAACTTGAATTTCCCAACTCAGATGGTTTCTACATTAAGTGTGGAGACTATCAGAATGATGTATTTTTCGGTGATGTCTTTGCTCCTGGAAGTCTCCACCGCCTGCAAAATAATAGACCCTTCATTCATTTTGAAATCTACACAGTCGCCGCTTAGACAGGCCTCAGCCACGTCGCTATTGCCTGGACGCTCGCTCAGTCAAATCCAATTGTCTGCTGCTCCACTTGCACCACAAAAACTACGATCCCAACCTCCAAAAGTAAGCCGTGCTCCTGCTCCCAATCCCCAGCACTCCTCTCAGTCCATTCCACATCCAATGCGGCAGCAATCTCATTCGTCTTCTTCAGTCTCAATTCATCGTCAACCTTTGAAAGTAGACACCGGACTTTCTTTGGTCGGAAGACAGGACTCAGAGCTGAGTATCCTGAGTGCCAGTACCGATACATACGCTGGCCCTGTGGACGACGAAAAACTTTACGAGATCATCAGCTACACTACCCAGGCTGCCCAGGTTGTCTTCACACAATTAAATGATGCAATTTCTAAAAGTGCCATTAGTACAGCCCAAAACTTTGGTAATGGCACCTCTGTCAAGAAAGATGAAGAGCAACCAGAATTAACCACCATTGCCCAGAAAGTTAAAGAATTAACTACGCACTGCATGAGCTCCATGGAGCAAACCAAACGAATCAAGATTGTCTTGGGCAGCGTCAGAGCAGCGACTGCGCTGGATGAGGAACAGCAGAGAAGATTATATGAAGAAACTAACTTGTTTTTGAAGTCTATAATCAATTTCTTGGCTGCCACCAAGGGAGCCATTCAAGACATGCCTGCTCTGAACGAGGTTAGAGGGGCACTTTCTAACTTGACTCGGGCTACAAAGGAGTTGACCATCAGATTGGAAACGAGTACTTTGAAACATTCAGTCACTAAGAACTCCAACAGTATCATGGAACAGCCACCATTATCATCGATTCCGTCGGTTGCCAACTTCCAAAACAACCAGCAGTATGTATTTGAAAATACTGGCACATCTTCCGCATCTCCAAATCTTACTTCTGGTGAGTTTAAAGAGTTCCAAAATGAACAAGGCAACATTCAACAGCAGATCAAAAATCTTCAAATTGGTGGAATGGACCACAATGTTGCTCCATTACCAGTAACTACTCCTTTAGTCGCATCGATTGGCCCGACCGCTGCATCGGTCGTGCTTCCAATCTCATCTCCAATGGGCAGCAACACTATCTCGCACGGTCTGAACATCACCAATACCAGCAATACCAACTCCGGCTCGACTGTCGCTGGAAATGCGGCTACTGAGAACAATCCTTTCGACAAATTGATATTGAACGGCGATTCGGGAGCGGGCTAGAGTCGGAAGTGCGTGTTATCAATGGTGCGCTGACAATTCTGCAGCTATTTGGTATCTGTATTATTAAGTAAATAAAATTAGCACAGCCCTGAACCCAGTTTTCCGTTGTACAATCCCATTAAAGAGATCCAAATATAGGTGTCTAGATGAGTATCTGGGTCACTGGTGTGTGGACAAGAAGGCTGGTTTGTTCCGCAAATTCGGATGCTCCAGTTAAAAACCGAGTTCTTTATGAGATCATAATTTCGGACTTTAACTTCTTAAGACCAGGGAAATTTGTGTTCTCGTTTTCTCGCACGGACTTGAATACCTATAAATATCGGACTTGATAGACTGTAAATTTGCAATGTGGTAAGTTGCTTCTTGAACTGACTGTGTCTAATATGTTTGAAAAAGTAGACATTCCAGGAAAAACAGGATATGGATTGATGACCCTGACCGCTCGGGTCAATCCAATTAGCTATGATCAAGCCTTTGCTACCCTCAACAATGCAATTGCAGAAGGATCTGTGTTTTGGAACTCGGGAGAATTTTATGGGAAAATCCCAGATGACCCTTGCTTAAACCTGAAGTTGCTGAAAGCGTTCTTTGAAAAGTATCCAGAGCAGCGTTCCAAGGTGTTGATCTCAGTGAAAGGCTGTTTCAGTCTTGGTGTCGGTCCAGATTGCTCAGCTGAAGCAGTGGCCAAGTCTATCAAGAATATTGCTTCTTACTTTCCAGACAACAAGTTCGATTTCTTCGAGCCAGCTAGAATGGACCCGAAAACCCCAATCGAGGAGGCGATCAAGAACATCATTCCGTTTGTGGAGGATGGAACGATCAAAGGAATCTCGCTATCCGAGGTGAAGGCCGAGACTGTGGCCAGAGCGTTGAAGGTGTTCCCGATCTCGTTCGTGGAACTCGAGGTGTCGATGTGGTCTCGTGAAATTTTCAGTAACGGGATGGTGGAGGTGTGCAGAGAAAACGATATTCCGATCATTGCTTACTCACCATTGGGCCATGGTTTCCTCACAGGCCAAATCAAAACCATGGACGATCTTCCCGAAGGTGACTTTCGAAGAAGATTGGATAGATTTTCAAAACAGGAGGTTTTGGATCAGAACTTGAAGCTGGTGCACTTTTTGGAGCAAATGGCAGCACAAAAGAAGTGCACCCCTGCTCAATTGGCTTTAGCTTGGGTCAGAAAGTTTTCAGACTACCCTGAAAAATATCCCCGTCTGATTCCAATTCCTTCCTCTTCCACCCCCGCCAGAAACCACGAAAACAACACTTTGGTTCCGCTGAACGACTCTGAATTCGATCTGATCAACGAAAAGATCTCTCAGTTTGAAATTCAGGGTGGAAGATACACAAAGGAAATGGCTGTTTTTTTGGAAGGTTAATCAGTCTCTCTGCTCACCCAAGGCTGGTCCTGCGAACTGAAGAGAGTTTATTTCTTATGTATATGAATAGCAGAATTAAATGTCTCTGGTATTATATTTTGTTGTCAAACGCTGGAAACAGGCTCGTAATTATTGTCACTTCTCGTCAAACCAAACAGAAGACGCTTGATATTGCGTAGCAAACTCATCCTTATAGGGAAACGTGACATCGGTTGTGGTTGCAATTGAATTCTATTCATGTCCAAAGAGGTGATATCAACGTCTCCTGAAATCCTGTCTTCTAAATCTAAATCAAAAGATGATTCCAAATTGTTCTCCACAGTAGGCATTTTCCAATTCTTCAGTCTCAAAGAGTTCAGAACCACACTGACAGATGAACATGCCATCGCAGCTGATGCAAACATCGGATTCAACGTTAATCCAAATGGGATAATTAGAACTCCCATAGCAATAGGAAGCATCACCAGATTGTAAACCACCGCAAGAAGGAAATTTAACTTAATACTGTTAAAGGTCTGCTTTGATATGTCCAACGCAGCATAGACTCCTAGCATACTTTCTTTCACCATCAAGTCACGAAGTGGTATGGCTTCTTCGGAAATTCCCTCCAAGTCCTCCTGTTGAGAAGATAGAAGAACGATATCTGCAGCCTCAATTGCAATATCTGTTCCAGCTGCAATGGCAATTCCCAAATCCGATTGAATCAAAGCTGGTGCATCGTTAATTCCGTCTCCAACAAACGCAACCTGAAGCCCTCTAGCTTGCAACAATTGAACAGCCTTCAACTTGTCATCGGGACGCGCTTCTGCAAATACATTGCAATGAGGAATGCTAACAGCTGTTGCAACATTTTCGGCTGTTTGAACATTATCACCTGTTATCATTACCACAGTATAACCCTGTCTTCTGAGAGCTTGGATTGTCAAATTGGCATCGGTCTTCAAAGTGTCTGAAAGCTCCACATATCCAATATACTCGTTGTCAATAAGAATATGAGAAAACGATACTATACTTCCTTGCGAGACCGCTCCTGAGTATTTTTTGAAATCGTCTTGATTAGTTATCTTACTGTCTGCAATCATCTGGAGATTTCCAATTTTAACCGTCGAAAGAGTTTCGCCTTCAATTTTGACTCTGGCTTCAATTCCCGAACCAGCAATCACTGTGAGATCATCAATAGTAATGTCATGAAAACCTTTGTTTTCCAATTTGGTTTGTGCACCCGCAACTAATGCTTTGCCAACAGGATGCTCACTGTTTGATTCAATGGCATTGATAATTCCCCAAATTTTCAACTCCGGCTTTGATCCGACAAATTTATAATTTGCCATTCTCATTTTTCCAGAAGTAATGGTTCCTGTTTTATCAAACACAACACAGTCGATTTTGTTGGCCTTCTCAAGAACGTCAGCACCCTTGACTAAAACTCCATTCATGGCACCGACACCGGTGCCTACCATGACTGCTGTTGGAGCTGCTAGACCTAATGCACACGGACACGCAACCACCACCACAGAGATAGAAACTTGGAGAATTTTGGAAAACAAAATAGCACCTGTATCCTTGTTGACAAAAAACGAAGGGACACTTGCATCCGATTGAAGCCAAATGTACATAGACCAAAAGCTTAATGTTGCAAACGAAAGTAAGAGAATTGTAACAACGAATTTGCTGGCTATGGCATCTGCATATTTCTGGACAGGAGCTTTAGTAATCTGTGCATCTCGCACTAGCTTGACAATTTGACTGAGTTGTGTTTTATCTCTCAAAACTTCAACTTTCATGTAGAGTGTGGACATCGTATTCACCGACCCTCCATATAATTTTGATCCTTTGCGTTTTAAAACAGGAAGTGACTCGCCTGTTAGTAACGACTCATCCACCTCTGAGGAGCCAAACACACACTCTCCATCTGCTGGAATTTTAGAGCCAGGAAGAAGTACCACAATATCATTTTTCTGCAGTAAATCTATGCTGATTTCTTTTTGAGCAAGATCCAAAACATTTAGATTTGAGCCTTTGTTCATGAGTTCTGGGTTTTCAATTATGGTACAAGATGATGGGGTTAAGGACAGTAATTTTGACAGCGCAGTAGAAGTACTTCCTTTAGCTTTGCTCTCAATCCATTTTCCCAGACTGACAAAAGCAAAGAGCATAAACGATGTGTCGAAAAGAACGTGAGGAACGTAATCTTTACTGCTTATCACTGAACCCCAGATCGAACAGCAGGAGTAGATATAAACAACAGTGGTGGATACGCAAATAAGAAGATCCATAGTCCCACTTCCATGTTTGAGAGCTTTGTATGAATTAACGTAGAATTTTCTTGCTAACCAGAATTGGATGTATGTTGCCAATACGAGTTCGATCAAAGTTTCTAAATATATTCCGTGAACAATTTTGATTGATTTGACTTTCATTTTGCACATTGATTCTATTAGAGGTAACACATGGTCGAAAACGAATATTGGGGCTCCAAATGCGACAATCTTGAAAAATGTTGTTCTCCAATATGCGATATCTTTAATTTTGGATAGTAACTCCAATTGAGAAGCTGTGTCTAGGTTTGAACTAAGAATAGCGTCAAATCCACAATCTTCGATTGTTTCCATTATTTTCCTTGTTCCAATTTTGTTGGTATCAAAAACGATTCTTGCTTCTTCCGTGGCTAACGCCACTTGACAAGACTTTATTCCGTCGAGTCCGTCCAACGCATTTTCAATCGAGTTCGAGCAATTCGAACATGTCATTCCAAATATCTTGAGCACAATTGTATCCATATCTGAGTCTTGATTATTTTGTAGTGGTTCTGTGTTGTTGATTGTGGCTTCGAATCCGCAGTCTTCAATGGTTTCTTTTAAAAAGTCTGGTTTGACAGTGTTGGAATGTATTATTAGGGCATCTTCGGTGATCAATGAAACCTGAACCTGTTTCACCCCGTCCACTTGTTCTAAAGCTTGTGTTACTGATCCGACACATGCTCCGCAAGTCATTCCTCCCACAGATATATACGTCTTCACCGCGAAATTTCCGAAGTTTCCGCTGGTGCCAAGACTTCTAGCTTCAAATCCAATCTCTTCAATGGCTTCCACCAAAACTTGGTCTGTGACAAGCCTCGTGTGTTGCACCACTGCCTCTTCTGTCATCAAAGAAACTTCAACCTTTGTCACCCCCGGGAGAGACCGCAATTTGGAGTCCACGGACCCCGTGCAAGCGGAGCAAGTCATTCCTCCGACATGAACCCGCGTAGTCAGCGCATCCATCTCCGTATTATTGTCTGTCTAAACAGCCTGAAGAGTGGATCTACGTATAAATTTCCACCACAAACTTATTCGGCTTGTTCAAATTAAGCTTTTTTCCCTTTGTGATTTTTGGAGGGCACATCTTTCAAAAAAAAAGTTCGGAACCTTGGAAATTTTTCGGACTTAAGGCTCGCTGATAGATTCGATAAAGCTTATTAATACGTTTATATACACTATTTAGGTACGTTTAACGGTGCTGTGCAGTTCGTGCTCGCGAATCACCAGCACAGAAAGAATACAGCCCAGTCCAGCCAGCAACGAAAACACAAACGTGTACCAGCAACTGATCCCATAAGACTTGACCAAAATGTTGACCGACCAGGACGGAGCCTTGGTTCTTATGTAATCAGCGTTGTGAAGAGCGTTCTGAATGATGGAGTTTAGTTGTTTCTCGGAAACATCAGAAGGCTTATGTTTAGTTAGTGATCGGACCAACTCGGAGGCCAGATTGTTTTGGAAGATCAGTGACGCAATAGAGGTTCCCAAGGTGGATCCGGTTCCTCGGAAAGCATACTGGATCGATGTGACAGATGATTGATATTCCATGGGAACCGAGGCAATCAATGACAATAATGTGGTGGTGAGCATCGAGGAATATGCACAATAAGGAACAATTGGAAGTAGAATCAGAAATAAAGTTGAAGGTCCATATTCCATGCTAAAAGGATTGGTCTCGATGGTAAGAATAAGGAGACCAAGAGTTCCAAGAATACCCACAATGACCGAGAATTTGTAATATTTTCCAGTATGTTTCATGTAAAATCCGGAACCAATAGATGATAGCGAAGTGAGCACAATTGTCGGGACCAGCCGAAGACCAATTTGTTGCGAATTCAAACCAAGAACTGTGGTCAAGTACACCGGATAATAGTAAACCACACAGAAAATGTACATTGTTCCAAACCAATTTGCCATAGAAGAGCCAAGAATGGATCTATCTTTCAATAGTCCAATAGGAACTATTGGATCCAAGGTGGTGAGTTCTATCCTAACGAACAGAGTAAAAAGAACTCCGAAAATAACCACCAAACCATAGAACAAAGTACGGGACTCGAAATTGAACGAGGTCAAAACCACAAAGACAAATAAAGTTCCTGTCAAGCTGAATATTCCACTGACGTCCACACGTTTAAGTTTGTCTTTAATTGAAGCCTGATTGGTGGTGGTAACTTGTGGAAGATTTAAACCAACGGCAACTAGGACAAAACAAGCTATTCCAATTGGACATTGGATCCAAAATGCTGATCTCCAGCCATATCTTTTAGCCAAAAATCCTCCAAAAGTTCCGCAAGCTGACCCCACGCCGTAGAACAGATTTCCAAGGCCTTGGAAAACACCTCGTTTTCTCAATGGAATCAGATCACTCATGATAATCGTGCCCAAGGTGTTGAGTCCTCCCGCAAATCCAGACAAAAATCGGCCCATCACAAAACCTAAAGCACCAGTGGCCATCGAGCATTGTAGGCAGCCAATTGTGAACACTGTTATATACAAAAGCAGCATCGGCTTTCGGCCAAAGATATCGGACAACTTTCCAAGTGGCTGCACAATCGAACAAGAAAGCAAATACGATGTGGCTATCCATGAAATGTAGGGAATGGCGTTAAGATCTGATGCAATTTCTGTCATCAGGGTAGAAAGAATGGTGGCATCCATTGCCGATAGAAACACCAACGAAAAGATCGAAGGCAGAATCAAATATAATTGCGCTTTTGGAACTAAATATTCTTCTTCTATCTGATCATTTAATTGTTCACTTTCCAATTGTCCCTCTTGCTGCTCCACAGCCCCATAATTTCCAAATCCCGAACTCTTGCTAGCAGTAGAAGGCATCTCGCCCACGTCGAAATCCGCAGCAAGCTCATCTGCCATCAGGCCTGATAACGACGTCGATGCATCCTTAATAACAAACGAATCTCTCACATGTTGCAACGGTTGTTGCTCTCTATGCGTTGATTCGTTCATATTTCACTATACTATCTCTTTGAAAGAAGGACCAACTCTTCTTGTTTGTATCTTTTTTCTACATCTATATAAATGTACAGGTCGATCGACCGGTCTAGTCGCGTCGATCGGTGCGTTTCTCGTCGTCTGATATTATTCTTCCTGTTTGTGATTCCCATTCTCTTCCTTAATCATCTCGCCATTACCAGTACCTTCACCGTTGGCCTCCGAGTTTTGCTCCTGGTCTTGTTCTTCCTGCTCCTCTTCGACCTCCTCAACGTAATCGTCGCCCCATCTTTCATCAATGCTCACTGTAAGCTCCAACCATGAGCTCACAATACTCGACAATCGCTTGTAAAACTTCTGTTTGGCAAATTCCGGCTTCTTCAAAATTACAACCAGCAATTTGCCAAGATTTGTAGATTTTAAAGCAGCCTTGGAAACATTTTTATAATTCCATAGTTGGTTGATAAGTGGCTCGATCTCCTTGGCAGCTTGACGATAATCCACCTCTTGCTTCTCTTCTTCCTCCTCTTGCTTGATAGGCTCTGGAAACACGACTTTCTGTAGTTTTGTACGTATGCTGTTGAAAAATTTGGTACTTTCTTTAACATCCTTTGCCAATTCGCTTGATTTGATATTCGGATCAATACTCAGCACTTCAGAATCTTCCATATCCGATTCGAGTCCCCAGTCACTATCATACTCATCTGAAGATTCCTCTACAACTTTTTTCGTCTTGCTGGCCTTATTGGAAGTACCGGTCTTGGCCTTCTTCCTAGAAGATGGAGCAGGTGCTGCTTTTCTCTTTGTAGACTTTCTTTTGGAAATTTCGAAATCTTCTTCTGATTCATCTTCTTCTTCTTCTTCTTCGTCTTCTTCTTCATCTTCTCCCTCTTCCTCGTCATCATCCTCGTCACCTTCTTCAGACTCAACATAGTCGTCTGAAGCTGCCTCTGGCTCTGGTTCAGGCTCTGGCTCTGGAATCTCTTCAGGCTTGCCATAACTGCCATACAAAGCAAAGTCCTCCACAGAAACATCCTTGTTGTGTGCACACAAGTACGCACTTGTCAATCTGTTGGCCTTGGCTGTCCGTTGAGCAACATACTCTCCTTTCTCGTCTGGAAGCTCCCCCTTCTTGATTAGGTAAGCTGTCACGGCGTCGTGGTCCAAAGGTTTGAGATCCTTGTCTGTGCACCAAATGTATTCGTCGTCGCCGTAGAACTTGACACAAACGACTTCAATCGGCTCGGCTGGTTTTTTCGCTTTCCCCTTGGCTCCACCCCGTTTTTTTGCAGAAGGAGCGCTTTTAGGTTTCCTATTCTTGATCTTGTCTGGCAGAAGATCAAAACTGATCACTCTGGATGGCCATTCAGGAAACCCTTTAATCTTGGTAAGAACCAAGGTTCCTGGAGAAAACTTCGACTGGGCCATTGACAAATGTTCCAAACTTATTAGCAGATGATTGAATACCTGTGTACTTTTCGGCTACGCTACGTTGTTTATTAACGAAGCTTGATCTTTTTTTTTCGTGTTGGAACCCGACCGACCTCAGTCTCTGTATTTTGGTGTACAGGTGTAGACGCAGCGACGCAACAGATTGTCGTCGCTGGTCAAACGAGAAGTTTATCAGGACCGACTTGGGCGGACAATAGCCGTCGGCGGGTCTTGGCAGCAGGTACGGCCAAGACACACAGGCGGGCGTGCGGTTGTCGAGGAATCAGAGCGCTCGGATACGCTGGAATAACTCGGTTGAGAGAAATAAAAAACCACGCGAAACCGGTTACCGAAGACCGGATACGCAGTGTGACTCCGGCAACGACGGTATTGTGAGATGTATTTGGAAAAGGGGGTGGCCTAAATTGGCAATCCGGACTTACGTAAACGACTAAATAATAATAAGCGGATATATGTTGGTCCATGGGGAAAAGCGGGTAGGAATGGGAGAGACGGGAGCATCAAGAGGTAAAGAAAACAAAGATAAGAAAAAAGAAAATACATACAAGGCACGAGAGAGCATGATGTATGGGATTAACAGCCCAATTCAAGTGTGGCCTAAAAGATTTAGAGCACGGTATCGCTATCGGGTGGGTGCCGTGGTGGCCGCGACAATCCGGATACCGGATACCGGATACTTATAAGCCAATAATACTGTTATTGTTGTCTGATTGGAGAATGAATAGCAAAAAAAAGAACGATACAGTAAACAGTCAATAATAGGCAGCAACAAAAAAAGGCAGTTTGCACAGGTGCATGATATTTATACTGGATTAGGATTAAGAGCGACATTACGAAAGAAAAAGTTTGTTTTTGAAATTTTTAAATTCAACTCTTTGGCCTCTTCTTTTCCAACGATTAGTCTTAAGCTATTTTTCATCTGCAAAAGTTGCTCTTAATCACAGATACCATTATAAAGAATTCGCAATGCTACCAGCCGGTGTTATCTTAGTCTTCTGCTTGATTTTCGTCATTGGTAAGTGAGCAGCCAATCATGGCTTTCGAATATGTGTGACCAGTTTACTAACTTTTAAAACAGCTGTGACTGTGCTCGTCCTTTACTTGATGAAGAAGTACAAGAAATAAGAAAGTTGCTGAAGACTCGGCTTATTTGAAGTGAATAGTTGGAACTTTTGATCGTCTGTTTTTATTCTAATATTCTTGTGATAGACAAAGCCCACACTTTCTAAGCACATATAATATGAACGATGAAGTTTAGTTGGTGTAGCTACTGACAATTCTATGAACCCGTAGGGCTGGATTCTTCAGTTTGGAGAATGGCCATTAATATGTCCATCAATTCCCGTTATTGGATGGATGCTTAGAGAGAGCTTCCGAGGCTTCCTTTCATCGTCCAATCTTCCTTGGCGGTGCACGGGTGTTGTGTGTGGATGTTTTCCGTAGGTGGATGGTTTTTTTTCTGCGATGTGGCTTTCTTCTCGAAGAGGAAATTTCTGCAAGAATCGATGAATTTGGAATTTTACACATCAACTTTTCCTTGTTGGGTGGTTTTTTTTCCTTCCAAACAAGCTATAAACATACTTCTCCTTTGAGTAATCGCTGACAAGGAACCAGTTCCACATCAGGATAATTAGTCGATAAGTGATTAGTCGCACACAAAGTAAGTTTTAAGTCGTGGTTCTTTTACTTGACAATTGTTTTGAATTGCTGTTCTTATAAACACAAAACAGATGGCGAATTCCATGAATGCTGGCTCGATTAGGCAAATTGGTTGATATACCCGTTTCGGTAGCCAGTGATTGAAATAATTGTGACTCAAGAACCATTGGATATGTTCCATGGACTCTCAATACTAACATGGCTGCTCTTTAGTGTCTGAATTGGCCGACCTTAAGCAGGAAGAACAGGCTGCTCAACAGCCAGAGTTGAACATGCAAGCCCAGAACCCGGAATTGGATGATGACGATGATGAAGACTCCAAGCCTTCTGGTAAGAGAGAAAGACGTAAGATTGAGATTAGATTCATTCAAGAGAAGAGTAGAAGACACATTACTTTTTCCAAGAGAAAGGCTGGTATCATGAAGAAAGCATACGAGTTGTCGGTGTTGACCGGAACCCAGGTGCTTTTGCTGGTTGTGTCCGAGACAGGATTGGTTTACACCTTCACTACTCCCAAGTTGCAACCTTTGGTGACTAAGCCAGAAGGTAAGAATTTGATCCAGGCATGTTTGAACGCTCCAGAAGAAGCAGCCAATGATGATGACGATGGATCCAACGCGGGCCCTTCGTCGGTTCCTAGTGATGCCGCCCCACAGGCCACTCAACCACACCACGGTGCGTCTCTACACCCCCAGTTACAACAGGGCCAGCAACAATCGTTGCCTCCTCCGCCACAGGGCCAGCAGCCTGGCCAGCCCGGCCAACCTGGCCAACCTCCATATGGCATGCCTCCCCAGATGGGCAACAATTATCTCAATCCTGCCGACCAGAACAATTATTATATGGGATTTAACGGCAACCAGGGTTTCAATTAAGTTTGGCCCAAGACTCCTAGTGTTTACAATTAATTGGATTTGGGTGGTTTTTTATACTTGTTTGAGAATTTTTCATTCAATCTTTCCAGTTTGTCAGTGTTTTGTTTCTTCGATTTTTGTATTTTTATAATATTACCTTTTTGATCCATCTGCTCGTAACCACCTGCCACTTTTCCCCGGTACCGCACGCATCTCCCAGACTTTTTCCCCGCCGTCGCCAAGTGGTGTCATAAAACGTGTCAGCGTGCTGCTTGCCGGCTGTGTTGTTGGTTTCTCCCCGACATCTGCTCCTACAAATTTCCTCTTTTTTCGAGGATACCCCCTTTTTAAAACCTGGCCAGCTTGTGGGGTAGCCACAGGTGCTGGGAAATTAATTTTTCTTGCTAAACAAATTAGTGAGGATTTTAATACTTTTTTTTTCTTTCTTCCTTGTCACATTTTTACAAACCAACTCCAAAGATCAGAATATAGTGACCACTTTTGAGATCCCCGGGGCTTAAGAACATGCAACATAACAACCCGATCTCAAATCTGTCAGCAGGACTTAGAAACGTTCACATTAACCAGACTTCTCAACAACAAATCGACCCTGCCAGCATCCAAGCACAGTACGAAAGTCAAACCAACCGAACTTTGGACTCGGAGTCGGTGTTCAGACTCAAAGAATTCTTCCAAAATGGTGCCCCCAACGAAGGTTATACATTGATCAGTCATAGATCTGCACCTAATGGATTCAAAATAGCCATTATTTTATCGGAATTAGAATTCAATTATACCACCATCTTGCTCGACTTTAACAAGGGCGAACAACGAACCCCTGAATTTCTAGCAATCAATCCAAATGGAAGAGTGCCTGCTCTAATAGATCACGCCAACCAGGACCAACAAGTTTCTATCTGGGAATCCGGTGCCATCATCTTATATTTGGTGGAGAAAAAACTCAAAGAGGACGGTACATGTCAAATATGGTCCGATAACCTCATCGAACAATCGCATATATTGAGTTGGCTCTTTTTCCAGACTTCGGGCCACTCGCCCATGATTGGGCAAGCTCTACATTTCAAATATTTCCATTCCACCAATGTTCCTTCTGCCATTGATAGATATATCGACGAGGTTCGACGGGTTTATGGGGTGTTAGAAATGGCTCTTGCGGAGCGCCGAGAGGCCTTGATTATGGAGTTGGACGCCGAAAACGCAGCGTCGTATTCTGCGGGACTCACGCCTTTGAGCCAGAGCCGCTACTTTGACCATCCAGTCTGGCTTGTTGGCGATCGGGTCACCATTGCTGATTTATGTTTTGTCACGTGGAACTACGTCGTGGACAGAATAGGCATCGACCTCAAGGCCGAGTTTCCCGAAGTCTACAAGTGGACCAAGCAGATGATGAGAAGACCTGCTGTGATGCGGGCTCTGAAAGGTAACGAATAATTAATTAAATTGTCTATATAGGGGATTTTGTCTCCGGTACGGGTGGTGAAGAAATTTTTCACTCACTCACTCTCTGAGAAAAATTTAATTTCGATATGCACGGACCGACCATTAAACACTGTGTTCTAGTAATTTAAAGCAGCCATGGCCGACAAAAATACCAACGAGACGCCTGCCAAGCTGCAGTCCGAGTCCAAGCCGGTCAGCAAGGGAATTACCAATCCGGCTTTGGAAATGATGGGAATCAAAAGACTCAGGTTTCCGTCCCGAAACTGGATGATCTTCTGGACAGTGGTGGCCGGTTTTGGAGGAGGTATTGCTTACGATAAATACCAGCAGAAACAATTGCGAGCCCAATACATGGCGAGGGCCAAATATTTGGGCGATCAAGTGTTTGAACCCAACATGCTTCCTCGCAAGTTAAGGATTTATGTTGCTCCTCCACCCAACGACTATTTGAGTGAAGGTCTTAAATATCTTCGCAAGTTTGCCAAGCCAATTCTCAACTCGGCATCGATCGACTTTGACATCTACACTGCCGAAAGACAGGGCGACATTCGTCATGGAGTGGCCGAGGAAATCAGAAAAATCCGTAGAGCCAAATTGGGTCTTCCAGATCAACCTGTTGAACAGACCAAGACTGAACCCGAACAAACAGCTTCCAAATTTCCTGGAATTGTTCCTATCGACTTCTCCTCTTCTAATAAGAAAGACCAGACCCCAGAACAAGAAACTAAGGCTGTCAAAGACCTGTACAACCCAGTGGACTTGCTGGGAATCTCGCAGTTCACCAAGTCCAACACAACACAGCTTCAGCGAGAAGACGCAATGGTGACTCATCCAGCTGACGCGGGAGGTGTCATCACTATTGGCCGAGGAGCATTCAAAGAGTACATAAATGGAGTTCATGAAGGTTTATTAGGACCTTTGTATAAACCACTAGAACCTGAAAAAGAAAAAGAACAAACGGAACCTGTTGAGGAAAATAAATCTGAGGAAAATCAGCGGCCTCCAGTGGTGCCTCCATATATTGAATCTCCAGATTACTCAAAAGCCGAACTAGCTCCTGAACTCGACTTCAACAATCCAAGAGATTCCAACAACGTTCCATACTTCTTTGTGCAACCTGTGCTTGCATTGAGGAACTTTAACGTTTCTGGCTTCACCAAACAACCAGAGAGAATTTACCGGTTTTACACCAAAAGAAACCAGCTTATAGATTACAATGAGAAGCTTTGGGGATTGATACTCAAGAATTATCGTCCATTCACGTTGGACGATGTGATGTTAGTCCAGGACGAGGAATCAGACTGGCCGTCTGCATTTGTCAAGAAGTCGCGGGAAAATAATAGTGAATGGTGTCGGGATTTTGCAGTCGACGAACGTGTGGTCAAGTTACTACATGTATACGAGCCTGTGAACAACCAACTTGACTCCGGCTCCCAGTAATCGTCTAGTGCGTTCAGTGTACATATGAATTATAATGAAAGCAAAATTAAAAAAAAAAGTAAACTTTGCTGACTCTGAGGATCGAACTCAGGACCTCCAGATCTTCAGTCTGACGCTCTCCCAACTGAGCTAAGTCAGCAAAATTTAAAAATCTGGGGCTCAGTGAGTACATCATGATTAAATTAAATACATGATTTCTCCATCATCCAAATGCCAGTTCTACGAGGTCGACTTACCTTTCCAGTCTTAGTGATCAAAACACCCATTGTTTCCAAACTAATCTTTTTATGAACAGACTCCCAATGGCTCAAAAACCGTTCAAATATCTCACAGATTATCTCTCTATTTAAAAATTGTCAATTCTAGATTCGTACGGATCTATTTTAAAGATTTTGTCTGGATTCAACAACAATTTCGGATCCAAACTCAATTTGAGTCGACGCATTGTGTCTACTGCTTCATCACCTAGTTCAGTGATCAAGAATTCCCGCTTTCCAATGCCAACTCCATGTTCTCCACTGACGGTTCCCTCGTTTTCGATGGCCCTCAACGCCATGTTCTGAACAACTTTCTCCGCAACATGCAGTTTTTCAGGAGGAAAAATGACCAATGCATGTATGTTTCCGTCACCAACATGACCCACCACGGTGGTAAGTAAACCATTTGCTTCAATGTCTTTTACAGTTTCCGAAATCATATATGGTAGCTTGGAAATTGGAACTGCAACGTCGGTCGGCCATGCTCTAGCATTAGGAATCACCTGTTTAGCCCAATCAATCGACGTCCACAATTGCGTCTTTCTTGCACTCCAAATCTCCTCTTTCTCTGCAGTCTTTGAAGCAATCTCTATATTGAATCCGCCATTCTTGACACAGATCTGTTTAACTATAGCAATCTGGTCCTGCATCGTTGTTTTTGTACCACCCAACTTGAACAGCAACAAGTTCTTGTCACTCCATCTACGGCCTGCAACTTGACCCATTTCCGAAAAACATCGCATTTGCCGGTCGTCCATCAATTCAACCGCATTCACAGCAACACCTTTTTTGAAAACATCCGTCACTGTTCGAGCTGCCTCGCCAAGCGTATTAAAATTCACCACGGCAACCACCTCGTGTTCTGGAACCACTGCCAACTTCAAAGTAGCCTCTACAATGATCCCCAAAGTGCCTTCCGATCCAACAAAAAGACCCGTTAAATTATATCCTGCAGATGACTTGCGCGGCCGACTTTTGGTCTTGACCACTGTACCATCACTCAAAACCACTTTTAATCCAATCACATTATCCTTCATGGTCCCATATCGACTGGCTCGTGTTCCAGAGCAGTTGGTAGCAACCATTCCTCCAATGCAAGCACCAGGTCCTGGATCAGGCCCAAACATCAGCCCATGTGGCTCCAAATACATGTTCAGGTCCTGCCATCCAACTCCTGGCTCCACCACCACATCCAAATCGTCCTCATGTAATTGCAAAACACGGTTCATCCGACTGACATCAATACAAACACCTTTTCTTGTTGGAATGAAGTGACCCTCAATTGAGGTTCCGCCTGAAAACGGAACCATTGGAACTCGATACTTGGAACAAATCTTTACCACAGAAACCACCTCATCCACTGTCTCGGGATAAGCAACTAAGTATGGTCGCTCGTCTTCATTCGGCTTATGGAAATTTGACGAATTGTCAGAATGCAAATTCAACTCTCCTTCAGACTTGGTCATCTGGTCGCTTCTGAGCACGTGACCTATCTCTTCCAACGCACATTGTACTTCTTTAATTGAAGCATACTGTGGAGACTGAGACAAATCTTCCAAAGGGCTGGTTGAACTCAATGGAAACACATCTGAACACGGATTACGTCTCATGTATTGATAGGCAGAGTAAAAACCCACGGTAGTTCCGCCAGCAGCACTACCGATCAACAGCATAGAACCACGTGTTGGCCTTAGATACCGTACAGCTCCAGGTTTCAAAAAATTAAAGAATCTTCTCATAATCTGTAAAGCTTTGGTTTATCAACCTGTTCTGACCATCCAATCCTCTGTCAACTCGAATTACATACAATTTTCTTATCAACGCACTTTCTTTTTTGTTTCTCGCTAAGTGCCTTATCTTGAATCTAGAGGCTGTGCAAAAAATAAAAATCGACCCGCGTCGATCAGCCAAAGATCGAACTTGAGGTAAGAAAAAAAATAGTTCTTGGAGAAGTCAAAGCGTTTTTGTCAACTCATCTTCGCCATTTAACAATGACCGTCAAATCTTCATTCAATCAGGCCATGGGCCATTTCCCTTTAGTTGTATATGGTCCAATTAGCAATGACTCTCAAGAATTTAATGAGTTACTAGAAAGTCGTCAGTTTACTTATAGATCAAACAAACCCAGCAGGACCACCTCTGAAGAAACCTCCAATTTTAATCTTGGAGTATATAACTTGGTCCCATATTCTTTTGATGAAAATGTGGCATTATCATTGGATCCGGTATGTTTATATTGCATGTTGATCCTGGCTCATAGAAGAGATTACAAGCTCCCATTATTCAGAAGAAACAAAAATACAACCACCAATCTAAAAGACACAGTTTCTATTTTGTCGTATCATAGCTCCACCGATGGCCAGCTTCCAATTTTGGTGGAAGACGAAAGTAACCGCAAGCTTAAAAAGATACAGAGAAAAATACGCTCGGCAAATACCATAGAAAAGTTCAACTTGTCGACTGTGGAAGATTCCAAACAAATCATGTTTTTAAAGCTTCTAGATACTCGGGTCTACGATTTCTATATGTCCAGCATTTTGACCAGCAATCAACAATCATTGATTTCCAAATTGTATGGGGGTCCAAATGAAACAGAATCGATACTTGAAAAAATGACCATTGGCTCAATCACTTCACATTTGGTTGAAAGAAACAATTTCCACCTTCGAAATCCTTCAATCGCTCAAACAGCATGCGAAACAATACCTCTGAAACTGAAGCATACTGTTGCTTCCAACAAGACTGCCATAGAAAGATGCTCTATTGAAGGAATCCAAGTATTAGACGACTTGGAGCAATATCTGGGCTTCAGTCCTTACTTTTTTAGTAACGAGCCTACATTGTTTGACTTCAAAATAGCTGCCTATATCTATTGTTTCCAGAACATCGAATGTGCTGTCTTCGAAGTCTTCAGTTCAAACTATCCAAATTTGAAGCGACACTCTCAGACAATTATCAAGCTTGTTGTCTAAATAAATAAGTGTCCTTTTAATTTTAAGCCCACGGATTCACTTCTTCTTCATTCTCTTTCTTGACCGAATCCCATGTTTTATGAGCAATAGAGGAAGGAACTGCCAATTCTTTGAACAGATCTGTTCCATGCCCATACCCTGAAAACTCTTTTGCATTCTCATTATCGTCGTCTTCATACTCATGCTCAACGACGTCTGGTCTATCATGAATTTCATGCGAATCGTAGATCTCGTCTAGATCATCCACAATTTTGATAGGAAGGTTTGGTTGATACAATCTCAGCTTGCGGTCATCCACCTTGTCATAATCGGCACCATATTGATGGAGCAATTCCATAAGTCTAGGTAAAACAATAGGGAAAACTTGTCCAGAGTTCAGGAAAAGCTTATCATCAGAAGTATAGAACAATTTTTGTCTAGTGGTCTCAGTTTGTGTGTTTTGTTTGAGATAGTTTTTCAAACTTTTTGGGAACTTGGACTCGGTAATTTCGTACCTATAGTTTTGCACCACATGAACCATTTGCAGCACATTGATGGAATCAAATCTTTGAATAACCTCTTTCAATGGCGTCAGATCATCTCCATCGAGCCCCGATAGAATTTGCAACCATTCCAGCAATTCAATTAGAGGCATGAAATGCAGCTGGCCAATCTGGTATAAGGGAGAATAGTAGAAAGTTCCGTCCATTGGGTCTTTTGAGTTATTGTGAAACCGTGCAACATGTTTGAGATTAGTCTTTAAGCCTATGATATTCTCAGGAAAAGAGTCATCTTTAAAATCGATATCGTCAGATCCAAACGGACGCAAATTATTGGCCCGCAACCAATCTTGAATATATGACACATTCAATCGAATTTGTAGTGCCTTGACTCTGGAATTGTATTTCTTATTGGCCAGCACTCTGTTGAACAACGATGTCGATAGCCAATAAAGAACAGCAGAAAAGCACTGTTGTTTCAAGGTTTCATTGATATGATGTAATTCCAACACATAAACAAGAGCTCCCAAAGTTTGAATGATTTTTAATGGCGAAGGTTTCATCTGTTCTTCTAGCGAAGGAGGATAAAGCATTTCGATAATCTCATCATATGTTGATTTCGCAATTTTCACCTTTTGCTTGAACAATTTCCATTGAGCTTTGTAGACAGCATCAAGGTCGGGAACACTGGAATAGTCGAGAATACATGGCTCTAAAAGAGGTTCCAGTTTGGAATCCAAAATGAACGAGAGTTGGAAAATCAATGATTGCAAGGTGGAAATAATATCCTGTAAGACTTTTGGGTTTTTTTGGAGAAATTGACAGGCTCCATCTCTGTACAGAAAATAGTACAGATGATTTAAGCACGAAATCCAGTAGCCCAAAAGAACGATGTCGACCTGACCTGATTTGTCTTCACCCGAAACAAACTGGACAACACCACTTTTAGTATTTGTCAGACTTCGGACTCTAGTTAAAAACAAGTCCACAAACGACTCTGCCAATTCAGGACTCTCGAGCTTATTGTTGATATATCTAACCGATTGAAACACCACTGCTGCTGGATATATGGCCTTGTGTTGATATGTCTTGTACAATCCAAAAACATAATCAATCGTTGCAGAAATGCTTTCATCACTGACTCTGATATATTGCTTTGGTAACAGTTGGTTGAAGTCAAAATTTTCGGTGTAAGAAGATCCATCTAATTCAACCGAGTCGTCATCGTCCTCCACAAACTTGCTGTTTTGATAAAATGCATCTCTTCTACCGTTATCTTCGTAATCGTTAATAGCCATTGTTTGCAATCGAAGCTGTGTTTGAAAGCTTTGGTCCTGGTCTGACGGAAGAATTGGATCTTTCTTGTACAGACTGTCGTCTGAATCTTCACTTCCTTTCATGCTCAAATAATTGTGGGATTTGTAATATTCATACACGGTGGACCCTGGTTTGAGCATATCAATGGCGTTCTGTCCTGATTTGGTCGACTTCAGACGAGGATCTGCATCCTTGCTCAAGAGGAGTTCTATGATATCCTGATGTTCCAAATACGTTGCCCACATGATTGGTGTCCATCCTATCAACGTATCTGGCATATTAACGTCAATATTCATGCTTAAAAGAATTTCCACACATTCTTTTGAATTGAAGCCAACACTGTAGATCAAAGGAGTGA
Organism: Ogataea mattraensis; assembly: GCA_030564055.1. Classification (NCBI taxonomy): domain Eukaryota; kingdom Fungi; phylum Ascomycota; class Pichiomycetes; order Pichiales; family Pichiaceae; genus Ogataea; species Ogataea mattraensis. Next base: position 604,387 of record JAJMLE010000003.1, on the reverse strand, counting down.
TTCCTTGTTTGTCGGGCTTGGCAATTGACTCGAGGTCTTCTGCAGACATCAGTTTCTTCAACAAGAAATTATCATTTTCTGTACATGCCAAACAGATCTTCACCACCACATCCGAATGATCTGCCATCAGCTTGAGAGCCTGCTTGGCTGCCATGATTCTCGAGAAGTTGGTGTCTTTGGAAAACACCATCGATCCGTCACCAATGATCTTCCACGGATCCACATTCATTTTCAATTGCTAGTTCCAATCCAAGACAATCAAACAAACTCGTAGCAGGCCTAGTCAATTAAAATTAATCCTAATCCTTCCTCTCAATTGAGCTCTTGCCCTTTGTTCTTTCCACCTTATCAAAAGTTTATTTGTACAGTTGGATTTTTTCTCACCAGAATACCGGTGGCTGATGCAAATACCAACACAGCCACAAAAAAACAAGGATGAAAAAATACCTACTAGTAGAAACAAGCCATAAAAACACTTACCTTGTTCTTCTTTTATTTCTTCCTCTTGTATACTCAGCAATTGTCCCAGATCTGCAGATTATGACTTCTTTGATTGCCAAATATTTGCCAAGTCTTTAGAAAATGCCAACAAATAGACTCAATCATGAGCCATCTAAGCCCAATCTCCAGTCGCCATTCCCTTCGCTAGAAACCCCCACCAAGGAACCGTACACGTCTGTCACTGTTCATCCATCGGCAAGCTCTTCAGTGCTCTCACCTGGTCGCAAAAAATATCAATTTGATCAGCGATTGCGCTCGCGAGTAGGCGGAGCCCTTTCTGCCCTCTTATCCGACACATCGTCGTCCTCATCTTTCAAAAATAGCCCTTCACGATCCCGGAAACAAAGTCTCACTAGTGCTCTCTACGAAAAGAAGCCAGATTCAATCAAATGGCTTACAATGAAAAAAATCTCTCAGCTTCTCTACTCGCCAGAATTCAGGCTCAAATACGGAGAACCCACCTGTTTGGCTCCCTCTGAACAATACATTGCGTTTGGAACATATAAAGGACATATCTTGCTGTTCAACTACGAACAAGAGTTGCTTTTTGAAATAGGAGCTGCTACAAATGCCGTGCAAATCGGCCCAATCTCATGCCTCTCTTTTTCCCTGGACTCTACCTATATCGCATCCGGATACAAATCCGGTGATATCTTTGTTTGGGACATCACGATCCAGCACAAACCAGTCTTGCATATCCCTCCAATTGACCCTCCAACAGAAAAATACCCCGAGAGTCAATTGAAGGAAGGGCATTTTGTTGGAATTCCTATTCTCCAATTGAGCTTTATTGGAAAGAGACACACTGCATTGATAAGCACTGACGAGTGTAATCTGATGGTCGCACACGAGGGAGGACGAAATATACTGGGTTACTATGTCAGATCGAGGGTTTTGCTTGGCAAGTACCAGCCATTGTTGAACAACGATTATTCGCATGCCATTCTTTCCTATCATCAATTACCAATTGGGTCTTTGCCTCAATTGACCGACGTTTTGGGTGTTCTTGCGATTGTCACTCCCAATGCATTGATTGTCATTTCCACATCTCCACATCTGCAGACACATTTCAAAGTAGGCAGGCCTAAAATCCTCAACGATACCATTGGTTTGACTGGCTGCGTGAAATGGTTTCCAGCCACCGTCAGCAAGGAAGAAAATGCATCCAACTTTCCAATGATTGCATATTGCTGGTCCAATGTGCTGACTTTTTTTGAAGTGGTTGGTGAAAGCATACATGATGAGCATGGAGTGGAGACCACCCTACTGAAATTTGAAAACAAGAAACGATGGATATGTCCCGAGCCTATCATGGCTATTCATTGGCTGAACTCAAGGGCAATAGCTGTTCTCACTCACTCACAAAGACTTATATTTCTTTCTAGAGACAGCTTGAAAGTACTTTCTGGACTGGACCTTGCACCAAAACACATCAAATATAGACCAGTCTATGTGAACAATAAAATTGGACTAATTAACAGAGATTACACCAGTTCTTTTTCAATATTTAAGGGAAAACTATTCGCATTAGGAAAGTATCAAATATCTGTCGGGTCGCCTGTAAATTGGGCTGATGAATTATTTGATCTACTCAAGTCGGGAAATTACATTGTAGCTTTAGAGCAAGCAAGAGAGCAGTTTGAGGGTGTTTGTGATTTACCTTTGATTGGATTACCAACCAACGATGAAGTGCGACATCAGAAGGTGTTTGAATACATAATTGAAATTCTTGAGGCCTCGTTGACTTACATTTTTACCGACCGAGAAGTTTTAAGTGCTGATGCTCCGGAACGTGAAGGTTTGCTGAGAGAATTTCTTGAGACAGCACTCAATGTTTGTGTGACTGTGAACGCAAAACCAGAATTGTACGAGAAATTGTTCGAGAAGTACAATCACAATAAATTAAATGCATTGTTTTTCGATGTGTTGGAAGTTTTCATTTTGAGGGAACAGATCATTTCGTTACCTCCAGTTGTGTTGAAAAGTATGGTGGAATCATATGTCAAGGAAAGCAAAGGTGAAATTCTAGAAGAATTGATCTGCTTAATGGATATTAATCAGTTGGACATTGACTTCACGATAACTCTCTGTAAACAAAACCATTTGAACGATTGTTTAGTGTATATCTGGAACACATTGTTGTCCGATTACATTTCCCCTGTTTTTGATGCTGTACAGAGAATAAAGAAGCTTGTTTTTCATTTCGATGATTTGTCAACAGAAGAAGTCAGCATGTTACAAAAGGATTCATTTTATGTGTATCCATATATTTCATACATTTTGACTGGCAGACAATATCCCACAGATAAACCAATTGATTTTAAGAAGCTTGAATCTTCCAAATTGAACATATACTATGTTCTTTTTAACGGAGCAGCGATCGGATGGCCAAAGGGCTCGAAGAAAATGCATATTATGGATTCTGATAGACTTGACGAGGAGCCAGCTTTTCCCTATCTTTTCTTACTCCTCAAGCATGATAGTGCAAAGTTTTTTACCTGTTTAAACGAGGCATTTGAAGATGGGTTGTTGAATGATGACGAAGTTCTTGGATTGTCTAATAATGTTGAAAATTATGGCCTGAAAGTCAATAGACAGTACATTGTGGACGTCTTAATGGGTATTTTTGATCAAAACTCAGACCATCTAAGCTTGATTGACAAGACATACCTATCGATATTTATTGCAAGAAATTATCCAAAATATTTGCAGTTTATTCGATTGAGAGATTCAACGCTGGAGGACATAGTAAAAAACTTATGCAGTTATCCTGATCAAGAATTGAAAGATGATTGCGAGTTAAGTCTACAAAGTTTACTATCAGTCTACAAACCGGCAAGGTTTGATCTGTTGATTCCCATGCTTGAAAGCGCAGGTTTCATAAACGCACTTATTAGCATTTACAATTCGGAGAATAAGGCCTTACAACTATTACAGCTTTGGGTCGAAGCCCACAAGCCAGAAGATCACAGTGAGGATTTGAGGAATCCGTTTACCGAAGAATCTTTGACTATTGAACTGGATGAGACATTCCAATCTGCACCATCAATGGTGGAAAAATGTTTCAAATTATCACAGGGCAACATTACAGAACGTGCACATATGGAAGAATTTATTAAAAAGCATTTTGAGCTTTTCATTGAAGGAAATCCAGGGGAAATGGCAAGAATTTTCACAGAATACAATCCAGCTTTGAACTTACAGGTACTCCATCTTGAAAATGCTTATTTAAAATACTTATACATGAGCTTTCTTCTTGAACTCAAAAATCAGGGTCTTTATGATCTTCCAAAAAGTATAGAAGGCGCATATGTTCGGGGTTTAACTGTTTTTGACCACTCCAAGTTGAAAGAATTTGTTTCTGCTCTTGACCATGTGGACGAAGACATTTTAGAGTTTCTGGAATCTAACTCAGAAGTTGAAACTATTGTTGAGATTCACAGAAAAAAAGGAGATATTGATGCTGCAATAGATGCTCTCTGTAAATCGATCAAAGAACTTGGACTCAAGCTAATAGATATGACGGAAGAGGACAAGACGGTCGAGAATAAACTATGGGATTACTTATTTTTGGGCTTTAGGTTGATTCAAACTTTAGACCAAGGAAAAGAAATAGGAGAAGAGCTGACAGAAGATGAACTTCTATTGCTGAAGTTAGTGGAGACTCCTGCGTTTCTTTTTGTGGAATCCAACAGTCAAGTTTTAAGGTTACAAGAAAGAGAAGAAGTAGCAGCTGGCGAGAAAACCAAGGCACTAGGAATATTGAAGAGGTTTGTTCAAGATGCCTTCACTAATTTGATCAACATCAAAAAGGACTATTCCAACTCATTTTTTCGAATCTTTAATGAGTTTCTGAAGAGATCTTCAGCCAGGGTGACTACTTTGGAAGACGTGAGGCCGGTGTTGGGTGAGATTTTTCTTGCATACTCTCATCAAGAGCTCATGTATAAGATTATTTTGAAGCTGGTGAATGAGGATATCTACAAAGATTTGGTGACCTTGGAGTCTACCAGGCTACATGGCTGGTCTCTAATGCATTTGGAGTGTGAAGTGTGTGGGAAGACGATATGGGGGTCGGGAATCAATCCAAATGTGTTCGAGCTCTGGCAGGAAAACAAAATTAATTCTATTTCGGAAACCAAGAATACTTTTGACATAGGTGACAATTTGGATATCATAGTGTTCCAGTGTCGACATGGCTACCATACCAAGTGTTTGGAAAACATGGGAGTAGCTGAACAAGACAGACATTGTATATTATGTGACTAGAAAGAAACAATAAAATTGTATCGAGAGAATTGGAACTACTGATTCTATTGGGACGTCTCATTCATCCAATCCAAAGTGTATTTAATACCGTCTTCGAGTCCAACACATGGAGAATAACCCAGAATACTTTTGGCCTTGGAAATGTTATGATATCTGTAGGCACATGCAACTCTGACTCTAAAAGGAGTAAGACCGGGCTCTTTTCCTAGCAAGTTTGAAAAAAATTCTGAAAGATATCCAATCACAAGAGCAGCAGGTCTGCTTAAGACAATGTTACGTTTATCAATATGACCATCTGCTTTCCAAACGGTTCTGGCAAGGGTCCAGAAGTAAGACGGAGAGTCATTGGTTATGAAAAAAGTTTCTCCTCCAACAGATGCGACAGCTTCTGGATCAAGGATCTTTTGTGCTGCCAAGACATGAGCATCAGCAACATTTCCAACATAAGTCCAATCAAACAGATTATTGTTGTCACCGACTTGAAATTTAGTCTGACCTTTGTTGAGCACCTGTCGAAGTCCAGGAACCAATTGTCTATCACCTGGACCAAAAATACCAGCAGGTCTCAATGCCACTGTGTAGAAGTTATCTTTTGGAGAGTTGGCCTTTAAAACCATTGTTTCTGCTATAGCTTTGGTCTCATTGTATCCATCCATTGGGACTTTTGGAATAGGCCACGATTCGTCTGCGTTGTGAATATCTTGGCCATTAAAAATCACTCCTGCCGACGAGGTATACACTAATGCCTTGATCCCCATGTCCTTGGCGCACGAAATCAGGTTTTCTGTTCCGTGCACGTTCACCTTTTCATAGATCTCTTGAGCCATTCCGTGCATTGGCGAGGCGGAATGAACAATTACCGAGGGACTGCACTCTTTGATGGCCTTCTTCACGTCGGTTTCAGAAGTTAGGTCGCCAACAAAAACCTTGATTTTGCTGGGATCAAAGCTGAAATATTTGGAAATGGTCTTCGGCAATGGCCTGACATCAAACACGTAAATCTGGGGTCTTGCAGATTGTCTCCAAAATTGTTCAATAAGATGGAGTCCAAGAAACCCGGATCCTCCAATCAGCAAAACAGATTCCAAACTCATTGGATGTAATTTAGATTAAATACCAAAAGAATTGTCCTTTGATTTGTTGCTCGTATATAAATGAACGAGCAAAAAAAAGTATGTTCATTAATCACGCCGATCGACGCACCTATAAAACGACGCTGGACAGAAAAGGTAACCTAGAGATTTTCCGCGTCGTGCGCCAACCACAAGGTCTCTGCAGCAAAAATCAGTCAGCTCGATGATTATTCAAATTTTTTTGAAAAGTTTGATGATTCATTTCAGTACAAACAGCTTAACTCATCAAACAGCACAATGTCGTCCGAGAAACCATCCGAATCCCGTCTTTGGGGAGGCAGATTCACTGGAGCCACAGACCCTTTGATGGATCTTTACAACGCCTCTTTACCATACGACCAGAAGATGTATGCGGCAGACCTAGAAGGAACAAGAGTTTACACCATGGGACTTGAAAAGTTGGGCCTCTTGGCTCCTGAAGAGCTCAAAGAAGTCCACAGAGGTCTTGAATTGATCCATGAGGAGTGGAAGACTGGTAAATTTGTCGAGAAAGCTGGTGATGAAGATATTCATACTGCCAATGAACGTAGACTTGGAGAGCTTATTGGTAAGAATATTGCTGGAAAAGTGCACACTGGAAGATCAAGAAATGACCAAGTTGCCACTGATATGCGTATTTTTGTTAGAGAGTACTTGACCAAGCTTGCTGAGTATTTGAAAGAGTTGATCGAAGTGATGGTCAAGAGAGCAGAAAAGGAAATTGATGTGTTAATGCCTGGTTATACACATTTACAGAAAGCACAACCAATTAGATGGGCACACTGGGTGAGCATGTATGCGACGTATTTTACCGAGGATTACAAGAGATTACTACAAATCATAGAACGTGTGAACGTGTCTCCATTGGGAGCTGGTGCTTTGGCTGGTCATCCATACGGAATTGACCGTGAGTTTTTGGCCCAAGAATTGGGATTTAATGGTGTCATTGGTAATTCTTTGACTGCAGTTTCTGATAGAGATTTTGTGGTTGAATCGATGTTTTGGTCTTCATTGTTCATGAATCATGTTTCGAGATTCAGTGAAGATCTGATCATTTACTCTACTGGAGAATTTGGATTTATACAATTGGCCGACGCTTATTCCACAGGATCGTCCTTGATGCCACAGAAGAAGAATCCAGATTCTTTGGAGCTGTTGAGAGGAAAATCTGGAAGAGTGTTTGGTTCTCTTGCCGGATTCATGATGTCAATTAAATCGATTCCATCTACATATAATAAGGATATGCAGGAGGATAAGGAGCCTTTATTTGATTGTTTAAAGACTGTGGAGCATTCAATTTTGATTTCCACCGGAGTCATGTCGACTTTAAACATCAATGCTGAAAAAATGAGAGCAGCTTTGACTATGGATATGCTTGCCACAGACCTTGCTGATTATTTGGTCAGAAAAGGTGTTCCTTTCAGAGAAACACACCACATTTCTGGTGAGTGTGTCCGTAAGGCCGAACTTGAAAAGTTACCTGGTATTGACCACTTGACTTTAGCCCAGTTCCAAGAAATCGACCCAAGATTCCAAGAAAACGTGTTCGAAACTTTTGATTTCGAGCAAAGCGTCGAAAGAAGAACTGCTACTGGAGGAGCAGCAAAGAGTGCAGTGTTGAAGCAACTAGCAAATTTACGTAGTCAAATAGAATGAATAAATTAATTGCTGGAATTTAAAAACTGTATGTAGTGATATCATCTAGATTGATGAGTTCGGCTGGAGTTTCGTCCAATTTATAGGTGACAAAAGTCGAATGCCTTCTTGGACTGGAATGGTAGCCAGGGCCTTTTGGTTGGTTAGCAAAACTAAAGCTTTCCAATCTTTTTTTCTCATCTTTCATCAATTGTGGGTAAGGGCTCTCGTCCGGCAAAAGCTCAGTCATCACTGGCGATTGTTGTTGTCTAGGCGAAGAGTACACAGACGAAACTGGTGATCTGACAGAGGATGTTGATGAAATCGATGACCCGACTCCTGCGAGGTCGTCCATAATTGCAGTTCCAGTACGACTGAGGGACCTTCTGTGACGTCTTGGACTTATCATGGGCGATGGAAGTAGCGAAGAATTAGGAGCGTGATCAGAATGCGACACTGAGTTGGTTGCAAGACGGGGCGAATGTTGGTGTTTCAAGTGCGGAATGTATTTCACATGGTTCCCGGCGCACTCCTTATCCAAGTTCAATTCGTTCATGGACAAAGAAAGGGATATAGAACATGGTCTGTGGTATCTGTCGTATTTTAATTTTTTGACTGGTTGTTTTTGTAGAGAGGCCATCTGCATGTCCCATGCGTCTTGGGATTCCTGTTCCTCTTCAGAAGAAAGTTCCTCAATAGTTGGGGTTTGAGGACCGGTGATGTAATTTGACGATTTACGTCTCAAGGACTTTGGACTGACAGCATCATCGGGTTTGGGGAAAGAGTACGATTTGAGGATCTTTTCGCATTCCTCAAGGTCGTACACCGTTGTCGTGAATTGCTCAGGGTCCATAATTAGAAGCTTTGTCATTACAACGATAATGGTTATTTCAGATTAAGAACTCAAACCAAGCAACACTGATCCTTTTATATGATTTTAGTTCCATACACATGGAAACCAGTGTAACCATGCAATGCATGGAATCCGATGAAAAAAATTGTTATCCAAGATGTCATACATAAGATGCAGCAGTCTTGAGCCGAGTTTGGACAAAAATAGGAGTTCGGTGCTCCTGATTTACGTAAGTTTTGCTCTTTGTACATCAAGACCACTTTGTAATCTCGGCTAGATCAATAAGTTTACCTGCTTCTGCCTGTCAAACAAGATGTCGTGCGTTTCAGGAGCTTGTTCGACCAGAAATTTGCTATGATCACACACGTCCTGCATGGAATTTTATTATTGTTAGTATGCGCCACTTTAGCGAGAGTTGCTCCGGTTACTATTATACTACCGAACAGCTTTTATTTTTTCCTAGCAGACAAATTTACGAGTCTCTTCATGCAGGAGCAAATTCTTTGCATAACCCGTAGTTATCTATTTACTTGGCATGTTAGTCTTAAAAAAACGTTCTAAGGCATTCCATGGAGCTAAGCATTGAAATTCATGAGCTGACTACAATATATTCTAGTGGTAATAGCTTGGAAGGTTGAGGCCCGATGTGCTGGCTGCCATGAATACAAAACGCGCAATGTACTGCTGTCAATTGTGACACACGCATACCAAAAGAAAGGAGGAGCTATGAAGTGAGATAAGACCTGAGAAAAAACCGACAAGTTGCCATGGACTGCCGAGAAATTTCCCTACAGCTTGCAGAAAACGTTTCTTCTTCTAGGTCTAGTCGGACGCACCCGATTTTAGGCAGCAAAAAAAAAGTGGGATGCTGTGACTTTGCAGGTCCGGACCCTCAAAGAGAGTGCAAGATAAGAAACATGACACATTGTCAGAGTGGGAGGATTATCTATCTATACTAATGAGCTACTACTCCGCATCGCATCTCGGTTAAAGCGGCACTAAAGTCCATCGGAATACCTGGCTAATTTTCTAATAGAGCATGTCACATGAGATATAGAACAAATTGCACCATATGATAACAACAAGAGGTGTTTCCAACACGATCCATAGCCAAAGGCCAGAAATCGAATTGGAGTCAGAAACTAGGGTATGATATCGTCATGATTTTTGAGTACATCCGATTGGTGCACAGCATACTTTGTCATCATTTAAACCTCCATAGTCACTGGTGCTAGACTGCTCCAAATGTCTCATACATAAAACACGCACTGCTACATAGAACAAGCAAAGCTACCGCATCTGCATCTCCTTCTTTTCACTTGGGACACATCCTACTGGATGTATCCTGTACAACAAAGGGACTGGTCCGGAACAAGATGGGCACAGTCAGAATGTTGTACAGATAGTGATAAAGTTCCAGAGGTGCTAGAAAAGATTCGATGTTTATAAAGAAAACTGTATAAGAAGAAGTTGTCCATTACAAAAAGGACAAACAAAAATTTTTCAAGTAGAGAAAGAAAAATCTCGGAACAGCGGTTCATCGTCGTGCACATCCCAAACACAGCCTGGTTTCACAGGGTCTAGAATTGCCAGACGATAATGGGCCCTGTAGCTTTTGACAGCTATCAGGTGTTCGTATCGGTATATAGCCGAACTAGCCTACTCAGCAGCTGCCGAGCCCATGCATCCAGTCTCAATTTGCGAAATTGCCATTTTGCTTCCAGAGTTGAGTCAATAGAAATCCAACCACGTCTGGATCGTCGAAATATTGGATATGTGATCCAATGGCATTGATCAAATCAATATCAAAATAGCCCTGGGGCAATGCATAATCAACACGGCCACTTTTATTGAGCTTGTTCAACATCTCGACCACGTGATCGGGCAATGGCTGGCTAGGCTCGTCATCTTTGGGTTTGGCCTTTGAATCAGTTTGGGGCCGTGCATACGAGGTGAGACCGGCCATTTTGATAAGCACGTTAGGAATGTTGGTGAGGTTTTTGATATGTGAATTGATGCCGTTTTTGCCTTCAAACGGGATAATTTCTGGCTTGAGATTGGCCAAAGAAGAATGGATCAAAGGCTCAACCCGATATGCAACGGGATCTGTAGGGTAGAAGATGTTATAGTAGCTGTTCACTTTAGGAGTTTGGATTGGGGTTTCCAACAAATCCTGTGGGTTTGACAACTCTGCCAATGGATATTGTTGGCGTGGACGGATGTTTTGTCTTTTGATGAACTTGAACACTCCATTAGGTGAACCCAGACCAAAGAAATTGTCCACTGAAAATTTCAAATGCCGATCGGGATCGAAATCATCACCCTGAGGAATTTCGTCTGGTTGTTGCGACAAAATGTCAAGATTGATTGCAGAGCCAAGAGAATGGCCTAACAATGAAACTTTTCCATTGAAATCAGGATTACGTTCCAAATACTTGTCGTAGATCTTATTAGCCGAGCGAACCACACTGGAAAGAATCTTTTCTTTAAATTGAGGCTCGTAGAACAAAAGTATGTCCATCACCACGTCCGCAGCCAAATGACGTAATGGTGCAATGGAATCAATGTTGATCTGTTTAAGAGTTGGGAGTCGAGGAGATTCATCATCTTCATATTCGCTGTAAACTTGATCCATTGAAAAATCCACATCAAAACGCCAAACAATCGGAAGAACTTGAACTTTACAATTGGAAAGCAATTCCTTTTGGCTTTCACGCTCTTGCTTTGTGTATGCCAAATCTGCATATTTCGAGTTTTTCACAAACAATTGCTTGAAAAGTCTGCGCATGGTGTTACAATCGTGCGCAAAGTTGACCGAAGAAAACTTGGCACTCAAGGACTGGCCAATTCCATGGGTGCACAAAATCAAATGGTCTACTTGACGATCACCACTATTTGCTAAAACATTGGGATTGTTGGTGTAGTCTCCTTCCAAATCTTTCTGGAACTTTTCGTTCGATCCTTCGTTTCCAAGTGTACGCAGAATGCTACCAAGAAAATCGGCATCGTTGGCTTCAGGAGTCTTCTCGGGCTCACCAGAACCAGTGTCAGAAGATTTATTTTCTTGCTCCCGTCCCTCAGATTTCACATACCCTCGAACCACTGTATCTGCTCCCAACACCTGCTGGGATGGAAGCTTGTAGAAGTTTTTGATTTGCAATTGTCCCAACTTGGAGTCTCGTTCCACCAAAAACGCTGTGCGCTCGTCTTTAAACACAGCCAGCTTGTCTTTCTTTTCAAAATTCGAAACCTTTTCAAATGGCCATTTTTTCCCGTTGGTATTCTCAAAAACCGTCACCTCCGAATCCACCTCGGCCGTCAGAACATTAAGATCCTCATCCGTATTTTCATGTTCTTTGTATGGTTGCAATCTTTGATATGCTTCTTCAAGTTGATCAGCAACGCTGCTACTCAATGGTACGTTTTCAAGAAACCATGTTCCACGTCGCACTTCGTAAGCTGCACCTTCCCAATATGCCGGTCTCATTTGCATTTGAGCCAAGTCGCAATCAAATAGCCGATCCTCGTGAACAGCAACAACTGCTAGATCTTCATTTTTGGTTTTTTTCCACTCAATATACGCCTGTTCAAGTCGATCCGAGTCTTGTTTGGCAAATGGCAGAAATTTATTTGGTCTTTCTGTTTGTTTGTAGTCAAATCCTTTTGGTTTGGATATCGGCACGTCGGTCGAATAGAACCATTTCACCGACAATTCGTGTGTTTTGGTGGAATAAGTTCTAGCTGAAATTACCAGCCGCTTATCCAAAGCTTTTCCAATCCACCCAAACATCTGCCTTTCGTCCTGTTGAAGCAGTCTATTGATGGTTTAATATCTAGTTCGACGCTCTGTTGACAGCCAGTAGTGCGAAATTTCATTTATCTGCACTGCCTCGTACTGTCTCGCGGGCTCGGCTGGATCTTTTATTTTAATTTTTTTTACTAGTGAAAAGAACGGTTTGGGATAGAAACGGTGGAGTTAATGGAAGGGTCAGCGAGTAAAAGGACGTCGAAACGCGAGATAGTGGACTTGGACGATGAAGACGAAGAGGTAAATATTTGGTCGCAGTCAATAGAACGCGGTGGAGAGGAAGAGGAGGAGGAGGAGGGGGAGGAAGAAGAGGAAGAAGAAGAAGAGGAGGAAGCGGAGTCATATCGACCGTCCTTTAAACCGTTTTCAATGGACACTTTTACATCAAAAGAAGACAAAACAACACAACAGTATGGAATTGGAGCCAAGCTATTACAAAAGATGGGCTATGTTCAAGGACAAGGTCTTGGAAAGACAGGCCAAGGAATTGTTGCACCTATAGAAACGAAACTGCGGCCCAAGGGATTGGGAGTTGGAGGCATTGAAGAACGTGTTCGAGGCGAAGAAGATGATATGGATCTGGACGAAGGTTCCAGTGATGAGGAAACCATTCACACTCTACAAAAAATTGGGTTCAAGTCAAATGTACCGGAATTGTTTGATTTGGTTGCTTCTCTTGAAACGAAAGGATATGTCGTTTCCGACGCGATCAAACAATTATGCGATGATTCCAGCAAGAAAGATAATCGTGAATTGCGGTTGAATATGTACGAGATATACACAGAGCTTTGTGAGGTTCAGGCCAAATTGGACTATACAGAGCACGAGATGAGACAATTGAAGGAGGTTGAAAACCGGGCTGTGTTGCGATTGGCGACGCTGCGACAGGTGGAGCAGGTGCTGGCCACTTGTGATTCCGGACTTGATGGTGTAGTTGGTCGGCTACCGATGATTGAGGACGAGGAGGATAGACAAATGGTGAGCCGGGTGGTGATTTCAATGGCCGATCCGGTGTGCAAGTCGTTGATTTCGAAATGGATGGTGTCTGATATGGAGCAGACGTTTGCGACGATCGACCGTCTTTCTGAATGGGCACGGCTGTATGCGCAATTTCTGCCGAATAACTATCAGGACCAGCAATTTGGTTTGAGATTGAGCTTCGATCCGTTTCAGCAAATGGTGTTGGTTTACTGGGTTCCCAAAGTGACTGATTTTTTTCAAAACGAATGGTCGGTTCAACAACCAAATTTGGGGATCTCGGTGTTGGAAGAGTTCCAGGATGCAGGGTTGGTTTCACATGATTCTGTGCACCAGATAATTGAGACTGTGGTGCTACCAATCCTCAAGCAGGCGATTACCAATTGGCGTGTAGGTCAAGACATCCAGGGGCCTGAGATGTGGCTGGTGGACTGGCTAGGACTTGTGGCTGAGCATTTAGTTGCGGGGCTGGTGGACTGTGTGTTTGATAGTTACTGCAATTGGATAACCAATTACTGGGATTCTGGAGACGAAATTGGAATCCCTTCAGGAAGAATACATTTGTCGTTCTGGTTAGACTTGTTTGGTGACGATAGACACTTGAAAAGATTGGAAAACTCGATAGTGAAGAACCAACTTCAGCGACTACGCCGCACTCTCGATCTTCAATATGCTGTGCCAATCCATGAGCAGGTAGAGCCGGTGCTTTCCTTTGTGGCCGTTCTAGACACCAACCACGTGAGTCCAACCAAAATTAGTTTCTTGTTAGAGAACGAGGTGATGTTGAAATGGACAGACTTGTTTTACAAAATTGGATCGGATTTCCAGCGGATCGAATGGGTGCGACGTTGGGTACTCCTTCTATTCAACAGTCTTGTGGCGCGGCAAGAGCCATTCGCTTGTGTTGAGAAGTATTTGGTTCCAGTGCTGGAATATTTGAATTTCCATCACAATACTGGAATTTCAAGACTTCAGTTCGTTCCCGAACAACCTGAGTCGAGTTTGGAGCGACAGAGAGAACAATCAATTGCGCGATTGCTCAGTTCGCTTGGGTCCATGGATCTCAACAAACTGTCTACCAAGAAAAAACCAATCAATGTTACATTTAAACAGCTTTTGGACGAGTATTGCCAGGAGCACGATCTGTTTGTCGTTCCAGCCACCTCTGCCATGACTGGCTCGGGAAAAGCCATGTACAGAGTGTCCAAAGACATGAAATCGGGAGTGTTGGTGTACATAGAAGACGAGGTGTTATGGGCCAAGACGGACGGAGATTTCGAACCGGTCGCATTTAACGAAATAGTCGAATTGGTCTGAAATAATGTAAAAATTATAGATGGTTATGTACAGATATGAAGACAGATGAAACATATATACGAGCACGTTCTATGCAGGCTTCAATTTTTATCGACTTGTTCAACGTTCTTGGTGGCATCCTCAACTGTTTCTTTGACTGGTTCAATAGCAGGTTCAGGAGCAGTGGTTGGTTCGGTATTTTCGGTAGCAGGAACTTCACCATACTCGTCGTCGTCTCTTAGTTCTTCAGCATACACCTCTGGATACTTCTTGAAACAGAGTTGCATGTCTTTAAACTTCTCAATGCAATCGATTCCTTTTGGCTCTTCCTTGGAATAAACAAAGCACGAAAACGCAGCTTTGAACTCCTCTCCACATGGTCCATGGGCCATTCCACCCAAGCATGGACAATCCCAGTTGATTTCTCCGGTTTCTGGGTCATATGCTCCTTTTTCTTCCTCGGGCTCTGACGATGAAACAGCAGTTTCAACAGGTTTGGACGCCACCTCCTTCAAGCCTTCCTTGTCTATTGGAGAATCCAAGGCAATGGAGTTGTAATAGCTGGCAGAACCAACGGAAATAGCACTAATCAAGACGGTAGAGACCAAAACCAAGTTTCTAGAAGATTGCTGGGGGCGGAAGTAAGATCTTGTGGCATAAGTTCTGAAACTCGAAGATGCATTTCTAAAAGCACCTCTTTTCAAGGATCCAACAAGAAACGACGAAAACATGCTGAATATTGTTTGGTTTAGTCTTTTGCCCTTTCTTTCCTGGCTGTGATTAGTAATTTTGCTACACCACTGAAAAATTTCTACAAGACCGGGGTTGACGAGACAGGGTGGTGAAGATGGTTATGAGCCAGGATAAAAGATAGATATACTTAACCAAATGCAATTAAGAAAGTATTAGAAGAGCTAGAAAGGTAAAACAACATTGGAAAGTAAAAGATCGAACATGAACGCAATCAAAACGCAAGTAAAGTGTCATCGATTCGTTTGGCAAGAAATATCGGTTTGTGGTCACATGATCACACAGCACGAATTGGTCTTCTTGGCTTGCTTGTAGAAGGTTCTCGAGCTGGCAGTCAATGCCTCAGACTTGTCCACGAGCGAGTCCAGTTGCTCTCCTCTTTGCAAAACCGACTCTATGCTCTTTTGCAAAACAATTTTGGTTTCATCCAGCTCCTGTTGAACCTTCATGATCGCATCAGCCTCCGTAGGATTCTGATATTTGGTCAAATATGCATCTAGGTTTTCGAATTTCAAACTGGCTGTAGGCTCCGAAACATTGGTCCATTCAGTTGGCGAGTGCATCGAAACATACTCGTCCAAAATCTTGTTGAGCAAAGTGTATGCCGGTCTGATCGGATAATCTTTATCGGATATTATGACTCCCGAAATTCCCTCGGATCTCGTGTAAACATGGCCAATGTAGTTTCCTTCCTCCACCGATTGTCTTTGTCCAGCTTGTGTTCTTTCAGCTATGGTTTCAGCAAAAAAAGTCATAAACTGGCCAACAGATGCCTTTTGAAAGAACGAAAATGACGATAAGTCTTTCGATTCAGACAATGCCAATGTCTTCTTGCCACCTTGACCTGGTCTAACGACTCCCAGATAGAATAAATGCATGATCAATAACGCCTGTTTCTGTGTTGTGTTTGCTTAATGTTTTCAACTATTCGCCACTGCTTTTCTGTGTCTTGCAAAACCTCACAAACAGTTGTCTAATATCCTGACCTCACCTGTTGGCTTGATCACTTGTTTACAATTACAACTTTAAATTGCGGTCTTTCGGCCGGGGTTGCACTTAAAACAGTGTGTGTTTTTTACTTAATTCGCATCAGCAACTCCTTCCGGTGCACGGGTGTAAAGATAACTTTCATTTTTGCTCTAACAAGGTTGGACTGGAGATTGCCATTGGTCGATTGTTGAGAGAACCCGCCAGCTGTCGGGAATCCTTGTCGATGGTTTGAGGAGCAACAGTTGCATTACTTTCAAAGCCTTCATCAACGTCCCGCTTTGAATATCATTTTAAAGTTACCCGGTCTTCTAATCTGATTGAATAAGGATGGATTACAGATACGACAATGAAACTATTTGGTGATGAAAAATTGGATAACAAAGTGCGGTCCGGATCATCTCATCACCCACCGTTGCTTTCTGATAGACCATGTATTCCAGTCTGATCTCTCGCCCTCCCTTCTATCTACTATAATTACCCGGCCCAACAGATTCTCACTCGCCGGCGAAATTCTTTTTCTGGGTACGGGTGTTGTGTGGACGAGTAAAGTGTTAATTAATTGTGACTTTTCCTTCGAATGCTTTGAAGGAAATTCATTAAATACAACAAGATAATTTGAAGTCTAAAAGATAGTACTAGCTTAAAAGACGTGCGTGAAGCTGAGAGAACAGGTGTTTACTTTTGTTACTGAGAATTGATACTATTGGCACCTTGTTTAAGACCCGTTCTC
The DNA here is from genome assembly GCA_030564055.1 of Ogataea mattraensis. Lineage (NCBI taxonomy): Eukaryota > Fungi > Ascomycota > Pichiomycetes > Pichiales > Pichiaceae > Ogataea > Ogataea mattraensis. The sequence goes on along the minus strand of JAJMLE010000003.1, from coordinate 587,465 downwards.
GTTTTTTTTTTGAACTGGATGTACCATTTGCAAACGTCAATATAATATTAAGGAACATACAATGTCAGAGGAGTGGAAATCAAATTTGAACATACCAAAGAAGGATGGTCGTCCTCAAACCGATGATGTGCTTTCAACCAAAGGAAATACCTTTGAGAGTTTCCATTTGAAAAGAGAATTGTTGATGGGAATATTTGAAGCTGGTTTCGAAAAACCATCGCCTATTCAAGAGGAGGCCATTCCTGTGGCTCTTATGGGTAGAGATATTTTGGCAAGAGCTAAAAATGGAACTGGTAAGACGGCTGCATTTGTAATTCCAACTTTAGAGAAGTTGAAGCCAAAATTAAACAAGATCCAGGCTTTGATTCTTGTTCCTACTAGAGAATTGGCTCTTCAAACGTCGCAGGTGGTGAAAACTTTGGGTGCTCATTTGGGAATTCAGGTCATGGTGACAACTGGAGGTACATCTCTGAGAGATGACATCATGAGACTGCACGAACCCGTCCATGTCTTAGTCGGTACTCCAGGTAGAGTTCTCGACTTGGCATCCAGAAAATTAGCTGAATTCGATGAATGTAGAATGTTTGTCATGGATGAGGCTGACAAGATGCTTTCTAGAGAATTCAAAAACATCATTGAACAGATCCTCAAGTTCTTCCCTCAACCAGAGTCTGGAAAAGGTAACGGATACCAATCCCTATTGTTCTCTGCCACTTTCCCACTCGCCGTGAAAGCCTTTATGGATGAACACTTATACAAACCATATGAAATTAATTTGATGGATGAGTTGACTTTGAAAGGTATTACCCAATATTATGCTTTCGTCGAAGAAAAGCAAAAACTGCACTGTTTAAACACCTTGTTTTCGAAATTGCAAATCAACCAGTCTATCATTTTCTGTAACTCAACTAACAGAGTTGAATTACTTTCCAAAAAGATTACCGAACTGGATTATTCATGTTACTACTCGCACGCAAAGATGCCACAGGCTGCAAGAAACAAGGTGTTCCACGAGTTCAGACAAGGAAAAGTTAGAAACCTTGTTTGTTCCGACCTTTTGACCAGAGGTATTGATATCCAGGCTGTCAATGTGGTCGTGAACTTTGATTTCCCCAAAACAGCAGAGACATATTTGCACAGAATCGGTAGATCTGGAAGATTTGGTCACTTTGGTATTGCAATCAACTTGATCAACTGGAACGACCGTTTCAACCTGTACAAGATTGAACAAGAACTAGGTACTGAGATCAAACCAATTCCTGCAGAGATTGACAAGTCGTTATATGTTGTTGGAGAGCCAGCCAACATTCCTAGACCTTTCAAGTTGGATCAATTACCTAATGGTAACGAGAAGTCGTACGGCAGATACAATGGTCAACCATCTCAGCCTGTTGGTCAACAGAAACAACAGATTGTTCCTGAATACTAGACACAATTGAGAGGAGATTGAAGATTAGAAAAGAAAAATGATAAAAAACCCTAAAAAAATCTAGAAAAACTATAGGAAAAAAACATCAAAAAAACAAACACTCATAGAATTTGAATCACAACTCAAGAGTATGTCGATTTTAAATGGTCAAACGGTCACCGTCACACGATATGATAGAACGCAGCATTTGAAAAGCAGATTATTTATGGTTAAACTTACAAGAAGAAGATTGGTGTCTTCAGTTTGCTTGGCATTCGATTGATCCAGCCACAACTCACTAATACTTATCCGATTGATATTCGCGGATGGGCTGGATTGCCATGGTATACATTTAATTTGGCTTGGTTTTGGTTCCGCTTGTTTTTGCTTTCCACACTCACATCTTTGATTTTGGTGTTTCTATGCTACGACTCTGATGACCGTTTGTTTCTTAACCATCGACGACCTGGTTACTTTTTCGACTTTCAGTTCTCTCCTGTATATTATCTTGGCCAAGACTCACCGCTGTTTTTGTTCATGAGTTCTTGTCCGAATCTCTCTCTTTGTGGGTGCTTTTTTTTTTATTTTTTTTTTTTTTAAACTCATGGTGTCGACTATACCATGAGTCCATATTCGAAATCTACATAGTCAGTTAATATGGATATGGACTCATCCGCTTTGTAGCTAGTTGTGAATGGCATTAATTGTGATTTATTCAACTATCCACTTCCATATAATCTGGGTTCTTCTTAAGTATCACCACCCCCTCTAAGAAATTAGTCAACGAAATGTATTCATCGTTCTCCAATTCCGCTCTTTCTCCGTGTCCAAGAAGAACAGGAGTCGAGTGTGTCACCCATCCAGTGATCGTCTTTGGCTTTCCTGCCTGTCCAACAACATCAACAGCTTGTCCAACTCTAACACTCACCTTGATAGGCTTCAGCTCTTCGTCAACAGTGACTAGCATTCGCGGCTTGATTGCAGGAGTAAGATAGTATAACAGGCTCGAATTTTGGTCCAAAATGAAAGATGTAGGATCAAGAAGAGCAATGGAAACAGTTAATAGAGAAGCCAATGCAACCTTAGATAGATTCTGTCTATCCGTGTTGAATGGTGAAACTGTAAGTGTACCCTTTCCGAGATGAATCATTCCCTGCGAAATTCTGGTCATAAATAGGGCATTCTGGTCGTTGACATAGTAAGAAGCCAACTGTCTCAAAAGTTGAGCCAATCTAGCATTGTTGGTTCCCGCACCAACCAATCCCATACCAAAAATAGCATTGTAAGCAACGTCCAAATCCTGGTCGTGGGAGTATCTGGAAAGAGTGTCAAACACTTTCATTTGTGCATTCGATGAGGAAACAAGACCCATTGCTAAAGGAACTGCTCTGCGGATTAATGGCGTACCATAGTGCATCAAGTGGCCAAAGTGGCGCAATGACATCTCTTGCCCGATTTCTTCTCCCATAGCAATCAAGGCTAGACCCAAAACAGCGTAACCCTGATAGGATTCGTCTTCTTGCAATTCTTCATCTTCGTCTTCTCCCTCTTCTTCCTCTCCAGAAGTTTTATCCTTCTTATCTGCCTCGCCTGGTTTTTCGTCTTCATCCTCACTATCTTTGTCCTCCTTGGGTTTGATTGTGCACATCTGCAACAGAGTCTGTATTTGAAGCACATTACCAGTACCTGCGTAAGAGCAGATACTGACCATAACCTTCAATGTCTTTGAAATTGGGTGATCAATGGCATCGATTGTCTCAAGCACATCATCAACCTGATCATATTTGCCCATATAGAGCAAACCCAAACCCAGGGACATGAATCTGATCCATTTGGAAGTCAAATCCGAGAATTCTTTTTCCAAAAGAGTTTGCAAAATAGTTGAGGTGATGTCACCATTGCATGTTCCAACATAAACATGACCGAGAGCAAGTGCAGACAACGATTGGATCTCTAATGACACAGAAGGCTCGGAAACAAGTGGCAGAAGCAGGTTCATCACTTCCTCATTTTCACTTCCCGCAAAAGCAATCCCAATACCCGTGATTGCGGAAACAATCATTTTTGAGTCAACTTTTGAGTCACTGCTTATGTAGTCTTGAAGCAATAGCAAAGTTGGATCAACTTCATCGTGGACACTAGTAGTTGCAATACCCATACCTAACAAAGCACCTGCTCTCACTTCACTTTGTTCAGAGTAAAGATATTTATCCAATGTTTGGAGTCCTTCGTTGGTATCCCATAAATTAATCAATCCTAGAGAAGCCGTAGTCAAAAGCATTCCCTCACCTTTTGTTCTGTAAATCCATTTTTCGTCGTTGATGAGCTTTTCTGTACCGTAACCTGCATTTGCAAATGCATTAACAAAAGCGGCAGCCAAATTCTGCTTAGCACTTTCTAGTCTTGATGAATGGCCAAATGGAGAGTTCTCAAGATGGCTTTTGTAGATGTCGTCAGGAACTTTAGGTTTGAGCAAGTTCAACTCGCTAACCAGATACTTGTAATATTCACTTAGTTTGACGTTAGAAATACATTCTTGAACTGCCTCATTGTCAACTTTGAAACAAGAGTTTTGTCTTCCAAGAATAAAAGCAAGCTGTTTTTGAACCAATTCATCTCCTGTAGCGTCAAAAACAGACTTTACCAATGATTCATCTCCAAGTCGTATAGCCAAACTTAATGCTTGAGGCAATTTATCGTTTGCCAGATAAATACTGAAAGCAGTGTTCAAAAATGCCAAATCATCTGGTGGTGCCAATAACGGAACACATGAAACCATGTATAAACAGACTCTGTTGTACGTATCGTTATCAACAAATTGTGGCAACTTTTCAATTTCCTCGATTTCTAGAAGCAGATCCACTGCCTCTGCCTCTGCATTATGTTTTAAAAAGTATGGGACGATTTCAAGACTCAACTTGACTAATGTGTCCGAGTTGGTTTCTTCTCTGGCAGAACCGCTTTCCAAATTCTCCTGATACTCTTCTCCAATCTCCAGGGATAAATGTCTCAAATATTCGTGTCCCCATTCTCCCAAACTTGAATCGACATTACTCAATAATCTGTATTTCAAACATTCTCTCTTGTAATTTTCGCCATCCTTTTCACTATAAGTCATACCCAACACAGACAAAATGTCTGCCAGCTGTATCTTCAATGGTTCAGAGGTCCATTTAGAATGCACTTCAATCAATGAAGGATATAGAGGTCTTAAGAATTTCAATGGTTTTGGAACCGCAGTCATTGAAGACGTGGAGTCTCTAATAAACGTCTTGAGGTTGTCCAAAGCTGGCTGATAAAGTTCGGTCTTTGGTTCAATCAATCTCTCGACCAACATCTCCAACTCCGACTTCAATTGCAAATCTTCCTCACTGAGTTCCTCCTCTGGCTTTTTGTCCTCATTCTTCCCTTTTCCTGTCTCTTTTGTTCCTGATTCCTTGGGTTGTTCAATTGAAGACCGTCTTGCAGCCTCTGGCTCTTTTGCAGGTGCCATTTTCTGTCTATTCGTTGAGACCTTGCAATAACTTGAGCGTGTTTCAGAGTCTTCTAGAACCCAATTCGTTCAAACTTGTGCTGATCAATAGCTTTGGTGTATTTACAACTACAAAAACTCAGTGGCAAAATCGAGCTCGAACAAGATTTTGCGTGCCGGAAAAATTTATGGCAGACCTTCTGGCAAGGAAAACATACTAGACTGCACAGCCGTGGAAAGATAGTTGAGATAGTCTGTTATACACAAGATCTACAATTAAAAGCTAAGATGAAGTTGATGGTGACAATAATCAGTTATTGGTCAGAAGGTCATGGATCAGCCAATTTAGATCAGACGGTGGCCCCACATTGGGGTCACTCAAGGTGAGATTTGGAGGTGGCACAAATGAACTGGTCGATGTGGCACCAAGTTTGTCGGACTTATTAGTGTTGTTTTCTGCTCCATTGATCGGCTGGAGGGTATTTTGTAATGGCGACATCGCAGTAGTCATTGCCGACACAGATGCTGGAGCCGTAATGGTGGAAGAGGAAGATGCTGGGACAGTAAAATTGTCTATTTTGTCTTTAGGTTTCAAGACAAAGGAGATCTTTGACAATTTCGGATTGTTGTTTGAATTCTGCACGTATTGTTGTTGTTGTTGCAGAAGCAACGAATCGTCTTCGTTTTTCAGCTGGGTGGCAGTCAATGAGTATAGAGGACCAGCCGGTTCTACCAGGTGTGGTGCAGATTCCAGGGTATCGTACATATCTTCCACAGTCATCGTTATGGTCTTCTTCTTTCTTTTGTTCTGGATTGGATCCTGTTTAACGTTTCCAGCTTCTTTAGCTTTCGCTTCCCGGAGCTTGACAATGTCCAATGCGCTTTCGATGATGGATTTCAAATGGTATTCCAATCCCAAAGACAATATTTCTGGAACATTGTCATTGACAGAACCAACAAGTCCATGTTCTCTGGCGATTCCTAGAATCCGTGTTTTGAGAAGAGCTTTGTCTGGTAGTTCGTATGTTTCTGCGCACAGAGGAGCTTGAATTCCGTCCAGAACATCCTGTGCCCATTGACTGGTGTTTCCTGTGGCTCCATTTTCGTTGTTGGTTACAAGTGGAACTTTCGGAACGACCGCCTGCCTGGTGAGAGCAACGACAGAATTTATCATTCCTTTCTTTCCAGCCTCACGTTTGATTCCCTTGAGTCGTTTTCTTTCTCGGATGGACAAAGATAGAATATCTTTTTTCAACAATTCGTACTGCGAAGATTTCGAGTTGGCCTTTCGTTTTTTAGTTTGTGAAAGCTGCTGGTTACCAAAGCCAGCAGACAACGTGCCGTCCTGAGGCTCGTCTCTTAAAGAGTTTGCGAGGTTGGCCAGTAACAGCTGGTTATGCAGTCTAACGGTGGATTTATCAAGGATTTGACCAAGCTCTTCCATCAATTCAGCGCGCGACAGCTTACCAACTAGAAATAGTGACACTGCCACCTGGTAGGTGTCCCAACTCTTCCCCAGTTTTTTCTGGAACTCCACCACTAAGTTATCAATTTCAATTCTTTTGGAAGATCCATTTTTTGGCCTGGCGCTGCCATTAGTATGTAAAGAAGTGCTGACCACAGCCGGGACAGGTGTGGCTGTGCCTGGAGTAGGCGACATAGCTGCTGGAGCCATTTATGTGCGAGGAGTCGACCTGTTGTGTTTTCGAGACTGCTTGAACTTTTCAAGAGTTTGCAGCCAGTCGCGTGAAAAAAACAAAGCAGCCTTTGATTTCAAAAGTGCTTCAATTAATAACGCAAACGCGATTATTCGATGGCAGCTATCTTCTCCCAGATAAACCAATTCTGCTTGGTGACAAAGTCTCTTGTCTTTTTGGTTTAGTTGCACTTGGGGTTTTTTTTCATAGAGTCTGCCAGTTCGACGCACGGGCACAGAGATGGGCACGAGCCCAGAGCGCGGTGTAGAGATGTGTTTGTTTGTTTTGTCGATGCCCCCGGATATTTTTAGTATCTGTGAGAATGTTGTTCTGGAGGATATAAAAGCATCAGCACAGCACCTGAGCTAGAAAAAGCGCATTAGTGGCAACCATGGAGCAGGAGATGTCGACAACTACAGACCAATATCACGTGTTCAGGGTTTTCCAGCAGAATTTTATAGTGGACAAAAGATTTCAACTGATCAAGGGGCTAGGCCAGGGAGCCTATGGAATCGTTTGTTCTGCAAAATACATGGATGCTGAGGATGGAGGAGGCCATGTGGCCATTAAGAAGGTGACCAATATTTTCAGTAAGAAGATCCTTTGTAAACGTGCGTTGAGAGAAATCAAATTGTTGAGACATTTTCGTGGACATAAGAACATCACATGTTTGTACGATCTGGATCTTGTTCCGGATTCCAATGGCAATTTCAACGAGATTTACTTGTATGAGGAATTGATGGAATGTGACATGCATCAGATTATTCGGTCGAATCAACCGTTAACCGATTCGCATTATCAATCGTTTATTTATCAGATTTTGTGCGGACTCAAATATATCCATTCTGCAGACGTTTTGCATCGTGATTTGAAACCTGGGAATTTGCTGGTGAATGCCGATTGTGAGCTTAAGATCTGCGATTTTGGCTTGGCTCGTGGATATTCCAGTGACCCAGAGAAAAACCAAGGTTTCTTGACCGAATACGTGGCCACCAGATGGTATCGTGCTCCAGAAATTATTCTGAGTTTCCAGGGGTATACCAAGGCAATAGACATGTGGTCAGTGGGATGTATTTTGGCAGAGCTGCTGGGGGGATCGACTATCTTTAAAGGAAAGGATTATGTGGACCAATTGAATGAAATTCTAAGGGTGTTGGGAACTCCTAGCGAACAGACATTGCACAACATCAAGTCGTCTAGAGCACAAGCATACGTGCGGTCTTTACCGTACATGCCCAAAGTGCCGTTTGAGACAATCTACCCGCATGCCAATCCGCTGGCCATCGACCTTCTCAACAGAATGCTCACACTGGATCCGCAACAAAGAATCACTGTGGAACAGGCTTTGGAACACCCCTATTTGGAGGTTTGGCACGATCCAAACGACGAGCCAGAATGTGCAGTCAAATTTGATTTTTCTTTCGAAGAAATTGACGACATCAATCGGATGCGTGGCATGATCATCGAGGAAACACGGGCTTTCCGCGAATACGTCCGCAAACCCATTGAAGAACAAAACATTGTCAGCGACACGTATGGCCAACAGGTGCCGATGGATCAGCCTACATTTGAATTCGATGCCCAGCAGTCTGTTCAACAAACACAGACTCAGCCGCAATTAAAAACCCCTTTTGAAGGACAGTTGGCAGACTACGAACTCCCTCCTAAACCTCAAGAAATGATGTACGACGACAACATTGATCTAGAACGGGAGCTCGAATACGGTCTGGATGGCTACAACTTCCAGACCTCAAATTCAATGAATTGAAACTAGTGCATTTTATTATTTATGATTATTATCCGTACAGCTCTATTTTGCTGTTATAGTCAAGCAGCTCGACCGTGTCTTCGAAATAGCCTTTGAACGCCTGTCTCAACCAATTGAACAACTTGTCGTATACAATGATGTTGGCGTTATGGTACCGGATCGAATGGTCACTGTCTGGAAACACATGAACGTCGTAATTTTCCAATCCGTGGAGATCCAGCATGTCCAAGAACTTGAGAGAGTTTTGGAAATGCACGTTATCGTCACCTGTGCCGTGCATCAACAGGAATCGGGATACATTGGCAAAATTGGCAATTTCATGAACGGACGATTGCTCGTACTGGGCATTTTGCTGTGGAGTGTGCATGTATCTTTCGGTGTAGATGGAATCATAGAACAGCCAGTTGGTCACCGGAGCCACCGCCATTCCGTATTTGAACGTCTGGCCCTGGTCGGCTTCCAGGGTTTTCAGCGTCATGTAACCACCGTAGGACCATCCCCATATGGCCGTTCTGGCCGCGTCGATATAGGGCCGTGCAATCCAATCCTGTGCGGCTGCTATCTGATCAATCACCTCGTAGTGGCCCAATTGATCACGAACAACGTTTCGGAACTCACGTCCTTTATAACCGGTTCCTCTTCCGTCGACAGTCACAACAACTGCGTCGAGCTCGGCAGCCACCACCGACGAGAACGATATCCCAAATGTCTTTTGAACCAATTGTGAGCCCGGTCCTCCATAAACGAAGAACAATAGAGGATACTGCTTGGAAGGATTGAATCCAATCGGTAGAGTCTCCTTATAATTAAATGCAAGACCGGATTCGCCAACTTTTAACACCCCATATCGGTTTTCAGGCACGGCGTATTTTTCCAAAGATTCCGTCAAACGGGTATTGTTGGTGAGCATTTCTTGAGAATTTTCGTGCAAATCGATCAGTTTTTGATATGGAACTTCTGGACCTTCATAGTTGAGTAACAAGTATCGGGCACCTTTTGAGAACGAACATGAATACCAACCCTCAGCATCAATATTTGTCACGTTGGTCTTGGCAGAGCCGTCCAAATCCACTGAATATAAATGTCTTTCCACCGATGACTTTTCAGTCGAGACGTAGTACAGACGGTTTTGCACAAAATCAAAAGCAGCTGCTCCGTCTACGACTTCCCAATCTCCCTGAGTCAACATCCGTGGAGTGGTACTATTTGGAGGACAAAAGTAAGCCAAATGATCGTAACCATCAAGGTCGACAACGTCAATGTACCCATCCTGTTCACGTGATTCGGAAGCAGGAACATACAACAAATTATGGCTGATTTCAAACCATGTTTTAGAACTTTGTCCATTTTCTGAACGGGTCAAAATGCTCGACATTTGGCCCTCAGTGCTGACAATAAACACCTTCATGATGTCGGATTCCCGGTTAGTGATGCGAATCAAAAAACTTTGAGGACCCACCCATTTGAGCTCAGTGATTAGACGTTCCTGGTTAGATATGTCATTATCGTTGTAAAAGCCGTCGTCAGCAGGCAAACTTTTAAGTTGTAACGAGGTTAGATCGTACACCACAACATCAACTACCGGATTGGAAAAGCCCGGTTTCGGATACTTGAGCTCGCGAAGCTCCGGATAAACGTCCCCATCGTTTTGAACAAAGTATGGGATCGGAAACTTGGGCACAAGAGTGTCGTTGAATCGAACAATTGTCAGGTATTCAGAGTTCGGAGCCCACCACATCGCTGTGTCGCTCTCAAAAACCTCCTCTTCATACACCCAATCTGGTTTCCCATAGAAAATCTCCGCCCCTCCATCAAATGTGACCTGCCGCGAATAGCCGTTCGGTCCCAGCGTCTTCACATAAACGTTATTGTCCAGCACAAATGCAATCTTCGTAGAGTCTGGTGACCATTTTGTCAACGCTATCCGACTATTCGCCGATTCGTCAACCTCATAGAGCGGCTCCAGTGTTTGCATTTCCACATCCAACACAAAATAAGTTGCAAAAAAAGAGTGTCGCCAATTATGAATCTTGTCGCAAATGATCACCGCGTGCTTCAAGTTGTCGCTAAACACCATATCTTCCACTTTATAACTGTCGCCTTCATATTCAATACGACTTCCTGTAAACAAGACTTGTTCAAAAGAAGGGTCCTGTAATGTCTTCAGAACATATTTGGACTTATCCACTAGAATATAATCACCGGAATCGTTGGTTAAAGAGGTTTCCGTTTGTATCCATTGAATCGTCTTTTTGTCGGCCAAAAATGTCCCATTTCTCACCAAGTTGAACGTCAACTGTGGTTTCAGCTCCCCAAATGGTTCCAGAGGTTTTATTACCTCATAAATTGCGGTATGAGACCGGTGATTGTAGTACAATTGGTTAATCTGGCTTATCAGAAGAGTACTTCCGTACACCAAAACCACGCCCAAAACAAGAACAAAGTTCCAGGTGATTTGAGAACGGTACCCAGAGCTCCCAGGCAACAATTTCTCCTCCTTGATCATTCTGAAAAGCTGGAAACGGTGCAAATATACTTGTTTCCACTTATCAGGGTGTCAAAAGATAACTCGAGCAATCTTTTTTTTTGTTAGCTTTTTCTAATTTATCACCAATTTGGAAATATGCTACTTCTGGAAATTTATAAACATACAGTGAAATTGTGGAAAATATGCTGACATAAGGACCAGAAGAGAATGCTGCCGAAAAACTTAAATTACGTGATACAAGCGTACACTGCGGGTTTGATGACGTACACCAGATATTACTTGGCCAATTATCAGTGACGCTAATGCCGAAGAAAAATATTCCGGTATAGATAGCTACCGGAGACTACGGAGATGTTGATAATCAAAGATTTGCCAATCTATTGTTCTTAGGAAGACTGCTAAAATTCTACGACGCGGCCTGTGCTTATACCCTGCTGTCATGGTCACCATTGCGATCGTCCCAAACCGTTATTTTCACGTCAGTCTGTGAAGTGGAACAACATGATCCCAATTTAGTTTGCCAAAAACCAAAAAGCGTTTGACTCTTTAATTCCTGGTTTGAAAGGTAAACTTAATTTTGCGTTTCTATTATGTTTGTTCTTGTTCCTTTTCCTTGTCCGCCTCACACCGGAAACGGAGAAACTGCGGAATCATGAAACAAGCCCTTTAATGTTCATTCCCCGATTCTGAACTAGCTTCTCAAGTAACTAGAGCCGACCGTTTTGATTGCGACTTAAACGGCAATTGGCTAGCATGACTGTTTTTTTTTTTGACATTGACAAGTTGTGGGTAGCTAGCTGCACTACAAGTTCCTTTTTACGCAGCCGGAAACTCCCCGCTACTTATTGTATTTAGCTTGATGATCGGACTAATCCAATCACCATGTTTAATATTATTTTGCTTAATTGCCCCTTGGCAGATTACCGGATTGGGAAGTTTTGGCAAGAGTGCAGTATACTTCCCTTCAAATTGTTGTTCCTTTTTCCACCCATCTGCCGTGTTTCATAACTTTCTCCACCTCCAAATACGAGAAGCTTCTTCAATTTGATAAAGCAGAAAATACCTAACTATTACAAATACCCAAACATAAGCTGTTATATATATATATATCTCCCGATAGCTCGGGGTCTGCTTACAACTCCGCGTGCTCATGCTTAACAGGACTGTAGCTATTATCAGAGACCTGCTCTTCCTCCTGCGAAGTAGCATCCTCTCTGCCACACATCTGCTCATGTTTTCTGAGATGAATCTTGTGATGTCTCATGAGATTCGACCTGACAGAAAACAACTTTCCACATTGCCCCCATGAACATTTGAAAGGCTTTTCTCCAGTATGACTGTACATATGGATCTTGAGTCCTGACGGTCTATTAAACACCTTGTGGCATATAACGCAACATCTATTCTTTCTTGGCACCTTCGAACTGTTCTTTCTACTTGTGGATTCTGGAGAAGAAGCTTTTTCTGGGAAAGTGTGCCTTCTTTTAGCCTGTGCATAAGCAGTAGGATCTTGTAGCGAGGATGAGTCCAGAGCGATGGAGCCCAAAGAATGGATTCTTGGGATTTCTCTAAAATTGTCGGCGTTTGAGTTCTCATGAGAGTAATTGAGCACCTGTGGTGGTTGTAAGCTTCCTAAGTAGTTGTTCGAATGGCTGTTTTGTTGGTAGAAAGAGTCTGTAGAAGTCAATGAACCAATCTTCTCATTCAAATGGCTGAAGGATGAACTGGCCTTGGAGAAAGATTGGGGAGGAGTTGGAAGAGCGTTAGAGCCATGGGCCTGGTAATTTTGCGAAGACTCACTTGGAAGAAATGAGTAATTGGAAGCGGAAGAAGCCTGAGGCTGAGTTTGCATCGTAAAGTTATCAGAGGATTGTAAAGGATCAATTGCGGATCCATGTCTGATTCCATGGTTGAATCCAAGTTGGGTCTGCGAAAGAGACTGGATCGGGTTAACAAGAGGTTGTGGAAGTTGGGAGGAGAGTAACTGGGGAATGTATTGGGTTCTAAAAGAGGAAAAGTCCTGGTGGTGTGGCAGTTGAGAATGTTGCGATAGAGACTGTTGTTGTAAAGGTTGTTGAAAATACTGGTTGTACGCCAGTACATCGTAATCGTTGTAAGGTAGCGAGGTCGAAGAGTCCATTTTGAAACGGCAAATTAGTTGTTAATTGAAATTACCAAGAAACACAATTGCATGTAAAATGGATCTGGAGACTATAAAGGACGAGCCAGCGATTTCCAAAGGTGCTAAGGAAGAACAGCCACATGCATCTTATCATCGGTACCTGGTGCTTGGGGAATTATCTATTTATATTCAAAATAGGGGAATTGGTTTATTGTGGTGCATGCCAAAACTGATCACTTATGCATAAAAGGGCTAGAAAGTAAACGGCTTTACGCAGGTGAGATCCTGACAAATCGGCCTTAGCGCCAAGAAGTTTGCATACTAGCATTAGATTCTTATCTGGCAAGAGGAGAGCTGCCAGATAGCAATAATTAGGCTTCCGAAATTAGTATTGGCTATTGAATAAGGTCAAGAATGTGCGCAGGACTACACAGCTGCATCTTGGTCTGTTATAACAGGAGATTTTCAGGGGCGACGCATGAGCGTTGCTTGCGGCAATTGTTCTTGTTTTTCCATTTTGGAAATCCAAAAAATGTACGATTGTTTTTTGTTGCCCAATCCGGAAGTTCTTTTTGTACTGCTTTCCATACGAGCCACACCTCACGGTAGCTTTTTAAGTTTTTCGGTCTAAAGTTAATAACATCCGCCATCTGGATTTGGAAAACTAGTACTTTGTTTGTCCAAAGATCCAACGCACAAACTCTTAAAATGGGTGAGGGGAAGCTACTCAATTAACTTAAATATTTCAAAGACAATGCTGAACCCAATGGTCATGTTAATTTACTGAATCTCAGCCACAAGGCACCATTCCGCGGATAGCGGACCAAGAAAAGCTTTCCGACCCTTGCTACCCGGGTTTCTGAAACCAAGAAAAATGATTAAAATCTCCATATATTTTTGATGCAGAATCTCCTGCGCTCCTGCATGTAAAATCTAAAAAATTGCGTGCTTTTCCAATCGCATGTACCCAAAATTCATTTAATAAAGGTGTTTCTCCTCCCGCTTTGACCCTCCCAAGTTGCCTCCTTGTCCTCTATTCCGTCATATTGTGCTGCCCACGACCGGGCCCATTACGATCCAAGCCAGTCCAGACCTACTTACGGCCCTATTTCGGCATCTTTTTAACTGTTCGCCACATTATGATCTCCTGATGCCTTTAGTTAGATAGATCACATTAAGGCTTTGCCGAGCTCTCAAACCTTCTTTATCATGGTATCTCTCTATGCAGTATGTATTCGTATATTGATGCCTTACGCGCACTTTTTCACTCGTAAATGCCAGATTCATGTGTAATGACCTTGCCTACCCTTGACGCAAGAAAATGCCGTCAATTGCACTGTTTGATCATATTCGACACTTATTGAATTCCATTTTAAATATTACATAGAACAATCTGGTTCCTCTAAAGCTTCTTTCCAATGTGGTGCACAGATGTGCACTGCCCCGGTCTGGTTTTTCCGTGTACCGCTATCGACCCGTCGATCGACTTTGCCGTTTAACCAAAGTAGTCAAGTTTCTTTTTCCTGCTTTAAAAAAATTTTTTTTTCCTTAGATAAATTTTTTTTAGCTTTGATTGATTTCCCTTACTTTGGATTAGGTTTTCTAGAGCTCATTAGACCTATCGAAACAGACCCAGAGATCGACTACCGCTTCTGATACCAGTAGCTGACCATTCGCAACTTTTAAGGTTTTCCCAGAACCCAATACAGACCAATTATCACGGCCCACAATGCAGTTGACCTGGAAAGATATCCCAACTGTGCCAACGTCCAACGACATGTTGGACATTGTGCTGAACAGAACGCAAAGAAAAACACCCACAGTCATTAGACCCGGGTTTAAAATCCAACGTATTCGTGCGTTTTACATGAGAAAAGTGAAGTTCACTGCTGAAGGATTTACCGAGAAGTTTGAGGACGTTTTGAGCGGGTTTCCAAATATCAATGATGTGCATCCATTCCATAGAGATTTGATGGATACCCTGTATGAGAAAAATCACTATAAGATTTCGCTGGCTGCTGTTTCTAGAGCCAAGACGCTGATTGAGCAGGTTTCTAGAGATTATGTGAGACTTTTGAAGTTTGGACAGTCTCTTTTTCAATGTAAGCAGTTGAAAAGAGCTGCTTTGGGTAGAATGGCCACCATTGTGAAGAAACTAAAGGATCCATTTGCTTATTTAGAACAGGTGAGACAGCATTTAGGACGTCTTCCTTCGATCGATCCAAACACCAGAACTCTATTAATTTGTGGTTATCCTAACGTTGGTAAGTCATCTTTCCTTAGATGTATTACCAAAGCCGATGTTGAGGTTCAACCTTACGCTTTTACCACCAAATCTCTTTACGTTGGACATTTCGATTACAAGTATTTGAGGTTCCAAGCCATTGATACTCCTGGTATTCTTGATAGACCTACTGAAGAGATGAACAACATTGAAATGCAATCCATCTATGCCATCGCCCATTTGAGATCGTGTGTTTTGTATTTCATGGATTTGTCTGAACAGTGTGGATTTTCTGTTGAGGCCCAAGTGAAGCTATTCCATTCGATCAAACCTCTTTTTGCCAATAAATCTGTGCTGGTTGTGATCAATAAGACCGATATCATCAAGCCAGAAGATCTGGATGAAGAAAGACAACAATTGTTAAAGACTGTGACAGAGGTCAGCGGTGTGGAGATCATGGAGACTTCTTGCTACCAGGAGGACAATGTGATGACTGTGAGAAACAAGGCTTGTGAAAAGCTTTTGACATCCAGAATCGAGCAGAAGTTGAAGGGAACAGCCAGAGTGAATAACGTGTTGAACAAGATCCATGTTGCCAGACCCCAAGCTAGAGACGATATCGAAAGAAACCCACATATTCCAGAAGCTCTTGCTTGGCTGGAGAAGTACGATCCTACTGATCCAAACAGACGGAGATTGGCCAGAGATATCGAGGCTGAAAATGGTGGTGCAGGTGTTTACAACATCAACTTGAAAGACAAGTATATGTTGGAGAGCGACGAATGGAAGAACGATGTCATGCCAGAAATCTTGGACGGAAGAAATGTTTACGACTTTTTGGATCCAGACATTGCTGCCAAATTGCAGGCTTTGGAAGAAGAGGAAGAAAGATTGGAGCAAGAAGGATTCTACAATTCGGATGATGAAGATATGGAGGATGATCCACAAGTTGAAGACCTCCGCGAGAAAGCTCAATGGATTAGAAACAAGCAGAAACAGATGATCAATGCTGCCAGATCCAGAAAGGCCTTGAACAACAGATCCATCATGCCAAGATCCAAGGTTACTAAAAGTTATCAAGATATGGAAGAACATATGTACCATGTTGGACATGATGTGAGCAAATTGAAGGAGAAGAGAGCCCGGTCTGGCTCGATCAGAGAGGTGCAAGGAGCCGACATTTTGCGTGCCGCTTCTGGAGAACAACCAAGATCCGATAAGGTTGCCAAGCCTTTGAGACAGACAGATAGATTGAATGATGGTTTGAACGATGGAGCTCTGAGATCCAAGGCCGAAAGAATGGCCAAGGTGGAAAGAAGAGAAAGAAACAGAATGGCCAGAGCAGGAGAGGCCGATAGAAGAGAAGTGGCCATGATGCCTAAACATTTGCTTGCTGGTAAGAGAGGAATTGGTAAAACCGATCGTCGTTGATTTTTATGTAATTATAAGTAGACTTTTGTTGGTTGACCAACAAGTTGCTTTTTCAATTGACATACTATATTATTTCCTAACTAACCATTTTATACTGAGAAAAAAACATCAAATATTTATCCTTTTATTCCATCAAAAATTGGGTATCATCGTCCAACCCAACCTCTTTAGCTAAATGAGGTCTTGAGACTCCATACGACGGCTTGGAGTTTCTTCGTTGCAATTCCTGTGGGGTCAACAGATCTGAAAGCGACCCGGGCACAAAATCCACATCTATACTATCATCCTCCACATTAATCTCGCTATCGTCGATTTCATCTTCAGAATCAACAATTGCTGTGCCTCCGATAGTACCCAAGGTGGACAGTGAAACAAATTGAGATGAGACTGGTTGCTGTCTGGAAGCAGACATACTACGCAAAAATTGAGAAGATGGAGAGCTGATTGAAGACGACCATATTGACTGTGTGGTGTTGAACGGAGACGTGGCCATGTTGCTGGGTGCAGTTGCCGATACAAAATGCCTGGACTGCGAAGTTCCCAAGGCTGAAGAAGATGACATGGCCGACGGAGGTGTTTCGAACGAGTGAGAGTGGGAAATGGACCCTTGTTGAAGGTTCAGCTGCAGACCAGGCTGGTGCTTTTGTGGCGCATGCTGGTGCTGCTGGTGCTGCTGCTGGTGCTGCAAATGTGGCGGTGCAGCGGTGTGATTCATGGAGATGTTAATTGGTTCACTGGTGACATAATTGGAGGAAGAAGAGCTGGTTGGCAAGGAATAGGTGGTTTGGGCAGACCCACGCACACGCGAAGTTCCAGAAGTCTTGTGCGATTGGTGTTGATATGCCTGTTGCAAAGATTTCGGGTTGACTCTCCGGCCGTCCGGAAGAATATGGGCTAGAGCACATTTGACCCCGAATTTGCAATTACCTTTTTGAAAGTATTTGCAAGGTTGGGTTTCGTTGGAAACATCGGTAGCGTGAGAAAAAGGACATGAAGTCCCCGCTTGACAGGCACCCTGTCTGAAAAATTTGCAGGGAACATGTGACAAGTCTGCAAGAAAAAAACACAGTCAGTTAGTATAAGAGAACACAAAGAAAATAAGAAAACAAATGGAGATACTCACTTTTCGATGGAGGACTCTTGCTGTTGAGCTCATTAATGGCCGACATCTTTTGCGTATGGGTCATGTTGGATTGCTTCAATGTTTGCTCAAAGGGGTCAAGTTTGGCTGCTGGCGACTCTGAAGGGTCCAAAAAATCGTGTTTGGCGCCGGCAGAAACGGTATCGGAAGGTCTAGCGGTGCTCAGAAAGTGCTCCATCATTAATTCCGGCGACTTGTGTATAACCTTAGCACCCATAACACCAAAAGCGGCAAATTGGAGGTTTTATTTTTAGCCGTAGTCTATCGTGTCTCTGGAGGCCTTGCGAGTGCTTCTAATATCTAAAGTGAGCTGGACGGATCTTTGTTGCCGAGAAAGAGTGTAATTCTAGCTCGTACGCAGGATTTGAAATCTATTTAACAGTGGCTGGTGTTTCGTGTATTTCTAGTGCCCCTGAGCTGACACCTTTACTTTGGCTCATCTTATCTATGATTTGCTGATAAGGGCCACTTGACAGCTAAAACGGTGGGCACACGACCGCCTGAAAGACACTGCGAAAAAAATTAAATCACGTCACAACGACTATGGCTCAGAATCAGTAGGACTACTTAAATATATATATATATCTATATATTATTATGAAGAAATCTCACTCGTTATAGTGGAAAACAAGATAGTTAGGAAGTCCGAACACCTCGTAACCAAGTCTTTTGGCCATCTTGGCAAACCCTTCGGTCTCAATGAGATGGTAGAATGGAAAGCTAGGGAACATGGCACCGTCTCTATGAACATCAGCCTTGACCATCAAACAGGTCCCTCCAACTCCGTCCAGTTGCATTTCCGTGTTGGGATCGCCACTGGCGTCGTAGAAATGTGCCATCAACGGTCTATAAGACGCAATCTCGGCATATCCTTCAACAATAATCTCGTCATCTGCCAATGTAGATGCAATACGTAAACCTTCCTCAGACTCAATCCAGTTGTTGAAATCATATGGTCTAATAGACATCTCCTGTTTTTCTTCATCATAGTATCTCTGGTAGCAGTTAGCGGCAATAACAGGTTTATCATGAGAAACCAAGTCCTGGATTAACGTATGTTGGGACTCAACAATGTCAGCATCCAACCACAAAATCCAAGAAGTATATGGACCAATGGTGGTGAAAAGAAGCGAGTTTCTCGCAATGGCCATATGAGATCTTCTCTCCTTTTGAACTTTGAACGCGTGTCTATCCTTTTCATTTTGCGATTCCAAAGATTCGTTGTCTTGTCTCAAGATGGTGACTTTGGCAAACTTTGCATCTTTGTTGTTTTTTGGATTCTGGATCGTCTTAACGGCTGCCTCCAATTTTTTCAAAGCCTGGTCTCCTTCCGAAGTTCTAGGAACTATGAAACCCAGTTCAATCAGTTCTCTAGGATACGTTAATTTTAATAGGTTTTCCCAGTATCCGTCCAGGAATTTTGCCATAGGAGTCAAAATCAAAACTCTTTCTTTGTTGTAGGCTGCCATGGGGGTCGATGCTAATTTGTTCAAGTCATAATGCGATATATGATCCGCTGGCAAGTTTCTTGGAATCAAATCATTTTTATTGCTGTGTTTATATGTGTAAGGACTGTTTTGCTTCCGAGTTGAAGAACCCTCTCCCAGCACGAAATATAGAAGCACAATCAATCCCAGAACTGGTCCCAGGTACCTGAGAGGCTTTCTTCGTATTTGGTGGACTATTGGATGTTTGAGAACATAATTCATAGTGAGAACGCGGTTCAGTCTGTTTGAGTAGTACAGTGCACCTGTTTATGGCAACACCAAGTCAGTTTTTGTACGATCTGGAATCAATGTTATACCAATTAATACACTTTGTTCTTTTTTTGGGACACCAGTGGTTTTTTTTGTGTACAGAACAGCAGAAGCACAATTGAGCTTGGGACACGACCTAGATTTCAAGACGAGAAGTGAAGTCTTGACAACAAAATGGGGAATTGGTAGTTTTAGCTGGAGTTATTTGGTAACTATTCAACCAAACTAACAAAATGACTCAAGCAGCTAGTTTTACCTAGATTTTTGAAGTAAAATGAACAGATTGATAACATGACGGTGATGTGATCGACGCGACGAGATCGACGCAAAAAGGAGAGAGAAAAAAAAATTAATCGACGGTGATGCGCTGGAGTTACCCTGCTGAGTCGGCAAATATCGATTTTCCCCCACTCCGTGTCACTCCTCAGTAAGTGTAGCACTTATATAAAACTTTCTGGGCCCCCACAGGCCCCTCCGGCTCTCCTCAACTTAGGCTATGAAAAAAGAGTGATCATCTGACTATATGGCGACGGAAAAAAGAATTCCAGACGGGAAACAGATCCACGTACTCAATATGAAACATGAAAACAGGAGACTCAACTGGTGATGTCGCTTTAATGGAACGGCGATGAATCAGCAGACCGGTAGGAGACAATAGGAGGGGGTGCGAAGTCATTGAGAAGTGGGGTTATTTTTCGAGCTCGTGGGAAAAAAATTGCACGAAAAACTGCGGGTATCGCCCCACAACAGGGTGCGGCTCTACCGCTTGCCCGTCAACCCCGTCAGTAATTTTGCGTTACTGCTCAACCAAGTAAAGGACTCCGACGGATAATAAGACCGACAATAGGATAAACAAGCAGTAGCAAGGCCAAATTAGGCCGTGAGAGAAGAGGAGGGATTGGGTGGAGACATATTTTTTCGGACATGTTGGCTGGCAAGGATCGGGGGTATAAAAGGGGACTTGGGGTCCCAAACTCATTTGATAAGAAATATTATTTTATCCTCTATTCATCATTATCAAATCCAAAATGTCAGGTTCCGATTCATTCAGCCACGATATCGAAAAACAAACCACGCTAGACCAGCTTCAAAATAAGCAGGACACAAGACTGAGACAACCATCCACAGTTTCTGCTTTTAGGCACGATGATAAACATATCTACATCAATGACCAGGCTATAGACAAAGACGACTTTATTTACGCTTTCGGGGGAAGTTTGAATGTCGGTACTAGAAAGCATACTCCTCAATCTAAACATCTCGGAGACCCAGTGCCTGCCGGACTTGCTGCATTCAGCTGTACAGTCATCTCCTTAGGTTTGGTTCAAATGCATGCTAGAGAAGTTCATTATGCCAACGCCTTGATGGGAGCTTGCTTGACCACCAGTGGGCTAGTTGAGCTTATTGTGGGAGTGCTGTGTTTTATTGTCGGAAATACCTGGGCTTGCTGCACTTTTCTTATGTTCGGAGGCTTCTGGAGTTCTTATGCATTTGTCTTGATGGACGTTGGAAGTGTTTCCACTTATTACTCCACCACAAACGAATATAACCAAGCAATTGCTCTGTATTTCCTTCCTTGGGCCATCTTCTCGTTCGCTCTGTTTGCATGCACTTGGAGGTCTACATGGGCCTTATCCATCTTGCTATTCCTCATCTGGTTCTTCATCTTCCTATTTGTGATTGCACAATTCATTGGATCGGTTGCAGTGTATAAAGCAGGAGGTTTCTTCTGTATGTTGAGTGGAGTGGCAGGCTTCTACAATATGTTTGCTGGATTGATTGACGAAAGTAATTCCTACTTCACCCTCAAACCCGTCTACATGCCAAACGCAGTCAGACCAGAAGCTCCAACCCAATAGCAATACTACTTCTTTTACAAAATGCTTAATGTTTGTTTTACGTTCTATGTCGTTCAACTCTTGTACTCATTTAACTGTTATGCTGTTCTCAAGTTCTGTGCAGCTTTTTAGTCCGAAAATATGCTTCCACACAGCCTGTTGTGCATGTATGCTTACATAAGCCGACGTCTTCGGTAAACGGTCGGTTCACGATTTTTAGACATAAAGCAAGATATCTCGGACGTGGTGCGAGGATCTTGTGGACCAAATTGGACGATTCAATATATCAAGAATGTCGTTTTTTCCATCGTGGGGTTTCAGAAACGTGGTTCATGAAAGATGTGCCGATCAAACAGTGAAATTGCCGGTTAAAACAGACTCCAAAGATGAAGCCACAGCAATGATCCCTTTCAAAGAGTTTGTAAAGCAACATGTTCCGGAGGTTGTTGATAAATATAGTTATTGGCTCAAACCATATCTGTTTAATGGTGTCTTACAGAGTTTGTATGTGAGTAAGGCCGATTTTTCAAAGCAATACCGTGTTCATTATGGAAGAGAGATCATTGAAATTGACGACGAAACCTCTAAGTTGTACAAGAACCTCACGCCTGGACAGTTCACCGCTGATTACGTTGTTGAGCCGTTGGAACAGACACAGGAAGAGTTCAAAAAAAAGTATGACGAAACCTTACCAGAAGGATATCCAAGACTTCATCCTCGCACCAGGTACTATACGGAACAAGAGCTGGAGAATCTCGATGAGTTATGGAGACAAAACGAAGGCCCAATTGTGGTGTTTCAACATGGTCTTGCAGGAGGATCTCATGAACCTGCGATTCGGGCTGTTGCTGAAAGATTATTTGAGAAAAATTGCAATGTGGTTGTTTTGAACAGCAGAGGGTGTTGCAGATCGAAAATGACCAGTCCATGGCTTTTCAGTGGATTGCATACCGATGACTTGAGGTTTTTTGTGGATCGTTTGCATTCTCAGTTTCCTGAAAAACAGATCCATTTGGCAGGCTTTTCATTTGGAGGCCTCGTAATTGCCAATTATTTGGCAGAGGAAGGAGACAGAAGCATAATTTCCAGTGCTGTCACTGTGGGTGCACCATGGGATTTGCATAGCTCCACGACGTTCATTTCAAATAGTTTGTCTGGCAGATATCTTTTTGAGCCTGCAATTTTGTATTTTCTGTTGAACCTTGTCAAGGTGAATTTGAAGTGCTTGAGCCAGAATTCTGACATTTACGATGCCGAGGAGTTTGAGAGATTCAGAAAATCAGCAACTTGTTGCAGCCAATTTGATGACAAGTATACCTCGCGTATTGCTGGGCTTCCATCAGCGGCTACGTATTATCTGGCTGCTTCTCCCATCATGAGAATTCTCAAGATCAAAACACCTATGCTGATCATCAACTCGATGGATGATCCGATTGTCTCAAACAATTATCCATTCTTTGAGGTGAAGAAAAACCCCTATTTGTACATGGCCACTTGTGAATTTGGAGGGCATTATGCCTTCATTGATACCAAAGGCAAGTTTTGGTTCACAGATGTGATTGATAAGTTTGTGTCTGGGTTCCAGCAGATTGATAGTCACCGGAAAATTGACGACTCGGGATACGAGGTCCGCCAGACCATGTTTGAAGACGTCATTAAGCTTTACTAAACCAACAAATCGAGTCATTGGCCAACCGGCCAAGCAAACTTTACTAAATTTTTAATCATCCCCATTTACCAGAAAGAGTAGATAAAATAAACAATTGAATATGGAGTGAATTTTTTGTTCTTGAAAAAAAGATTGTATTGTCACCCACCTTATAAAACCCCCACTTTTTATAGATTGAACACATGACGATAGGCAAATACGACGGATTTGTGTGTGGCTTGTGTAAGGAGCGGTTTGGAGGGTGCAACAAGGCCTTGAAACATGCCCGTTCAGACAAACACTACCGGTTTTTGATCGATCCCCAGGAGCAGACGGTCAAGTGCCAGGCCTGTGATACCTGCAACGTGAACGATCTGATGGTCTTACCATCGGGAGGACATGGTCTCTCATTGTTCTGCAACAAGTGTGCTTCAGGAAAGAAAGGCTATATTGAGCAATATACAATGGCAGCTCACAAAGATTTCTTCAGAGTTGTGGCTGATTATTATGTTCTGAAGAACCTGTGTTGTGCCAAATGTGGGGGGAAAGATGGTCTGTGTGTGAGTAAAGATGGCGTGTTTTGTGCCAAGTGTGCTGGTGATGGTGGGGGGGTTTCCAGTTCCGATGACGGGTATCTGCATGCATTGTTTGAGTACGATGGATATTCTTTGAGAACAAAGGGCAAAAGAAAACAAGGAAGAGACAAGAAAAAACCGGTGAAGAAGGAGGCGAAGAAAGACAGCAATGCAGAAATTGGGCCAAAAGAGGAGAGAAAGAAGAGCGATGTGAAGAATACAGATCCAAAGAAAGAAAAGAAAGTTGGGGGACCAAAGCCCACGAAAACTGGGGGAGCAAAACCTACAAAATCTACACCAAAAGAATTCAAAGCTTCTGCATCAGCGAACGGTAAACCTAAAAAGGATTCCAAAGAAAAATCTTCTGCAAATCTTGGAAAACCAGGAAAACCAGGAAGACCGAACCCACTGGTGAAATCACAAACACCTAAAACTCTTCCACCGGCTCCTGTTCCGACTTTCGACAGTGATCTTTCAAAAAGCAAGCATATTGAACAGTTGATAAGAACCACCTCCAGCGAAATCCCATTAAAGTATGATTCACTGGAGCAATATTATCAGCATTTGTGCTACTCACTCTATTTGGAAGAAATGTTTGAAAACAACTTCATCACCAATTTTAAGATCGAATGGTCTAGGGAGACTCCATTTGAGGAGTTTACTGCTGTATTCAACCAAAAAGATCTTGATTCACTTTTTCCAAATGATAAAATGGCACATTTGAAAACCAGCCCGTTTTCGCAAGGCCAATCGGTGTATTTGATTTGGAAAGCAGACACAAAGTCGGAGTCAAGACCAGAGCTTTGGTGCTGTCATTCCAAATATTCAAAAGTGGTCAAACACAAACGTCAAGTGATGGTCGTTTTTGGTGTCTACGGTTGGAATGAGACCAGTGTTCCTTCTGGTGCAGCTCCTTCCTCGTTTGCAATTCTACCTTGTGGTGCAGTTGTCACTAGAATCATGCAGGCAATGAGCGGGTTGAAAGAGCCTGGATTCAAGAATTTGATCCTTGGTCAGAAAAAAATTGAACAAATCTTTTTCAAAAACCGTATAAGCAGCTTCCACAATCCCTTGAATGACTCGCAAAAAGCTGCTTTGCAGTCAAGCTTAAACAATAAGGTCACCGTGCTGAAAGGTCCCCCTGGTTCCGGAAAAACATCCACTATCCATGAAATTATTCTCCAGCTTGTGGATCAATTAAACTACCATCCTGTTCTGGTTGTGGCTGCTTCGAACATCGCAGTGGACAATATAGCGGAGAAATTGATGAAAGGCCATGAAAAAGATATACTACGTATCTTGTCAATTAGCAAAGAAAGTGAATATGGAAAAGATCATCCATTGGGAAGTATTTGTCTACACCATAAAGTTGCTGAAAGATTGCCTCTGCAAGTTAGGGAAACTTATCAACTACTCAGAGAAGGAAAACATCATAAGGTCACTAAGAATCAATTCAAAAAATACATTGACGCCTCAAAATCATTGAGTAGCTTGTTGATTGGACAGGCTAAAATTATATTTTCAACTACAGTTGCTATTGGTGGTCCTCATATGAAGGATATTCCAAAATTGCCTGTCGTTATAGTTGATGAGGCCACGCAGACGTCTGAACCCGCAGCATTGATCCCTTTGGCTGCTTCTGGTATTCAAAAAATTATCTTCGTTGGCGATGAGGCGCAATTGAGTGCTTTCACGAGAGTCAAATCATTAGAAATGTCACTGTTCGAACGTGTGCTGAAGAACAAAACTTATGAAGTTCCACTGATGTTTGATACTCAATATCGTATGCATCCAGATATCAGTGAGTTCCCAAGAAACCAATTTTATGAGGGGAAGTTGAAGGACGGTATCAAAGCCGAAGATAGAACGGTTGCTGGTGTGAAATACCCAGTGTATTTCTGGGACCATGGTGGTAAAAATCAGTCTCACGAGTCTCGAATCCGGACCAAAGGCTTTGGAGAAGAGATTGGATTTTCTTATATCAACGAGAAGGAGGCTGAGTATGTGTGCAGGTTGGTTGAAAGACTTATGGTTGACAAACAAATTGAGCCTTATAAAATTGGTATTATCACGGGATATGCTGGGCAACGGGACTTGATTTCTAGTAAAATTCAGTCCAACTTAATTATCAATCCAAATCACACGGAAATGGAATCAATTGTTGATAAAGAAGATGTGGAGAGTGACTCGAAAGCCATAGTTGTTCACCAAGTTAACGGCATTTTAATAGCAAGTGTGGATGCTTTCCAAGGAAGAGAAAAAGATTTCATTATAATGTCTTGTGTGCGGTCAAATCCTCAAGGAAATATTGGATTTTTGAAGGATAAAAGAAGAATGAATGTTGCTCTTACCCGAGCTAAATACAGTATGATCTTTACGGGAGATGCTTCCTGTTTGAAAAAAGGTGATCCAGTTTGGAAGCAGTATATTGAAGGTCTGGAGAGCAAGGGATATGTTCAGGAGAAGTTGGATTATTGACTGTCGTGGTTTTAAAATTAAAAAATTTATAGATGCCATGAATAGAGTGTTATAGAGAACAAAACAACCATCATTCTCTAACATTAACCTTTCCTAACAGATGAGGAGCAACTTCTTGTAACCATTCCAAATTGATAGCCGAAACGTTTCTTGCGTATCCCTTGACTGTGTAGACGTATTCGACATACATAATTGCTTCTTTTTTGGATCCGAAAAGCAGTGAAGAAGGATGGATCGAGACCAAATCTCCGGTGGTCACTGTTCTGTATGATCTATCTGGGAATCCAATCGCAGTATTAGTTAGAAATCCTTTAAGGAATGATTTCAGAATTTGTTTTGCGTCGATTGTTTGAGATCTTTGTTCTTCGTCAATCAACATATCACCTTTGAAGATGCCTTGTAAATATTCGATGATTTGTCTTCTAACTCTTTGAACGTCTTTAAATCCTTTGTACGAAAGACAAAGGTCTTTACACCAGCCTTTTCTTTCCGAAACATCGGAGAAACTATTGTACAGATCGAGCAGTTCTTTCAGCATGAGCAAATCGCCATGGTTGGAGCCCAGAACACAAGATTCCCGTCTTTTTTCATTGACCTCGTCTCTACGTTCATTCGGTGGAAACATCAATAAATTATCAACCGATAAACAGGAGACTATGTCAATCACCGGAAGCAAACAATCCAATTGATGGGCTTGAAGTAGAACTGCTCCCAGATGTGGAGCAACAGGCAAAACCACCAACTTTTTTCCAACATCTGTTATTTTGCCAACATCGTTTAAAGCACCCAATGAATATAATTGTTGTAATGCGGCAACCAATGAATCTCTTCCTGGATTTTCCAGCCAATGCCAATTCAAAATATCATCCACATCCATATTCTTGAGCATCAAAACCGGCGATATAACATCCGACCTTAGAATTTCCGGCTCTGTATCATCCACAAGCTTAAAATAATCGGCTTCTCTAAAGAGCCGATAACACTTACCATTGGCTTCTCTTCCAGCCCTTCCAGCTCTTTGAGCAGCAGAAGCCTTGGAAATTGGAGCTATCAACAAGGTCGAAAGACCTAATTGGTGTCTCCAGACCTTAACTTTTCTCAGCCCAGAATCAATCACGTAGCGGATTCCGGGAACTGTGATGGAAGTCTCGGCAATATTTGTGGCCAAAATCACCTTCCGTTGGTTGTTTCTGACCGGATTGAATACCACCATCTGCAAATGCGAAGGTAATGCAGCATACAATGGAACCGGAACTAACATAGGGGCTTCTTTAGGAAGAATAGGAGCCATTTTAGCAAGCAATTCCACACTCTTGTCAATATCTTCTTGACCAGGAAGAAAACATAGAATATCCCCGGTTGGCTCTGTCTGATTCAATTGGATCACTGCTTTGATGACCGAATCGACAATGTCGTCAGCTGCTCGATTCAAATAAAATCTCTCGACAGGAAACATCCGTCCCTCAACAAACAACACAGGAGCATTGTTGAAAAATTGGGAAAACTTATCAGCATCCAAAGTGGCAGACATGATAATCACTTTGAAGTTCTGGTCATTGCGTCGTTTGATGAACAATAACTCTTTCAAAAACCCAATCAAAAGATCGGTCAAAATTGTACGTTCGTGAGCCTCATCTATAATTATTGTGCTATACTTGGAAAGCATAGGATCCAACATCATTTCTCGAAGAAGCATACCGTCGGTGATATATTTCAACTTCGTTTTTCTGGTCGAAACATTATTGAATCTGACAGCATATCCAACTTCATTTCCAAGAGCACATCCATATTCTTCAGCAACTCTGGTTGCTAGATTGATTGCAGCCACCCGACGTGGTTGAGTCACTGCTATTGATCCTTTATTTTGAGCCATAAGAAATTGCGGAATCTGAGTAGATTTACCAGATCCAGTTTCTCCGATCAATATACACACCTTGACAGAGTTGATCTTTTGAACAAGTTCATCTTTCACTTTGTAAACTGGCAATGTTTTCCTCACCTCAAGCAATTTTTCAGCCTTATTTCGTATACTCTTGAGATCCACGCGCTTATATCCCTTGGCTATGTTTTCGTTTTCTTCTTCACTATTATAATCCTCATCTTGCTCATCCTCATCCACATATTCGACAATTGTGGCACCACTTGCTAAAGATTTGGATCTTCCATCACCCTGTTTCTGTCTGCTGGTGTCGATCTTCTCTCTGGTGGAAACAGGAGACATCTGATCATTTTCCTGGAATTTAGTCTTTCTATTATGTGTTTTTCCGCCCATATTAAACAATAATCTTCTCTTCTGCTTCTAAATGCAATTTCAATGTCCCAATCTTGGTCTTCTCCTCTAATGATCCAGTCTTAACCAAACCTTCTTACACTGTCTACTAGTAAATTTGACTCCTGAAAAAAAAAAATCAAAATCCTGGCAGTGCTCTTTTTCATCTCATCAAAAGTAATCTCAATTAAAACAATATCTTCTTCTCTATAACGCTTCTTATTGCTAACCTTTTGATGATCTCCACCAGTTTTCATCGAAAACTCATTCTTATACAATGCTGTTTAGTGGCGTCGTCATGTTTATTCCAGCTGATAGCAGTGATTTCGGTTCCTTTAACAAGTACCATTTTTCTTTGCAAGTACAAAGGGTTCAAATTCGGGGTTTTTGGTCTTTGCAATGATCAATCATGTACTGCTCCACGTGTGGGCTACGAGCCGTCGGAAATTTCCAGTCTCAGTGGGTTTTCGCTCCCATCAAATGCGAGACATAGTCTTTCATATCTATTGGTAGTTCATCCCATATCATTAAGCTTCAGCTGTGTTCAGATGTGTTTGACTGTGCTGCTTCTGAATGTTCAGTTTTCGTCCTCTGCCAGGTTTTTGCTCATTGTTCTTATGTGGACATTGCCCTCATTTCTGCTGGCTCTGCTCTCGTTTTTGATCGACCTCATGTTGTTCATTCCACATCTTTCTTGGACAGGCTGGGCCTTGGCCGTTTCGGCTGTTTTCATGGCCATGTGTGGGACAATGTTGTGCATTATTAGAAGAACAATAACATCAAGAAAGGGCTATTATAATACCATGGAAGAGAACAACCTGTACAGGGTTGTCCTTTCTTTTGATGATGACGATGATGATGATGACGGCGAGATATACTCACTCCCAGATGAAAATGCCAGTTCATTTCCAAAAGA
This sequence comes from Ogataea mattraensis, assembly GCA_030564055.1. Lineage (NCBI taxonomy): Eukaryota > Fungi > Ascomycota > Pichiomycetes > Pichiales > Pichiaceae > Ogataea > Ogataea mattraensis. The sequence continues at coordinate 558,233 of JAJMLE010000003.1, read as the reverse complement.
CGAGTTTGAAGAAGTGTTTGAATTGGCGAGACTCAACTCCACGGCTTCTAGAGCGCATTCCACTAGAGCCCATCATACTGTATTGATGCATGTCCGCGATCCCGACTCTGAATCAGAGTAGGACATAGAATACAACAACAGTGTCTGCTGTTGGCCGCACAAGACTTTATATATTTGACATTTTCGTCGCGTCGAGTCGCATTTCGTCGCGTCGTCGCAGTGTAATTTTTTCAACGTGTTAACAAAACATGAAAAAAATGCTTGGACAAGTAGGAAAGAACAAAAGGTTCCTTATAATCAGCTAAAACAATCTTGTTTGAGCAGCTTTCCAGATACATAAACATGAAGCTGTGCAATTTGGTTTTTGTGCTGAGCACTTTTTTGCTGGCCGTGTCGGCCTTCACACCCGAACCCACATGGGAAAACATCAAGTATGACAGAGTGATGGATCTGATGAAGTCCTATGTCAAAGAACGACACGTGATCCAGGCAAGAAACATTGGATCCCAGCCTGCCACTGAATACTACTTTACTATTCCTAGCTATTTGAAAGACGAGGTCTCGTTATTTGTTGCAATTCTTGACACTCCAAGAGTTAGTGAGCCATTGCTCGAAGCACATCTCGTTGAAGACGTCAAATCCGACATGGAAGAAGTTAGCTACTACAAGGTGGACTTACCATATCCTATTTCTCCTAAATCCACCATCCAATTGATTATCTCAATGATCACAACCAACCAATTAGAGCCAATACCTCAAAAGGGGCCAATGGGAGCAGAACAAAAATTGTTCTTAAAGTCAACCAAACTAGCTCTTTCATGCTATGAAACCATTGAATATGAATTTAAGATTTTGGGAGCAGTTGCTGCACAAGAATTGTTGTTGGACCTACCTCAGGGAGTGGACCCTGAAGAATTTAAAGCCACTGTTGAAAACAATTTGGTGGTGTACGGTCCTTATAAAAAGAGATTCAAGCCATTCACAAACCTTCCATTGGCCCTCATGTTCACCAAAATGTTCCCATTGCCTTATGTTTACAACTTGAAAAGAGATATCTGGGTCTCCCATTGGAGCAGTGCATACCAAGTTGAGGAATATTATGAGTTGACCAACAAAGGTATACAATTAGACAAAGGATTCTCAAGAGTCGATTGGATGGCTGGCAGATATACCATGAAACCTTCGGCAGTGATTACTTCGATTCAAATTCCCTTACCAAAATATGTGGAAACTTCTGATTTCTACTACACAGATAAGGTTGGTAACGTGTCCACGTCTCTCTTCCATAATGATGAGTTGGTTCTCAAGCCAAGATTCCCACTGTTTGGTGGCTGGAACTACAATTTCACTGTTGGTTGGTCAAACAAATTGGGTGATTTTGTCAACTCTATGAATGATCATTACATTTTGAGAGTGCCTCTTCTTGACGGATTGCACGACGCTACTTATGAAAATGTGGAGTTTTCCGTTTATTTGCCAGAAGGTGCTAAATTCTTGAGTCTAGAGAGCCCAATCGATTATGATGACATGACTGTTTCCACCGAATACTCGTACTTAGATGTCACAAGCGGTCATACTAAAGTGACTTTATCGTTCAAAAATCTTGTTGACGAGATGAGAGGACTCGAGGTTCTTGTGAGTTACGAGTATACCTTGATAGACATGCTGCGCAAGCCTTTGAGCACTGCTTTTTACATTTTTGCTGCTCTTGTTGGATATTACGCAGTCAGATCGATCGATCTCTCAATCAAACCCAAAAATTGAACACCGTCTTGGCCATGGATAAATAAAATGTATCATAAATATAAATCAGTTAGTCATAAATTGAATTAGTTAACTCTAAGAGGAGTCGTGGGTATTGCAACAACATCGTCATCACCAGTGTCATCTTCAGAAGCATACTCAAATTCTTTCATTGGATATCTGCTCGGACTCATTGTTTCTGCAATTAATAGTGGAATGATTGACAACTTATCTGGTGAGTCAAGACCTTTAAAGCCTGAGTCTCTTGTTGGTGTTGAAGGCCCATCACGGCCATCAAAATTCAATGCAACGGTGCTTTCTGGACTCAATTGAGGTAGATTGTCCAGTATCTTTTGGGCCTTGGTTGTGAGCTCATCTGTTCCCACAGGCTCTAAAACTATATTTTGGGGTCTAGAAGTACCCAATTTTTGGTTTCTAAGCTGATCTAGAAGTTCTTCAACTATGTTGCCTTCAACTGCAGACGGTTTAGGTTCTTTGGAGCCCAAAATTCCCTCCTGTTTGGCCTGTTTCTGTTTCTTGAAATCTTCCATCATCTTTTTGCGAACTTCATATGCTCTTTCTTTCTCTTCCATACAAATATTTTCTGTGTGAGTCTTTTTGAAATCATCTATGAAGAGTTTGAATTTGATAAAAAAGCTGTCTTTCGATCCTTCTTCTTTTGGATTCTCACCAAAATAAATCATGAGATCTTCAAGATTGCCAACAACATCTTTTAACTGTGTCTCAGTTGAGTTGACAGCTTTCTTGGCTTTTTCCAAAATAGGGCGAATATGATCCAAGATCTTGTCATCAGGATGTAGTCTAGACGTGTCACTCAAGACTCCTTTCTCAACCATATTTTGGCATGCATCCGCCTGTCTTTTCAAATCAGAAAATTCAGTTTCTAACGTTTCAATAGAAATACCGGACGCAGTATGGATATCTTTTAACTCATCAACAAACCCACACAATTCTGCAAAATGAGTTCGAATGACTTTCTCGATGTAATGTAAAAGACTCATAGTATTCTTGCTGTCTTTCAAGAACTTGAGTCGCTGAAGCGTGGACAATTTAAACCCTAAAGCAAGTTTCGAAGGATCGTTCATGAAATTGCCCAAATTTTTTATGATGTTAAGAACTTCAATTAAGGAATCTGATCGTTTCAAATTGACCACAGCAGCATCGACAATCTTTAAATTATCAACAATTGATTCCAGGTCTTTGTCATAGTTTTGGCAAAATAGCAGACTCTTGGATCTTGCGGCCCAATAGTGTCGTAGATTGTAACACAGATCCAAATAGATTCTATCAAACCGAGCCAATTCCATTGAATTCTTTTTTGGTTTAAAGTTGTCAATTTGCAAATTAGTTGAATATGGAGCAAAGTCTTTCATCATGTTTGGTGAAATCTCGGTCAAAGATTCATTGCAGAAAAACTCCACAATATTGAAATTGTCAAGAATTGAAGAGTCGCATCTCAATACTTTCATCACAATCTCGTCCTCTGAAAGGTTGCTGAGTTGGTATAAATTGATACCAAATTGCTGTTGAATATCTCTAGATAAGAAACTGATCTTCTTGTCCTTTGTATCCATCACACTTGCCAGGCTTTTCGTTTTTATCCTTGTATCTTTAGCCACGAAAAAGATTTCTAGTTCACTCAAAACACCAATCTCATCTAATCTGTCATTCAATTTGTGATCTCGTTGTGGATCCCAAAATGTTTTTGAGATGTCATCAAGCTTGTCCCAATGGATTTGCTTCAACTTGGAGGTGGGTCTCTTCAAAACAGGAAGCTGGAGTTGAATTTTCTCGGCAGGTTTCTTTAAAGATGGGTTAGATTTGGATGAGCCTGATTCAAGTTTGGGAAGAGGGGGCGGTACAGGAGGACCAGTAGGGCCCTCCTGTAGATCTTCCTTTTTATTATCCGGCAGTTTCAGGAATGATGGAGGTGGAGGAGGTGGAGGTGGAGCCAGTGATTGTGCTGTTGGAATCTTTGGTAGGACAGGCGGTTTCTGTCCCAAAAATGGTGGAAGTGGAGGAGGTGGAGCTAGCGTCTGACCAGATCCAAGAAAGGTTGGCAACATTGGAGCAGGGGGAGGATGTAGCAAAGGAGTTGTTACCCCTTGATGTGCAGATGATGATTTTGGTGTTGATCCAATGCGAGCTTCAGATGTGTTCTTATATCCACCCTGTTGTACATGTTTCCCTTGATATGGTAGGTTGATCGAATGAATGTCATAGTTTTCGTAAGGTTCAAAGAATGGTTTAGAGAAATTAGTCGAGACAGAATAATCTTTGCTGTTTTTTGTTGAACCACAACCATTATTGCAGAGACTCGACTGTTTTAATTGAATTGTTGGCTGAATTGGATTTGATGATATCAAAGGTTCATTGTGCTTGAGATCTGTCTTGGATTCTTGTCCCTGAGTTATGTTATCAGGAATGGTATTCATTAGAATCGAATTTAGCGGTTTTCTAGGTTTTTGTAATCTTATAGGTGTCGAATCTCTTGGTTGTGCAGAATACTGAACCTTTTGGTAGGTGCTTTTTTGTAATCTGGAAATTTCCTTTCGATATTCTTGTACCAACTTAAAAGTTTCATGAGCTTCAGTAGTGGCTCTCATTGCAATGTCATCGGAGCTTAGTTTATCTAAAAGCAGTTGGACGGAAAATCCGGGGTTTTGACTTCCCCCGACGTTTTTAAGATCAGCAATATGGCTCACCAATAAACTAATTAAACTGAAATATTTCAAGACATCTTCGGGATTTTTGGTTTGCTTGAGAAACAATAAATCCCTAAGAATGCTCTGGAGATGTTGTTCCCATTGGGGATCTTGTAATTCGGCTAAAAGGCTCGGGATATTTAAATGATCCTGGGCAGTCTCGCTGCTTGTTGTAGGATCTTGCTGATTGATAGTGTCATGATTTGATACACTGAAGTAATTTTGGATTAGATCAGCAACTGCGTCGTTCCCCAAAGTTCCTGCAAGGTCAAAAAGAGAGTTTAAACCTCCATCTGCAAGTTCATTTCGAAGACTTGTTCTCTCCACAATGTCTTCATGTGCTGTGACCAAAGAAGAAATAAAGAAAATTGTAAGCAAAGCGTATTCATTGATAGAATATAATGGCGAGTATCTCTTGTGTTCTGATCTGTTGTTGTTGTCTTGTATTTTTGTAGTTTGTAATTCGGCTACCAGCGCCACTGCTGAGCTGATCCAATCAATAAACCGATTTTCCCCAGTAAAGGTGGTTTTCAAGCCTGCTAAAATGCAATCTACCCCCGACCTGCCACAGTGTGCCACGTGCAAAGTAAACATTCCTGTGACGAGGTTTCGAGTGAGTATACGTGGAGACACCAAGCTGCGTGTGAATTGAGGTATGATCTTCTGAATTGCATTGTTGTGAGCTTTGTCTTTTCGATATGTCATCAAATGCTTAATACATGTAAGAATCAAAAATTCCTGATCCAATTGCGATGTGGACTTGATGGATATATCATGTAATTGCGAAAGATTGCCTGCGAGCATTGACATTCCATTTTGTTTCACAAACTGGTTAACCCAATTAAAATTTCTGTCTGTGTCTACCAATACAGCTTCCAGAAGCTTTAAGTCAACAGGTTCCAGAGTGTTGTTCTTGATGTTTCCAATAAACCATTCGGGGGGTCGAGTCAGACTAAGTTTTCTATTCATCGCTTTGTTTGTTGGTTTTTGCAACACCAGACCCTTTCCAGCAAGACCCAAGCCCAGATCCACCACGTTGTCTGCCAAAATCGGTGTCTTGGTAGGTGATCGCTTGTCATTGGTATAATTATCGGATCCACATGTCTCGAAAGTGGATAGAATGGACTTTGTTTCACCTTTTGTGACTCCTAAAGGGGGGCTTTGGAACAATTGAGGAGGGCTTGTAGATTGCTCAATACTTTGCTTCCGTCGAAATGATCCACTAAACTTCCGAAGTCCAGTCACAAGGCCCATAGAGCTGCGAACATTATCTTTCTGACCTGAGATCCGACTATAGTTGAAACTTTTGGACGGCAAGTTCTCGACCTGTAAACGTCTAGAAGTCGCAGGATTGTTGTCTTCAACAGACTCCATATCACTCAGACTATCCTGATAATACTGGCGAAAACAGACTTCGTTCTTCCACTTGGATCTGGACTTTTAGAGTCTTGTTTACAAAAGATCAGATCGAATTCTATCTGATACAATTTTGTTTCATACACGAAAAAAAATAAAAAAAGGTACATACCATGCATCCGTACACCGCCAGATCAAAGCTCCCGATTCAAACTTTGATTGGCATCCAACCACTTGGCAAAATCGGCTTGGGGTCGAAGAAACTTCTCCACGTTTTCCACCAGCAGGTTCAACTGGCTTGTTATTGACCAATAAGTAGCAGGATCCGGATTCATTGACTGTTTGAGCATCTCCAATGACACATGGTTGAAATTATTGTTCATGTTGCTGATTAGCTCACCAAAAATCAATCTGAGGTTTTTATCCTCAATAGAGTTGATCATCTTGAGATTTGTGTCATGAGACATGTCCACCTCCAATCGCAGAGGTTTCTTGTTGTTGTTCAAATAATCCTTCGGAATAGAAAGTTTGACGGCCAGGTTACGGATCACAATGTCTTGCATATTTTCAATCTCAATGGTGAAGTTATCGTCTTGGAAACATAGATCGAGTTTGTAAATGGAGTTTTGATTGGTTTCTTTGAAAAGACGGATATTATATTGTCTTAATCTTTGTTTGAATTTGGAAATTTCCAGTTCTCGTTTTTCAGATTGCGGGTTCACTGGCTTTTCCTTTGGCTTTTTGTCCTTCTTATCCTGTTTGGCCTGTTTGATTTCTGGTTCGGGCTGTTTTTTGATTGTGCGAACAATCTTGATTGTATCCTTCTTCTCCATCGAGAGAAAACGTTCCAGATACTTGTCCAGCGTGAGAATCATGCTCAAGAGATCGTTTCCAGCCACCATTTCAAGTCTTTCACTGTCTTCAGCGTCCTGCACTTCTGCTGATTTATCCTTTCTCTTTTTTTTGCTTCTGCGATTTTCCATGGCCAAAGCAGCAATCTGTTTAAAGCCCGCTTCAATGTTAGCACTAAATCCACGCGGAATCTCGTCGTTCAACACGGTGATCGACGGACACGAACCCCGGTACGGATACATCTGTGGTACACACAACGAGAGCTTTAAAAAGTCCAAATCATATGCAAAGTCGGGGTCTGATGGCTGCAGAAGAAACGAAATGTATAAATCACTAACATTGCTCTTGTCATTGATCACTCCTGCAACAAACTCTCCAACTGGCTTCGACAGCTCCGAAACTGGAATACCGTTGGTGGTCAGAAGAGTAAACTTTTTCATCAGCTTGTTCACCTCCAACAGCTTTGGACTCGGCTTTTCGCCCCTATCGCCGACAGGTAAACTCTTTTTCTTGGGCTTTTGAGGCCTTCGTCTATTCTTTCGTGCTGGCTCCTCAGACATTGAGAGATGTGGTGAACAACATTACTTCTTTACTTTATACTTCTGTGCTAAAAAAATTATTTTGCGTTCCCATCGCGACCTGAAAAATTTTAGATCTGGGGAAACTGCTTAAATACACACTTAAACACCTTCCAATCATTCTCTGACAAACAATGCAGCAGCACCCTGACCTCCTCCAATACACATACTTGTAACTCCCAACTGGCCTGGCTGTAGCTCACGCATTAAAGTACACACTTGACGAGCTCCTGTGCAGCCAAGAGGATGGCCCAAAGCTATGGCTCCACCGCGAGGATTCACCTTCTTCATAGCAATATTGTTGCGTTTAATCGTGTAAAGAGCCTGGCCTGCAAATGCCTCGTTAATCTCAAACACGGAAATTTTTTCCTGTGTCAAGCCACACATATCCAGAAGTTTTGGAATGGCATACCCAGGACCAACTCCCATAATGTCTGGTGGAACTCCAACCACAGTGGTGGCAACATATTTGCCCAGAACTGGTAAACCGAGTGATTCTGCAAACTCTCTCCGCATCAGAATCACTGCCGCAGCTCCATCACTCACCTGAGATGAATTGCCTGCATGCGAACTGCCATCTTTCTTGAAAGCTGGTCTAAGCTTTGCAAGCGACTGGGCAGTGACCCCGGATCTTGGACCTTCATCAGTAGTCACAGTAACTTTTTTGGTCTTTGAAGACAATTCTTTCTCATCTTCATCATCGTCTTCATCATCATCTTCCACATCCACCTCAATAGGAAGTATTTCATCCTTGAACAGTCCCGATTTCACGGCAGTTTCTGCCTTTTGGTAGGACTCCGCAGCAAACTGATCCTGTTCGTCTCTGGTGATGGAGTATTTGGTATTCACGTTCTCACTAGTAGTTCCCATTGGAAGAAGACAATTCTTTGAATCCTCAGATGCTTGTAATACAATCTTGGAGATGTGAGGAGCAGCCTGAGGACCGTAATTCTTGGACATACTTTCCACCCCGGCAGCTAATCCACATTTGATCTGTCCGGCAATGATTTTATTAGCAATATCATTAATGGCCATCAATCCAGAGGAACATTGTCTGTTCACCGCCATAAATGGGACCTCCGAAGGAATGCCTGCTGCAATGACTCCTGCTCTGTGCTCGTTCACCCCTGCACCTGGATTCAAAACGTTTCCAACCACCACATCCTCAACCACCTTGCCGTCAATCCCGCTTTTATTGAGCATTTCTTGAAGAAGTTTCATCAATAAAACGTCGGAGTTCACGTCTTTAAACTTTCCTTTTCCTCCCTTTGTGAGGGCTGTTCTGTGTGCACTAACGATCACAACATCGTGCGGCTCCTTCCTAATAAACTCCTCGTCTGCCGCTAACTTTGATAATAAATGGTTCCCAATCTGTTGCAATCTCTCCATGATTTCTAATGTATTCCATCTTCGTCAAAACCCATGCCTTCCTCGGCGATACTCTTTGTTCCCTTTTATATGGTACTTCCCCACACTTTTTTTCCGCTTTCACATGCTTTCCAAAGACCAGTTTGCTGCCAAAAGGCTCGAGTCCCTAAAAAACACCCCCACACCTCCCGTCATCCACCTGCTAATGTGGGGCGAGTGTGACAAAAAAACATATGATGGTGCACGGATGCCGGTGTCTCAGGCCGTGCCCAAAATTTCGAAAGACCTGTTTGGCACGGTCGCAAACATCATCTATTCAAAAGCTTGAGGACCCATGGATACGCTAATAGGGCTCGTCCAATTGACAGATAGACATGTTCAAATCGTCGATTTACTTTTATCAAATGAAAATCGTGCCAGCATTCTCGAAAACCTAATGTCTGGCTACAAGCTGAACGATTTGGAAACTCACCAAAACTTGCAGCTGATCGGTTACCGTCCCGCTGTTTTTGATGACCTAATACAATTCCATGGCTCTGAGTATGTGAAACAACTTTTAATGGAGCGAAATTGGGCTCTTCATTTGAGCGAAACTTCGAAATATCAAGAACAGACATTGAAAAGACTTGGATTTTCAAAACACACAGAGCCTAGTGAGTCTGAGGTTATTGAAGAAGACTCGGCAAAACTCGAGCATTTTGGACTTTTATACGATTGTCCAGTGTTTCCGTTTGTTAACGAATATGTGGGTGTTACTGCAGGCACCACTTTAGCTGCTGCCAATTGGCTACTTGCCCAAAATAACGAGTCGAAACAATCCATAGCCATCAATTGGACGGGGGGTAGACACCACTGCCATAAAAATAGAGCCTCAGGATTTTGTTATGTCAACGACATCAATCTTGGTATTCTCAAATTGAGGAACAAATACAAGAAAATCATGTACATAGATTTGGATCTACACCACGGGGATGGAGTGTCAAATGCGTTCAAGTTTAGTAATACCGTTTTGACTTTTTCGGTTCATCGAGCCGAGATGGCATTTTTTCCTGGAACAGGAACAGTTCCTAAAGATGGGATAGGTAGAGGGAGAGGGTTCGATATCAATGTTCCCACTCGCAAAGGATTAAATGATTCAAGCTTAGATTGGATAGTGGAAAACATTTTGTTTGACCAGATGGACAAGTTTGGACCTGAAAGCGTCGTGATTCAATGTGGAGGGGATGGATTATGTTCAGATTCGGATTTCAAAGAATGGAACCTCACTATTCGTGGACTTGGAGCTATTATACTTAAAATTGTGCATCACTGTAAAGTTGCTACTTTACTATTAGGAGGGGGGGGCTACAACAATTTAGAAACGTCAAAACTCTGGTGTTTCGTCACCGGCTCGCTTCTAAACGGCGAAACTGAGTGTCTCGAATGGGATGTTCTTCCTCATACTGTTGACGATAATTACATCAGCTATTTAGATTTCGAATATTGGGCACACGACGTAAAAAGAAACATGGTAGACCAAAACACTCGCGAATACTTGTCCAATCTCAAGCAGACCATCACGATGCCGTGAGATCGCAAGATCTGCATAGTCGCCCTCCACAAAATAGGTACGTCCCTCTCGGATCGACGTCATAGTCTAGCCCTGGAAACCGTTTTTCCTATTGAAATAGCAAAAGAAAAGAAAGTGCTTTTCACAGCCTTTCCATATGTAAGCAGTTTTTCCTGGTGGACGCACGCCTCGTTAGTGCCCGAAGCGAACAAATATCCGAGGTACAAAGACCGATCTTGCACTGAGATGAGTGATTCCGAAAATTTGCAGCAATGACTAAAGTCATTCACATCTCTCCCCGCGTTTGTTTACTAGTATTTTGCCCACCTCCCCTTTGTGTATCTTGGGCTAAATCTTATACTCTCTCAGGGCCTCACAAATTCTTCACGGATTATCTAATCTTTTTTTTTGCACCTAAATTGTGCGGCTTCTACATGCATGCATGCTCGGCCGCGCTCATCAATACAAATTAGGCAAGTTCCATAACCCAGTGCAGGGGAAAAGCTGACTAAACAAATTAGCCCAAGTTGCACTCCCGTCATGTAGCAGACTATTCAAACTGAATAATGGCAGGTTGGTCCAATTTATTGCTTCTATTTAGCCCTATCTAACAAACTTCAGTTTACGGTTAATCCACTTACAATTAGAATCACCGAGATTCGCTGACGAAGTTTTGTATACACATCCAGCAAAAAAACAATACAAGCTACGTCACAATTACGTCACACGCATGTGTCATGCACGACGGAAAAACTGGATTGTCTGCTGCACCCCTGTCTCCGCTCAAAAAGAAAAGAAGAAAACTTTTTGAGTGTGTGCTACACGTAGGGCATTGGTATCATATATATAAGATGGCAATTGCCCTGCCTCATACTTTTACCTTTTACACGTAAACTTAAGCATCATACTGGCTTATTTATTTCTAAATCTAACATAGAAAATATGTCTCAGTCGCCTTCGATACAATCTGCTACCCAGCATTCAGTGGGTTACAACGGGGCCTATAAACAAAACCCTTACAAGGTCAGCTATTGGAATTTCACCAACAAACACAACACTCTTGGTTTCACAGGAAGAAAATTGAGATGGGCCATCACTTTGACCTCCGTGGTGGGATTCAGTTTGTTTGGATATGATCAAGGTTTGATGAGTGGTATTATCACCGCCGACCAGTTTATTGAGGTGTTCCCCGCAGTTTCTGGCTCATCTACTCATGCCACCGTGGTTCAAGGTATCGTGACTTCGTGTTACGAAATTGGTTGTTTTATTGGTGCTCTATTCGCCATGTGGAAGGGTGAATTTTTCGGAAGAAGATTCATGATCATCATGGGAGCTGTCATCATGATCATTGGTACTCTAGTTTCTGTGTTCCCATTTGCAGGACATTGGGCTTTAGGACACTTCATCATTGCTAGAACTGTGACTGGTGTTGGTAACGGTATGAATACTGCTACCATTCCAGTGTGGCAGTCCGAACAAAGTAAACCTGAAAATAGAGGTAGATTGGTGAATTTGGAAGGATCTATCATTGCTGTTGGTACCTTGATTGCATATTGGGTCGACTTTGGTCTTTCCTACTGCAACAGCTCTGTCGCATGGAGATTGCCTATTGCCATTCAAATCCTTTTTGCTTTGGCGCTATTGTTGCTCATCATCGGTATGCCAGAATCGCCAAGATGGCTCATTTCCAAGGGAAGAATGGATGAAGCTCAATACATTTTGGGAAGCACCCATGGTTTGGACCCTAACGACGACGAGGTGATTGCCGAGGCCACTTTGATTGCCGACAATGTCAACAGATTTGATAATGCTCAAATTGGATGGAAAGAACTCTTTAGTGGTGGAAAGCATCAATATTTCAGAAGAATGTTGTTGGGATCCAGCTCGCAATTTTTCCAGCAATTTACCGGTTGTAATGCTTCCATTTATTACGCCACTGTTCTTTTCGAAGAAACTTTGAATTTTGCAAGAAGAGAAGCTTTGGTCATGGGTGGTGTGTTCTCCATCGTGTATGCTCTATTCACCATTCCATCTTTCTTCTTGATCGATAGACTTGGAAGAAGACCTTTGTTTTTGATTGGTGCCATTGGTCAGGGTGTGGCCTTCACTATTGCATTTGCATGTCTTGTTAAAGAAAACGAACAAACTGCCAAGGGTGCTGCTGTTGGTCTGTTCTTGTTCATCGCTATGTTCGCCTTCACCATTCTACCATTGCCTTGGGTGTACCCTCCTGAAATTAACCCATTAAGAGCAAGAACTGTGGCCACTTCTATCTCCACTTGTACCAACTGGATTTGTAACTTTGCTGTGGTGATGTTCACTCCAATCTTCATTAGCAGCTCCAGATGGGGATGTTATCTTTTCTTTGCATTGATCAACTTCAGTTACGTGCCAATCATCTACTTCTTCTATCCTGAGACTGCTGGTAGATCTTTGGAGGAAATTGACATCATTTTCGCCAAATCTTATACCGAAAACACTCCTGCTTATTTGGTTGCTCAAAGAATGCCAAACTTGTCTATGCGTGAGGTTGAACATGAGGGTAACAGACTCGGACTCTACGAAGCTGATGACTTCAAGCCAACTACTGAGATGAAGGAAGGCTCTTTAATGAGAAGATCTTCTTCCAGTGAGTCTGGTTCTGGCTCTGGAGACCAGGTTCAGAACAAAGTTTAAATTATTCCATGTATACTTGCTGCTTGATAAATAGTTGCTTTCAATTGTTAGTTTGATTTTATTTCATTAATAAATTTGATTTATTACCTTTTATTACCGTTTAAACTTCGTTTGTAGCTTTGCATTCCACTCCTCGTCCCATCTTTTGGTGCTCTGCATTAAGGCACCAGCCCGCAATTTTTCATACAGCTTGATGTCCTGATAAAGTAACCTGTACATTTTCAGACACAATTCTTTTGAACTGGAGTTATTTTCCAACACCAATCCATTTTCCTCATCCTGGACCAACTCTTTCAATGCTGGGAAATTCATTGAAATGACTGGCACACCACAGCCAAACAGATCAACAACCTTCATTGGAAGATCTAATCCCGAAGAGGAATAATGAAGAGATATTCCCAGATCTGCCAATTTCAAAATCAATGGGTACTGCTCAATCGGAAGCCAAATATTTTTGATGATCAACTTATCACTCCATGGATATGCCTCAACCATCTTCACAAATTGTGATTGTAATGGACCTTTACCAGTGACAATCATAAATAACTTTGAATCCAGTTGATCGTGTTGCATCTTCTCATCGATCTTCTTCAACGCATCCACCAAAACAGTGAAATCTTCGTCCTCTGTAAAAGAAGTCGAACTCACCACTAATTTATCCTTTTCCTTGTTAAAACCATCGACAATTCCCTCGAACAATCCCAAAAGTTTCTGTTTTTCGTCTGGAGACTCCAAGGGAACAAATTCGGCACTTGGCCGGTCATAAACAACAGCAAGCCGTTGCTGTTCAATTCCAAACTCCTCGCTCAAATATTTCGCCATTTCTCCTGTCACTGTCAAATTCAAAAACGAAAACCTGCGACCCAACGTCTTTTCGTACCATTTCAAGATCCTCACCGCTGGATGGCGCTCATTCTGGAACTTCAAATTGAGAATCGAATAATTCAAATTATGCCAATCCACCACAATCTTGACATGCGGGAAAATAGCCATTTGTAACATGGCAACTATTCCCAAAATAGGAATTGAGGGTGGGTTTTGAATTAAAACAAACTTGGTTTTATCGTCCACCACCACCATCAACAATTTAATCAACCCAGCCACTTGGTTCACTATTTTCAGAACACAAAATACCAAATAAGGTATGTTGGTCTTGCGTCTATAAACCGGAATTTCATTGATTGAGATATTTTCGTCGTCGTACAGAAACTCCGGCAAATTGCTCTCCAAATAGCCACACAATTGAACAAAATATCCTAAACCTACCAGACTTCTCACATGGTATGCCATTCTTGGAGAGTGACCCAAATCACCCAAAACTATCACCACGACTTCATCACCATCCTCACATTGTCCAGACGCTCTTTTGGCCCGAAGCCTCCAGTAATAAGTTGCAGTGGCCACTCCATAATAAAAAGTCACTGGCAATAGAAGCCAGATACCTATCATCAAATAGACCGGCCACCCAAAATCAAATTGGCCTTTATCAAATCCCTTATATTCTATCCATGCCATTGTATATCCGGCGCATTTATATACCACAAGAAACCTCAGGTGGGTTGTTTCTTTGAACTTGAATAATGTGCCAGTCTGTATATTTTTTTTATGGCCCGTCTTATTCACGGCTGTGCAGAAAAGAGCCGTTGATGATCCTGGCTGTGCTACAGAAGCTAGCTAGACGCTGGTACAAGAACATAAGAAGTGGTTGCAACGTTTTTGTCGTTCAAAAAAGAACAGTCCAGCAGCTTTAGAAATGCTGGTAGAAAACTGTGCCGATAGCGAAACTGAGCAGGATCTCATTTGCGACCAAGAGTCTGTGACTACGGGATCGAGCAACAACACTGAAGCACGGTTATATGACTCTTTAAGAGACCCTCCAGTGTCGACATACGCCAACAATCGCATCAAAAGCGGGAAGAAGACGGTAGTTTTTGCCGAGCGCGGGCTGGAAGTTGTTCATGAAGGAAGTAAGGATGATGGAGAATACGAAACGTCTGACGAGAATAGGAGTTTAGGTAGTAACGAGAAAGAGCGCATACTGGTCAAGCGGCATTGTAATTTGCCCAGTCTTTTCAATCCAGGACATTTTTTTGAAGGAGATGTGGTGACTTCTTCTCCGTTGAGGAGTCAAGAAGGTGATGAGAATGATCAAGACAATGAAAATACCATTTTCCAGAATTCTTTCTACTCGCCTGGAAAAAGTTCAGACTTTCAATTGGAGAGTCAAGTTTTCAATCGGCCGGATTCTATTGATGACACTGCTTCTTCAGGGAGCTTGAGTTTTAAGGCGCATGACGAGAACAAAGGTGAGACAATTCGAAGGAGCGATGAAAAGAACAAGGAGTGTGTTCAAAAGAACTTAGAGGATACCAAAGCAAGTGTTGAACATAGTGAGGAGAAGAAGCCTGAAAAGAAGAGCGATAGCAAAATCAAGAAGAACAATGAGCCTGCAAAGGATAGTAAAGACAAAAGATTCAGTTTTAGAAGCAAAAGTAAGCCTACAGAGATTGATCTTCAGATTGAGCCAAAGCAACTTTATCACTGTGAACCTGTTGAATTGAAAAGTCCAACAGACCAGATTTTTCAAAGTAGAGAGAAAGCTGGTGAAATGTCATCTTCTTTCTCTCCAATATCGAATGAAACTTGTGTCATGATACCAACAGCCACAGACAGCCAAGTAAGCAAATTCAGTGAACCAGTTCAAGAAAGTCCCAAGAAACAGCATGGAATGGGAATGGCGGCTGTTCGTAGTTCGAATGAAAGTATGTCTAAACGGCTAGTACTTCTGGAACATGAGAATCAGATATTGAGATCGAAGATTTATAGTGTTCAAGATATGGAGCATGTTAGACAACAGATGCAAAAGTTGGCAGAAGATGAAACTTTGGAACTGATTTCACAAACCCAATCTGAAGAGCAACAGTTTTTTTCGTTGCAAGAAGAAAACAGTATGATGAAAGTGTCTCAGATCTTTAATTGGGTAGACACGTATGTGAAACAAGTTCATAAATTCACCGAGATTGAGAACGACGAGCTCCGTAAAGAGCTCGAGTCGACGCGAGACTTATGGCGAAATGAGGTGACTGCAAAAGAACAAATGGCAGTGTCGACCTCGAAGATGCTGAACAGCAAAAAGCGACTTGGAAGACATTTCAGACAGATCAAACCGCGGTTTGTATTTCTGTACGAGGAGTTGTTGCTTCCATTTATTAATTGCACTTATGATGAGACCAAGGGGGTCCCTTCAAAAGTTGAGGAGATCAATCGGGTTTTTGAGAGACTGGTATATGAGCCAGGTAGCAGTAACCAGACGACTCAGAACTCGACAATGAACGATTCCAATAGAGACAACGACAGTGAGGTTTCAACCCAGATGGCTTCTTTTGATTACAACGAGCTGGATGTTTTAAATTCCAAGCTGATGGACTATTTTACCGATCTTGCGGTGTATCTTCGACACACCCATGCTCCATAGAGATATATATAGTTTTATGGTATTCGTTGCGACGCGTCGATAGGCGCATAATTTTTTCTCTTCGTCCAATTTTTCACGCAGACCAGGAAAAAAAATTCGGGGAAGTTAAATGAGTCAAACAATATAAAGTAGAGGAGTCTCGGAGAATAAACCGCTGCAGAACTAAGTTTTAGTCTGGACTAACGCTAAAGATGACAGTCGAAACTCAAATCGAGGTTGTGGAGATTTTGGGGAAGAAGTCGATCCATGTTGGATACAACATGAGATCGCATGTGTGTGAGGAGGTTGTTGGAAACAAGGCCTCTTCAACATATGTGATTGTGACCGACACCAATCTTGCCAACTCGGGACATCTGGCGGCATACAAGAACTGTATGTTGGATGCGATCCAAAGACTCAGACCTGAGGCTCGTCTTCTTACATATGTGATTTCTCCTGGTGAATCAAATAAAAATAGAGCCACTAAAGCGGCAGTGGAGGACTTTCTTTTGAGCGAAGGATGTACCAGAGATACTCTTATCATTGCTATTGGTGGAGGTGTCATTGGCGATATGATTGGATTTGTTGCAGCAACTTTCATGAGAGGTGTGAGGTTTGTTCAGGTTCCAACGACCTTGTTAGCCATGGTGGATTCGTCGATCGGCGGGAAGACGGCCATAGACACTCCGTTAGGAAAGAACTTCATTGGGGCTTTCTGGCAGCCCGAGTATGTTTTTGCAGACATTTCTTTCTTGGCCACTTTACCAGAAAGAGAATTTATAAATGGAATGGCAGAGGTGATTAAGACTGCTGCCATTTGGGACAAGGTTGAGTTTGACAGACTGGAACATCACACCGATCAATTTTTGGACGTTATTCGTGCGAGAAATGCTGATGGCGCTGCTGATCTCACTCCGATACTTGACCATATCTTCAAACTTGTTCTTGGTTCCATTAGAGTCAAGGCCGAAGTTGTGAGCTCCGACGAAAGAGAAGGTGGTTTAAGAAACCTCTTGAATTTTGGTCATTCTATTGGCCATGCGTATGAGGCTCTATTGACTCCACAAGCACTTCATGGTGAATGTGTTTCTTTAGGTGCCATCAGAGAAGCAGAGCTTAGTAGATATCTTGGAATCTTGTCTCCAGTTGCAGTCTCAAGATTGACTAAAGTTTTTGCTGGCTACGGTTTACCAGTTTCATTGGAAGATAAAACTTTGCAAAGCAGAATCAATGGAAAAGTTTGCCCTGTTGATCTTCTTCTTCAAAAAATGGCCGTTGACAAGAAGAATGACGGAGCCAAGAAAAGAGTGGTTCTTTTGAAATCCATTGGAGAATGTTACGAACCAAGAGCTTCTTATGTTGATGACGCGGATTTAAGAGTTGTGCTGACTGATGACATTCAGGTCGAACCATTCACCAACTGTGCAGAGGACGTGGTAGTTACTCCTCCAGGATCGAAATCCATTTCTAATAGGGCATTGGTGATGGCTGCATTAGGTAAGGGTGTTTGTAAGATCAAGAACCTATTGCATTCAGATGATACTGCCCATATGCTCACAGCTGTGACCGAGCTCAAAGCTGCTGAAGTTTCATGGGAAGACGATGGAGAAACTTTGGTTTTGAATGGTAATGGAGGCAAATTGGTTGCCTCAGCAGACGAAATTTATCTTGGTAATGCTGGAACTGCGTCCAGATTCCTCACTTCAGTTGCTTCATTGGTTGGAATCAACAACAATATTGGACATGTGGTGTTGACAGGAAACAAGTGGATGCAAAAGAGACCTATTGGTCCTTTGGTGGAAGCTTTAAGAGACAATGGTTCCAATATCGAATACACCAACAATGAAGGCTCGCTGCCGTTGAAAATCGAATGTGGAAATGGTTTGAGAGGAGGTAGAATTGAGTTGGAAGCCACCATCTCATCACAGTATGTTTCTTCTATTCTGATTTGTGCTCCATATGCTGAACAGCCAGTTACTTTGTCACTTGTTGGAGGTAAACCAATTTCTCAATTGTACATTGACATGACTATCAGAATGATGAGTGCTTTTGGTGTTCATGTCACCAAGTCGACCACGGAAGAACACACTTACCATATTCCTAAAGGGCATTATGTCAATCCTCCAGAATACGTGATTGAATCCGATGCATCTTCAGCAACTTATCCATTGGCATTTGCTGCCATGACTGGAACTAAATGTACTGTTCCTAACATTGGATCGTCTTCTTTGCAAGGAGACTCTCGTTTTGCTGTTGATGTGTTGAAGCCAATGGGATGTACTGTGACTCAGACTGAAACTTCCACCACAGTTCAAGGTCCTCCCGTTGGTCAACTTAAGCCGCTGGCATTGGTTGATATGGAACCAATGACAGATGCTTTCTTGACTGCTTCTGTTGTGGCTGCTATTGCCAACGATCCTAACCAACCAACTACAATTGTGGGTATTGCCAACCAGAGAGTGAAAGAATGTAATAGAATTGCAGCAATGCGTATTCAATTGGCAAAGTTTGGTGTGGTTGCTACTGAACTTGATGATGGAATAGTGATCCATGGCATTTCACACAAAGACTTGCAAACTCCTGCCAAGCCTGGTGTTTACTGCTACGATGACCATAGAGTTGCCATGAGTTTCTCTCTATTAGCTGGTTTCTGTAAAGAGGCTGTGATCATCCAGGAAAGACGGTGTACTGCAAAAACTTGGCCAGGATGGTGGGACGTTCTACACATGAAATTTGGCGTTCGTCTTGACGGTAGCGAATCTTTCCAGGTTTCGCCAATCAAGTCTGCCAATGTTTACGAGAAAAATGGTGACAAAAGTATAGTTGTCATTGGAATGAGAGCTGCTGGAAAGAGTTCGATGTCCAAGGTGATTGCTGAGCAGACCGGTTTCAAATATGTGGATTTGGATAAGATTTTCGAAGACGATTGTGGAAAGACCATTCAACAGTTTGTGCTGGATCACAGTTGGGAAGAGTTCAGAAAAAAAGAGTTGGAGATTACTAAATTGTATCTCACCAAGTACAAAAAGGGACATGTTCTTGCTACCGGTGGGGGGATTGTTGAGACTCCAGAGGCTAGAGATCTTTTGAAAGAGTATAAGAAGCACGGAATTGTGCTCAATTTGCAGAGAGATCTCCTCGAAACAGTTTGTTTCCTATCGGAAAAAGATAGTACTCGTCCTGCCTATAGAGAAGAGATTGAAAAGGTTTGGAGAAGACGTCAACATTGGTATGAAGACTGTTCTAACCATTACTTTTTCTCCCCTCATTGTGGAACTGGACAACATTTGAGTATTTTAAAGAATTCTATGGCAGTTTTTGCTAGAGGAGTTACTGGAGAATACGTGTCTATCCCAAAGAGACGGTCCTATTTTGTTTGTTTGACATATCCAGATCTTTCTGAGGTTCTTGATTCCATTGAAGAACTTACTACTGGTTGTGATGCAGTTGAGCTTCGGGTGGATCTTTTGAAATCCTACGATACTCTTTTCGTTGCTGAACAGGTTGGATTGCTCAGAAACCACACCTCTTTGCCTATCATTTTCACTGTGAGAACCGAGTCGCAAGGTGGTAAGTTCCCTGATGAGGACATTGTCACGATTCAGGCACTTTGCGAGCTGGCTTTCAAACTTGGTGTTGGCTATCTTGATTTGCAATTGAGTTTGCCTGATGGAGTGCTGTACACTTTGGCATCTAAAAGAAGATTCACCAACATCATTGGATCGCATCACGACTTTTCAGGTGTGCACAAATGGGATTCGTCTGAGTGGGAGACCAGATATTTGTTGGCCACCAAGTTGAATGTCGACATTGTGAAGTTTGTGGGAATGGCTTTCGAATTCAACGATAATTTATTATTGGAAAAATTCAGATCCACTCACAAGGAAAGACCGATGATTGCAATGAATATGGGACAACTTGGTCAACTCACTAGAATTACCAACCCTGTTCTGACTCCAGTGACTCACGGTTTAATGCCATCTGCTTCTGCTCCAGGACAGTTGACTGTCAAACAGATCAATGAAGCATTGAACTTGCTTGGTTTAAACTCTAAAAAGGACTTTTTTGTCGTTGGAACGCCGATCGGACACTCTAGATCGCCAGCTTTACATCAAGCTGGTTATGATTACTTGGGATTGCCACATTCGTTCTCCAAATTTGAAACTTCTGATGCCTCTCAAGTCTACGAGAAAATCATGAGTCAACCTACTTTTGGAGGTGTTGCGATCACGATCCCATTGAAGTTGGATATGATGAAATATGCCGACGAGTTATCGGATCCTGCCAAGGCTATTGGTGCTATTAACACTTTGTACCCAACAGAAGAAGGAAAGATGAGGGGAGATAACACCGATTGGCTTGGAATCCAACAATCTTTCATCAATGAAAGATGTTCTCCAAAGGCCAAGAAAAACGGTCTTGTTATTGGAGCTGGAGGAACTTCCAGAGCTGCTGTTTTTGCATTGCACAAGTTGAACTGTGACAAGATCTACATGCTCAACAGAACGGCTTCGAAACTGGCTCCAATTAAAGAACATTTCCCTAAGTCTTATAACATAGTTCTTTTGGACTCATTGGAATCTGTGCAGCAGGCCGAGGACGTGTCGCTAGTGGTTTCTACTGTTCCTGGCTACAACGAAATTGATGCTGATTTCCTTGAAAAGATTGAAACCATGTTGTGCAAGCCATCTACCACCAGCAATATCAAGCTGCTTCTAGAAGCAGCCTATAAACCTCTAGAAACCCTGATTATGAAGATTGCCAAGGACAACCATGGATGGATTGTGATCCCAGGAAGAATGATGCTGGTGAACCAGGGTATCCACCAATTCAAGTTGTTTACTGGGCTTCAACCACCATTTAAACCTGTTTACGATGCCGTCGTTTCTGATTGATGGTTGTTATATACGATAAATTTTACTTGTTTGAGCTTTGTTAGTGTCGGTTGCAACCGTAGTAATAGTTGGTCACGTGACTCCTTTTGTATTCAGCTCCAGTTTATTATTTTTCAGATCGGGCAGGGAAAAATACAAGAACAAAGGAAGAAGGGTAGTGAAGGTATACTTAAAGAAACCCGATGTTTCTCCAACCTACTGAAACACAGATATATTACCAGCAGCGACAGACTCTACTTGAGAAGCTGACTGCAGAGCAGGAATTTGAATTACAACAAAAACAAACTGAAGACTCCAACACGGCAGTAGATCCGGAGTTGACCAAAACTACGTGGTTTCCAAACGTGAATAAATGGGATTGTTTAGAAATTCAAGAGTGGAACAACGAGGTGGAACTACGTCCGGCGTCTAGCTGGTCTGTGGAGCGGATCAACGCGTTCTATCATCGACTGGAAAAGATATCGAACGAACGCTATCAAGCCGGGAATAGAAGAGGATATGCATTACGATTGTTTCATAATGCTCCATTGTATGCGCTGATCGGAGTGGCCAATAAGGCTTTTGGATTTAATAATTGGAGCAGCGAAGTGATCGAATCTACGGGACGTATCATCACCTACAAAATGACGACTTTTGACGACGAAAGAGAACCTCGCCATGATTTGGAGTATGAAATCCAGACCAAGTTGAGATTGGCAGATGGGACTGTGACCACGAAACCTGGTCGGGGCAAGTCCCAATTTATGGGAACCAAGAGTTCTGCGTTTGCCAATGCCAAGAAGCAAGCTTGCACAGACTCGTTAAAAGCGTGTTTTTACTCACTTGTGGGATTACTGGAAGATTACGAGCAGAAAACACATCATGGGTATTACGACGGGTTTTAAAAATCATCATAATACGACACATCAAAAATCATTCTTCATTCATACAATCATTCATTCATACATTAGCTAGGACTTGTCTATGCAATATTAGCATCCATTGATTGGTTGCCGCAAATCGGACAGTCCAGCTCTTTGTAAAAGCTGAACGGAATCAGTGGAATGAAAAATACAGTGATAAATTGATAGTTTCTCACGTACATCATCGACTGGTTGTGACATCTTGGACAGTAGACCCGTTGCCCTGCGTGCTCTTTGAGTTCTTTTTTCCAGCTTCTGGCTAATCACGTGTCAGCGAAGTCCGTATGTTCATCTTCATGCTACTCACCTCCAAATAGGAAGAAGAAAAACATTGTTTGCAAGTGCAATTGTTCTCAAGATCAATGCGTTGTGGTTCACAGCAATCGATAATTTATATATATTTTTTTTCTCTTTCTGTCTTGGAAGCCACCCCCACACGGGGTGTGGCACACTTTTTTGTCAAATGCTCATAGAAAGGAATTTATTATATCGTCGCTCTTGATGATTCCAGTAGTGAGAATCAGCAGTTGTTTATTCATGGTGATGTTGTTCTTTGCTAGAACAAACCGGATGGTAGAAATCTCGCTGTAAGTAAGACCACCAACCACAGAAACAATAATCATGTCTCTACGGTTGTGTAGATGGCTAAGTTTGGGTGGAATCACAGAATTGAATAGATTTTTTTTATTCTCAGGAATCAGAAACTCTTGTTTCAACTCACCATCCAGTCCACTTAAATCAAGATTGTCCCATCCGTATTTTTTCACACGGGAATTCTCCTTGGAACTAATTGGACGCTGTGTTGACAAAAAGTCCCTGCTATAGATGGCTTCCACCAATCTTGCTATCACTGGAACATAACCGGGCAATCCAAAATCTGCTTCCTGTGGGTTGTTCAAATCTTGCTGCTCTACAATCGGCATGAGCTTCAGACTGTTGGAGATGGAGCTAAAGTCTCGAATCAATTGTTCAGATCCACTACTGTAATCATCAGTAGAGTTTGCTGCTGTGGACAAAAATGACATTGATTCTCGTGGATGAATCAGCTTGAGTTCTCGCAGCTTAATAAATGCTAGAATGCATTGCGAGCCATACATGTTCAATATTTCTGTTTTGAAAAGCTCATATTCCTGTTCACGTATTCCCCTCTTTACAACCGATGTCAATATCAAAAGCTTGAATATATCTTGTACCTTAGGCTCGTATTTGTACATGAACTCCAAAATACTGGCACAATTTCTCCTGTTGTCCATGCTGTCGCTCAATATATCTTGTTGAAGCTCAATAAACGAGTTAAAATAGTTGTAAGTAGGCACTTCCACATCGTCAAATCCTTCTAAAGCAAGAACATCTTCTCCTTGTCGGACTGACTTCAAAATATGCTCTGCCAGAGCAGTGTGTTTTTGAACCCATTTTTGACTTTCTTTCAAACGGTTCAACTCGCCAACAAACTTCTTCATCTCTTCTATATCAGTTAGACTGTTGCGCTTATCAAATTCCGTCTGTAGGCTCTTTGCTTTTGCGTTAAGCACAGTTCCGACCATAGAAAAATTTAGATCCCGTATTAATGGATAGATCTCATCGTTCTTGTCGCCCAACTTCATTCTTAATTCTGTATCTTCACCTTCTTCTACTGCTTCTTTTTTTAAATGGACATTTCCCAGTTTGGTTCCAACGATTTCATCACATAGTCCCAGATAAGTCAATTGAGTAAGCAAACATCCCACCAAATCCACACTCCTATCAAGACAGACAAAGTCCACGTTTCTATTGAAAAAAGAGTACTGGTCCAAAAAGAGCGTCTCATCCTGATCTTCAACAATCTTTTTAGTTCTCGGTGGACACGAATTCAAATGTAAATTAAGCTTGTTTTTGAAAATAGACCATAATTTGATCGAATTGTCTCCTTTCAAGTAGGTGTTTGTTATTCGAATCTTGTAATCTGACTTTACCACCAGATCGAGCAAAGCATTGGCAAGCTGTTCAATAGGCTCAATTGAACTCTCAACCATAAGCTCTCTCAATCCCCCTCCACTCATGTTCAAACTGATCAGATCTTCTTCAACTGCCAGACATTGAAATCCAGTCCAATGAAACATGTTAACGTCTCCTTTAATCCCCAAATTCTCCAACATTAATTCACTTGTACCTTTTAACCTGTTTGTTGAAATTATCGAAAACTCATTCTCGTGTTTGAAAGGCATCATCTTTCGCTTCAATACTCCGGCCACCATTTCAAGCATTGAGAAACTCCCGTCACATAGGAACACTACGCTTTTGAAAGTGTCGAAAAGCTCTGCAAAATTATAAGTTGAAGAATCAATTTCGTCGATCCAAAGCACTTTCGCCACTTTGGTGAGCTTCTTCAAGTTAGAGAATGGTGTCAATGAATTAATAACATGGCTCAAACTCCTTTGAAGGATGAGTAGATGGTCTCCAACACATTTACTAGAGATTCTTTTGAAGATGCCCGAAATCTCGTCCAATGACTGTTTCTGTAGAATCGAAGTATCAAATAAGACAGTCTTCCCAGACTTCACCGGACCAGATTGCATAGTTCTTCCTCGAAAACCTCAATAACAGCAACAACATAACACAGAGACAAATCTATCTATCCTTTTGGTCAAACAACATATTTATCACAAACCGAGATGCTCATACATCCTTACACCACTACAAGATCACACACGGAGAATACCACAGAACTAATCATGCTAGCTAACTAAATCACTTTACTTTGCAAAAAGGATGTGGCAATCTTTACACAACTGTCTGCTACTCGGCTTGAATCCTGGAAACCAACATAGAAAATGGAGCTACTTTGTGCCAACCGTGTAAATATCTGCCTATCACAGTAATTGATTGTATTGTTCGATTTTGATGTATATGATGAAGATTTCTAACAGGGCTCTGTATTGAACTAGAACCGACTGGACATATGAACCGGTTTTCTTTTTCAATAAATAATAAATTGGAATCGTGTTGATATGTGTTTAAGCTTCTTCTTCGATCTCCTTCTTCTTTGCCAATTCAGCATAGTAAGCTTCTCTCTTAGCAACAGAAGGCTTGTGGAATCCCCACCACCATCCGCAGGCACCAATCAAACCCAAACCAGTACCTTTTCCAAAAGACGTCTTGTTAATATTCTTCAATGTCAAACTGCACTTAGTGGTACTTACCAATACTAATATCGGTGATGATTCTTCTCTTCATAAAACCTTGGATTGGAGCAATAGCCATTTTGTATTTCTGTATAAACTTTAAGATCTATCAATATAATAGGTACTTTACAAACGTT
Organism: Ogataea mattraensis; assembly: GCA_030564055.1. Classification (NCBI taxonomy): domain Eukaryota; kingdom Fungi; phylum Ascomycota; class Pichiomycetes; order Pichiales; family Pichiaceae; genus Ogataea; species Ogataea mattraensis. The sequence goes on along the minus strand of JAJMLE010000003.1, from coordinate 532,836 downwards.
TGTCAAAGATTGTACAATTGTAGTTAAAATTTAACCAACAAAGTCCAAAACACCGCCACAAACGGTGCATACATTCGCCACTTTCACTACCAAAAATCGAATCATTTGCAAAAGGGCCAATCACGATTTTGTAATTTTAAACAAGGGAGGGTAACTAGGTCCAGGAAAATTTTTCCCGATGAGCTTTGCCCGGTGCAACTGTGCTGTCGCGCCACGCATTGGCCGCAGTGGGCCCAGTATCATGAGCGAGACACTAAGGAGGAAAAAAAGATAGTTTATACAAGTTGCGATAAATACATATTGTCATATATTTGTATCATAAAGTATTGTTTACGTCGCCACACAATGTTTTCCAGAGCCATCCAAAGACAGACTCCTAGAATCAACAGTGCCAGATTCTTCTCTTCTTCCATGAAGAGACAAATGGACCACTATCCAGAAGGTCCATACACCAACTTGCCATTCAAGGTCCACAACAGAAGAATTCCATACGCTGTTCCACATTTCCTCTTCTTTGGTATGTATTCAATGCTAACAAATTGCTCATTTGGTTCTTTACTAACATTTACCTAGCTCTTGGTTTCGGTATTCCATTCTTCGCCTGTTACGTTCAATTGAAAAGATCTGGTTCTATCTAATTTAGACCAGTGCTAAGAAAACTACTAGAAATGTACAGGATTTTGTTGAAATAGCCGTTTTTATATTCATAGGACAACATGGAAAGATGCAATAATTACAAATAAAATCATGACAAAACGTTTAGTCCAAATCGTCTTGAACAAACTCGTTTTCGTCGTTAGGAGAGTCGGCTCTGTTAGATGAAGCTCTGAACTCATGGGGTCCGAACGTCTGCACCGTGACAGAAGGCTCACTGCTCACGTTCGTAACACCTGTTGATCCCATAAATGTAGATATTCCTCTGGCAATCTGTTCGGCCAAGTTGGATCCTGCCGTAGCTCCAGGCCCCCCTGATACTCCGGCCCCCGTAGCATTTTGCTGTGCATTTTGGCTAAACTGCGAACTTATGGTAGATGCCAAACCTCTTGCGAACGCCATTGGGTTAGGAGGCTGGCTATTATTAGACTGTACTTGTTGGCGCATGAAATTTTGAACCCGTTCGTGGATCTGTCTATGAGACTCTCTGGCATTTTGTGGACGTGGAAATTCTGGGGTCTGCACATCATTGATGTCTGGTTCTGGATCCTCATCCATGATATCCTCGTCTCTAGAACGGACTTCGCTAGAATTTGTCTGTGCTGTTGGCTGCTCTGGACGAGCAGTATTGCCTCTGGTTCTTGCAGCAGGATTGAACATATTAAGAATATCGTTAGAATCATTGGCATCAAATGTAAATGACGCACTGATTCCGTTTTGTCCTTGGATCAAAGGATTAGTTGCCCCGGTAGCACCATTTCCACCAAAAAGACCTGCCAACGAAGCAGGAGTGCCGCTGATGGCTGTTGCAATTGCACGAGGTCTTCTTTGTCCAGCCTCGGATGATTCGTTGGGGTTGGAAGCCACAGTAGGATTACTAGTGGTCCGGTTTGTCTCCACTTGAGCATAACTATCAAGTATGCTTCTGATTCTATCTGGTATCAAGGTGTTGATGTAGTCTTGTGGATATCCCTGCTGTTTGGCTCTTCCCTCAGCCAATCGAATAGACTCCTTCAATCTGCTCTTGAATTTATCAAGTTGATGGGGCTCTTGAGAACACACCTCCACTGCTCTAACATAATTCTCCAGAGATTTCACAGTGTTGCCCTCGTACAGGTATAAGAATCCTAATCGGCACAAGCTGGGGACGTAGTTTGGGTTTATTTCCAATGAGGTGACTAGATCCTGTTCTGCTTCCTTCATACAATCCAGCTTGATCAGTGTCGCAGCTCGATTACAGAAGATGGCAAATGCTTGAGGTTCTAGGTTGATACACTCTGTATAATGAATGAGTGCTCCTCCATAGTTACAATTTCTGTATTTCTCGTTTCCCTTCTGTCTCAGCTCCTCAAACGTCATGATACACGGAAACCGTTGTTGTTGTGGATTTCAATTACCGTTGTCTTTTTTTTGTTTCCCCGTAATTTTTTCCACTCCTCAAGCACAAACAATTTTTTCTAGAGAAAATGCGAAATATGGTGCTGAGTCAGGCCCGTTCTTCTTGTATTGCCACCTTCAAAAGCAAATTGTTATGTGGACCAAGATGTCAAATGCATCGTCCGATCTTGATATTGTGCCCGAGAGCTTGGTGCCTGCTCCACCAGCGCTGAAAAGACAGATATGTTTGGGATCATCAAGATCACTTTCGGACTTCCTCAAACTATCCAGACTCAACATCGATGACAATCTTAGAGTCCGGCTCAATAGTCTTTTAAATCACCATGAAACATCGACAAAAAGATCGATACTTCCATCTATGAAACGCGACACTGTTCAGTCACAATGCACTGAACTGCTACACCAACTAATCTTTCCACAATGGTACCAACGAGTCAATAGGATACAATATTGTTTGCAGGAGTCAGAAGCAATGTTGAAGGAAGTACATGTTGATGAGATTAAGATGAATGAGGAGGATAAAAACAACCTCTTAAGAGTTGATCCATACGCAATTAAAGATATGACGAGGACACTTAAAGACAAATCTAGCCAAGCGAACTCTATGAAAAACAGATTCCAGAACGAATACGAGATTGAGCAGATCATCCAAGACAGGAGTATGGAAGTTCTTTATGATTTGTGCAAGCTCAATTACGATGTCAAGACCGAATTTTTAACTTACATGAACGATTTACAGTGTACCAAATAGCTTAAAGATCAAATTGTCTCACCCGCCACTTTAAATTGTGGCGGTGGACCATTTTCCGGAAAAAGAAAACTTATTATGTGTGGCTGTGTATATGTGTGTTTTTCCACGGCTGTGCTAGGTCCCTTGACTTGCTGCCGTTATGTTGTTTCCGCGTTGGGAAATACGTAAACAGTTCCAATAGTAAACAAATCAAATCAACAAAGGAAATATTTGATTTTTCCTGATTAAGGATACATTAAATGGAATTCAAATATTAGTATATTTGGACAACCTAAGACGCATTGTTGCAAAAAGTGAACATCCAGTTGTTTGTGTTCCGTGCTGTTAGTAAATCGCCTGCTCACTTCTGCTTCTTTGTTTCAAACAAAGCCAATATCTCGTACCAGGCTGGTTGTCAAACTGGTCGCTAATTATCCTGAAGACTACAATTGTTAGCCATGAGTTCAGGAAGAGCATTACAAGCATTAAATAATGTGCAACTAAACACAAAGTCGAATGTTCCAACAGGAATCATCAAGACGCCAGTTCGGGGTTCTGTGACAAAGCCGGAGCCTAAGAACAAGAAAAAGAAGGAAAAGTTGAGCTCACTGTGCAAAACGCCTCCTAGTGTGGTCAGGACCAGAAACGGGAGGGGTTACCATAGGGGTTCATTTCTTGGAGAAGGGGGTTTTGCTCGTTGTTTCCAGATGAAGGATGAAAGCGGTAAGATTTTTGCTGCCAAGACGGTTGCCAAGGCCTCGATCAAAAATGAAAAGACTAAGACAAAACTTTTGAGTGAAATTAAAATCCACAAAAGTATGTCTCATCCCAACATTGTTCAGTTTGTCGACTGTTTCGAGGACGACGTCAACGTTTACATTTTGCTGGAGATTTGTCCGAATCAATCGTTGATGGACTTGCTGAAGGCTAGAAAAGTGCTTAGTGAACCGGAAGTGAGACTTTTTATGGTCCAAATAATTGGAGCCATTAAATATCTGCACAGAAGAAGAGTTGTCCATAGAGATTTGAAGCTAGGTAACATCTTCTTCGATCCTGATATGAACATCAAGATTGGAGATTTTGGACTTGCTACAGTGATCAGTCAGGCCACTAACAAGAGATACACTATTTGCGGAACTCCAAATTACATTGCCCCTGAAGTCTTGGGTGGAAAAAACACTGGACACAGTTTTGAGGTCGATATCTGGGCTATTGGAATCATGATGTTTGCTCTGCTCTATGGAAAGCCTCCTTTCCAAGCGAAAGATGTGCAGATCATATACGATAGAATCAAGACGAACGATTACAAGTTTCCTACAGAGACCACTGCATCAGAGGAATCTAGAGACCTTATCAGAAGTTTGCTATCCACAGACCCCCTGCAAAGACCATCTTTAGATGAGATTCTTGAGCACGACTGGTTCAAGTGTGGACCATTCCCAAGCAAGATTACTACCGAATCCTTGAAGCAAATGCCAAAATGTTTGTCTTTCATAACTAGGGAAGAATCTTTGATCAACTTTGCAACTTGCAAACAAAGAGTCGGCATCAATGACTCTCAAAGGAATCCTGTGGAGATTCTCAAAACGGACCTCGAGAGCGAGCAACCAAAAACTTTGTTACCACACTCATTATCGCCAAATAACACCAAAAACAAGTATAAAGAGATTGCTCCAGTGTCTGTCAGAACTACAGTTAAAAGCAGAATCACTACTGAATTGGCCAACGCTCATCAGGAGAACAAGATGGTTGCTATTCTAAACGATACCTTGTCCGCTACTCTAATTAACATCAAAAATATCGAAGAAGCCAGACTCCGGCCAAATACTAAGGCTATGAAAAAGCCTATAATAGTGAGCAAGTGGGTTGATTACTCCAACAAGCATGGTTTTTCGTACCAACTTTCTTCGGGTGCTATTGGAGTGCTATTCAATTCTGGACAGACTGTATTGAAAATGGTCGACAGCTCAGATGTGTTCTACATCTCAAGCACCATTGAGGAAGGTTGGAGAGTGTCGCATTACACTGAGGAATCAACCCCTGCTCTTTTGTCGAGAGAGATTGAAGTTGTTGATTTTTTTAGAAAGTACATGACCGCCCATCTATCGGATGTTTCTTCTGGAAATAAGAAGGCATCCAGGACCAAAGACGTCTTCCTGAGAAGATACACGCGCGATGAAAACTATATCATGTTTGAGTTGAGCAACGGCAGTTATCAATTCAATTTCAAAGACCATCACAAAATTGTTTTATCGGAAATGGGCCAATTCATCACACACATCACCCCAAGCAAGGAAATTGAGACGTTGCCATTGGATTACGTCTTGGACAACGGAAACTTCTATGAGCGTCCTGATGAGTACCTCAATGTGAAGTATGACTTCATGAAGCATGCACTAAGAGACAAGATCTCTATGTAAGATACCAAACCCGTAATTCTCCCGTTTTTTGTTGAATAGCCGACTGATTGCTCATACAATTCTACTAACTTTTATTTTCAGGTCAAATGTTCTGTCTCTTTTTTCTTATGTATCCCAGCACTGACTCCCTTTCTTGTTGTCTCAATATAGCTTTCCTGGTTGATTGATACAGTGTTAATTAATATTTGTGCAAAAAGTCTATTATACATTTTTTTTCGGAAGTCAAGTTCAAAGATCATCAGTTTCTCCTTCAGCCAACAAAGCCTTCAATTCCCATTCTCTCTTAAACTTATCATTCAAGATTCCTAGCTTGGAAATAAGTCTTGTGCAAGCGTTTTTCAATGCCACTCTTGGCTTGTATCCTTCTTCGGTTTGGAGTCTCATCACAAAGTTAGCAAATAATGGATGTTCAATCTTATAAGCCACAAAAAGCACCTGTGGATCAGTTATCAACTCCTGTTTCAGTAAATTGGCTAAAGTATGGTCTTCTCTTTCGAACTTGATAAGCATACAGCTTGGGACTTTAGAGTCCGGTGTTATTTGAAGCCTATTGTAAAGTTAGTATGGCAGGACAAATAAGCAAGATCCAAAAGAGAAAAACATACTTAGGAACTCCATCTGGTAGGATGAAAAGCTCAAAACGATCTGGAGCATTCATTGTTGATAAATAAACACGAGATATCGACCAGGAATTGCCGTTAAAACGTTCATCCACTTCTGATAAACGGAAGGTTTCTCAGAAAAAATTGAAATTATCTGGTGTAGTGATGTTTATTTAAAACGTTTCCGTGCAAAGATGTAAAGTTTTGAGCTGCGAGAGTGCAAAGGTTTTCGCATCAGCGTGGTTGATGTCTATCAAGAGCACCGGAGATCTGAGTAGAAGAAGAGCATGGTAGATTGATAAGGATGAGAAGTCTTGACTAGACAACACTGGGGTCTTGCCAAGAAAAGCAAAGATTTACGCTCATTTTTGCTTGCTATAAACTGCTTTTTCCCCTCTGAGTGGCCAGATAAGAAGGCTTTATTGGCAGGTGGGGCAACCTTTTATTGAATTAAAGGACCAGGTGCTCAAGGTGTGTGTGTCTATAGGGGTGTAAAGGAGTCTACACCGTAATCTTGAATGCACCCTGTAACCCGGCCTTTTTTAGGATTTGGGATGTGCACGACTTGGATAACTCCCGCTTCGTTTCTTTGTGCACATCATTTTTCATAGATTCTTTTTCTGCTAAGTAGGTAGCAGTGTTCAAGGAAAACATAGCAGGATTGCAAGTTGGACGATACAGTCAGGCATTTGACTATCACCGATTGTACTTTTAGAGTTTTTGTTCAAATTTAGTTGATTTGGACTCCAAATTGATTGTTTGTCCTTGCTTTGTTTTTTACGCTAGTGTTATCGTGACAACCAACCATGTCAGGTCAAGATTCATGGCCAAACAAAGAGGCCAAAGACCATGGTGCCACCAGCTTACAGGCCTATGGGTAAGTGTTCAGAATGGATTTCTCTGCTTCAATAGGAACGAAATACTAATCTTTATTCATGTTGATAGCACTCGTCAGCAAGGTGCACCGGTTCTTCCTCCGCCAAGTTCTCTTGAAAATGGTACGTGAACTTTTATTCAGCAAACTTTCTAGATTTGTTACTAACTAACCCCTATCATCAGGCCAACCACTTTACTCACTTCCCTCGTTGCCTGCAATTAACAATCTAGGCAGGTACTCTGTTCAAAATATCGACGGGATTCACCAAGTAAGTTTTCGAATTGTGAGCTTCCAGCCACTGCTACATCTACAGGACGTGTTACTAACCCAAACTTCCATAGAACCAAGAAAACATCAACTTGCCACCGGCAAACCAGATAGTCTCGCCAACATCGCAGCATCAGTCTTTGGTAAATAACGCAATCCATCAGCATGCCCAAGAACAATCCCAAGCAGCTCAACGACAGGCTGTGCAGCAGGTTGCTGCTAACGCACAGTCCTACAGGCCGCTAAATGTCAAGGATGCGTTGTCTTACTTGGACCAGGTCAAGATCCAATTCCAAAACCAGACTGATGTTTACAACAACTTTCTTGATATCATGAAGGATTTCAAAAGTCAAAGGTAAGTCTATATTCCGTTTAACATCCACAGTCATTATCCCAACCCAATCACACTTTACTGTTATTGTGGCCTCCTGTCCGATAGAAGTGCGTGTCCGGCGCACTTCCTTTTTTTTTGCTTCGTTTGACGTCGCGTCGATCGTCGTGCGTCGCCCAGGGTTGAGGAGTGTCGTAATGTTACATTGTCAACTTTTCTCCTACTGGATCAAATTGGGAAAATCCGGGACACTGTGGATTGTTTTAAAAAGAAAATTCCTTTTGAACCAATTACTAACAGAATTTTTGTCTTCATTCTAGTATTGACACTCCTGGAGTCATTGAAAGAGTTTCTACTCTCTTTAGAGGTCATCCTAAACTAATTGATGGATTCAATACTTTTTTACCCCAAGGTTTTGCCATCGAGTGCTCGTCTGCTGACCCAAATACTATCATTGTGACCACCCCAATGGGGAAAACCATAAGACAAGATCCAGGACCAGTTCCATACGAGGCACGTCATCCAGTGTCCCAACATCAACGGACGGCGTCACAGATGGATGCTTTTGCTTATGCTCAACAGCAACAGTCCCAGCAACAGCCTCAGTACCAGATGTTAGGTAACGGAGGTCAGACGGGGCCATACTATCAGGCCCAGCAACAGCATCCTCAAGCAATTCAGCAGCAACAGCAGCAGCAACAACAACAACAACAGCAGCAGCAGCAGCAGCAAGATGCTAAGCAAGGTTCCCCCGCTGAGTTTGACCAGGCTATCAACTACGTCAACAAAATCAAACAGAGATACGCTAATGAACCTGATATTTACAAGCACTTCCTTGAAAATTTGCAAATGTATCAAAAAGGCATCAAGCCGATTGATGAAGTTTACCGTGAAATTTCCGTTTTGTTCAGAGACGCACCGGATCTCTTGGAGGATTTCAAGTTATTCATGCCTGATACGAACATTTCAGTGAGGGATCAACCACCAAATCGCCTCCAGCAGGAAGCCCAGCAGATGGCAGATTATAACTATGGTCAGGTTTACTACGATAAACAGCAATCGCCTCACCAGCCTGGTCAGTTGTCTCAAGGTCAATCCTCTCAAGGTCAGTCTCAGCCACCATCCCAGCAGTCCAGCGTTCAACTTCCTCCGGTGGGAAATTTCCAACCTCCAACATTTGGTCAGCCAGGTGCTGTTTCCCAAGCTCCAGTCAAGGAGAAAAAGAAGAAGTTTGTGGGTTCTCAACAACTTCCTCAACCACCTGCTCAGCAATTGGTCTCTCAAAAACAGACTTTCCCACAAATGACACAACCTTACGAGGAACCACCAGTGTCTAATTTACGTTCAACCATTCAGCCAAAACGACGTAAGGAGGAAAACCCATCTTTGCTCCCTGGTGTTCCAGAACCAGTTTATCCAAATACCACCGAATTTGACTTGACTGATGAGATCAGCTTCTTCGATAGGCTCAAGAAAGCTATTGGAAACAAGCAGACCTACAACGAATTTTTAAAATTTTTGAGGTTATACTCAAGTGAGGTTATTGATAGAGATACTTTAGTTGAGAAGGCTGAAGGCTTTATCGGGGGCTTTCCAGACCTATTTGACTGGTTCAAAGCTTTCGTTGGCTGGGAAGAAAAACCTCTTCATATTGAAAATATCGCCATTAAGAAACAGCAGGTGGATTTGATGATGTGCAAGGCTTGTGGGCCATCTTATAGATTGCTTCCAAAGTCTCAAACATACATGCCATGTTCTGGTAGAGATGAAATGTGCTGGGAAGTTTTGAATGATGAATGGGCAGGACATCCTGTTTGGGCTTCGGAGGAATCTGGATTTATTGCTCACCGGAAAAATCAGTACGAAGATATTCTTTTCAGAATTGAGGAAGAGAGACATGAGTACGACTATTATATGGAGGCGAACTTAAGAACTATCCAAACTTTGGAAACCATTGCTAATAGGCTCGCAAACATGTCACCAGACGAGAAGGCAAAATTCAAGTTACCACCAGGTTTGGGACACACTTCAGTTACGATCTACAAGAAGGTTATCAGGAAAATTTATGATAAAGATAGAGGATTTGAGGTCATCGAAGCTCTGCATGAGAATCCTGCGGTCGCTGTTCCGGTCGTTTTGAAGAGGTTGAAGCAGAAAGATGAAGAATGGAAGAGAGCCCATAGAGAATGGAACAAAGTTTGGAGAGAGCTAGAGCAAAAAGCTTTCTACAAGTCTCTTGATCATCTTGGTTTGACATTTAAGCAAATTGATAAGAAATTATTAACCAATAAACAATTGGTGAGTGAAATTTCGACCATCAAACAAGAACAGGTTCAAAAGAAATTGCATCCATTAATGCCTACTCCTACCTCTCAGCTAACATACCAATACGAAGACTACGAAGTATTCATGGATATTTTGAAGCTGGCCAGTGTGTTTTTGACAAGCAGCCAAACATATTCTCAATATGACAAAGAAAAAATGGAAGGATTTTTGAAGTCGTTCCTCATTAGATTTTTCTTTTTAGATTCTAGATTCATTGACAATGCAATGAAAAAGAGATCTGTGGGAGATGGGATTGAGACCACTGAAACTCAGCCTGATGAAAAGGAAACTGTGCTTCAGGTTCCAACTTTATCTCAAGCTAAGAAAAGATCCAGAGAGCATGATTTACTCAGAGATGTTCTTAAGAAGGTCAAGAAGCCAAGAAGGACCGAAGAAAATCTTGATGAGGATAGTTCTATGGAATCTTCTAGTCCTGCACCAATTATTCCACAGGCAGATGAGATTGCTGATGAAGTCGAAAGAGCGCAAACGAATTGGATTACTAATGATCTCCCTGCGGTAATGCATGGCAATGAGAGAGTTGAGTATAACTTGTTCTGCAACACTCAGATATATGTCTTCTACAGGTTGTTGAACACTCTGTATGAGAGATTACTCGAAATCAAGAAGATGTCTGCCGAAGTCAACAACGAAATCAAATCTAGAAAGGTCACGGCTTTTGCAAAAGACTTAGGCTTGATTAACAGTCAACTAGAGGATATGGATATTAGCATCAAAGGTGATGACTCTTATAATGAGGCCTTGGACCTTTGCGCAAAGGTGATCGAAGGGTCTTTGGATCAAAATAATTTTGAAGAGACTTTGCGTCAAGGCTTCAGAAACAAGGCTTTCAAGCTATTTACAATTGACAAAGTTGTCTTGGGGCTATTGAAGCACTGTCACTCGGTTGTCAGCGATTCGAAATGCTCGGAGATCATTCTTTTGATGGAAAAAGATCGCAATACCTCAAGTACCACTGCTAGAGACCAGATCATCTACAGAATGCAGGTCAGAAATTTGATGAGTGCTGATGAGAACATGTTCAAGATTAGCTTCAACAAGTCCACAAATGAACTAAACATAAGCTTCCTTGCTTTGGAGGACACCACTATCAGAGATGACAACAAAACTACAGAAGAAAAGTGGAATTATTACTTGACAAGCTATGCTATGTCTCATCCAACGGAAGGTGTTGACCCGGCTGCAATTCTGTTACCTTTCTTGAAATCTAATGTTGAGGACGAAGAAGATGATGATGATGAAATAGACGGTTTCGCAGAATCGAAATTGAAGGTCAAAATTGACAAGGACACTTACAGGCTTGTTTTCGAGCCTGGTTCTTACGATGTATTTGTGAGAAATTCGGTTTTCTCGCAAGAAAATAAAAAAATTTTGACAAAAGCACTGAAACTTAAGTCTCTACAGGATGCTTTAGATGGTGATTCGGGAATTGGTAAAGACGTTGGTGAAACGGAATTATTGGATATGAAGAAAAGATTCGATACTTTGATCAATGATGGACCAGAAGCTTATTTGAAACTTTTGGAAGATGTGAAGAGTAAGGCAATACAGGCGCCAGTTTCGGATGGGGAACCTGCTCTGCAGGAGGGTCTATCAGGCTCTGCAGGCGATACCGTTAGTACTGGCCCAGATACTGTTATATCCGAAGGTGCTTCTGCTCCCCAAACCGACCATACGACTGCTGATGCCGAGACAAAGGCCAAGAATATTGATGAAAATGCCCCAGTTGACGTTAAAGATGGCAATGGCGTGGAAGCTGTGTCATCAGGCTCCGCCGACTATGATAAGATGGAAGTTGCTGCTTAAAAAATATGATACTGTAATTATACTTGACTTTGGTTTTAGTTGCCTATAGGTATTTATTTCGCTCGATGGAAATTAAACTTTTGTTTATTGACCTTTAAAGAACACCATCTTCTGCTATAAAAAACCTAAACATGTTTGGGCAATTCATAAGGCTCCGTCGACATGTCAACTCCAAAATCATCTAGTGTTTCGCCGAGATCGTTAATCCATGTACTGTTGACAGTCACCTCACTGTCTAACTCAAGGCATTCTGAGGAATCATAATTAGACCCATCTGGTGGCCATGGTAAGTTCAATTGGTCGTCATCATCATTGACCTTAGGAAAACTTATCCCCTCACCTCTTGGCTTTCCCCAGGGCCAAAGCCAAGTATATACTGGACCTAGAGCACTCTCCAAGTTGTCAAAAGTCGAGTTCATATCATAAGGAAATACCAGATCATCATAGGAGAAATTAAGAGGGATTTTGGAGTCAGGTTTAAGTTCCCGATAATTGGCCTTCCAGGATGTCAATGTTGGCAAACTTCTACCATGCACTTGTTGGTAATTTGATCTTATTTTAGCCCAAAATCTCTCGGTGAAAAATTGTGATTGGATTCGTTCTTTTTCCCAACCTTCAATGGTAGTCTCGTTACTAATCAAACTGGCGAGCGTTCTCAAGAATAAGATCCCAACAGTGAACAAGATGAAAGACGAGACCAGTGAGTCCACAATAACTAGTGTAAGTTGTGTTTTGCTTATGAGGTAAGAAGGGAAATTTCTGTTTTTGTAATAGTGTGATAGGTTGCTGAAAAGAATGGTGAGAGTATAAGAAACCGAAACAATTATCCAGAATAAGAAACGAACAAAATGGGGCATGTTGTTGAAACCAACACAACTCATAGTCCAAGGACAATGGTGATCCATCTTCAAAACGCATTTCTTGCATGTTTTGCAATGATGAGCTCTTTCCGGTTTGAAGTTCTTACACTTCGAGCAATATTTGAACCATATCTTTTGAGGCTTTTCGGTTTTGTCAACTGTAAATGATGGTGGGGGGGATCCTGGTAAAATGACTATTGCTAGATAGTATGAAAACCACACCATCGTCACCGTGCATAAATAACTTAGATGCGTTATAAGATCTTCGTTCCCAACGTACAAAACATATTGAGTGCTGGCTTGAATCGTGAAAATAATAGCCCCTGGCAACTAAAAGGGTGTTAGAAAAAAACATTGATAATCATCACAAACACACGTACTGCTATTCCCATCCAGGGCCGGCTAAATTGAACTGCCATGTCAAACAACTTTGTTCCTTGTGGGTGTTCAAGAGCGTGAAAATCTGTTCGCCAGATCAATCAAAAAATATACTATAGCTTTGCTTATGTAATGTATGCGACATTATTTTTTGTCGTGGAGCCTTCAACTAAGAAACCAACTACAGAATGCCCTTAATAAGTTACACAAGACCCGTGATTCAATCAACGGTACTTGATGGATGTGTTTTGCTAGCTAATGATTAAGGGTTTGAAAAAAACTTTTGATAATTTTAACGCATATCTTGTATCTATGACCATGTTTAATTTGTAACAAGACCTAATTTTAATTGTCTTAGAATATGTAACATCTAGAAGACAGTGCAAATTTTCTACAAAATTGATTTCAATTTCTTGTAAGCTTCCAGTTTCTGGAATCCAATTAAGATACTCTAAAGATCCGAGACAGGGTCCGATCGACGGATGTTTTGTGTGGAGATCCGTCAATCTTGGCAGATCTTTGACATATACACCTCGCACCAAATGTGCTAAAAAGATTTTTGAATAATGGCTTATTGCAATTAGCTTGTTAAGCTGAGTTCGTTGGGATTGGTGCTGTCTGCTGTGGAATCATGTCTTTTGCTAGTGACAACAAAATAAAAGAGACGAATCAATCTCGTGATGAAATTGGGTTTTTTGCAGAAGATGGGGAATTGATTGTGGATGACGTCTTACCTACTTTTGAGACGCATAATGAGCTGCTCAATAGAACTCTCACTCAAATAGAGAACTTTTCAAGAGGAGACAGTCTCCCAGATTATCAAACAGCAGTTACAGAGGGAGCTTCTCCAGCATGTACTCCAAATGAGACTGTTGAAGAGACGGATCATTATACCCACGATAAAGAAAATCTTATACTAAACAACCTCAGCCAGCTCCAGAAAATCAATCTTCCATTACAGTTGTCAATTTACATCACTAAGACGTTTCCTGAAATGAATAAAACTTTGGAACGAGGAAACTCGTTAAAAGAGTTCCATCCGGGAGATACGGTCACTGGATATATTATGGTGACCAACAAATCCAGTGTCGCTATTCCTTTCGAACTCTTTCTGGTTTCTCTTGAAGGATTTGTAACGGTTCCATCAACGACCTTATGCAAAACTACGAAAAGAACTTTTTTGAAAATGTTTGATTTTGGTGCTTGTTACAGCGATGGATATTTTCCAACCACCAATGTCAGGACGCCTTATCATATGACCTTCGATCCCATTGATGGATCGTACTACGGATTTCCAGACTCGAAACTGCTGAAGCCTGGAACCAAACATAAAAAATTCTTTTATTTTAAGCTACCAGAAACCTTACTGGAGAGTTCATGTGATCACCAAATATATGAGCATTTTGAGAAACTGCCACCTTCTTTTGGAATAGATACCGAAAGTTTTGAAGGACGTGCAAAGCAAATAACCATCAGCGAGACTCTCGGCTATGGTAGATTGCAGGACATTGGGTCACCCATCCTTTTGAATGACCAAAGCGAAAAAGGGCAATCAATTTCTTACGCTATCAATGCGAGGATGATTGGCAAGCAGCACGATATTTACAAGAACTACTATAAGAGCGATACAAACCTTGATTATAAGTACATTATGATCAAAGAGGTGCAGAATTTTTTTCGGTTTATTCCTGATGAGAATATTGACACACCAGCATATGGCACAGAGAGTAGCCAGAACCAAGCAAAAAGTTCGAAAGCTGTGAGCACTGGTTCTGCTATGAAATATCAACTTGATCGCATTGCGAAGTCTGCAAATGATGCCATCGAAGAGCTCAGTCATCTAAAGCAGCTACAGAGCATTGGTGTCTCAGATGAAGATCAAATCCGCGACCTTACAAGGCGAACTTACGATTTGGACATGAAGAAAGAAAAACAGCTTACTCCGTCTTCTACCAAAGAAGCAGCTCTGCAAGAACTTGAACCAATGAAAGTAGATGGTGTTGTGATCAAATTAAAGCAGAAGAAAAAACTCTTTGGGTTTGGAAGCAATAAAAATGCTGACGATTCAGGAACTCTAACGTTTCGGGCATTTCTTGATAGGGATTTTAAACTGGGGTACATCGTCCCTAGTGCTCTTTTCAAGTTATCACTTTCCTCCCAACAACAGCAAAGTTCTTCTCAGCTGTCCCAAATACCGCTGATGCAATCTCCTGTCCAATCTCCTATGCTATCGCCGGTGTCATCAGCCAATTTTAGCTCTGTCCCTGATCTCGTACCCGTTAGCTCTCTTACTACTGCAACATCTGCGTTTTCTAATTCGGAACTTGATGCTACAATATCATTTCCAAATTCAAATGAAGTGGAGATTAATTTGAGATATATCCCACCAACATCGTCGCATTGGTCTGTCCCTGAAATTATATGTTTGAAGCCAACTTTGAAATCATTTGTTATTTCGTCGCCTTACGCTATTCCAGTGATTTTTGACCCCACCTTATTCATGAGCGACAATGTATCCCCTGCAGCGGCTCTTGTTAGTATAAAAGATAGGTTTAATCAGTCTCTTGAGAAATTGAAAGTTCTTTCACGAGCCACAAATAAGGGCATTGATAAGCAGTTATGCTATGATTTGATTTCGCTCTCCAATTTAGAGATGTCCCAAAAAAATTTACAAGTTTTCGAAGATGTTCACTTGAAAACAAGTCCAGCATGGGAGAAAAACAATGGAGGCTCTTTCACAACAAGTTTCAAAATCAATTTGAATTGGGATATGGCAAATATCAAAAGATTGACGTTGCTTCCAACTTTCAGCAGTTGTCACTATACAAAATTCTACTATTTGAGTTTCAAGCTTAGTATGAAAAAGCACTCTGCCAACAATGTTTCTTTGAACCTACCTGTGGAAGTAGGAAGATACAAATTTACTGCTTGATCTTTTGCGGAGATTGAATTTTTTGGACCAGGTACCAATGACACTATTAATGAAGAAATTATGTACAATGTTAATGATAATCGTTTTTGCGTTCAGATTCGATGAGCTTGCTTTAGCGGCCTTTGAAGTCGCCAACCTGCAAGTTCCTAGTCATCGAAGGCAAGGCAACCCTGATTCCATCGAGCTCTTTCGACATAAATACCTGACAGCCCAATCTAGACGTTTCTGTAAGACCAAATGCCAAATCCAACATATCATTTTCGTCATCATCTGGCTCTGGAATAGAATCATAGTAGTCTGGATCCACTATGACGTGACAGGTGGAACATGCACATGATCCACCACATGCTCCTTCCATATCTATATGGTTAGCCTGTGCTATGTCCAATATTGAGTCTCCTTCCGCGACCTCAAACGTTTTTTGGTCTCCATCTTTCGTTATAAAGGTGATATGTAATTCTTCTCCAGGTTTTGGTTTCTTGATATGTCCATGGAAAGTAGGTGGTGTAGAATGCAGCCATCTGGATCCCGTCAAGGCTAATGACGGTATTGAAACAAAAGTGCTACTTGAAAGTCGCAATTTGGCACTCATGCCAATGCTGCTTACCATGCGGGCACCTGAAGCACCAATGTGTCTCATCATTTTGATTTTTGGGGAAATGATATCGAAGTTTTTGTCGGCTTCCGAAGCAGTAGATCAAGTCCGTTAAGTTGAAACAGCACCTAATTAAAAAGCCAACGACAAAATTTCTCCGTTAGATATACCAGTAATACCCAAACAGCTTGAAGAAGTTATCTGTAGACAGAAGCTTGAATAATTCGCCAATTGTCGGAGAAGGCACACTTCGGGACTTTTTTTGCTTGGGTTTTCAGGCCTTCAAAATTCATCTTTAAATTTTTTTCTAGCTTACCAAAAAGCCGAGGTTCATTGGCCATGCGACGGCCGGCCAACAATCGACGCAAGTCGACGCAAAATTGGTGGAAGGAGTGGTTGAGCCAGATGGCTGAGGCACAATATAAAGTAGAAAAAACCACTGGTGACAGCTGCTTTTGGTCTCTAGACCTCCAAATTAAATATAACCGCAATGTCCGACCTATTTGATAACTACGAATCAGACTTCAAGCTTGCTTACTCAGAAGCACAGCAGAAAATCACCCAAATATATGGGCTCACCGACCAAAATAGAAGGGTGGACCTCATGAGGGAGGTGGAGAAGTTGATAGACGATGGGTACGATTTGATTGACTCAATGTCGTTGGAGATTCAGCAAATTGCCACTCATCAGAGATCTTCGTATAATGCAAAGACTAGGACTTATAAACAAGATCTTGAGAGATTGAAAAGAGATTTGAAATTACTCATGGACGATAGTGATAGAGTCCAACTATTGGGAGTGGCTTCTCAAGATGATTACAACCAAAGGCAAAAATTGCTCAATTCTCATTCCTCATTAGATAGATCTACGCAAAGATTGAACGACGCCACAAGAAACGCTCTCGAGACAGAAAATGTTGGTGTTTCGATTCTTGACAACTTGAGGTCGCAAAGAGAACAAATCTTGAATGCTCGGGATACACTTACTGAAGCTGACACGTATGTGGACAGGTCGTTATCCACATTGAAGTCAATGACTAGAAGGATGGCCACAAATAAAATGATAACGTATGGTATCATCGCTGTCCTCATAGTCCTTATCTTCTTGGTCCTCATTAACAAATTTAGCTGAAGACCACTTTGAAGGTTGCCCATCCACTTCGCCAATATCGTATAATAATCTTTTTTTAATGGAATAAATAAACTTAGCAATGTTTCAATAATTTAAAATAGTAGGTTTCATTTTTTTGTTTCAAACTCATCACTGGAGATTTGGATTTCGTCCTCGATCTTGTAATTAGCCATAGCGTCTCTCACTTGCTTCAAGAAGTCATCAGTTTGGTAGCCCTCCAGGTTTTCGGAGTTCAACGTCTTGACTGACGCACGTCTACTCAATCCTGGAACTTTGTGAACTTCTCTTTCTTCATCTTCAATATCAAGTTTTTCCGCAGTAAGGTTTAGTAAAGACTTGCCAGACCTTCTTCTAACAAGAAGTGGTAGCGCAGAAGGTCGAGG
The DNA here is from genome assembly GCA_030564055.1 of Ogataea mattraensis. Taxonomy (NCBI): domain Eukaryota; kingdom Fungi; phylum Ascomycota; class Pichiomycetes; order Pichiales; family Pichiaceae; genus Ogataea; species Ogataea mattraensis. The sequence goes on along the minus strand of JAJMLE010000003.1, from coordinate 515,125 downwards.
AGTATAATTCTTAATTTCATCTTCATCGTAGTAGGATCTTCTTCTCCTTGGTTTTTTTGGGGTCCTGCAAGCAACTCCAACATCTTGGATAAATCTTGCAACCAACGCAGTCCATCCGCATTGCCATTTGGTGCCCAAACCACGGCCTGTGTCACCATCGAAATATTCGTAGAAATTGACCAAGTCCTTGAAATGCTCGCTAGTCAAGACCGAATCCTTGCATGGTCCATGATATGGACGATCTCCATTTTCGTCGGGCAAAAACAATAAGATGAGTCTTTGCTGGATTTCTTCAGCTGCCTGCGCAAGGTTAATGAATTGGCCACTCCCCTTTGGAACTTCCACCTTCAAATCTGAACCATAGTACAAGTAGAACCTCAACAACGACTCAATCAAGAGGAAGTTGGTCGGGAACCAGATAGGGCCTCTCCAATTAGAATTTCCTCCAAATAGGCCGGAATCTGATTCACCAGGCAAGTACTTGATGGTATAAACTTCCCCATTGATGTCCATGGAAACCGGATTCTTTTCATGGTATTTCGAAAGAGATCTGATACCAAACGATGAAAGAAATTCATCTTCATCAAATAGCTTTTCCAAAATACCCTGTAGTCTTTCTTTACTCACCAATGAAAGTAACAATCTATCACCAGACCCTTTGGTTTGCATAGAAGCTATATTTCTCTCAACCAAATACTTCTTATTCTCAACTAGCCAGTCAAGTCTCTTCTTAAAATTAGGGAATCTTTCTAAAAGTTCTGGCTCCAAGGTACACGTAGCAAACAATGGGATCAAACCAACCAAAGATCTGACTTTCATTGGAGAAGTGTGGTTGCCTCCCCAGTGGATCTTGTCGTAGAAGAATTGATCCTGATCATCCCACAACGACTCAGGCGTTGGTTTAGAAATTTGATCATCCGAAGCTCCTGCAGGAACCAAGTAGGACATTGCATCTGCAATCAACAAGTAGTGTTCAAAGAATTTAGATGCAATATCTTCGTAAACGGGATTTTCTTTTGCTAGTTCAAGGGCAATGTTCATCATTATTAATGCATACCACGCAAGCCAACCAGACGAGTCAGATTGGAACAATTCAACATTGGCTGGTGGCTCAGATCTATTGAACAAACTGATATTGTCCAAGCCCAAAAATCCTCCTTCGAAAATACCGTTACCATCGGGATCCTTTCTATTGACCCACCAGGTGAAATTTATCATGAGTTTTTGAAAAACTCTCTCCAAAAATGAACGGTCTTGTGTTTTGTACATCTTCTTCTCAATTTTGTAAATCCGATATGCAGCCCAAGCTTGAACTGGAGGATTAGTATCTGAGAAATTCCATTCATACGCGGGAATCTGTCCTTGTGGAGACATGTACCACTCTCTAGTCAAAAGATCCAACTGCTTCTTGGCAAATTCAGGATCAATCATCGCAAATGGAATAGTATGGAATGCTGTATCCCACGAGCAATAGAACGGGTATTCAAAATCATCGGGCATCGATAATATGTCTTCGTTATACAGATTTTTCCATTCACTATTTCTTCCATTGGCTCTTCCAATCATCGGAGCGATATCCGAATTGGGGTCTCCTCTGTACCAATAATCGTGGATAAAGTGATAGAACTGTTTAGACCATAGAAGACCACTGAAAGCCTGCCTCTGGACGTTTCTGAGCTCTTGAGGAAGCGGCAAAGGCGAAACGTTCCAGAAAAACTCGTCAGCATCGGCTATTCTATCTTCAAAAAGAAGATCGAATTCCTGCTCATCAATCTCGATCTCAGGCTTTCTGGTAAATTTATAACGAATCGTAACATAATCGCCTGCAGGAACACCTCCGTTCTCATCGAAAACAAACCATCCACAAGCTTTAGTACCCTTCTTCTCTGGATTCACTGCTTCTTCAACTTCCTCCACAATGTAGTCATGGAATCCATCTTTTGTGTATTTGGTCTTGTTTTCAACATTGTACAATCTTTTGAAATTTGTTTCATTATCACAGAACAATAACGTTGGTTCAACATCTTCAGATTCTTCAGTAAGACCTGGAGCAGGAGCAAAAACTAATCTTCGATCTCCAAACTTGTAATGATCAACCTTAATGGAGTACTCAGAATCATCAAATTCCTTGAGAAGCTGTGGTTTCTCGTGTGTATCAGCAGTACCCCAAGCCCAGGTGTTCCTAAAAAAAATCTGGGGCATTATATGCAATGGGGCTGCGGCTTGGGAACGATTGTAAGCGGTAACTCTGAAATTCAATTCTTCAGGATCGTCATCGTCTTTAGCCATCTCAAACACAATGTCAAAATAGTTATTATCTTTGAACGCATCGGTATCAGTGATTTCAAACTCCATATCTAACTTGCTTCTCTTGGAATTTTCCTCATAAATCTCCTCGTAGGGAAACTTGCTGATAGGATATTTGTATAGAAACTTAGCATAAGAATGTGTGGGAGTATTATCCAGATAATAATACATCTCCTTGACATCTTCACCGTGGTTTCCGCTCTTGGCAGAAGGTCCACCGGGTAATCCAAATAGTTTCTCCTTCAAAATACCATCATTCTCGTTCCAAAAGGCCAATGTCATGCAAATCATTTGATGATTATCACAAATTCCAGCCAATCCATCCTCAGTCCACCTATAAACTCGGGATCGAGATGTTTCAAAATCAAATTGCCAGGCATCTCCATCAACCGTGTAATCTTCTCTCGGAAGTCCCCAGGATCTCTGCGACATATAAGTGCCCCATCTTCTCCAATAATGTGTATGTTCTTTATCCTCTTGGATTCTAATTTCCTCTCTAGTGAGCTTCTGACCGAGACCCATCTTTAAAACAAATCAACAAATCAAACAGCGCTGGCCCGTCGATTACTTTTCAAACAAGAAGACCTTTTCTAATTGGGCCAATTGATACTCTAATAAATAATAAGTCTTTTTATTGTCCCTTACAGCTTTAGATCATCGACTCGACAAACGGAATTCAGAAGCAACTTAGCTGCTCCGGATCCAATTGCATCAAAAAGAAAAAGTATTATCTTACAACCAACCCATCCCTTCCTTGCTATACACCCTTGCACCAACAAAGATAAGAAATCTGGTTTGATCTGTGCAATGCGATAACTCCCATTTAATCTAAGAAGTACATTAAGTTAAAAAAAGGACTTGAAGCTTTCATCATCTCGCAAGTTCTTCTCTACCATCTGATAAATTTCCATCAACATATTTGGAAATTTACCAACAAAATACCAGTAAAATCCGTTGGGAAGCGGGCTCATCTGTTTAGCTAGTACCTCAGGCAAGTCTTGATAATGATGGTACTTATTTCTCAAGGCCCGAAGTAAGTCCATTAATTTGAAAGTGTTGTACTTTCTGTATTTGCCCAAGTTTTCCATAAAGGCAGAATTGAACTTCTTAAACCATCCATCCTTTCCTAGAACACTTTCTGCTATCTTTTCCAATTCCAGCAGCAATTCCGATGGAGGATCTCTTCGCTCAACCTCAAATCGGTCAGAGACCTTCAACAAAAACTCCAACTTTTTTTCTATCGACCAAAAGTATGGATGCCTTAAAATTGCGCTCATGTCAGGTCTCAAACTAGGCTCAAGCTCAATCATGGATTCAATCAGATTTCTTGCCTCATATCTATCTTCATGGGTTTCCAATAGGTCCAAATTGTAGCTTCCTTTGATTATATTGCTTTCTCTAGAGTAGCGGTCACCAAACGGATGTACTCCTCCAGTAAGAACATAATAAAAAACACAGCCAGCAGAGAAAATATCAATCGATCTCGTCAATCTCCTGTTATCCAATGAAAATGGGACAGAGTTCGATAAATGACTGATCTCAGATATACTCGATCCTGCTTCGTTAACGTCATCAAGCAGCAGTTCTGGTGCCCTCCATCCAGATGTTCCAGCAGCTTGAGCTGTGGTAGCCCTGAAGGAAGACTGGTCGTTTTCCAACTTTTTACAGAGACCAAAATCAGAAATCAGCAATCTGATTGGCGTTTCCTTTTCATCTTTCCCAGTCCATTTCTTTGGAGGAACAACTAAGATATTCTGAGGTTTTATGTCTCGGTGAACTATCTTGAGAGAATGTAAATGGTTTAAACCATTTGCCATTTGCCACAACACATTGACCGGATCCATCTTACTCAACAACTCCGAAGAATTTTCCTTTTTGCACTCTATCACATCCTCCAAAGAGGCTCCACACAATTCCAATGCTATGTACAAAAATCTGTCGCTTTGTTGGGAGCAGAAGTACCTCACAACGTTCGGGTGGTCATCACTTTCTTGTAATAAATTGATTTCGTGTGACGCAACGTCATAAAAATCCAAAAGCATCCTCTTCACAGCAACTGGTCGGTTTTCAAAAGATCCTTTGAAAACAACCGTACCATGAGAACCATAACCTAGAATTTCATCAGAGATAGTCATGCTGTTGTTGATGGTCCGAATTGCAGGAGTGAGAGCTTTAGTCTGAGCCAGATCGTCGTCTGCGTTGGAAGTTGCATCTTTCTTTTTGTTCTTTTTACCACCTCTGGTACCCCTTTTTCGTTTTTTAGGCAGCTGCTGCAGCTGAAGTCTCTGCTGTTCCTCTTTTTCGTCAACAGAAAGTCGGCTTACATCTTCGGAAGTTCTTGGAGATCCATATGAAGACGACGATGAGTTCTCATTCTTGTTTATAATTTCCAGAGGCTCTGAAATCGTAACATGTTTCACTGTTTGGGTCTCCGGTTCACTCCCTGGACTGGAAACATCAACCTCTTGAGTCTCCTTATCTTCGTTTTCAAACTTAATCTCTGTTTCGCCCTTATTTTGATAATCATTTCCAAATCGTTCTCTTTTAATGAGGTTGAAGCTCTTTTCCAGCTCCGTCATATCATCCTTCAATAGCATATCCACAAGCTCCACCGCACTCTGCGTTCGCTTAAAAAGCCCAAACTGACTCAAAAGTTGAGTGAGAGGAGGAAGAACACCGACTCTGGAAAGAAAAACCAGGACCACCAAACCAAGGACTGTTACTAGAACATTCTCAAATGCGCGGTAAACTAGATTCGTGAATGGTGTAACTTTGGAGGAAGTAGAAGGCAAAGTAGAATAATCTACCTGAGAGGGCGGATCGATGGCCAAAAAATCGCCAGTAGTCCGATCAGGTAGTCCTGGCCTCGTCTTTTTGTTGCTTTTATTCCTGTTCCTATTGCGATTTCGTGGATCTTCAAGCATGCTGGTAGGCAAAGAAACTGGCAATTTTGAAGGGTTATAAATATCAAGATGCCTGCTTCCCTTGCTAAGTACATTGAGTGAATTGTCATGAACTCCGCTTATTGCAATACCCAAAAGTTCTGGATTTTCAAAAATGGACGGCACTCTCCATCTTTCGCTCGAGATGTACTTAGCAAGAGGAGCAGATTTGACCAAAGACGGATAATTTGTCTCACTCATTGCAAACCAAGAGCCTTCTTTAGTCCGTTCAATAAAAGTCGATTCATTGGGTCCAACAGAGGCGGTGTATTCAGAAGCTTCAGCTTTAGTTCCCTTACTGTTCAACGGATGCGGAAGCACGATGAAATTGGATTTGGTCAAGTTTTGATCATCTAAGAACACATCAAACACATTCACAGTGACAAACGGTAAACTGGACACCCACCTGACCGACTTCGTTTCCGAATCGAGTGCTAGTAGTGAGTTATCATGGAATGGTTGGATATATAAATCGTCCATCGACTTCAAATTTTCATTTGCAAGATTAGTGTGTAAGTTGTTTGGACCCCATGTGGTATAAGTGATGTTCCAAGAAGTATCATTTCTGGAGTAGATTGTCAACTCATAGGTAGTTCTCCCTAAAAGTATGACCGGATCTGATTCCGGATCTGTAAACTCGTCATCTATGGGACAGAACGAGTCTAGATCAGGTTCGGGTGTGAATTCTTGGAGCGGAACACAACCTGGCATTCCAAAGGAATCTAATAATTCACCTGTTCTAGCATCTATGCGCACAATACCAGTCCGTTTAATTCCTGTGTAGACGAAGTCATCGCCAATGGAAAACGGAGATTTCATTATCAGCTGTTTAATTGTTGTTGGCAATTTTCTCAAACCTTCCTCCTGTGTAAAGTAGTATATGGATCCCTCCTCAAACGGTTCGATCATCCATGCCATTTGTGTGTATATTCTATTTTTTTCATTGGTATCTGTGAAATTTTGTATCTTAGTATGATCATTAGTGGGACCTGAAGATAAGGAGGTAGGTACAAGAGTTGACGACAAAGAGGCTGTAAAATCAGTTGTACCAGAATGCATGCCTCTATCGTCGGTATCGTCGGTTGTGATGGAAACCAATGGTCCGGTTCCCAAAAGGGTCCATACCAATTCTCCAGTATTTCGGCTCAATGCATGAAGATTGCCTTCCACGTCTGAAGCCAGCAACAAATTGGTTATTTTAGTATCCAACAAAGATTTAGGCACCAAACTATCATGTTGGAATATGTTGTGATCGTTTCCTGGTTCTTCATATACTATCTGGATATCGTCTTCGGAAGTGCCGAAAACAAACGGCAGGAACAAAAGAATTACCACCAGAATCAACTGCTTAGGTCTTGTAGACCATATCTGGTTATGCGAAGCCATCTAGTTGTACTGGGATAAATCTCTGTTTTTTAAGGCACAGATCTCCATTCAAACACCGTTCGGTGTGGCTCGTATCCAAGTGGTTCTTTTTTTGAGAGTTCCCAACTCCAATGATTTGGTCTAGCAAAAAGTGATCTGATATGGTTTTTGTTGAACTATTGAATCTGTAAACCACTTCCAGCTATCTGAAAGTAGTCTCCGTCTCCAGTTTTGTACTCTTTACTGGTACTATTTTTGGCGTATTAGTTAGTGTCTTAAAAGAACTTTTTCAGCCAACAATTTTCTCCTGGCCGAAGCCACTAGAACGAAATAGGAAACAAGGGATTCGGAAAAATAAGGGATCCCATCAAAAAGATTATTTTATTACTTAATATTTTTCTGTTATAGGGAGCAACAATCATACTCAATTATTTATTTATTGGATCCTCCATGTCGTTGGGCAAACAACTGGCCGACGAGCTTTTTATATGGTTTATCCAGCTGATTGTCGATATTTTCTTTAGGGAGGTTTCCGTGCGTGGCTCATACAATCTGCCTTCTTCGGGCCCTACATTGGTAGTGATTGCCCCCCATGCAAACCAATTTCTGGACGCTGCAGTGTCAACATTGGCAATTTACCGGGTAAGCGGCAGAAGAACCAGGTTTATTGAGGCTGCTGCTTCTATCAGAAGAAAAGTGATTGGTACTTTCAGTGTGTGGAGTGGTGCTATTCCCGTGGAAAGAGCACAAGATCTCCTGAAAGAGAAACAAGGTACTATCAGATACGAGAATTACCAAGATGGTGACGAAGTCACTTTAATTGGAGAAAATACCAAGTTTACAACAGATTGTGAGGTCAAGGGACTCATAGGATTACCAGAGAGTGCAGGAAACAGCAAGATTGCTGAAATCATCAGCGACACTAAATTGAAGCTTGCAAAACCAATTCCTAAAGAGAAGGGGGTTCAGATGTTGAAAGAGGGAACTCACTACATGTGCGCACCCAAAATTGACAATCACGATGTTTTCAAGCAGGTTTTTTCTCGTTTACATGCTGGAGATCTTATTGGGATTGCCAGTGAAGGAGGGTCTCACGATCGGACAGAGCTGCTACCTTTGAAACCAGGAGTGGGTATCATGGCTCTTGGAACAGTGGCTGACTATGAAGGAACAGAAGTGAACATTGTGCCTTGTGGAATGAACTACTTCCATCCACACAAATTCAGATCAAGAGCAGTTTTGGAATTTGGAACTCCTATCAAGGTTGCTGCAAAAGAGGCTGAAGAATATAAGAAGGATCCAAGGAAAACTGTAGATGCGTTGATGGACTCAATTACTATTGCATTGAGATCGGTCACCGTTCAATGTCCAGATTATGAAACTTTACAAGTTGTTCAAGCCGCAAGGCGACTATACGCGTACCCAAGATATCCACTTCCACTACCCTTAGTTGTGGAGATGAACAGAAATTTGTCAATTGGATATAGTAAATACAAGGATGATCCTAAAATTCAACATTTGAAGCAGTCCGTGATGTCATATAATAAGAAATTGACATATTTAGGACTGAAGGACTACCAGCTTGACAACCTTACTAAAAATACTTTTGGGGTCATATGGCTATTGTTTCGCAGGTTCGTGCTCTTAGCCGCTCTATCTGTCTTAAGTTTACCGGGAACAATTCTTTTTTCACCTGTGTTGATTGCCTGCAAGGTGATATCGAAAAAGAAACAACAAGAAGCCCTTGCAAATTCGAGTGTTAAAATAAAAGCTATTGATGTTCTTGGGTCCTGGAAGGTGTTAATTGCCTTGGTTGTTGCTCCCATTTTATATTTCATTTATTCTGCGCTTGGGACCTTTTTAGTCTTCAAATACAATCTGGTTCCGCACACTCTGTTGGCTAAGGCTTTGGTTTTTCCAGCTTGTTGGTCATTGATGGTGAGTACAACTTATGCCGCTTTCAAGATTGGTGAAGTTGGAGTAGACATTTTCAAATCCATCAAGCCCTTGGTGCTATACTTGTCTCCTAGATCTACGAAGTTGATTGAACTGAGAGAAGAAAGACAGAGACTTTCCGCTGAAATCACAGAGGTGATCAACGAGCTAGGACCGAAGGTTTTTCCAAAACTTGATAGGATCAACTTGAGAAAGCTGGAAGAAGAGTATTCTGCAGAAATGGACGATTTAAGGAACCCAAGATCGAGATCTGAGTCTAGGTCTAGGTCTAGGTCTAGGTCGAGGTCGAGATCTAGGGCTTCTACACAATCTGGATTTAGTGACACAGATAATAAGATGCCAAATTTGTCGGACGTGGCCATCTTTGCAGATACTTTACAGATCAAAGATCGGCTTCCTCCTTACAGTTCTTCTGGAAATTCCAGTTTTGTGAACTTGGATAGCTCAGAGGGAGCTTCGGCAAGTGGAGTTGACGAGTCTCGTTTGGGATACCTTACTAGCCGGGTGAGAAATGCCGTGTTGAGACGCAACCAGCAAAGGCAGAAAGAAGACAATGAAAATGAGGATTCGGACAAGTAACTTGATGTCCTGCTAATTGTTTGTATGGATTTTAAAGGTGAAGTTTGGACCATCAGGAACGCATTTTTGTTTTTTTGAACTTGGGCTATTTTTCATCTCTGTCATTTTTTAAAACATACAAAAAAAAAGTAGTAAAACTATCATTCACCAAAACATAATTATGGGCACACTGACCAATGATGGCCGACAATCATGAGGAGAAGGCCCAATCCATTATAGGAGCCAGATCCTATGCATTAGCATTGGTGATTGTGCTGGTCGCAGTCACTTCTAGTTTGAAGTCTGGCATATTCTTTGTACTGATAGGAATGTTGATTTCCATTGGTGTCATATGCTATTTTTCTTTTAAGATGCCCTTATTATATGATGAAGATGAAATTGCCAAAGAATCGATTAAAATGCAAACGAAATTTCCACGTTTGGACTTCACCAAAATAGAGAATTGGACTCGTGAACTAAATGTGCTTCAACGGGAATCATCAAGTGAACGTATCAAACAATTATACCCTGAAAACTTCATCATCAACGACACACTGAGTAATATTATTAATCTGATAGTTCGTGACTTTATCAACTCATGGTATTCCAAAATAAGTCCGGACCAAAGTTTTATTGTTGAATTGAAAGTGCAAATAGGATTGATTTTAGAGGAATTGGAGGTGAGGCTTGCGGAAATAGATTTCAGTGATCTGGTCGTCTACAAATTACTTCCGATCTTTACAGACCACTTCAACAATTTTGTATATGCACATGAATTGGTCAAAAATAAGAAATCTTTCATCAACAGATCACTAACAAATACTTGGGATCTTGACAACATCATAGCATCTAATTACAAAAAAGGCAAGCTTCATCCTGCAATAAAGCTCAAAAGTTTGGATCCAGAGGATGATATTAAGAAATGGCTGACCCAACTTCTCTCGAAAGTGCTCCCGTTAATTGTTGATCATAAGGAGATCGAATCTCCTCCAGTGTTCATATTAATAAGAGAAATCGTACAAAACTGTGTACTTTTTCCAGTTGTGAAAATGCTTTCAGATCCTGATTTCTTCAATCAAATGGTTGATAATAAATTGGGAAACGCGATGAAAGATAGACTCAACGTGAAGAAATTCAGAACAGCTTTAAACAAACATTCTTTAGAGAACATTCCGAAGAAAATGTTGAAGCAGGATCAGTATGGCAATTTTTTGATGAAAAATAGGTTGACAATGACCAGCGATACCGCAAAATTTCAAAAAATCTTGAAGGAAATCAACAGTTGCAACTCTGCTGGTGATTTGAAGCAGTACAAATATTATGTGTCTTTGCAATTGAACAAGGATTTGCGACAGGAAGATATTGCTGCAAGCCCAGAAGTCTTGCAGCGAAGAAAAACTTATCAAGAAAGATTGCAGACCATCAAAGTGACTACGGAAGCCAAATTGCTATCGGTGATCGAACCGGAAGCAACTCTCACCAAAAGCAGAGACATGTCTACAGATCCCCACCTTGATTTCTCGTTGATCGAAGTGTTGAGAGATCCATCAAAACTTTCTTTTTTCACAGAATTTATGGACCAGAGACGCAGAACATCTCTGTTACATTTATGGCTTGTTGTCAATGGACTGAGAAATCCACTCGAGGATTTTAATGATGAATACGCCGATGTCAGCAGCGGTGAAGAAAGCGAATTTGAGTATTCATCTAATATGCCTCAAGCAGATGACATTGAACAAATATTTAAACAATTTTTTGGAAGTCCTTTATTGAAAATCGACTCTAAGTGTTACGCCAATGTTGCACGCTTTGTTGAGACAGAGCCAAAAGATACACTTTTATACCATAAAGCTAGAAGCAGCATTTTCAAATTACAAAATTCTGTTTTTGAAAGGATGAAACAGACGGATTTTGTTGCCTTCAAACACTCAGACTTGTTTTTAAGATTAGTGGCTGCAGCAGAAAGACAAGACATGAAAGATTATGAAGTTAGCAAGCACGATTTAGATTTTGAAGAAGATGAAGTGAATGGCGATCCGCTTGCCAACTACAAAGAAGAAGATATTTCAGAGGACGAAAAAGATAATAAAGTTAGTGATAACGTATTGAAAGCAGTGGAAGATGCTTTAAATGAGATTGCAAACGATAGAAATCAGGACAGAGTCACACCATCTGCATTTTCTTCAACAGAGGATCTTTTAGATGTTAGTATAGCTCCAACCTCGGGACAGAGCACACCAAGAAACTCCAAGCTACTCAGTAAAGATGTCCAAAAAGATCTTTTTGGAGAGGCGGATACTGATGGCTCTGGACTGTTTGACGTCAAATCAGACTCCAATGAGGATAAGGATTCTGTCAAGTTATTTGAAGACGATGAGGATAGTTTTATGATTGAAGATAACGACGTTACTTTTTCTGGAGTTGATTCTGTTTCATCCTTGCTTTCTTCTTCTCAAGAACTTCGTATGGCTGGTCCTGGCAACTTGAATCTTGGCGACGATATAGAGAAATTGAAAGCTGATATTCAAAAGCTTGAGCAGCAGTTAATCATTATTGAGCCTCTTTTGAAAAAAGCAATTCTTACGAACAATGTTGCGGAATTGAAGATTTTGAACAAATCAAAAGTGGGCTTGAAAAGAGAACTTCAATTAAAAGAACTACAAAAACAACAATACATTGTTCAAGAGAATGACAATACACTATACGGGAAGTCTGCATTAAGAATCCAATCGTACCTTAATGGAGTTGAAGATGGGAAAGAATTTATTCTTTACATAATTGAAGTCCAAAAAATTTCAAATGATAATGCTGTTACAGCTGGGTGGATGGTTGCAAGAAGATTTAGTCAATTCTACAAATTGAACAGCTACTTGAAAGTGACGTATCCAGAAGTATTAGATCTTGATTTCCCCAAAAGGAAGATGGTATTGAAGTTCCAGCAACGTTCGTTGATTGTGGATAGACAGAAAAAATTGGAAAAATATTTACAAGATTTGATTAGAATCCAAAGAGTTTGCAATGACCGAGTTTTCAGAAACTTTCTGTCGTCTGAAGTGTTTGATGCCGATATGAATAATTCGATACAAACATTGAAGAAGCTTGGAAACACCAGGAAAAGCGCAGTCAGTATGGCATCTAAGCTGTACAACAATATCTCGAACCAGCTGCAAGTCCAATACTTGAGTTCCAGAAGTACAACAGATTTGACAAATGAAGCTGAGAAGCCATCCGAAGATATGGAGAGAGAACTTTCAAGTTTGGATGAGGAGGTTGCTGAGGGTAAATATATCTCGTTCGTGAGGCCCATTAGTGACTTACTGATCAATGTTTTCCAGCTAAAGACGTCCAAGGTTTGGCTTCGGGGAAGAGCTATTGTGTTGGTCCTTCAACAACTCTTGGGGTCGACCATAGAGAAGATTGTGCGAATGAACATCGAAGGGAGAATGAAGAACACCGAAACAATTTCTAGCATCTTGATTATGTTTCAAGATTCTTTGTGGCCAGATGGATCTTTTAGGAAATCAGGTCAAGAAAGGTCTCCTATTGACAAAAGCCAGACCAAACAACGCGCAAAAACAATCATGGAGTTCTTTATTTTGGATTCATGCTCCAAGGTGTTCGGAAACACCAATTCCAAACAAGCTGCCGATGCATTATTCCAGATCTTCCAAAACCAGGTTCTCAATAGAAACTTAGTTTTGTCTTTATTACAAGAGATCTTAGAGAATGTGTTTCCAGAAATTGTCGATAAATAGTTTGAATACAATAACCCGCAATTATATCGATTTGCTTTGTTTTTTGGTTCGGATCACTGACTTTGAACTGGATTTGCGTTTAGTTAAGAATCCTTTATCCCAGATTTTGGATTTCCGTCTTTGTAATAATTCTCTCTGCAAAATCAAGTTTCTCTTAGCACGGTTGATTTCTGCTTTGAAAGCCAGTTCCTGCTCCAACTTTTTCCCACTGTTTTTGATTTGGGTTTTGGAGAGAGTGGAGTCCACAATAGGTGAGTCGAGTTTTGGATATTTCAAACTAAACAATCTGCTCAACCGTTCGTATGAAGAATGATTACCGCTCAACGAGGCCACTGTAAGCCAGTCGAATGTAGTCGCAACCCCCGGTTTGTCTTTTTCTGCCACACATTTTTCTCTCACAGCAGTCAGGTTGTCCATGAGACCGTTGATCTTACTGATCAGCTCGGCTTTGGCTTGTTGAGGTAGATCCACAGGTGGGTCTAAAATCGGGAAATATTTAGTATTCTGAGCATCTTTAGCCCTTCTGCGATGGGCCGCATTAGCCAAATTAAACTTGTTAATCTTCGAGTATATCTTGGATTGGAAAAGCGCTCTTAATTCCAATTCCAATTCCTTCTTGGAGTCGGTAGGACGTCGTTTGAATTCTAACATTGCATCTGTCGGCCTGACTTTATGTTCATCGGAATTCCCAATATTCTTAAAGAATATAGGCTGCTCTATCTGTAATTTAGGGCGAAGTAGGTCTGTCTCATCCACATATTCTGAGATTGCAGTAGGAACTGGAATACGATCTCTACTTAATGGCCAGCTGGAAAACCGCTTATTGGCAATCATCCACTGTCTTGTTCCCAATAGATAAATCATGTAAAGATGTAAGGCAAGGTCTTTACCAAACTCGGAATCCAAATTAGCCAAGATCTCTTTGGAATCTGCAATCACCTCTGATAAATCGTTGTCTAGTGTGTAGTTTTTAATCCATGTGCGGTCTTCTTCTCTATCTGACTCCTCACTGAAATGATCTAATGCATCTTCAAACTCCTCATTCAATGAAGAAGTATCCGAGCTATCTGATTCGCTCATAACGACACCACTAGGATATCAAATCAGCAACAAGTAGCGGTGTTTTCCCTGCTCTGTTGGAATGTTTTTAATCAAAACGATTGGTGCACAGCCATTTTTTGTATTTTCAGAAATGAACGAACAACTGGAAAAAAAAAAGAAGAGACCACAGAAGGATTGATTGATGTCAAACGAAATTCAGACTCGCTTTGAACATACAGAAAAAATGCCAAAACTTGAAGAAATCGAAGACATAGATGATATCGATAATCTCGACATGGATCTTGCGGAATTTGATCCAGATCTCAGGACACCTATAGCCCCAGCAAGACCTAAACCTACAGTGGTCAAGTCTGAACAACCATCGGATTTCCCAGGATCTCTATCTGATTTGCTGAATATGCCAATGGAAAAAAAGGGATCTGAGAGCGTGAACAAAAAGGTGACGTTGGATTCATTGTCACCGGAAGAACAAGAACTATACAAGAACATGCAATTAATATATCCATGCTATTTTGACAAGAATAGGTCGGTGAAGGAAGGAAGAAGATTGAAGACAGAACTATGTGTGGAAAATCCTTTAGCGAAGACAATTTTGGATGCATGTCTAGCCATGAACATTCCGGCCATTTTGGAACCAATGAAGACTCATCCACAGGATTTTGGTAATCCAGGAAGAGTGCGGGTGGAGATCAGAGATAACTTGCCTGTTGTGCATAAGAATAAAAGAGCGCTCATGTTAAAGATCTCCGATTATTTGAAAAGCCACCCTACCACTTTACAGGTAGTCAAACAACTACCAGGACCTCCAGAAATGGAAAACTACGAACCTATAGAGGTGACTAGAGTCAAAAAATTTAAGATGAATACCATAGTTCCGTTACATTCTCAGTTCACCATGAAAAGTCCCCACACGGCAGGAGCATATGTCAAAACACCAGCACCTTCGGAAGCTCCAACTCCAAAAATTGCCAAGCAAAAGATTCAGAGAATTAGGGCATAGGAACATACTTTGCCCTGTAATCCAGAATCATTTGCAATTGTTCTTCTGCTAACGTATCTTTTAACTTCTCAATAATATCGTTTAATGAAACAATGGACAACACTGGGACGTTATATCTTTTGGAAACAGCTGTAACTGCACTCTCGTTCGACTCCTTAATCGCTTCTTGTCTGTCAAGGGCTATGATACAGCCCACGGCTTCACCCTTCTCACCAGCAATAATTTCAAACGCCTCGTTGATTGCGGTACCGGCAGTCATGACATCGTCAATAAGTAGAACCCTTTTGCCACTCAAAGGACACCCCACAATTGAGCCACCTTCTCCGTGATCCTTCTTCTCCTTTCTGTTAAAAGCATATCCAATGTTCTCGTACTTGGCTCCTCCAAGCTCATATAGTTTAGTCACAGTTGTAGCTGCCAAAGGAATTCCTTTGTAAGCAGGACCAAACAAAACGTCAAACTCAATTCCCGACTCGATAATGGCCTGAGCATAAGCACTGGCAACGTTGCTGAGAGCCTTGGCAGTAGAGAATTGACCCATGTTGAAAAAGTATGGAGAGAGTCTTCCTGACTTTAGCGTGAACGAGCCAAATTTTAATGCCTCAATATCAAGAGCATCTTGGAGAAACTTAAGTTTGTACGAGTTCATTGGATGTAATAGCTGTAGTTGTCCTGACGAAGCAAGAGGTTGTTTTGTTCAATACGATTGATCATATTAACAAAAAAATTTGCGTCGTTTTTAAAAATCGTTCCCTGGAACACTGACTGCGTCGATCGACCCATCCGAATCTTCAAATGCACCTTCAACAAGTCAGCATTTTCTTCCTAATTATAAATGAATGTGAGTCAAAACAATACAAGTGTACTTCTTGATGGATAGATTTGACTTGTGGCTTATTTTCTTTAGATAGTTAAAAGAAAACTGTCAAGTTGTTTATAAACTAGTCCGAAACTTGAGTCTAAGAAAATTTATGGAATAGGCCTGCCAAAAAATTTATAAAATCTAATCCATAGCTGTCTAAAGTCTGAATATTGCTATAATTCATCAAATATGTCTGATAGAGACGCTTCAGGTAATACAACTACGGCAATCTTGGACATTTTGTCTTCGATTTGCTTGTCTCCTTCCGGAAAACAGACAGAGCTGCCATCTTCAACTCCCCTGAAGAAACTGCATTCACATCCCTCGATAAGACCTCACCTGTCTCATGTGACTCTACATACTCTTCCAAAGTCGGTGATTAAACGTCGACTTTCAAATTCGTCTCAGGACCATGTCAATCCACACAAAACTGTGAAAGGAGTGCGGAAATCGAAAAGCAACCTATGCGATCCGTTTGACAAACGCGGCATTAATGATCGGATCCACTCGTTCAACATACTAAACTGGACTGTCGAAGACCAAAGATTAACACCTTTAGAATGTGCCGTCAACGGATGGAAATGCCATCAAAGACGAAGAAACGAATTGCACTGTCAATATTGCAATGCCATGATACTAATAAGACTTAATGAAAGACCCAAAACCAACATCTTGGCCAACTGCCTTTTTGAATCTGAAGACGAAGACGATCTTGAGCAGCAGTTTTTGGACCTACGATGCCAGTTAATAAAATCTTATTTGAAACGATTGAGAATCGAACATTATACCGGATGTCTTTGGAAAAACCCCAATTTAGATGTCGAGCTGGTCAGAAAGCAATATTACATCAAACTCAGCGACATGGAGGAAGTACTATTGCAGTTTGAGACCAGCCACTCGGAGTTGAGTCTACACAAAGATATATTGGAATTGCGAAGTTTCAACACAGATATTTTGAATCAAACTGAACGAAAGATTCTTTTGGCATACAAACACGACGATATAATACCGCTCTTGGTTTCCCTCTTTGGCTGGGAACTCAAACAACAAAAGTTTGGCGACAAAAACCTTGCAATTTTGAATTGTGACAAGTGTACCCGTCGAATTCTGCTTGGAGAGTCTTCAACTTTACAAAAGACTACACTGCTAAATTCGTGTGAATATCCTCCTGAAATTAGTGACGACGCTACTGAAATAAATCTACAAGATGAACATGAGCCTTGGTGTTGTGTAACGAACAGCTTCAACGGCTATAAAGGTTATGAAATTGTCTTGAAAGCATTGAATTCTTTAGGAGAAAGACAGCATGATATTGAAATGGAAGATCCGGACAGCAGCAACCATAACTACAGTTTCGATGCTACGATGGAAATGTTGAAAAGTTTTAATTAGCGTATATGAGAGAAAACAAACACCATACCAAATGCAAGGACCTAAGTAACACCCGATCAATTTCTTTTTTCATAAACATTTTCAGGATTGAGCACTGTACCAAACACAACGTCCCAAAACTTGCTGGTGACACCGAACCCGAGCTCGTAATTCTTGTAGTGATGTTCCAAATGGTAGGTTTTCAACTCCTGCAAATATCTAGGAAGTCTAGCGTGATGGAGAATATAATGGGTGCAATCGTACATGATGTATCCCAAGAATCCTCCAGCAAAACCGGAACAGGCGGCGTAATATGGTAGGATGGCGAACACCAATTTATAAAATGGGTAACAGAGGGCGATAAAAAGTGTTGGAGGCATCACAAGTCTCATCTTATCCATCGGTAAGTAGTGGTGGACACCATGTAGCAAAAAATGGACGGTAAAGGCAAGCTGATGCTCTGGAAGATAGTCGTCCAAATGGAACAGGAAGCGATGGAGCACATATTCCAACAGCGTCCACACGAACAGACCAAGACACCATAAACTCAAAGCCAAAATTTTGTTTTGGTTAACGAAGCCAATGTAGAAAAAGTAGAAGTTCACTGGAAGCCATATCATTGGAACGACCCACCATGGAGTGATTGATAATGGCTCTAGGAAGTTTCCAAACAGCGGGGCGGAACCTTTTCCGTAATGTCTAGGCCTATGAACTTGATCAAGGTAAAACTCCTTCGTCCAGTTGGCAGTTAAAACTTGGAGTAAAAGAGGCTTATTCAAATCCAAAAACTTGTGTTTTCTATAATCTTCGTCATGATCTGTTTTCACAGACAAAAGTTCTTCCGATGGCAGTTCTCCAAACTCGGTTAAGTCGATAGTTTCTGGAACAACTTCCATGTTCTGATGCTTTGATAAAAGCTCTTCTTCCTCCTCTTCCGTGGCAAGATATCCAATCAGCATCTCGTCGTTCATCATCTCGTATGCACATTCTGAGTGGGTGTGACTGATTGGATCAGCCAAAATCTCCGTGATATCTTTTCCAGCGTAATCGAGAATGAGTTCTGCTCCAGCTGGATGTTCATCTAGAAATTCTGTCACATCGTAGATGTTCCGGTGATACAAAGTAACCCAACAGGACTTTGCTGAAGTGTGAACAGCCAACTGTTTTCTGGACACAAGTGGGAGTCTTCTTGGGAGAGATTGCGAATTCATGTTTCAAGACCTTTGTTTGATGAACGGGTCAAAAACGTGAACAAAAACTGGAAAATACTGTTTTTCGTATAGTAGAATTGAAAATCAGGTCACTTATTATAAAGTGATTCGCTCTGGCAAAGGCCGGGTAAAGCTGTAATTTAGAAGGGCTTTGTCGAAGTGGTTGTATGCCACAAAATGGATCGCAAGGCGCAGAGAGTTTGGTTATTATTCAAAGAGCACACTTAGCTCTCTTTTTCGCTAGTTGTACACGTTTATCGTAAACGAGGACTCTTCTTTGTTATGACTTTTCTTTTTAAGCCCGATAAATTTTTTTTCACCATCGACGCCGTAGGTTCTAATTAAAGACAGTCGATCGACCCGACGTTTGGCCCTTGTCTCGGACACAGGACGAAAAAAAAACTTGGGTGGGAAGAGCCAGTAGGAAAACTCGGTGCTGTAAGCATTGTTGGATCAAGAGTTGATATGTATTCGAGCATCCTGAGATCTTCCCAGTCTCCAAAACTGAGACGTGGAGTAAGCACAATTTCTCAGACGAAAATTAAGACGCTTGCAAATGGGATCAAGCTAGCGGTGGATGAGACTCCCAGCTATTTCAGTGCCATAGGGATGTATTTGGATGCTGGTTCCAGATACGAGGAGAGATACAAGTTGACCGGATGCTCGCATTTGATGGACAAATTGGCATACAGATCAACGGAAAACTTCTCGGGACACAAAATGGTGGAGAGTTTGAACCATCTTGGTGGCAACTATATGTGTGCTTCTGCTAGAGAGTCGATGATGTATCAGGCCAGTGTATTCAATCAAGATGTGGAAAAAATGTTCAAGCTATTAAGTGAGACTGTTTCGAAACCAAAGCTATTAGAGGAAGAAATTAACGAACAGATTAACAACACCGCTTATGAGTTGAACGAGATATGGCTTCAAAGTGACTTGGTGTTGCCCGAATTGATGCAGCAAGTGGCCTATGGAGGACGGAATCTGGGGTCTCCATTGCTATGTCCTACAGATGAATTACAGAGCATCACTAAAGACAAATTACTTAAATACAGAAATTTATTCTACAGACCGGAACGGCTGGTTGTTGCCATGAACGGAGTGAGCATGGCCAAGGCAGAAGAACTAACATTGAAATATTTTGAAGATTTCAAGCCTGCTGAAAGCCAAGAGAAAATAGTGAAAGATCCGGCTGTTTATACTGGAGGTGAGTACTCACTTCCATTCCCTCAAGAATTAGCATATTTGGGCCAGGAATTCCACCAAATTCATGTGGGTTTTGAAGGTGTGGCCATCGACAACGATGATGTTTATAAATTGGCAACCTTGCAAATGTTGATAGGTGGGGGAGGTTCGTTCTCTGCCGGAGGTCCTGGAAAAGGTATGTATTCAAGAGCATACACCAGGATTTTGAATCAATACGGATTTGTGGAGTCGTGCAAAGGGTTTATCCACAATTTCACAGATAGCGGATTGTTTGGAATTTCGTTGAGTTGTATTCCTGCTGCAAACAGAGTCATGGCCGAGTTGATTGGATTCGAACTTTCTTTGCTAATGGACCATAGCGTTGGAAAAGGAGGTCTAAGCGAAAATGAGGTCAGCAGAGCTAAGAACCAGCTCAAGTCGTCTCTTATGATGAACCTCGAAAGCAAAATGGTTCAACTGGAAGATATGGGAAGACAGGTCCAAATATACGGCAAACGTGTCGACGTCTTGGAAATGTGCCAGAAGATTGATAAGGTGACTAGAATTGATCTCATAGATATGGCGAAGAAGGTGTTGACCGGATCCGAGCCTACCATTGTGATCCAAGGAGATAAGGAATCATTTGGAGATATCCAGGGGACTTTAAGAAAGTTCGGTCTTGGTTTGAACAATCCAAAGAAATCCACTTGGTTCTGATATTTGTATATAAAAGTTGTTTAATCTAACCACTTAGATTCGTTTAGAAGTCGTTCAAGTTTGGTTTCCAGGCCATTCTGGGATTGTCCTCTTGCTGTTTTCCACTTCTCTAATTCCTTTAAACTCGTTTTCAAATCGGCTTTGAAAGTTCCAAATACCTTGTCGTCCTTCTCTGCAACTTTATTAGTCATGCCCATCATATCGTTCACTAGATGGGGCGATGGAAGAGCACGTAATTTTTTGCTCCAACTTCCAATCGACAAACCAGACGCGCTTGCAGGACGTTCTGTATCAGCTCCATCTCGAGAACCACCACCAGGGATTTGCTCGACTTCCGAAGACATCTCCAAACACGTACGAGGTTACTGAAAAGGATGTCTGCGTTGAAACAGAAAATATACTTTCTCGCACTATAAATTATTGGCTCACAAAACATTACATAATCACTCTATTCCTTGGTCTTTCTTCCACTTCCTGAATCTTTTCTTTAGTTCTCCAGCGCTGTGCTGGAATGGATTCAGCTTTTTGTCCCATTTCATCTTCTCGTAATCATCACCATACTTTTTGTGAAGAGAAGCCAACCAGTCGATTTCTCTTGCACTTTGTTTTCTATCTTTCACAACTTTGTACTGAGAAAGCTCCTCTAGCTGTTGAACCACCTCTGTTTTTGATTCTTGGTTTTCTGATTTACTGTGCAATTTCTTTGTTCCATATATCACTTTCGTCACATTTCCTTTGTCGTCCTTAAGAATCTTTGCTGTTCCTTCCAAAATGTTGGCTGGATCATATGGATCAAAATCCGGGTTTTCTTCTGCTTGCTCCTCCTCTTCATCCACAAGCAACTCTTCATCATTGCTTGGCTTATAAATGCTTATCTCCTTTTCGACTCCACCAGTGTCTTTGCCCAGCCGCACCTTCAATCCCATCTTGGCATAATTCTGGGCCATACTGAGTTTAGGATCCCAGTTGGCTGCGATTATAGGATTGCTTGCAATATTCACGCTCCTTTGTTTGTCCTTTGTCCTCCTGGTCGCCTTCTTGACCGACGACCTGGCCATCTTCCGTTTTCTAACCGATGCCATTCTCAACTATTGTGGTCAACTATCAGGCTGATATGGGATATGTTTAGTTAGCAGTTATAAAGCTCTTGAAATTTTTTTTTCAAAATTTTTTTTAACCCGCATGCAACCTCCGTGCACCGCACGGTCCCAGAGGAAATTATGAAGGGGAAGGAAGCTGTCATACCTGAACTTATAACATGACTCTTAACAGGCTGGAATTATTTTAATGGACATGTCCCAGGAGCAGCCAGAAGACCCTGATCGGTCTAGATTGGCTCCACATCAACCAAGCAATCAGCAGGAAATTGACTCCAGATCTGTGTATGTGGGGAATGTTGATTACTCTGCTGTGCCTGATGATTTAAAAGATCTGCTCACCGATTGTGGGACAATTAACAGGATCACCATCCTTTATAACAAGGAATCAGGATTACCGAGGGGTTATGCTTATGTGGAATTTGAGGATGTGGCTGCTGTGCAGAAGGCAATTGATATGAATGGAGTGGAGTTGAAAAATCGGCCCTTGACTATCATTGCTAAGAGAACTAATTATCCTGGCATGAGTAGCCGTCGTGGGGCATTTCGAGGACGAGGAGGAGCTCGAGGAGGCAGAGGAAGAGGTTCCTTTCGAGGCAGAAGAGGATCCAGCAGAAGAGGATCGGAATTCAGCGAACCATTTGCTGATGATCAGGAAAAGCCTGCTACTGAAGAGAATCCAGAGTAATGGATTAGACAAAAGGTATTGGAAATGTTAAGAGTTCTGCCTTCTGTTTTGAATTTTCGAGCTTTGAGTATTTGTTTTCTTTGTTATCTTCCCAACTGGCTTGGATTTATATGTATTAACGACGGACCTGCTTAATCTATCACTTAAAGCAACCAAACCCAGAAAAATACCCAAAAGATGATGGTGAAAAACAAAAGCCAGATTTTCCAACTGATTCCTGTTCTTTCCGCCATGATCGCCATGCGATTGAGATTGCTTTTGATTCGATTTTTGGTCTGCTCCATGTCACCTCCTAATGCACCCAAATTGAGTTTTGATTTGTTGATTTCATCGCCCATAAGCACCGAAAGGTTTTTCAACGCTGCTATTTTGGTGCCCAGCACGTTAACTGTCTCGTCGTTTTGGGATTCCAATTGTGACATTAGCGATGCATTATAATCTCTTTTATTCGATGTTTCTGTGTTGTATGGCGACGAAGACCGCACAAAAGTATCTGTGTCATTAAATTGATTGCGCATTCCGTCCAACGACACGGTTGAACTGTTATTCGAATACATTCTTGTGGGCGATTGTGTTGCCGACCCCACGTGTGGAGTGGTGGAGAACAAGGCTGTTCTTGCTTCTCTTTGGTGCGCTTTTGACGAATACCGACTATGTTGTTAGAAAGATCACTAGAAAGAAATCGATTCATTCACTCACCTTGAACTCATTACTTCCGTCTCTTTTATCTTGCTATGTTTCGAGTCGAAATACAATTCGACCCCTAAATTCGGTTGTTCTGTCTTAACCTTGTTCGATTTGCTCTTATCGTTTTTCATTTTGCCAGCATGGAGAATGCCACCCAAACCTAAAAAAATTCGACGCGTCGCTAATGCCATTTCTTTGGGGACACTCGTTGTGCGAAGAAAAGTTCAAGATGCAATTTCTCATCTTCATTGCCAAGTCTCTTCTGGTGTCCAAAGCCTTCACCGATCATGAATCTTCGTCAACAACTCAACTCTGGTCTTAGCATGGCAATGGTGCTGGCTTCTGCCTTTGCATTCTGGAAATTGTTTTCGGTCATCACAATGTCAAACTCGCCAATTGTCGTGGTGCTATCTGGATCCATGGAACCGGCCTTCCAAAGAGGTGACGTTTTATTCCTTTGGAATAGACAGGAGTTTGTCGATGTTGGAGATGTGGTGGTGTATAAACTCCAAGAAAAAGACATTCCGATCGTCCACAGAGTCGTGAGAGAGCATACCGTATACGAGGACGATAAAAAGTCAAAGAAGAAGTCGAAAAAAACTAAACCATTGAAGAAACAACTTCTTTTGACTAAGGGAGACAATAATGAAAGAGATGACTTACCATTGTATGCATACGGACAAACCTATTTGGATAGGCACAGAGATATCTTAGGAAGCGTCAAGGCATACATACCGAAAGTGGGTTACATTACTATATTAATCACCGAAAACGTCTATTTCAAATACTTTCTCATGGCATTATTGGGATTATCGGCATTAGTTCAAGATGAGTGAACAAATATTTCGATTATGCTAGTGCACCATATCCAAGAGTAGTGAGTCTTTTCTTCTTGGCTGGATTCTCGTCAGTGTCGAGTTTTCGCTTTGGCTTTTCGTTTTTCAAATCCTCAGTCACCAGTTCATAGATTTGTTTATAATCCAACTCCGAAACCGTATCAATGTTTAGCTTTTTGGCATTATCGATGAACACGTCCTGAGTCATGCTAGAAATGTCTGCCAACTTGTTGCTGATGAACACTTGTTTGACAAGGTCTCGTTTGGCTTTCAAAACCTGGTTCTCTTTATCCAAAATATCCCAGTAAAAATCAATTGGTAATGAGCCTTTTCGACCACAAAGCTCAATAAATCTGGGGTCATCTTTGATATGCGGTAGCAATTGATTCCATCCAAGTTTCGAGGTAAATTCTACTTTTGCCTTCAATTCTTCCAGTAGTTGTTTGAATCCGTCTCGGGCACGGCGATCTGTTCTATAGTTAAGTTTCACGTTTTCATTCATCATTCGTTCGAAGTCTTTCTCGACTTCGTTCACAAGAGATTCATATATTGTCAGAATGTCCAAATTGTTCAAATGTTGATATTTTTCAAGGTCTATTGTGCTCAAAACATCCTCAAACTTAATTGTCATACTAATTTTCGGTTTCAATTCTGCTTCAAGTCCATCCAATTCAGCTTTGCGCACCTCCTTGGATTTTGACTCATGTTCAGCCCTAAGCATTCTAATATACTCTTCGAAAAACTCCTTCTTCATCTTATTTGGAATCAATGAATAGATAGGCTCGTCCATAATCAGCTTCGAGCATGTCTGCCATCTGGTGTAATATTGCAATTCGTGATTATCCAGTACTTGGAAAAACGCCTTTTTATAACTATCTCTGGAATTTTCCACCTCTTGTAGCTCCTTGTCTGCTTTCTGTAATAAATAGATTTCGAAACATTGTTTGCGGACCAGCGAGTCGTTCACAAGCCAATACCGTTTATCTTCGATAAATGTTTCCATTACCTGATTGAACGACCAAGAAGAATCCACATTTGCTTCTTCAAGCATCATAATAAATTTCTCCTTACCATCTGCTGATCCTTCCTCATCGAGTATGTTTGTATGCTGTCCTCTTTCCTCTTTCACCAATTCTGCAAGTTTCACCAGCTCGTTACCGGTCATTCCCCCCCTTTGAACTTCTTCTCCGTCATCAAATTCAATATCCTTGTCTACCTCTTTCTTCTCAAGCAGTAGTTTCACTTCCTCTGGTAAAGTCCATACCGATTCCTGTGTTTGTGCGTTATAATAATATGTCTGATTATCATCTGTGGTGAATCTCTCCCATTCTGTCTGCCCCAAGGCCTTGTCTACATTACTTTCCTCCAAAGATTCCGGACGTTCCCATTGCGTCTCTTCAGTCTCTGTATTGTAGTAGTAAACTCTGTTTTCATCATCAACCACTTCGGTCCACATCTCGCTCGTTGATGCTCAAACAAGAGAGTTCTACTCTCTCTAGACTTGAAATAATCAATCTAGACTTTTTTTTCTTAGACGGGGTCGTGTACAAAATACAAAAGCTGTGCCCTTCAAAAAGACCACCGGAATATTCTGAAAGAAGATAAAGAAACACCCACCAGTTGTTCCCAATTGATTGAAATTTGGTTGGCTTTGAACTCCCTCATCATGGTAAGTGCTTTGGACCTTGCTGAAGGTATAAAGACAGCTACTGACATTCAACTAGTCTCAATCTCTTAAACCTTATCTTACCGCAGTGAGACACTCGCTCAATGTTGCGCTGTGTCTGGAGAACTTCTCGTCGCAAATTGTTGAAAGACACAACTACCCCGAGATCGAAAATAAGAAGACAACCGAAGTTCTTTTGAATCCGATGATGATCTCCAGAAACGAGAATGAAAGAGTGCTAATTGAACCAAGCATCAATTCCGTTAGAGTGTCCATCAAAATCAAACAAAGCGACGAGATCGAAAACATTTTGGTGGACAAGTTCACTAGATTTCTTACCAAAAGAGCCGAAAACTTTCTTATCTTAAGAAGGACCCCAATTCCTGATTACGACATCTCGTTTCTTCTTACCAACTACCACAACGAAGTCATGATGAAAAACAAATTGATCGATTTTATCATCGAATTCATGGAAGACGTCGACAAAGAGATAAGCGAAATGAAATTGTTCTTGAACGCTAGAGCCAGATTTGTGGCAGAAGCCTATTTAAGCGTGTTCGATTAAATACCAACAAAAATTCCCACCATGTACACTTCCCAATAAACCCACACCTTATATCTTTCACCTTCATCAAAAATATATACGATTGTCACCGCTTTCCTCCCAACCGAAGCAAAAAATCCAGCAAAATTAACACCATAAGATGCAAAAGCCGGAGAAATATCCTAAACAGCCTGCAGAGTATGTTCTTCACATCACATAACCGGTTCATCTTCCTTACAAATACCCGCAGGCTAGCACTTTTAAACTGCCTAGTTCAGACCAATCTTCAGACTCATCTTCATTAGGATAATTCGATACCTTCATCTGGATGTCTCCAATTTGTGTATCGTGATACCATTCGACAATTTGTAAAAATTTGTTGTGCTTGTAAACCGTGCTGCCATTCGTAACCTTGACTTCAAATTGACCTTGATCAAAATGTAAATCCGGTAGAAAAATCACCGTAGGATACGTGATATCTGTTTTTCGTACACGAGTGCTCAAGTTGGTATTCAGTTCTAAGGTGAACGTTTTGGTCTTCACGTCAAACTCACAAAAATTTACAACTCCATTCACTGCAACTGGATATGGCCTCACAATGACCTGAGGAACCCGTGTACCACACATGAGTGAACAAACCTTGTTTTCCAACTCCATATCTTCCTCCTCGATAGTTTGAACCTTGAGGTCATCAGACTTTTTGGTCAGAGTTGTGCCTGTTTCCAAACTAGTCGATGAGCCAGTGATCCACTCGAGATAAGATCCGATTGCTGTATGACCATAGTTAACAGATTGCAAATGATAATCAGTTTTCTGGCTATCAATGTCGTCTTTCGAATACAAAGAAAAATCCTCCAAATTCCAGTTGTCTCCCCATTTATGATTGTTTTCGCTGTTATAGCACCAATAAGTGCTATTAATATTCGAATATTCTAGCGCAGATTTAAGAGCATCATTGGCACTTTCCTGAGATGAATAATCACCATCCTTGTATGCCTTTTTATTGTCCATGTCAAAGGGCATTCCGGTTTCAGTGATAATCACCGGAACCGACGGCCCGAGAGCATCATTTGCCTCATCCTTTAATTGTCTCAGCTGATTGCGAATCGACTTCCTAATGTTTGATTCCCCAAAAACTAAACCAAACACCGGATTGATATATTTGCCTCTCATGATCCCAACAGTGTCAACATTGTATTTTCTATTCCAACTTTGGAACATCAAAGACATGCCGTCATAATAGTGCTGGGCTACAGCAGTCCGGTCATCTATTTTAGAGGATCCCTTTAGCTTTGGGGGTATTTCCATGACGGGATGTTGCATAATGACATACAACTCAAAGTCGATATTTCTCACCATTCTTCTGAACAAGACCCAAAAGTCTAGAAATTGGGTGTTAATAAAGACTTCTTGTGTCAAAGACTTTCCTGTCTGGGGATGGATAGCAAAATAGTTTGGAATCAAAAGCTCACCAGTGCGGGAATTCCAAACATTATGTTGCGCAAAAATACATTCCCCTAGCTTCCAACTAGGGTCCCGGTTAAACCCATAGTGCTTATCCATGCGGTCATCACTGATCCAAGCTTTGAGAGACTGTGGGTCCACTAATTTGGAACCTGCTTTTCTAGGTCCAAAAATGCTAAGTGAGTAGACATCCACTGTCTGTGGGATTCCCATACCAAGTCTGAACCCTTGGATTGGCTTTGGACAGGTTCCAAGCTTTAATTCCTGGAAACCTGGGTATTGGTCCAAATTCTCCAATCCGAAAAGTCCTGCATTCGGCTCATTGAGTGATTCGATACCACACAGCGTCTTATTCAACAAATGAGGAGCCTTTGTTTTAATAGACTCTAAGAAATAAGAAATGGCGTCTAGAAAGTGGCTTTGGAGGTAGTCCTGGATGTTGACGCCGTCAATTATAGCCTTTGGAGCAAACAATTTTCCGGAGAAAAACAGGGTGAACATTGTTTGAGCAGCCATTCTGAAATAGTTTGAGGCCCAGATCATCTTTTGGTATTTTTGAGGGTCTGCAGCCATATTATGGAGCAACGAGGCCTCTGTGGCAGCAAAATGTCTGGGGTCCAGACCGGCCGCATAAAGAGTCCAGCATGGTGCACCGCTTCCTCCAGTAAATCTAGACCAGACGTCTTGGTGAGGGTCAATGAACACATACAATCCTCCGATCTCATCAATGATATTCAAAATCTGGATAGTGTAATCAATAAAACTATCGTCATAAACACCGGGTCCCTCGTGTTCAAGGGCTTCCCATGTGATGATATATCTGATGGTGTTGTAACCCCACAATTTGATCCTGCTTAGATGTTCGTAAGCATCTTCTAATGGAAATGGTTTCCCAACAAAGGAAACATGATCAGCCTCCTTCCAAAACCCACATTTGTCTGGTCGGGTCTGCGAGTACTGCTGAGGAGTGGTTGGCGTTTTGGAATTGGAATCCAGGTTGATTCCACAGAGAAGCAACTTTCGACCAGTATTTTTCTCCACAAAATTGCCCACGCTATCATTCACCAAATACTGCGTCTCAATCACGCTGTTGAGAGAGCTGATGGGATGTTTGTGCATCATGTAGTCTTGTTGCTCGTTGGTCTGCTGAGTAGGTGGCTTTGTTGATAGCGACAAATATCCCTTTTTAAAGTTCATTAATATACCAAAAATGCCGTATTTCAATTCTGGAAAAACGGCCCAATTGAATTGTAGGTGTCAGTTAAATCCGAGTTTAATCGGCGATCTCTAGAAACGGGGGTTT
The DNA here is from genome assembly GCA_030564055.1 of Ogataea mattraensis. NCBI lineage: Eukaryota > Fungi > Ascomycota > Pichiomycetes > Pichiales > Pichiaceae > Ogataea > Ogataea mattraensis. The sequence continues at coordinate 486,549 of JAJMLE010000003.1, read as the reverse complement.
TATCAAATTTCAAGTATAGAGGTCTCCTCCTGCCGGTCCTGTCTATCTTGCCGCTTTTAAAAATAAATATATCTATGCGATCGACCCGCCCACCCATTTGGCGGATTCTGTTTCTGATCGTGCACGTCGATCGACCCAAAAAATAATCCATACCCAATTGTTCCTTTTCTTCTTAAGCCATCGCTTTCATAAAAACACCATAAACAGAGAACACTCGCATCTTGAAATGCGCAGAGTGGGAATTCTATTGACTCTTGTGGTCTCAATTGCTGGTCTCAACATACCTACTCCACTTTCAGAGCTATCCACTTACGAAAATTATACTTGTGAACAAGTTCATCAGCTACCCTCTAACGAACAATGTGCTTTTGTGCTTTCTAATTGCGCAGATTACCAAATAGGACAGGTTAACTATTTCAAGTTGTATTATTGCTCGACGGAGTCTACAGCAATTCGTACATGGCTCATTATACCCTCTATATGCATCATTCTTCTCTATCTTTTCAACTTCTTAGGAATCACTGCCAGCGAGTTTCTATGTCCAAATTTGTCGTCAATTTCCAACTACCTCAGAATCCCAGAGAACATTTCGGGTCTGACGTTGTTGGCGTTTGGAAACGGTTCGCCTGATATTTTGAGCACGTACAGTTCGTTCCAGACTTCAAATGCTTCCTTGGCCATTGGAGAGCTTATTGGCGCAGCTTTCTTTATATCCTGCTTTATCATAGGAACAATCGCAGTGGTAAAACCATTTGAAATTCTTCCCAGCATACCGGCGACAAATGATGAACAATCTCGCAAGCTCACGGTGCAAAATGCCATGCTGATATATACTCGAGATCTGATTTTCTTCCTAGTATCAATAACGTTGATTTTGATTTTACTAGGAAATGGTAAGTTGACAAATATCAAACTAAACATTTTGGTACTTGTATACCTGACCTATGTTGTGGTGGTCTTGGTATGGCAATGGCTTGTTAATAAAGAGAAGAAGAGATTGGTACAAGATTTTCAAATTAGAAGCATGTACAACGATGATTCAACGCTAGTAATAGGCACAGACAACCTTGATTTTGAAGATACATATGCTTTCAATCCTGCCATTTTGAACAGCATGGAATTTGGATCTATCTTAAACAATTTGACCAAGAAACAAACTATCCATTTCAATCTTTCAAGGTTCGCAAGCTACTCTGACGACTCACACAACTACGAATCTAGATTACTAGATCACGAGATTAACTTAGACGACGACGAAATAGAAGACATTAGCACAAATAATGTCTGGAAAAATACCTACAACCTTGCAGTAACACCAATTTTCTTACTGCTGAGATACACAGTACCAATAATGACTTACGACAATTTTCATAAAGACATTAAACTCAATTTCGACCAACTTATCAACATTCTTTCCACTCTCGCTTTATCTCAGTTTGTTTTCATATATTCATTTGTGGACGAACCATCATGGAAGACATATCTTTTGTCAATGTCAACATCTTTTGCTGCCATTGCCGTTTCCTATCTCAGTCTCATAAAGAGAAAGTCATATGCAGACATTATTAAGCTGCTGATTTGTGTGATGGGATTTGCAACTTCCATCGCTTATATTTCTATCATTGCCGACGAGTTGATCAATGTGCTTAAATTTATATCAGTACTAACACAACTGTCCGATGCAATTATGGGTCTGACTATCTTTGCTATAGGCAACTCTGTGGGTGATCTGATTTCCAACCTGGTGATTGCTGGTCTTGGCTATCCGTTGATGGCCTTAGCAGCATGTTTTGGCGGTCCACTGTTAAATTTATTGCTTGGAATAGGAGTGAATGGTTTGATTGTTGGCGAAGTTGTACAAGTACAAATGAAATTAAGTTTGTATCTCAGCTGTTTTTGGATCATCCTAGGTCTACTGTTCATGCTGGTGTGGGTGCCGATGCATGAATGGAAGTTCACACGCACAGTTGGCTACACAATGATAGGAATTTGGACATTTGGGACTACTATAAACATTTTAATCGAGTTATTTTAGATGGTTTATCTAGAAAAAATCATCTTCCTGAAGATACTGTAATAGCTCTTGTTCTCTTTCCCTGGAGTCTAGATCGGCTTTCACATCCACTCTGTTGGTACTCATTGGATATCTCATGGCCCTCACACTATCGTTGTGCAACGACATACAAAACTTAATTCTTCTGTCAAATTCTTCTTGCGGAGCTTTGGTCGAATAGACATCCAGAACCTCATTGGATCTCATATAGCCGTCCTTGTGCTCGATGGTAGCATCAATCACTTCGTCCTTGATCGCCTTAGCAACAATATACTCAGCACTCAATTCACTATCCAGATGTAACTTTATGCAAATATCTTTGAGAGAAATCTTTTTGTATGACAAAGATATGATTCTGATACCTGTCTTAATCACATTCTGTCTAAGTCTTAAAACGAGATTATAATTCTCATCTTTTCTTAAAGAAGCACCGTATTTGGTTAATGCCTCGCTGAAAAGATTTAGGTCACCTAATCTGACAGCCCTGGTTACAGCCAAATATGGAACCAATGAATTTTCCAACATAGGGTCTCTGAAAATCGATAATTCAGGAATATCCCCTGTCAATAGTTGGATCAAAATGTTCAACTTTGTCGCAGCCTGTAAGAAGCCAATGGCAGATTTTGTCTGCGGACACTTTCTAATTGCGGTGATGGCACATTCATTGGCAGAGGAATAATCCAGTTGAATGGTCTGAATTCTGGCCAAATAATAATAATATCTGGCAACCACTGAATTGGAAACCTCTTCAGGAAATTCGGTTTTCTCCACCAGATTATAGGCCTGATTTATGTCATTAGTAAGTAGATATGCTCTTAAAAGCAAAGTTATCACAGATGCTCTTGTTTCATTATCGTGTCTGAGAGTAGCTGTTCTCAAGGCAGCTTGCAAAGGAGCTCTAATGGTCACAAGATCTTTCAAAACTTCTTTTGATCTGAAAATGTAGAACCAAATCTTCGCCGAAATATAATCTAATGTACGTTCGTTGAATGTTTTCATGATTGAAATACAATGTTGATTGAAAATTTCCAATCTATCAAATTCCTGTCTATCATGTAAATAAATTTGGACCAACAGATGTAGGAAGAGATCTATTTCTGGCTTCAATTGCTCCAATGTGGCTATTTTTTGATCCTCTTCCATTGCATCAACGTCTTCAAACTCCTCTAGAGTTTTGAAAAGATACTGATAATGTGGGTGTGAAGAAGGCACTGTTGATTTGATGACTGTCATCAACACATTGGCACTCAAGTCTCGTCTTATTGGAGTCAATTCCCGGAACACTTTTAACACATAACGAGGATCAAATTTTGCTGCTGACTGTTCAATAAGGGAAAGAAATTCGTTCAATTCTAGATTGTTAGTATGGATCATCGATGAAAACACTGGACAAACGTACTTTCTTCAAGGTTTGGCTTGTCTTCCAAAACCTGGCTTTTTGCCGGGGTGCTTTTCAATTCGACGCTCATTGGCTTTCTAATATATTCAGATGCGTAATAAGCGTGGAATTTGGAGCTTTACTGGCTAATGGTGTTCAACTCAAGTAGTTGAGTGGCAAAACAAAAAGAAGTCTTGGATTTTTGCCAACTTTCGGAGGTCTTGGTTTACGCACGACCTCAATTAATATCTATATAGATAAAAACAAAAAAGTGCTGTGCAACTTTACAAAGGTGAGGGAAAAGATTTGTGAGAAAGACAACAGAATGAGCAAGAAAGGTCTGGCATCGTTTGATAACTTGGCAGATCATCAGTCAAAATATCAGAACTTGGGACAGGAGCTCGTGCGACGACGCGAAGAAGAACTCAAGACACAACTTCAAGTGTTTCAAAATGCATTGATTAGCTTCAAACAACAGTACAAAGACGAAATATTGACCAACCCGGAATTCAGAACACAGTTTAGCGAAATTTGTCAAAGCTTTGGTATAGATCCATTATACATGACGATCGGATCGGACGACGATCCTGCAGAAAAATATAACATGCTGGCAATCAAGATCTTTGAGTGTTGCGAGTCAACCAAGAGTCTGAATGGAGGCATTATATTGGTAGATGATCTTGTTACAATGATAAATGATGGCATCCAAGACGGAATCCAACTGAACGTTGACAGAGATGATGTGCTAAAAGCATTGGACAATTTAAGAAGCTTGGGAGACGAATTGCAACTGATTAAGATAGGTTCTCATGCCTACATCAAGTCAATTCCTCAGGAATTGAACACTGACCAGACAACAATTCTTACCACTTGCGATTCGCTAGGCTTTGTGTCTTTGCCCATTCTTAGAGACAATTTCAATTGGAAAACAGCCAGATGCAAAACAAATTTGGACGATTTGGTTTCCACAGGGTTGCTTTGGATCGATGCTCAAGGACCCGACTCCGAAACCAAATATTGGGCAACCTCATGGATTAATAAGGCATGGTGAACAACGTATGATTAATGCGAAATATATTCGAACGCGTAACTCAAAGTATTGTATTGAGACTCATTCTGAATGAGGAAATCATCATTTTTGTCAAGGTCATCCCGATTAATGTGGTTCCATGTTGTGGCGTCTCCATACAACATGGCCGATGATTTCATTTTTTGCTTTCCGGTCTCGGGATGACATCTCTTACAATTGTAGGTATCATGTGTTTCTGAGGGCGTGTCCTCTCTATATTCAAACAGTTGTCTCAGGTTGTCACTAGAAAAGAGCCTCTCGACATCCTCATTCGAGTCAACCACACAGGAAGACAACTCCATTTTGGCGGATTGTCTTTGAAAGATTTTCTCCTCGATGGTACCAGTTGCAATGAATCTGTAGATAAAACAATTCTTTTTCTGACCATCTCTCCAGACTCTAGCTAGTGCCTGTTGGTCGGATGCAGGATTCCAATCCGGATCTAATAAAACCAGTCGGTTGGCGCCAATAAGGTTGATACCACATCCACCAGCTTTAGAACTCAATAGGAATATAAATTCATTGCCTTGAGGATCGTTGAACTTGTCGACCAACTTCTGTCTTTTGTTGATATTCAAGGTACCATCCAATCTCAATGTTCCAAACTTATGGCTCCGACACATCTTTTCGATCAAGTCTAAAGTTTGTGTGAAGTTGGAGATCAACACAATCTTGTCGTCTGTTTCTCTTCTGATCTTGTACAAAAATCTCTCCAACATTGAAAATTTTCCGCTATACCAGGTCTGAACTTCCCTGTTTCTTCCAGAAGATCCAGACTCATAATCATCCGGTAAAATATTCTGGGAACCAGGGATATCAGTAGGTAAGTCAAGCAGCTTTGGATGCATGCACAACTTACGCAACATACCTATAATTTTCAATGGTTGAGAGCCCACACCTTTGAGAAGACTCTTAATTTCAGGTGAGGTAATGAACTGACGGTAAAGTTCACGCTGTATGTCACTCAAATTACAGAAGACAACATATTCGTACTTGACAGGCAAGTATTTCGATAGGATGTCATTGGTTCTTCTGATGATGAAACTAGACACGATCTCAGTTAGTTCTTGTAGCTTTTCGTCTCCCTTTTTTCTCTCCTCTTCAAGAGCCAAAGAGTCTCTTCCTCTCAAGATATCAAGCTCAAAGTTCTTTCGGAATTCTAATCTGGATCCTAACAAACCTGGGTTGGCAAAATTCAGCAGAGAAAAGTATTCAGATAAATCGTTTTGAATTGGAGTACCCGATAAAATCACTCGTCTCTGACAATTGAGAGAATTTAATGAAGTGAAAGTAAGAGAATCGCCATTTTTCAGTCTATGACCTTCGTCAGCCAAAATCAGTCCAATTTCGGTGCCCTCTAAATTCTCCACATTTCTTCTTAACGTCTCATAACTAATGATAAGCACCGGTCTGACGACCGCCCTCCCTTTTGCACGAGCCCACTGCTGTAGTGTTTCTGCGAGGTCACCAGCTTTAGTAGACTTACCATCGACTGCCAGCGAGTTCAAAGTTCCTTTTCCTAGCCACTTGTCTATTTCATTAGCCCAATTCTTAACGAGCGACGAAGGGCAGACAATCACACATTTTTCAATGGTTTTGCGTCCCCTTGGTCCTTGACGCAGCAAAGTCCACATCAAAGCAAGACATTGTAATGTCTTACCAAGTCCCATCTCATCTGCCATTATACAACCTTTGGCCCGTGCATCGACAAGTCCTGCTGTGCATCGGTACAAGAATTTGACACCAGCAACTTGATGGGGTCTTAAAATTTTGGCAAGCCTGGGATCAATCACGACTGGAACATTAGGGAATTGTTTTAAAATCTCATCTTCCTGGGAAACAGTAATACCCAAAATTTCGTTCAATGACTTGTGACATGATTTAAATCGTCTACTGGCTTTTGCAGGCGATGGTGTGTCTTCGAAACTCTCGACTTGTGGTTGTTCTTTCTCTTTCAACTCCGTCTCTTCTTTAGCCTTCTTTAATGCTTGTTCTTCCTCCTCTTTCAGTTCGGGTATAACATCCACTGTTGGATCATATAAAACAATGGCATATTCTCCTAAAGGATCATGGAGTGGTTTAGGAGGGAAAAAGATTTTCTTTCTGTTTCCCAACGGGGGTGGAGGTTGGGAGTTCATGGTTTCAAACTCGTTCTCAGAATTTGGTTTCATCGGGATAGCAAATTTCTTGGTAAGTATTTTTTGAGAGAATTCCATGTTGTTGAGCAAGGAGCGAGGCAACAAAGCTCCCTTTTTCTTGTTCGTCATCCCGTTGCCATCCAATGTATATATATCATCACCCTCGTTAAGAACACTCTCTTCACCCAGCTCGGCATACGATTTTGGCCCATTTGATCGGGCTTTTCTCATTGGTTGTTTAGTGCTTGCAGAACCAAAGTCCTGGTTTCTGCCAGCAATCGGAATTCGGAAAGGCTTGAACAGCTTTTCAGTAGGATCTGCATAGACCCTCTTCCGTTTAAAAGAAGGGTTGATTCCTGCACCAATTCCCAGTTCATTTACAGGTTCTGCTGTCTTCTTCCGTCTATAACTATACATTCCGTGTGATGATGGCAAGACAAACACTTTTTGTTCCTTTGTTTTCTTTATTTTTGTAGTGTTTATTTTTTTCAAGTTAAAAAAGGGTTTGATCTCTGGTTCGCGTATCGGTGCGGCTCAACAAGTACAGGGCTGTGTCCTCACCTCTGCACCACTTTTTATGATAACCGGCCCATATATGCACGTGCCGTCATTAAAGTCGAATGCCGGAAAAGATGCATGCAATAAGTTGATTGATCAGGCTGAAGAATACCGGAGACGGCTGTACAACGTGTGTGGGCTATGTGGCACGTGCGAAACAGTGTATGGGCACCCTGAATGGATTTGCACCGGGAGAAGATCGCAACCTACCGTTGGAATCCACCAAACTGCACAAGATAATAGAACAGATCCATGCATTCTTTAGGAGCCAAACGATCGATTTCTCGGCAACATCTTGTAATTCTCCACTTACCGGCTCAGATTTGTGAGCATTGTTATATTTTGCCGTTTGCATAGCTGCATGCTATTTTATGCGGAAGCTGCAGAAAGTGAACAGTATTGTGGTACCAAAAATACTTGAAAAAAGGGGGTATAAAAAGGGCAAGAATTTTCCAAGAATATGATAGTCGAAATCTGAAAAATCGCTAGAGAAGGAAGCAATCACATCTTGTAATGGAAGAATCAAACAAGAAAGAAGAAGTCCTCGTCAGCGAGGCTAATATGACCGACTCTGGCTCGAGTCTGATGAAATATGACGAGGAAAGCAGAAAACAACGGTTCAACAAGAAGAAATCTGCCTCAGATATTTTCACTATCATTTGTGCCGGTGCGGCTTTACTTTCGGATGGATATCAGAATAACTGTATGACCATGTTGAACTCTGTGCTTGCTGTTGAGTACGCTACTCAATATAATAGCACTATGAAAACTAGAGTGTCTAACTCGTTGCTTGTGGGTGCCGTCTTGGGTCAAATCACTGTTGGTTTGACTGGTGATTATCTTGGAAGAAAATGGGCTATATTGACTACCACCTCGATGATTGTTGTGGGATCGATTCTTGCCACTGCTGCTAATGGTAAGACTATTGATGGTATGTTCTGGATGTTGATCGTTGCTAGAGGACTTACTGGGTTTGGAGTGGGTGGCGAATATCCAGCCAGTTCTACAGCAGCTTCCGAGTCTGCTAATGAGGCCAGTAGAAAGAGAGGTGGAGTGTTCATTCTTGTGACCAACTTGCCTCTTTCTCTAGGGGGTCCTTTTGCTCTTATTGTGTTTTTGATCGTGTACGCTGCGACTGGCAGGGGTGACCATTTGTCGACCACCTGGAGAGTCATGCTGGGAATTGGATGTATTTGGCCGCTTGCAGTTTTCTATTTCAGATTCAAGATGGCCACCTCAGTTTTGTACAAGAAGGGTGCTATCAGAAAGAGAGTTCCTTACTTGCTCACTTTCCGTTATTACTGGAGAAAGCTATTGGGAACAGCTGGATGTTGGTTCATTTATGACTTTGTGACTTTCCCAAACGGTATTTTCTCCTCCACCATTATTTCCTCCGTTCTTAATGACACCACTGATCTAGAGAAAGTGGCAGCATGGAACTTGTTGCTCGCCATCTTGTCTATTCCTCAACTGCTAATCGGTGCTTTCTTGGCTGATAGAATTGGTAGAAAGTACACTATGTGCATTGGATTTCTTGGTTATTTGGTGATTGGTTTGATTATTGGATGTGCTTACGAGCAGCTTTCCAAAATTGTGCCTTTGTTCATCATCTTTTACGGTATCTTCAATGGTTTTGGTAACCTTGGTCCAGGTAACATTCTAGGTCTAGCATCTTCTGAGTGTTATGCCAGTGGAGTTCGTTCCACTTTATATGGTCTATCTGCCGCTTTCGGTAAGACCGGTGCTGCTATTGGTACTCAAGTCTTTACTCCTATCCAAGATAACCTTGGAAAAAGATGGACATTTATTATTGCTGCTCTTTTAGGTTTAACCGGTGTGATCATTGCTTACCTTTGCATTCCACACATCAAGGAAGATGACTTGATGATGGAGGACATTCGGTTCCTTACGTATCTCAGAGAACACGGCTGGGATGGTGATTTTGGATTTGATGAAGAGGTGGACAGTTACGAACGTGCTAAGCAAGCTGAGGTTCCTGAATCTAGTGAGTCTGCCAAGGAAGAGTGATTGTCTATGCACCTGAATTCAATTTAAGAATTGTCTGTTTGTGTTTGCAATTCTATATAATTTTTAATCCGACGTGAGCTTAATAGAAATCCCGACATGCTCAACTTTACTGGTTGTAGCTCTAATTTTGGCTACATGATCAAACTACTTCATCAGTAGTCTTAAGATATATAGTTATCCGTATCCTCTGAAACATGCCTTGATATAATTAAATGTCTATTTTTTGAATTGAGGTTCCACCATTGGAGTGTAGTTGGCTTTATACATTCTTTCATCGGTCTTAATCCTCAAGCTCAAGCTTTCCATATCCAATAGGTCTTCATTTAGTTCGGCGACAGAATTGATTCCCAGCAATTTCATGTCTCTCAGAATTTCCTGTTTCAACGTCTGGATGGCCTTTTCCACTCCTTTTTGTCCATAAACTTCACTGTATAACATTGCTCTACCAAGCCCAGGTTTTGCTCCCAAGCACAAGGCTTTAACAATGTCACTTCCTCTTCTAAATCCTCCTTCGACAAACAGATCAAACTTCTTAGTATCTAGGTTTTTCTCTTTCATTTGCTTCTTAACTTGTGCCAAGGTTTCAATTGGAGCCATCGAGTAATCCAGCTGTCTGCCTCCATGGTTCGAGATCAATGCTCCACGGAAACCCAATTCTGCAGCTTTAACAATATCCTCAGATCTTTGCAAACCCTTGATAATAATTGGGAGCTTAGTGGACTCTTTAAATTTGTGGAAATCATCCCATGTCACTGTAGCATACTTCACATCATCTGAAACTAGACCATTCAGTTCTTCTGCAAGTTCTCCACCAACAACCTGTCTTCCTTTCAAATCCTTCTCACGGTTTCCGACAGTTGCAATGTCAACATTTATAAAAATAGCTTTAACATTAGGCATAGTGGTCTCGATCTTTTTTAATAGTTCCGGCATTTCGTCAACCTGTTGTCTGGTATAGAAATCGTGCTGATAAAACACAGTTTGGTTTGGTTTCACCTCTTTGTATAGTTCTTCTAGAGGAACGGATCCATGTTTTGGAATCAAATGAATAATTCCTTCTTCTCCAGCAGCTTTAGTTAACACTCTTTCTCCTTGATCTTGAACTAAATGAGATCCATAAAAGGCTCCAATGTAGAATGGAGCCTCGACTTTATTGCCAAGCATATTGGTGTCGATGTGACTTTTTGAGGTATCAATCAAGCACCTTGGTCTGAAAAAAATCCGGCCCAATGCATATCTATTTTCTCTGAGTGTATACTCATCACTGGCTCCAGTAGATATGTAACTCCAAGCAATTGGAGATAGCACTCTTTTTGCAACGTACTCAAAGTCGGCAAGTGAAAAAATGTTGGACAATGCAGGCATCTTCGCTACCATTTCCAATCTATGCTTTTCAGCCAGCTCCTCTGCTGTCTCTTGAAAATCTTCGTCCTCTTCATCTTCAATGACTATAACTCTATTTTTGGTTTTGGTTGGTGTTTTTTTGGCCTTTTTGGTTTTCTTGGTGCTTGGAAGATCATGGATTTCTCCTTTAAAACACTCGCCCGACAGATGTCTTTCCAAATGTTGTGGTGGATGCATCATACTAAAGCCTTTGGTGGCATCATTTCCAGCAAAACGAAGAATTCGAGCAATCCCGCCGGGGTGGTTTTGTAGAAACTCAGTGACATCATAAACTTTGTTATTCACTGCAATCCAACAATCTTCAAGAGTGTTATGTTTTTGCAATTCTTCGAAAGTGATCACCGAATGAATTTGCATATCGTTGGATATTTGATGTTTGTTGGTCAAATATACCACCGTTGCTAAAGTGGACGTGGCTGCAAACACCAGTTTTGCTGAACTTGCATGTCTAGAATAGGTCAGTAGTCGAAAAGACCCAACTCCTCGGACAAATCTGAACATGGCCCCAGTTGCCGAACTTGTTTTCGTGTTTTCTGTTAGCTGTATAAAATGAGTCTAGCTCGCCCCAGATTTATATTATGCTGGGTTCTATTAGCTCGCCAGATCTTGACGTTTGAAAAGTCGTTATCGAAGTTTCGGAATTTCCGTTTTCGGAAAGTGCCGTCCTCGCTTATCGGGTAAAAAAAAATTATTGCTCAATGTATTACATTAATAAGAAAAGTTACACTCATATTATGAACCGTTGAAGTTGGACTCAACAATACCAGACTTGTCACACATCGACCGGAACACACTGTCAGTCTGGGAATATAGGACTTTTGGAGTGTCGAATTCAATGATTCTTCCTTGGTCTAACACCATGATCCGATCATAATCAACAATCGTCTTCAGTCTGTGTGCAATACAAAGGACTGTACAGTCCTGGAACTCGGTAGTAATGGTATGTTGAACCTTGGCATCAGTTTCATAGTCGACACTGGAAGTAGCCTCGTCCAAAACAAGAATCTTGGTCGATCTGACCAACGCACGAGCAAGAGCAATCAATTGTCTTTCTCCAAGTGAAAAGTTAGTTCCATCATCCTCGACAACTCTCTCCAGATGGAATTTGTGCAAGTTTTTATCCGTTTTGTTCTGGAGTTTGACTTGAGCAGCAATAGTATCGTCTATCAATCCAGATCTTCTTAAGGCACTCCAAAGTTCGTCATCAGTTCTCTCATCAAACGGATCAAGATTGTTTCTAACGGTTCCACTAAATAACACAGGATCTTGCGGGATAATAGATAGTTTCGACCGCAACTGATGTAATCCAATCTTGCTGATGTCGACTCCATCTATTGAAATCTCACCTTCATATTCTGCCAAGCGAAACAACGAAGACATCAAACTCGATTTACCAGCTCCTGTTCTTCCACAAATTCCAATTTTCTCTCCTCCTTTAACGTCAAAGTTTAAGTCCTTGACAGCAAACGGAAGACCTTCTCTGTATCTCATGGCAACATCTTTGTACTGAATAGTACCGAGAGATGGCCAGTTAGGTCCCGGATCACGCTCTGGAATACTGTATGCTGCTTCTTGTGGTAGGTCAACAGCGTAAAACTTGAGTCTTTCAACAGAGTTCATCTGATTTTCAACCTCGGTCAACGATCTCAACATAAATGTGAGCAATCCAGCCATGGTCAAGACATAAGACAGTAACAAACCGGTATAGGCTGCACTGATGCTGAACACTCTAAAGCAACATAGAAAAGTGATGATCAAGGCAAAAGCAGTTGCCAGTATGTCCAAATTGATGGAAAGCCATCTTTGGATGGCAATGGTTATATAGTAGCTTTCATTCATCTCATCGATAAACTTGGAGTTGGTTTCCACAAACCTATCCACAGCCTTATAGGCTTTAATGGTTTCCATTCCTGAAAGAGCCTCGTTGAAATGCGAGTACACAAACGATCTTTTCACTGCCTCTATTCTCTTGATTTCTCTGGAACTTGCCAAGTAGATGTTAGAGATACAGAAATACATGCCAAACAGGAATGGAACTGCTATAGCAAAATATGGCAAGTAAATGATGCACAATATTATTGTTCCCATGATGTAACAAAATGGATGGAAGAACATTCTGATTTGTTCAGAAATCTCGTTGTCCAAAGAATCGGTATCTTTGGTGAATCTGTTAAGAATTCTTCCCATTGGGGAAGTATCCATATAAGACATTGGCGCATGCAATAATTTTTCAAATGCATTGATATTAAACTTTTTGGCTGCCTTGTTGCAGAAATAAACTAACATCAAGAACTCATTGGCGGTGAAGAGTAGCGACAGAAAAGTAATCATGATATAAATTCCTTCATAGAATGAACTTGGTTTGTGGAATTTTTCAGAGGTCCAGAATGATAACCAATTGTTTGTAAAAAGAGTCGTGAACGTATTCAAGATCATTGCAAATACAGTCAAAATTGGATAAAATGCTTTTAACCTACCCGAGCCTTCCCTGAGATAAGTTTTATAAACTTCCCAAGAAATTTGATTAACGGCTTTTTCCTCAGCTTTAACAAGCTTTCCTTTCTGTTCTCTATCGATTTGAGTAGTGATTTTCTCCATCTTCAAAGCCTCTTCTTCCTCCTCTTCCTTTTCCTCTTCTTCTTCCTTTTCAGTCTCGTGACTATATTCCATCAACCTGACAAATTCTGTGTTCCTGTTTTTTAACTCCTCCAAAGTACCAAAATCGACAGTACCATCGCCATTCAGATACATGATTCTATCTGCTGAACTAATCAGGGACAACTGGTGAGTAGCAAGAATCCTGGTTTTACCATCCATAAATCCAGTAATACATTCCTCCATGATATGCTTACCAACCTTAGCATCAACAGCACTTAAAACATCGTCTAATAAGATGATATCTTTGTCGGCGTAAACTGCTCTAGCCAAATTTATTCTTGCTTTTTGTCCTCCAGAAAGAGTAATTCCTCTTTCTCCGACTTCTGTTTGATCTCCACCGGGTAGCTGTTCAAAATCGCTGATCAACGAACAAGCTTTGATAACTTTTCTGTATCTCTCACTGTCGTAAGGATTTCCAAACGTAATATTTTCCTTAACAGTGGCATTTTGAACCCATGGATATCCACAAAGAAGCAAATCTCCATTAACCGCAACAGACCCCGAAACCTTTGGCATGAACCCTGCAAGGGCCCCCAACACCGAAGATTTTCCTGACCCAATGGAACCTGTGACAACAATAAACTCACCTTTAGCAACCTCAAAGCTCAAATCTAGTAATCCAGGGAATGAAGTTCTTGCAATCACAACATCATCTGTTTTATCGGAGTGGTTTCTAGAAGCTCCTTCAGACTCGGACAGTTCTAACATATCCTTCTTTGTCTTTTGGGCTTCGTCCCGACTGGTATCATCCCCTTCGTCCTCAAAAGTGTGCCATTGGAATGACGCATGATCCACCTTCAATGCCAATTTTTCGTCATCAAGCTCATCAAAAAAGCTGTCAAAGGTTTCACCTTCAGGACATGAAAGTAACTCTACCACTCTTTTGAATCCGATAATCATATCAGTAGCAAGAGCCAGCGCAGCAGGGACCATCAAAAACTGGGATGTCAGAGTCTGGAATAAAGTCAATGAGGAAAATATACTTCCAACGGAACGTGAAGTGTCTAGAGAGTGTAGCACAAGGAAAGAAACCATAGAAGAAGCAAGTGGTAGCCATAAGGACATAGCAACCATAAGGTTTCTTCCAATCTGCATCCGGAACAAATATTTCATTTCTTGGTTCCGGATGTCTATGAATTGGCTGAAATAAGAATCTTCCCAGCTGTATAACTTGACCATCTTGAAGTTCTTCAACAACTCCTTGATCAAATTGACTCTCTTGTCAGTGAATACGTTGACTTTGATTCTGAGTCCAAAGAATTTCTTGATACCAAGCACAATCACAAACGTGCAAGCAACGAAAACAGCCAGCCCGGCCAACGCAGCCACCCCGATATTGACCAATAGCAACACAATACATATGATGATTGGAATAGGGAAAGTCACGGTGAATGGGAAAAATCCAATAGCCAGATCAATTCTGGTCAAATCAGTACCCATCACAGAGTTGATTTTCCCCACCGGAAATCTATGGCGGCCTCTGGCATCCAGCTTAAAACTCTTTTCGAGCATCGCCCTGGTTAGCACAGCCTTGACCTTGGCTCCAACAGTGATGGAATTATAGAAGAAATGGTTGATGGTGAGGCCAGTTAAAAACACCAGTGCACAACATCCAATGGCATATCCAACTCCTTTCCCCATGTTTGAGCCGACTCCGTAAGCTTCGGCCTCGACAAAATTCACCAACTGTTTTTGAATCAGTGGTGTAAGAGTCGAAGCAATGTCCGATAGCAACTTGACTCCGGTTCCGAGAGTATATTGGAACCAAAAAGTGTAATAGAGATGTTTCACTAACACCAGATAAGAAATTTCAAAGTCTTCAAGATCTTGTTCAGGGTCAACAGAGGAAGTTTCCAGAGTCTCGTTTCGTGCTTCACATTTTTTGGCTAGATGCTTTTGCTTCAACTTCTCCACTTCGGCATCGAACGAGGTCTTAAATCTGTTATACATGTAGTCGATAGTACTGTCGTCATCCAGCGAGTACATATCCTGGGGTAACAACGTTCTCTTGTAACCGACTCGAATTAACGGGGTGAGATACCAAAATAAACATCTGTAGATAATATTGGTGCGGTAATGGGGAAATGGAACACGTTCTTCATCTAATGGTAATGGAGGAACATCTTTCGAAAATAAAAACGACAGAGTTCTTTTTTGTCTCACTAATTCTGAATCCAAAGCCTTCTCAGCAGTATCCTTTTTATCGTCGTATTCCGACATTTATACGATGGATTCTCTTGTGTGTTCTCCTAATCGAACGTCTGCGAGCACCTCACAAATTCCTGCTTCCTCGGATAAACCCGAACTCCCTGATACTACTTCAGCAAGATTGGATGCCAATATGATGGTTACACTTACTAAAGACCAATAATTCGCTATTTAGTAAATCACCGTTGCCACAGAGAGGATATTCCCGGCCCGCGACAATGGCCGTTGGCACATTGTTGTCCCGGTGCAAAACAATAGGACTCGGGTGTTGCCGTCAATTGGGTCGATCGGGTCGATCGGGGCACTTTTCTCATCAAAAAAATCAAATAATTTCCCCAAGTTTTTTGTGTGTGTATGCTTTTTCTATGTGCATACTAATGAGCTGATAACAGAATAACTCGGCAAATCATTGATAAATAGTGTTTTTCCTGATTAACACAGATAGAAACAGATTTTAAATTGAAAGATTACCTCATTGTGGCCATTTGTGCCATCCTTTGCATCATTAATCAGCACACTCTGATCTCGGTATATTCGGTATTTTCACCATGTCTGTGAGCGCAACTGCCTCCACAAATAACTCCAAACAACATGATCGGCTGCGGAAAAGATTACAGGACGAGCTTACAAATCATAAGTCTGCATTGGAAAAGGCAGATTACGATTGGTTTTTGCGGGGCTCCAGCTTTGCCAGTCCAATTAGTAATGTTCTAACACCAATCAAGTCGCCTTCTTTGGCATCTTCGAACACTTCCAAAGCTCCCCCTTCTGTGTCAACAACCTCAACAAATCTCTACAATAACGGAGAGTCGCTTGTGCCTTTACAGCGTGCAAATACTCTTGAAGGGACCGTTTCCAAGTCGAAAACGGACGATATAGAAAGCCATTGCCTCACTAGAAGTTCGACTAATTTATCCACATCAAGCACGGAGGGCCGCAGAGCAAGTACAGGCAATCTTCAATTTGAACCAAAAAAGAGGGGGTTATTTAAAAGGCTTTTTGGTAAGAAAGACGATTTGGAAAGACCACGTTCGAGAAGTTCCTCGGTGAGTTCTTCAGCTCCAACCACGTCTTCCAAAATTGCTTTCAGTTCTCCTCCCCCATCTTCTTCGTTGCCATCTTCTTCGTTGCCGTCTTCAATCAATCCGGAAGTTGGAGTTGAGAATAAAAGCAAAGCAATTGAAGGCTTTATTTCTCCCAAGGAGATAGAAATGGATTCTCCTTTTGATAGAAAAGCAGATTCCACTATTGCAGACAAATGCAAGGATGTCGATCCAAAGTTATATGAATATCTAAAAGATATTGAGGAGTACAAACTGGCACAACCAGAACAGGAGCTCAAGGCTCCTGGCTATTCAATATTTGCTCCTTCTACAGAGTCTTCTATCAAGTATAATCCGAACGAGATTCCTCCTCACCCAGATACTCCGAAACTACCTTCTGCCTTTGCACACGATGCTAAATATAACAGACCTGTTGAGTTGGAGATCCTCGAGAAACAGAAGAAAGAGAAAGAAGCTTCCAGCATGTTTGGCTCGTTTCTTCGCAGAACCAAGACAAACCAAGATGGAGGTATTTTGAACAGAGTGGCATCAAATGATACTTCAACTGCTGATGAGCTTTCGATTTTGTCAGCAAGCACGAGAAGTTATGCTACTCCGCCTCCTAAAGTGGTTAAAAGCCCACCAATCAAAGTACTTAAGGAATTAAAGCCTATGAAGAAAGTGGCCTTTGCTACAACCACGTTTGTCAATGATCCTCCCCAACAGATTCCATCAAGAAATCCGAGACAAGGTAACGTCGAAATTAAAGCAGATGGATCTTTGGTCATCCACAAGGTTGATCCCGAAGATAAAGCAGCTGCAATTTCCGGTTTGGTTGTTGGAGGTTCTGGTCATTTGAAACTACTCAACCACGACTCGCCAGTGGAGGGAGCAGCCAGTCCTGCAATGAGTCGGACTCCTTCAGCCTCATCCATGGATTTGACAATTAAACAGGAAGATAAAGTCAATGCTGCTCAAAAAGCATTGAATCCTAATAGCGATGAAATCCCACAAACACAAAAGGATGCTATCAAGATAGATACCCCAATGGTGAAACGTAAGAAGTTGATGGAGAAACCAGTTGTTACTTTGAAGTTGGATGAACTGTATACAAGATGTTGCCATCTTCGTGAGATTCTACCTATTCCAGCAACTTTGAAGCAGATTCCAAAAGGGTCAACTGAACCCTTGTCTATGTTACAGCTAAAGAATCCTCGCCCTTCGTATATTGAGGTTCTTGCGTTTTCCGACTTCATCAGAATCGCTCCTATTAACTGCATTTCTCTAGATGGTGTGTCTCTTACGGTCGATATGCTCCGGATCATTTTGAGCTCCCTCTTGTACAAGCGATACCTGGAAAAGCTATCGTTGAGAAATACACCAATCGATGCAGACGGGTGGAAATTGTTGTGTTGGTTCCTTTCTATGAATAAAGCGTTGAAGAGAATTGATTTGACACAATGTTCATCTTTAATTCTCAACACACAGAAAATGAAAAGGACAAGTACAACTGCTGATAAGCAAGGTAGAATGCAATGTAATGCCAACGATAGATCAGACATGGATTGGTCTTTGATGACTGCTACTTTAATTGTGAGAGGAGGTATCAACGAAATCATTCTTAGTGGTTGTAAGATTAACGATTTGGTGGTTTTTAAGAACTTTTTGAACTTGGGATTGAGCAAAACCATGAAAATTGGTCTTGCTTACAACGAGTTAACTTACAAACAATGTGAAGTTATTGCCAACTGGATGGCGCAAAACAGTGATTGTGTGGGAATAGATTTGGGTTATAATGATATGTCCACCAACTTGAGACCTTTCATCGAATACTCGAAAAAAGTGGATTTCGAAAACAAACTATCATTGGCTTCTTTGAATAGTTGCAATATTACCAATTGTGAGGAAACTATACAACTTTTCGATGCTCTTTCAAAATATCCTCGTTTGAAATACCTGGATGTTTCCAACAACAAAAGATTGTTCCCTGGCTTCATGGGCAAATTTGTTACCTATCTTCCCTTATTCCGGCATCTTAACCGTTTGAATCTGGACAACAATGATCTTTCACCAAGCTCTATTATTCAGTTGAGCGAGACCTTGCCTTTTGTCAAAAATCTGAATCATTTGTCTATCAAGGGCAATCCTTTAAATGAGACCTGCTGTGTTTCTTTGTGTCATTCTTTGAAATGGTCAAAATCTATATTTAATTTGGACTTTGATCAAGACCAAGTTCCACAGAAATTCCAGGAAAGAATTGGTCTTTTGACTATGAGAAATATGGAGAGAGCTCTATATGGCAGTTCGTTGTCTTTGAACGATCTTTTAGGCTCTGAATCCAAGCTATCAGATAAGTCTTTCACCGAAATGATGATAGAGTTGTTGCATCACCCAAAAGTTCTTGATAAGGCTCAAACTGACGAGATCTTGGAACATGCTAGAAATTTCCGGAAGGAACTCCATCACTCCATTGCTGAGTTGATGGACTTGCAAACCCGAAACAAATTGAGTTTCGAAGGGAAAGAAGCGCTGATCAGATTGATGACTGTTGATGCCTCGGTGGTGAAATGCTTACAACTGATCAATGCTGACGCTGCCGATGATTATGCATCACTTAGCTTAGAAAAATTCCACAAATACCTTATTGAGGGAAAGGAAGAAGAGAAGGGATCGAGTCTTTCATTGCCATCTTCTTCTCCAAAAGAGGATGAAGCTGTCGAGTTGAAGGCTGACGCGGTGTCTATGAAATCTTCAAACTCAACAAAGATGATGGAAGAAGAAGCAAACACATTCAAAGTGTCTAACACTATCAAAAAACAACAAATGGATGAGGACGATTTGGAATCAAAGGATTGCAAGTTGAAAGAATGGTTCATGAAGAAGAAAATTCCATATTTGGACAAGGATACTATCAGGTCGACCTTACTTAATTCCAGAGATGCAACTGATATCATTAATGCTCTAAGTGGACTACGTGAAAAGGGTATATCACTTTCAGACTTGTACAGTAAAGTGAGCACTCAACAGGACCCCACAGAAAACAATACATTCATCAACACTAGAAAAAACACCGAGGTGGTTTCTTCAGAAGATCAAGCAGATGACGTTTCAATTGACAGCGGCGACGAAGCTGAACTTGATGGCGAGGTAGAGGATGCTGATCAATCGATTCTGGAGGCATACGACTCGGTTCTTGCTGAGCTTTCCAAGCTCAGCACTAGAACTCCTGTATAGACAATAAATGCTTATTGCTGTATTACGTAAGCTTTTTGAAGGGTGTATTTTTTTGAAGTGGCCTTTTTCTTGCTGGAAAGAGACAAAAAAAAGGAGGGATTTAGTGCGAAGAAACAACACAAATCAGTAAAAGTCAACTGAATTGAGAAAGTTTTATTGTTTATAAGGATGTTACAACTACAATCAGAAAACCTGCTTTTGCAGGAGGCCATGAGCAATGCTTTTTCTGTCGAATATCAGCCTATTTTTCTTGATAGAATCATCACGGATTTCGACTTCACCACCTACCATGTTTCGACTCCGGAGTCTAAAACCAAGATTATGGTTTCAATCAACATCAAGTGTTGGAAAGATCTTTTGAATTATGGAGTGAGCGAATTGTTAGTTGAAAAATACTCGAAATATCCTTTTATTGAGATAGTTGCGCAGCCAGAAGCTGGTTATGATTTCAGTTTATATATCGACTTGGAACAGGTTGTTTTCAGCAGTGATGAGGAGAAGGATGATCTGGTGTTAGAATTGAGTCTTTTGAAAAGGAATTGTTTTGCTGCGCCATTTTTGCAGGCCTTTGACAGATACGAGGTGTTATCCAAAGAACAACCGGTGGATCCGAATAACTTATATGGGGAAGACTCGGTCAACAATTCGAACGAACAGGTGTTGACTCTTCACTATAGAGACTTGGAATCCATCTATATCAAACCGTCCAACGATCGAGTGACGGTGATTTTCTCCACCATATTCAAAGACGAAACCGATAAAGTGTTTTCAAAGGTTTTCTTACAGGAATTCAGCGATGCCAGAAAGAGATCGATTCAAAAAGCCCCACAGGTGATCAATTCTCACCAGGAGATTCCTCTGGAAATACAACATCTGGAACGGGACAATAGAGACAACAAAACATACATCACATTTGTTTTGTTTCCAAGACATCTCAGCACCGAAGAGGTCAGATGGAATTCCATCACACACATCGAGTTATTCAGATCCTATTTCCATTATCATATCAAAATTGTCAAATGTTATCTACATCAGAGAATGAGATTCAGAGTCAACAGTTTTACCAAGATTCTCAACAGAGCCAGAAGAGATGTTGATGAGGAGGAGATGAGAAACGAAAGAAAGACTGCAAGTGGTAGAAGATTTGAAATGAGGGCTTGATTTTCTCCTCTATATGCTGTATAGGTTTACAACAGTGTTTCTAAGTAGTCTTGACTGGTTTGTGTATCTGGTCGTGTACCGGCCCAAATATAGTGTGCCGTCGTCGAACAAAAATTTTATGGTGACAAGATAATAAACCAGTCGGAATTGTAAGGGTATATATAAAGTTTAGTTTGAATTGGTACTTTACTGTTGGAAAATTCACTTTTTAGTGTGTATTAATTGACAGGAAGAACTGGATTTTGGCTTTAAACTGCTTTCCAAATGTCCTTTTTTGGTTTCGACTCGACTGGTCCGCCCTCAAAAAGAGGCGGAAAACAAGGCCAGGATTTGGAAACCTATGATTTTGAAGAAACTTATGAAGGTCTAGGAGAAGGCGACGAAGATGCTTTCAATGATGAGACTTTTGGGGGCTCTGCAGGCGAAATTGGCAAGGATTTCGATTTTTCTGGTGGACTAAACAAACCAGCAAAACAAGCAACTGGTAGGCAACAAACTGTCAACCCTGGTATCAGTTATGCCAAAGCTGCACAAATCGAACAAGTTATGCAGCCAATGGCTTCATTATGGACTGATGATAAAAGCAATGCTTCAAATGCTGCTCCAATTGCTGAAGAACAGCCAGAAAGAAGAATCTTATCATTGGAAGAAATAGAAGCAAAACTTAGACAGTCCCAGCCTCCTCAAATGCCTACTATGCAGCCATACATGTTTCCTCCTCAATTCCAACAAATGCTTCATGCTTCTGTGGCTTCCGGCCAATTTCCTAACATGGCCGCAGCTGCACAAGTCTTGGGTCAAGGTTACATTCCTCCTCCATTCCAACCAGGAATGATGGCTCCTCCTTTCATGCAATTTCCCCCACAAATGCAGCAACAACATCAACAATTCCAACAGCAGCCTCAGCAACTTCACCAACCTCAACAGCCTCAGCAATCCCAGCAACCTCAACAGCCACTGCCAGAGCAGCCTGCAACGGCTTCACCAGCTGCTCCGGCAGCTGCTCCAGCTGTTGTTCCGGCCCCTGTTCAAGAGCCTCAAACTTCACAAGAAACTGTGGAGCCTGAACAACAACGTGCTCCACGTCAACCAAGAAACGTTCCTGATATGAACAATTTCCCAGTGCTAGGTTCTGAACAACAACCATCGACCAAGGCAGCGTCACAACAATCAGGCAATGAACCTATTCCAAGAAGTGGAATGCGTCATCAACAAAATAACAATCAGAGACCTCAAAACAGATCCTACAATATGCAGCAAAGAATGTACCAACAGCAACAATATTTGGAAAATTTGTCTCCTGAGGAAAGAGACAAGGCTTTAAGAAGACAAGCCAAAGTTTCAAGAATCATCAGATGCTCTGGATTTATGACTCCAAGAGATAAGGATTTTGTTACCAGATTCCAACTTTCTCAAATCGTCACTGATGATCCTTACAACGAAGACTTCTATTGCCAGGTTTACAAGGTGCTAAATTCTTCTGTGAGCCAAAACGACATGAGTTCCATTGCTCAGAAGTATTTGGATCAATCTGGTCACAGACTTGGAGGAAGAGAAAAGAGAGCCGATATTGCTTTGCAAAGAATGCAACAACAAGTTTCTAAGGCCGTCACAGTGGCCAAGGAAAGAGGGGAGCGGACTGGAGTTTTAAGTAAAGAGGGTGCGTTGGGTAAAGTTTCTTTTGGTACAGGAAAGCAACCAAGAAAACAAATTGTTATTGGTAGCTCAAAGGAGGAACAAGCAGATGAGGTTGATGTGCCAAAGGAGAATGTTTACTCTAAATCGTCTAGGGCATTCCAACTTTCAATTATTGAAAACATTTACTCGCAGATTTTGAAGTTGGAGTCTTTGGAAAGAGAGCATCATGAGTTCAGTTCGACAGAGCTTTGGAAGGCTTTGCATATGAACGATAAGATTGAAAGTGCTGATACTTTGATCAATCCTTTTGTTTCAATTCTCTCTTTTGACAAAGCAATGAAAGTGTTCAACAGACTATTCCATTTCTTAAGACCTGAGCAACAATTTGAGCTGATTGAGGTTGTTTTCAGCAACCTACAAAACATTGACGTGGTGTTGAAAGGTTCTTACAAAAACTACACTCAGGACAAATTCGAGATTCCAGCAGCTGTGAATAAAAAGATTGAATTATTCCAACTTACAGTGATGAAGACTCTTGTTCTATACTTGAGTGAATCAAATTTCCAGCATGTTTTGAAGTTCCTTCAACTTGTTATTGAAAACAATAATGTATTGTTTTTGTCCACCACAAAAACTGGTTTGTCATTGATTACTATATTGGTGTCTAGATTAGAACTCATCAAACAAGAGTTTGCCAGCAGCCTAAGTGCCCAAGATCTTTCGCAATGGCAATCGATTTACGATAAGCTATTCCAAGCATTGGAAGGAAGGTTGACGACGATCTTCCCACCATTTCTGTCAAATGATGACGATAAGAAGGTGCGCAACACGCAATCGAGTTCAGACGACTCGTACATTTGGCAATTTTTGGCATCACTATCTTTGGCGGGTCTTTTGAGTCACCAAAGAATCATTGTGGACGAAATCAGAAATGAGATCTTTGGCACGATGGGTCTTGCAAAAACGTTGAAGGAATCTGGTGATTTACAAGGAGCCGAGAAATTCTTGGCCAATCTCAATTTATTCCTAAATGTAATGGGATTAAATGCCTCCGAGAATGATATTGCCGAACTTTGAAAGGGGTGGAGAGTATGTACTATTATTTACAATCATATAGATATTATCTGCACCACTCAGGCGAGGCGGACCGTAGCCGGTAAAAAGAACTGCGTGTCCGACATGTAGCCCGTATGACGTACGCGTGTACGATGCTTCCATCACACTACCTCCGCCGTACCTGCAGGTTTCACACAAGGCGTGTGCATGGAATTACTTTACAAAGTTGAAGGCTTAAGCTTAGGAACTGGCATAAGCTTGAATAAGCTAATATATTTGATTGGCGATGGTGGCCTCAAATTATTTTTGCGTTGCTGGGTGAACTACCTCTTAAAAAAAAAGGAACAATAGTTTGTGGAACGCCTATGCGCGCGTTTTCACCTATTTTTATTTGTCGTGCATCATCACGTAAGATATAGTTTTCGATACAGGTTGATTTATAAAACGGTGTTGTGTACCACTGTCGGGAAAAAAGCTATTCCATGATGGCCTTAGTCAAAAGTATTGGATTGTATTGGATCCAAGGACCCAAAGCAAACAGTTTCAATTTTGTGCTTAATTATTGGTAACTCTTGATGAGTTCCGACTCGGATCCTTCCAAAATGGAGGGATTGCAATCTTTGTTGTAAGTAGATCGGATAGGTCCGTCGGACCAGTGGATAGTACCGGTGATGTTCACTAACAAATCAAGTTGCTACGGACCTTTGATGTCGCCGCGAATGCTATTCGAAGTGCTCGACTTGACCCCAGAGAGTCCAAATATCCGTCTCTATCAGGCCCGATTGAAAGGATATAGAGGGGTTGGAGTGAAAAATACAAACTACTCGGCAGTGATTCCCCATTCCACCCATTCTGTAGAGGGAGTATTGGTTGAAGGACTCACTGAACAAGAAATGCGTCACATGGACTACTATGAAGGATATGAATTTGTAAAGCGCAATGTCCAAGTGGAGGTGACTGCCGAGATGAGGATGAAAAAAAATCTCGAACTCACTACCGAAAAAGCTGAGATGGGCATAAAGGAGGCCTTGTGCTACATCTGGAGCGATTCTTACGACCGTTTGAGTATCGAGGAATCGTCCTCTCTAATGCTGGATGGGCATGCTAGTGAGTCTCAGCCATAACAATCACGGCACCAATAATCTATAAAAATGGCAGGTACCATCAATTTCTATGGCTCCCCCGTTTTCAATAATCAGACCCACTGATCGATGCGTTTGTAAATTTTGATGCATTCTATCATACTTCTCAATTGGGAAATTGCCAAATAAAAAATTAAAAAAGTAGCAGGGTACAGCCGCACCCCTGATAAAACCAGCCATTTTATTTTCCGTATATAGTTGAATTAACGGTTTCAGCAATAAGTTCGATCTGAGAATCAGTTGTACAGCCAACAAGAAATGATGCCTACCCATTCAGCAAAATCGTCCAAGAGCAGCATCTATTCGGACAAAATTGAGGCCATTAGATCATCCTCGCCTTCATTGAATAAGATGGTTCTTTCCAATTTGATGGTGACCAATCCTGAACAACCAGATAAAGATGGAGAAGAATACTCTCGATCCAGAGGATCAACCACACCTTCACCTCCAAGAGACTCCCAAGATTATTCCAGAGTGATCAAGAACTCATCATCTGAAGATTCCACTAAAACAGGAAACTATAGTCCTCCAATGCTCCGGCATTCCAACTCTGGGGATCTTTGGTTCCGTAGAACCTCACAAATGTCTGCCAATATTCCTGGAAATCGGTCCTCAATGCTCTCAGAATATTCCGGTGTGGTTCAGAACGTCGATATCGATACTGTCAGATACGTTGTTGATAAGGAAGGCCCAGATGACGCAAGTGTTCCTTCGGAGCGTATCTCTGAGGTGAGAAAAGTTAAAAGTCCCAACAGAATCCAACATTCTGCCGGTTCAAAAGATCTAACAGACTTTTTAAGAGACACCTCGCCAGTTTTGGAAGAAAGTGATAAAGAGTCGCTCAGAGTTCCTCTTATTCTGCCTTCCACCACTCCTCTATCTCCTTCACCTGATAAGCAGTCATATATTGATCGGTTAGCAAGGGTTCCAGACAAAGAGCAATTCACAGAACTGAATCTCACGATTCCTGCCAGATCTCCAAAAAGACCAAACTCTGCTATGCTTTCACTAGACAATGTCAACTCGGCACCTAACCACTATCGAAGCTTCTCTGCTCCAAAACAATTAAGTGACCTACGTACTTCGATTGCAGCAGCTTCAGATTCATCAAAAGAGGGTAGACTCAGTGGAAAGTTTGATGATATAATGAGAGAGTTTGAGGATCTCAAATCGGAAATTGCGGCAGAAGTGGAACGTGAAGAAGCTCAATTGCCTCCACCAACAGAACTGGGAACCTCAAAAGCATATGATTTACTACCTCCAGTGAGGATGAAGGACACAGAATCCTACAGGTTCAACTCTGAATCATCTTCTACTCGAAACTCTCCAATCTCGCACGAACATACAATGTCTATTGCCACAAGTACTCGCACTGGAGCAGAGTCCTTCCATACTGCCCGATCATATGAAGAAGATGATGAAGAAGAAAACCAACTCAGAGGAAGCGTGGGAATTACTAGAATTGGAACAGGTTCGACATTATCTGAAGATTCGATTTTTGATCTAAATAAAAAGGCAGATAAGCAACAACAACATAGTATACATGAGGACGATTTTGAAGATGTGGAAGAAGACCTCGAGCCATTGCCAGTGCATCCAAAGGCAGGCAAGAAGCGCAATGCTAGAAAATCTAAATCGAAAATCAAACCTTTTTCTTACGACACTTTGGCCCGTTTGTTGAACGCAACAGATGGAATAGTGATTGGTCAAGAATTTGCCAGTTTGGACATTCCATCAGAAGAGAAATTCTTGATTGAGCAGATTGTGGACTCAATAAGTCGTTTGACAGCCAACATGATGCTGAATCCTAATCGATACAAACAAGGGTGTGACAGATTGGAAAGAGTTCTAAGCGCATTGGAAGGTTTTGACTGATCTTTCTACCTTCTCATAGGTCCTCTAATAGGAGCCGGGGGCTTTACATGGTTGGGATCGAACATAGGAGCATGTTTGAGGATTTCTGGCACCGAGAAAAACCGGATTTGCGAGCCTCTAATAAACACTTGTGGCTGAAATTGTGTAGATCCATTTGTATTTGTCATAGTGACATCTTTTAATTGAACGTTCATGCTATCTTCCGACTCAACAAGCTTTCCTTTGTATGCCACTCCAGAGGTCAACTCCAGGCTTATTATATGGCCCTATAATTGTTAGTAGATGTTCCACTCAATATCCTTATCAAAATTAAACTTACTTGTGCTTCGTTAAGAAGCTTCACTGGTATGCTGACTCCCATGTTATTGATGATTCCACAACAAACTGGTACGATGTATTTACCAAGTTTTTTTTTCAATCTTTTGTAGAGAATTAAAAAATATATATATACTGCAGGTTACGTGCCCTGTTTATTAGATCATTTGACAGAGGGAAAACAAAAAGACTTATAGATTGAAGCTTCAACAAGGAAGAACAAGTATGGAAACACCCTTTGGCGAACTTTGGGTGCCATGTTTTCGTTCGAAGAAGTACAGTTACAATTTCAAATCCAATCGCAAATAGCAAAGCTTTTGGTAAAGGGAAATATTCTTTATCTTGTTCTTATCAATGGATTGGTGTATCGAATATATCTAGATAATCCAGAAAAAGTGGATCGAATTCAAATAGATTCAAATAATGTGACAGTTACAAATGCATACTTGGATCCATTGGGATACCATTTGATAGTTCAGACCAACAAGAGCGAGTATTTCTATCTCAATAGTCAAACGACCCAGTTCCGACCATTGACTAAATTGAAAGGAATGGCCATCTCGTCCATTCTGTATTTTGATAGACTGGTGTCCAAGAAGTCCACAGGTCCCTTTTTAGTTGCCACTATTACCGGACTGGTGTATGAAGTCCAAATAGAATCGGGTAAGGAAAAATTTACAAAACAGATATGGAAATCACAGGAGAGTATTCTTGATTTATATGGGTACCAGGCAAAGCAAGAAAAAGAGACTTCGGTGACCAAAATCATGGTGCGACTAAGAAATTCTAAATTGGTTCAATTCAAATGTACATTGACTGAGCTATCATCCACTTCGTCATATTTTAGTTCAAGTTTCAAGAAAGAACCGTTAAGTTTTAGTTTCAATTCTATTACAGCAATGGCTGCTAACTCCTCCAATTTTGCATTTTTGGACCTGAATGAAGCTGATAATTCTACACAGTTGGTTATTGCTGATTTGGGCTTGAGTACGAGGAACGATTTCAGTTATTTCGACATCAGCAGTGCTATTGCCTCAAAAACTGTTTCGATGCTTTTAACGAAATATCATGCATTATTGTTACTCAACACCAACGAATTGGTGGTTTTCAATCAATTGAATGGAAAGGAGGTTTCAAGAGAAAAGATTCTTCTTGATTCCACTAGTTTAGGCGTCACCGGAGACTATAAAATGGAAACATATTGGCTCAGTTCTCCATCTTCCATATACGAAATTGTGGTGGAGGATGAGCATGCAGATATATGGAAAATTCTGATGGACAAAAAGCTGTTTGATGAGGCAATATCAATATTGAGTAATCCAATTGGAGCAGATGCTTCTAAACGCGATCTGATCCTCATAAATAAGGGACATGAACTAATCAAACAGGGCAGTTATGACGAAGCTGCTAAAACATTTGCAGAGACTTCTGAATCATTTGAAAAAATTGCTCTGCTCTTTATGGAGCAAAACAAAAAGTCGAGTTTGAAAACATATCTTTTAGCTAAACTACAGAAGCTTCCAAAAAACCTATATATGCAACGGGTCATGATCAGCAGTTGGATCGTGGAAATTTACATGCGAAACTTGAATGATGTGGACAATAGATTACATGCTTTGACTGCTGCCGATAAGGATGAACAAAAATCTCAAACGGAATCACTGAACAAGTCTAGAGAGACTATTGTGAAACAATTTCATCAATTTTTGGAAAACTATAAAGATTCTTTCGACAAAGAGACGGTGTATCAAATAATAGTTTCTCATAATAGGACTGACGAGCTATTCCATTACTCGTCGCTGGTTAATGACTCTCAATTTGTGCTCGAATATTACTTGAACCTTAAGCAATGGGATAAAGCTTTGGAAGTTTTAACAAAAGAAAAACAACCAAGCTTGATTTACAAATGCTCTACTGCATTGTTAATACATCATCCAGTGAAGACTGTTGATACATGGATTAGACTGGCAGATGACTTGGACTATAAAAAACTGCTTCCTTCTATTTTGACCTATAACAAGTCCGTGGGGATTGCCCGAGGAGTGCTCCCTGAGTACAATCAAGCATTACGGTTTCTTAATTTTTTGATCAAAGAAAAACAGTGCAAGGACACAATAATACACAACACGCTACTATCCATTTTGGTGACATATCCTGGGTCTGAAAATGAAAATCTAATTTTGAAATACCTCGAGAGTTTCCAAAAATCAAGAACATCGATTGCAAGCAGAGACAAATCCTACGAAATTTTGTTTGATACTGATTTTATTCTTCGACTCTGCTTCGAGTATCATAAAATTCAAAGTGCTATTTACATTTATTCAATGTTAGAAGACTATGAAAATGCTATCAATTTGGCACTGGATCATGATCTGATGGAAGTTGCAGTGTTAGTTGCAGATAAACCTTCTGATCCATCTTCTTGGCAAAGAAAGAGTTTATGGCTGAAAATATCAGAGAAGCTCATAAAAAAGGTGGTTATGAACGAGAAATTTATGGAGCAGCATCAAAAGGTATTAGAGGTGAACTGGATGAACGGGGTCGCTGATGGAGAGTCTGGGCCAACTCGCGATGATAGGATAAGAAGCTTATTGAAGTTTCTGATGGGAAAGTGTGAATCGTTGTCCATTAAAGATTTGCTCCCATTATTTCCAGATTTTATTGTGATCGATAACTTTAAGGAAGAAATCGTCAAGGCGCTGGAAGGGTTATCGGTTGAAATGGATAAGCTTTCAAATGAGATGAGCTCTTCATTAAGACAATCGGAGAAAATTGGCACTCAGATCAAAGAGTTCAAAGCAGAGCAGTTCCAAATAATAGAACCAAAGGAATCATGTTCGTTGTGTGGCAAGATATTGGTGATACGCAAGTTTATTGTATTTCCTTGTCTTCATTCTTTCCACCAAGATTGTTTGGTTAGAGAGATTCTCGATTCCAATGACTATAAATTCAAAAACTCGATTTACCGGTTACAGAAAAAGATCCTTTTGAATAAGGGAAACAAGGAACTTTTGGATGAACTGAAGCTGGAAATTGATCAAATTTTGTCCACCAAGTGCTGTTTGTGCTCTGACATCAAAATCAATAGCATTGAAGAGCCCTTGATCAAGAGCGATGATAAAGAACAGAATGATTGGGCTATATGACATCTGCGTGATATTCATCATTATTCAGCCGAGTGTAAAGTATGTACAAGTAAGAAAGAAGACTATTTGTTTCATAATTCCTGGTTTCTGTATCTTCCTCCATATGATGCGGTTCTCCTTAAGTTTGCCAACATTTGACTGATTCTAAACTCTACAAGCTCTTTAAGCTTGATGGCCAACTCTAAATGGACAAAATTCTGCGGAAACCTGTAAGAAAGCCAAAGATACGTTCCTATAAGCTTGTGGAGTATTTCTAGCTTCATCAATCTATCTTCAACGGGACTAAATCTGTCAACATGCACTTTACGGTTTCTGAACGGATCATTGTTGGTTTTTTTGATGTTTTCGATAAATTCATGTCTCATGCTTTCTGGAACAGCTTCAGTCCCCAGCTTTGGACTGAATTTATTGATCTCTTCATTTTTGATTGGTTTCAAATCTAGACCAGCCAATCCTGTCAGATGGAAAGGCATCGAATCAATGTTGAAGATGGATTTTTTCTCTCTGTTGATAACAGTGGTGATGAGCTTTTTGAAAACGTCATCTATCAGTGGTTTTAATGGACTGTTCAAGCGGAGAGGGGTAGGGCAACAGACAAACGTCAATTGGTCTGCTATCGTGAAGTTTCTGAAATGCTTGCGCTGGAAAAACTGGACAATGTCTTTCTTGTCGTGCAACATTTGGATCTGGAAATCTTTATTTTCAACCTGAGATGCTCTATTCAGTTTTTCCAAATCAGCTTCAAATTTCCTGAACATTGTAATCAACTGCGTGTCTTTAGGAAACATGGAATAGTATTTGACCCAAAGTGAGTCTGGAGGCCAAAGAACTGCTTTCTCAAGATACTTGACGGGAGCATGGATTGCTTCTTTCACAAAATCAAGATCCTCACCTCTGGTGGCAGTTATATGACCCACCGATTCTCCAACACCAAATCTGCCTGCTCGTCCTCCAATTTGCTTGATATTAGAAGAGCTCAACATGATTTCTTCTCTTCCATTGAATTTCTTGACTTGGGTGAAAACAACTCTATTGATCTTCAGATTAAGTCCCATTCCAATGGCATCTGAAGCCACAACCACATCATAATATCCTTCATTGAAACGACGCGCCTCTTGAGATCTTGTCTCTGGTGGAAGTGCACCATAAATAACTGCACATCTCAAATTTGTCTCTTTCTCAATCCGCGCTTTCAAGTCCAAGATCTTGTTCTTGCTAAATTTAACGAGACAATCACCTGGAGCAAGATCCTCCATGGAAATTGGATTGGAATCCACAACCAACTTCCCCAATCTTTGATATTCATTGATCTCGATATCATCGCCAGTCATGGCAACTAGTCGTTTGATCAAGGGAACAGCAGCCAGCTCTCCACACAAATGTATTTCTTTGGCACGAGCGCCCAGAACAGCATTAGTCCATGCTCCTCCACGCTCTGGATCCCCAATCATTTGTATCTCGTCTACAACCACCACATCAAAGTTTTCAGTCATTGGAAGCATCTCAACTGTGCCGGAAGTTAGACCAGCCTTGTTGCCGTACTCATCCACATCCACTATAACTTCCTCTCCGGTGACAAGATTACATCTAATGTTTTTGGCTTGAAACTTATCGTAGACCTCTCTTGCTAAAAGTCGAAGAGGTCCGGCAAAAAAGCCTTTAGAGCAGTTTTCCAGTTGTCTCAATGCAGTATAAGTCTTTCCACTGTTGGTAGGTCCAACATGCATGATGAATTTTCTTTTGAGTTTCCGAGCTTCTGGAAACCACTCATATGGATTATTGATATCTATGATGTTGAATGTAAGATTTTTGTTATAATTCTGGTTATTGGAAACGTCGTTGTAGACATGTTGCAAGTTATATGGTTTCATTTTGGCATATACCACTTTTTCCACAAGATGATCAACTGTCCTTTGTATAGCCGATCTTGTTTCTGTCTGTTGAGATATCTTCATTGGTATTTTGGCGAGTTCGTTTTTATTTTGGATCAAATATGTCACCAGATTCATGGCGTTTTCTGGTTTAGGCATCGAGCTTAAAATCACAGACTCGGGGATCGAACCATCGAGCTGATGAATGTCGAGTTTCTTTTCAAAAAAATCTAAACATTTCTCAAAGTTCTTTTGATGTTTTGAGATAAAGTCACTATTGAAATTCTTGTATAAATCATATTGGAAGTCATGGTAATTATTGCTTTGCAACTTATTTCTGAACTCTTTAATAGAATCTTTTAACAAGGAGGATGCCTCTTGTGCCACAGGTGTTGCATAAGTCCTTGTGATTTGAGCATATTTCCAAAACAGCCCTGTCGAGTGTCTTGCAAACATTGCAAGAAGGGTCCCAGAGAGTGAAGAATCAAACAGTGTTCTTGGACACTCAATGGAGAGCCCAAAGGCCGTTTGAAAAATTTATTTGCACCAAATAAAAAATTTGTCGTGGTCCGCACCGCCTGAAAATTCACCAAAGTCAAATCTGGTCAGGCTTATCTTCATCATAGACTCTTTATCATTGAATTCAATACAAGATGGAGCGTGTTTTGTATGTTGTTGGAGGTCCGTCTGGAACCGGGAAGTCGACTATTGGAGAGGATCTCAGCAAGAATCTCGGGTGTCCGTTTGTCGAAGGGGACTCTTACCATCCGGCAGAGAATATAGCCAAAATGTCACAAGGAATAGCATTGACCGACGAAGACAGATGGGGGTGGCTTGAAACATTGACAAAATCAGCAGTCAGCATTTTGGGACAATCTGAGACCGGAAAAGTGGTGATGAGTTGCTCAATGTTGAAGAAAATCTATAGAGATTATATCAAGAATGTGGCTGCGCAAATGGACACGAGGGTAAAAGTGGTGATGATCTTTCTATACAACAACTTTGAGACCATTTACAATCGGATGAGTCAGCGGGCTAACCATTTTATGAAAAAAGATATGCTACAAAGTCAATTCAGTGCGATGGAATTACCTGTTGATGAGGCCAACGTATATAAGATCTTCTGCGGAGAAAAAGATCAAAACGCCATTAGCCAGCAGGTGATAGACATTGTCCAATAAAAAAGAAATCAGGTCACTATCGAGCCCGTTTTCTGGTTTCGTCGTAGTTGTTCACCATTCCAAAAGGTCTTTTGGCCCCGTTGGAATTGTAGTTGACGTTGTTAACATACATCTGGTTGTTTGCGCCGCCCAGAATGTCGTTGTCGTCTTTCTGGATTTTTCTTTGTGGATATTTGAAGCTGGAATTGCCAAAAATGTTGTCGATTGTTTTTGGACTTTCCTGGAACCATTTATGGTCTAAGGAATTCAACGCGTTGATTCTTTTTGAAGGATCATATTCTAACAAATCAGACAACAGCTTCAGACAATTTTTATTGGTTCCTCCGTTAGATTGATACCAGGCTTTCAAGTTGGGTGGAAACATGGTGATTTTGGAAAGTTGCGAGTATTCTGGATAATTGTTCAGGCTTGGCCATTTCTCTAATGTAGGAGTCCCAAGAATCTCCAGGATCTTGAGTAGTTGGTTTTCCTGAAATGGAACCTGTTTTTTGTTGTCCATCTTGGTCTCTTCTCCTTTGAATAAAGGTCTAAGCGACAAAAGTTCGGCCAGAATGCATCCCACTGCCCATAGATCTATGGCTGGAGTGTAATGACGGGCTCCAAGAAGTAATTCGGGAGCCCTATACCAGATAGTGACAACCACCTTATCTCCCGAATAGAGACTCTGAAGTGGATTATTGAACTTCCTTGCCAGTCCCAAATCTCCAATTTTCACCACTCCATCGCTAGTCACCATGATATTGGCTGGCTTCAAATCTCTATGTAGAATCCAGTTCTGGTGGAGAAAAGAAAGGCCCTGCATGATTTGGTAGATTGCAGACTTCAAGGTCAGTTCTGGAATAGGTCTTGGCTCTGGCTGTGAATGATAATGAATGATTTGAAGTAGATCATGGTCCGCAAATTCAAACACCATATATATACATTTTCTCTCCAAGATGATCTCTATAAGTTTGGAAAGATTTTTGTGGATCAATTCTTTACACAATGACATTTCTCGCATGGCACTTTGAGATATTCCTGTGTAATGAATCACCTCGTTGTCTTTCGAGTCGGTCTTGAACTTCTTGATGGCGTATAAATGGCTACCCAACTCTGCCGTCTTTCCCCTGGCCTTATACACTTTTCCGTAAGTTCCTGCAGCAATATATCCAAGAATCTCATATTTTTGAATCACTGACATTCGAGCCTGATCTTTTCGTTTTCTATAAGGACCCATTGTGAAGAAATCATTCGAAGCCACTCGAATTGGTTGGCCTCCTCCAGTATTATTCACGCCGTACGGCTGTTGTAATCGCTGTCCCATTCCTTGTTGAACAGGATACTGTCGCGACGAATTCATCGAATACACGTTATCCATCTGGTTGAACCTGTTATAGTTTGACATTGCCAACTGAGGTGTCTTGGTCTTGCTAACAATTGATATAGTGTCTGCCTTTTCAAGGTCTCATTTTTCGCCGCGAAACTGCATGTTCCCAAAGACTGCACAGCCCGGAACAGATTCAGAAACGGAGCATGACCATTTAATAAATATACAGTAAATGCTACTCATCTACTTAGGAGGCGAGTCAGAAAGCGTGGAGGTGGTCGCTGAAGTAGGGTTGACCTTCCTGGCTTTGTTTCTACGGAAAACGAGCGAAAACAGTCTTCCGATCGGACGAACGCACCATTTATCAAACCATGGAGCAAGAAGAAAACTCAGAGGAAGTCTCACCGGTAAAAGTAGTTTGGTAAGAGCATATGAATTGGCACCGGCCATGATAACTCTCGTCTTCTCTGCAGCATTCAGGTCCAAATTCACCAAGCCTTTGGTCAATATATCCAATCCTTTTGCCAAATATTCCTGAGGCAAATCAAGAGGAACCCAGTCAACTTTAATCATCAAATACCACAAACCTAAAAATGGAATAATAGCAGTGGCTTCATGAAGGATTGCAAAACTAACACCAAACCCAAGAGGTCTTAACATCAAACTCTTCATGTACGGTCTTAAGAGTCTTGGAGTCATTTGATAATACTTGTTCTTTTCCACTCTGGCCATTTTGTCCTTATCTAGAATATCTGAAACCGTCATGTTACTGGTATCTGGTTTCTCGGTCTCCACCTTGGCAATCTTCGGTTGCGATTTATATAGAAGTTGAACTCTGGAACTGGTCGAGAAACCTCTGTATCCTGGCATCCAGACCCGAGCAATTCCATTGCTCAGCTTCGATGTTCTCAACATGTTTTCGTCTATCCAATACTCAAAATCCTTATTTCTCCTGTCTGGTTTTCCTCTTGTGCACCCAATTCCTTGACTTTGTTTTTTTCCTCCTGCTCTTCTGGCTGTGTACACCGGGGGAAATTCTGCCTGGCTGTGTACTGCCAATGAGTATTACAGGATATCAAATCATTAATTACTCTAAATAAATAGACAAAAAACTATCTCAGTTCACCGCAACACTCTTGATATAATCATCTCTGGAATAGCTGGATTCTGCCTCGGCAGTTCCTCTGTCCAAAGCCAACCATTTAGGCTCGTCTTTAAACAATCTTAATGCCTTCACATACATCTTATTTGTCAATGTAAACCGGTGATAAATTCCTGCAGGCAAAACCAAAAGATCTCCTTTCTGCAACTTGGCCCGAATCCAATTGTCTCCGGTGTCTCTGACATCGAAAAACCCTTCTCCGTCCAAAATGTATCTGATTTCCTCATCTTCATGTAGATGTTCTTTGTAGAAAACCTTCAATTTTTCATCGAGAGCCCCAGGACCACCGGGAAACGATTCTGGTGACAAAACAATAGTGTCACGGTTCTTATATTCTCGTTCTTTAGCCACTTCATTCACTTCCTCAACAGTTTCCAAATGCCTGTAGAATACTCCTATTTTTTCCAAGTTTTCCACAGAAACTGGTTTTCCAGAATCATGATCGTCGGTGAATCTGGTTTCCAGATTGTCGTGATAATAAAAAGCGCCCATTATCGAAAAGATGATAATTTCTCAGTCGGTCCTGTTTCAATCAACTCCATGTGATTCACTTAATTTATATTATTCATTTGGGCCATTTTTTTGCCCAGACTGTGGCTCCCTTGTGGCGCATACAAATTGTGGCGGTGCCTAGTCTTCTATAGAAAATAGCTTGTTTTAAAATGTGTGTTCATGTAATTTTACATACTTCAACACTTCGCCCCTAAGATTGTCGTTCATCAAAGAAAGCTCCATGTTGGAAACAACACAGTCGACCTGATAGTCGGCTAGACGTTGTTCCAAGTGCAACTTGCTAATGCCAGATATCTTTGACCATCCGTCGAGATTCACCGTTGTAGTGAGACCACGACAAGAGCCAAGAATAAAAGCATATAAGATCGTTTGGTATATACAACTGCCTTGTAATCTTTTCAAGATAATGAGGTTTCTCAAAAACTCCACTAGAGGCAATCTTAAGCGTTGAATGAGTTTCTTCAAAAAGACAGAGATCTGTTGCACTTGAGTGATGTTTCTTTGCCTTGCGATCTCAGTGGCAGCAATATCCACTATCAATTCCATCACCTGCTGTTTCTCGCCGGTCATAAATGCTGTTTGTTTGTGTTCATAAAAATCGTCGTCCCCTTCCATGTCCGAATGGTCAGACACCAAGTCTGGAATCGCCATAGGAACTCCTGTGACCGTTCTTGGCCGCGCAAGCAAGTGTCCTGTGGTAAGCGTGTAGTTGCTCATGGCCATTTAAAAAACCCCAGAAATCATCTTCAAACTAATAACCAAACAACCAAACAATCAAATAACGTATCTATTAATCAATCCAATCAAAAAAAGTCAAAGCAGAACCGAATCCCAAATAACTTTGCGATTTGCCCTGTTCACAGAAATTCTAATTCCAACGTGAACACTCGATGGCTACTTGCAGGTATTTATATCACACCAGATCCGAAATGACTAATGCCTGTCAGACTGACTCATGCAGCTAAAAAAGTGCTGTGACTAAATAAAATTTGTGAGTCAGAGATACACGGGCAACGGAAAAAACCTGGCACCCGTACACCGCATTGCCTCAGGTGCTGGGGCAAGCATCGAACGAGTTTCTTTTTCTTGCCTCGAGGGGAAACAAGTCGGGTCAAAGGCAACATCAAGCATACAACCTTACACGCTCATAGCTAACGGTATAGTACAGCAAAGTCATACTGGCATAGAGGTGTATTGCTACATACTC
The DNA here is from genome assembly GCA_030564055.1 of Ogataea mattraensis. Classification (NCBI taxonomy): domain Eukaryota; kingdom Fungi; phylum Ascomycota; class Pichiomycetes; order Pichiales; family Pichiaceae; genus Ogataea; species Ogataea mattraensis. The sequence goes on along the minus strand of JAJMLE010000003.1, from coordinate 449,205 downwards.
TACATGGTTCTTTTTACTTGAACAGGAAACTTTTTTTTTTGCCCGAGCCGCCTTTAAGGTGTACGGATGTAAAATTGTGATCTATCTCGTAAAGTCGTAGCCAAACATGATTGCGTCTGTGTAGCCATAGTCTTTCAAATAACCACCATTTTTGACACGGCCAATCTTCTCAAATCCAAGAGATTCCCAAATCCGTGAACTGGCGACATTTGTTTCGTAAACCAAGTTGAACACACTGTATCTGAACTTAAGTTTCGGAGCGAACTCTAGATAACTTTTACCCAAAACGCTACCTATTCCTTTTCCACGACAGCTACTATTGACGAGAAATCCAGCATTACAATTGTGAGATGACCGGCCAGGGTAGTTTGGTTTTATATAGTATCCTCCCAGGAAAAGAGAGGCCGGATCGGACATTTGGGTGATGTCTTTCCAATCTCCTTCCACCATCACTGCCACAAAATGCGGGAAAAAGTAATCACAGAACTCTTGAACAGTCAACGGTTCGGTCTGTGCGAGTGTGTTACCAAGTTCAACTTCCTTGTTGTATTCCTGATGGAGCTTATCAAAGAGTGATTGAGGACATTCCTGAAGCGAATTGAACGGGAATATAGTTGCTTTGGTTCCGTCTTTGAGAGTCACAGAGAGTGGTGTAGTGATTCGAAGTTCTTGTTCGACTGTCATGTCACCAAGAGTGCAAGTTATTACTTCAAGTCATGTGTCTGCAGATGACCGATTTTTTTTCCGTGCTTAAAAAAATTATGCTCAAAAGTGCTCACCAAAGGTTGCAACAAGTACGGGATTCTACACCAAAGCGGTGTCTGCTACGATTTACTTCAGATGACTAGTTCTTGATCTGATCTCATTGTATCTTTTGTAATATCTTGTAGATCTAGTCAAGGAACAGCCAACTAGCTTGCCGGTCATCATATATCTGCTACATGGATCGACAGCAACATGTAAAGAATCCTGCCTAATTCTGCAGGCACACCACACTAGGCAATCAGACTCATACTTGCCTATCGAGGATGTCAAACCTGATTGCCTGCCGTTTCTGGTCAAGCGGAGACATGATATGTCTAAAATGTGCTGATAAGGAATTCTTTTCCCAATTAGGAAAGTTCGATTTTCTCGGACTTTAGATTTAGTCTCAGATTCTAGATGTGTATATATAATGCACAGGTTCCGTATCAAATGTGCCTGAATCACAACTCTTTTTTGAGCAGCTCCTGGTCCAACTATGAATCCAGATCGTGTTGAAGATTAAAATGACACAAGCGACGTTGGATCCCCAGTATCCGGCATTTGATCCTTTGAAACATCTCAGTTACACCAAATCCAGACCGGTATTGCCAGCCAGTGTAGAGGCAACTTTGAATCTAAACCACCATGAACACGGTCTAGAAGTAATAGGGGAAGGTTCTGTCGCACTATTTACCCACGAATGTCTGGAGATCATGAAGTGGGAACTTCTTAAATACGCAAGCTCTAAAAAAGAAACACGACGATCCTGTTTTACTTCTCCAAAACTGAAAGAATGCCAGAAATGGCTTCCTTTCGTGTACCAGGCATGGACTCACAAAGCCACTGAGTCTGCCATAGGAGCAATTTCTGGTTACGATCTTGCTGTCTGTCCCGAGTACGAAATTGCACATTTTGCCAAAAACTTATCAAATCATCATCAATCGCAAAGAAAGATGAGAAAACACAGCCAATTAATTCTCAGAAAGAAATCTGTAGCTTATCCATACATTTGTTTGGTGAAATTGGCACAAGGATCTGCAGATCGAAGTGAATCGTTACCACCGGGCCATGCCATGGTTCTACAGGGAAGACTCGTAGAAAACGTTGCTCTTCGTACTCTTCAAAACAGTCCCGGGTCTGATCAGTTCAACATCATGTTGTGTGCGACCCTACAACCAAAAGACGTACTGAAATATGAGGATTCCAAATTTTTGCAGCACTATTCGTTGTCCTCCGCCCAAAAACTCATCTGCGATGCAATAGACACATCCAAAAATACACAGCAGACAGTGTCCCAGTATTCTGACTTTGAAAACTTTGAAAAGTACCAAACCTGGCTCAACTCCTATTACGATGACCACCCATGCCCCAAACGAAGGAAACAGTCCAGAAACAAACAAAAAGTATGATTTTGTCTTGACTGTATACGAATAGTACATTATCTTAATATTGAAAATTGTTATCGAGACCAAAGCTGAACTGGCTCATAGACATCTTCTCATCAAAATCCATTGGCTTTTGGTCGCTGATGATCTGCCAAAGTTCGTCAAATCCAATCTGGCCGTCTCCATTTGTCTGCCCCATGTTTTCAGACCCGGTAAAATTATCGCTGTCCATGGATTCCATCGGCTGGTAGCCCTCTCCTTCTTGTATACCATTTTGCTCGCCTGGCCCAAAAGCCAAAGACCCTCCGTTTTGGCTTTCTCCAATACCATTGTTTTCTTTCGTCTGTTCTTCGTTGTCTAAAACATTGATTCCTCCAATCCGACATGTTTTGGCCCTGCCCACAGATTCCTTCTTGGACATCTGTTCCATTGTCCGGCTCAAAACCCGTTCATAAGCGTCTCTCAAAAAAGACCTGGTCACCGGCATACGCTCTCCCACAACAAACAACGCGGTAGAACATGATTGTAGACAGGTAGATATCTCCACTGACCATTCCAGTTTCTCGGTCAACACGCAATAAATAAGCGTCATAGCAGAAACAAAAAGAGTATGAAGAGCAATAAAACTATGAGAATACCAATCAAATTGAATCATTCTCTTGGCAATTAGACATATAGAACCACATGATTTCACACATTGATCAATGTAAAATTGCGCATCGGGCCAGCTTGAAACTTTAATATCTTTAGATATAAGCGGTACCAAAAGCATTCTCATGGTCTTATGATAAAGTAAATTGAGCCAAACGCGGTTATGTTCGTCTTGAAACCGGGGCAAATCATCCTTCCATTTCTGAACCCGATTATACAACATTGAAATGTCGTTTAATAAAGTCAAAATATCGAGTTCTTTATCCACCCGATAAATGTTGTGTTGAATCAAAGAATCAATCCTTCGAAGTTTGATCATACAAAGTCCAAGACTCATATCGGTGACCACTCTAGAAGCAATCTTTTCCGGATGAATATTGATCATGTCATTCAGCTCTTTGCAATCTGTGACATGATCATCAATGTTGTAAGGCAACTCTGCATCTATATCATAATCTGATAAAGTGAAAGGTCTTCCAAAATGCATACAAACGCTTCTTTCCATAACATAGGCTGCCCAGAAGACCCTTCGCCGCATCACTGAATCGTGCAAGTTATCTATGGGCACTTCTTCAGACTCCTTGCGATGTAATCCCAGTTCAATGCAAAATCGCATTAATAGTCCACATAAATGCCATATTTGATGGCCCTTCGAAGACCTCAACATGTAAAAGGCCACCATGATCAGACACCTCACGGAATCTATGTCGATTATCGAAGTTATCTCGTCCAATTCTTTCAAAGCCTCAGTATACAATCCATTTGCTGAGTGAGGATATGTTCCTTCTATATCCTCAGTCCGAGTCATCTGGTTGATTCTCAAACCAATAGCGTATATCATCAACAAAATAAATCTGCTGACTTTGTCCTTTCGCTCGTTGCAATCTCCAAGAAGCACTCGTTCTCTGTCCCTATGCAATTCTTCTGACAATTGACTGGTTAGAAATGGAAATCTGGCAAACAAGATTTTTACACAAGATTTCACTAGTAGGGAGCTAAATGCCTCATTTTTGATCAAGTAGGAGAAATCTACCTCCTCATCAGGAGGAATCTGGGTAGCGTAATCAATTTCTTGCGGATCAATAAGACCATTTTGGCTGCTATTGACCTCGATCTTGTAGCTTAAAGCAGTTTCAGGTATAAATTTATCTCTGTCGACGTTCAAAGGAGAATCTTCCAAAGATTTGCGTAAAATAAAAGCAAGATTGATTCCATTATTTCTACTTTTGGTCTTGGCATTAACCACAGAAGGACTTTTCTTATCGGCCAGTTGCGACTCCAAATGCTTGATTTTGGCTTCTAGCATTGAAATATACCTTGATGAGTCTTCTTTAGAACAAAGAATCGAGCAAGTGACCTTTGCTTTCGAGCAACTCGAGCAGCTCTTCACATCAGGTATTCCATCACACTTCCTCTTGGATCGCTTACATCGCTGACACGCAAATTTTGACCTTCTTGCCGGGTCCGGGGACGGTAAATCACCCATATTTCCAGCAACTTTTGTAGTGGTAGATATGGTCTATCTAGTTGGTTATCAGGGACATGACGAGGGAGTTTTAGACCGAACTCCAAAAAAATACAATGTGGCTGTGGTACAAGTTGTTTGGTTTTTTTTATCTCACATCCGTACACTGCAACCGATTTTTGCCCCTGGGAAGAAAACAAAGACACCCCTGCACAGGTGCTACCGGTTGGGGATATCGGTCTGGAATGAAAAAAACTCGTCCTAAGTTTCATCCATACAAAAGAGATGATTTGCTCATCAAGGGGAGACATCTCAAGATAAAGGATGAAGCTAGAAAAAAGCGAGTATTGAAAGGTTGGACTAGTATTACACAGAACAGATGAGCTCGCCCTCGATAGCCCCAAGGTCTAACCAATCGATCACTCCGTCCACGGCTCCTGCCAAGGATGCTCCAAAGATAACCAAAATCATGACGTCTAAAGAATGGATTCTGCCTCCAAGACCCAAGCCGGGAAGAAAGCCCAGTGTGGACACGCCGGCCACCAAACGCAAGGCCCAGAATAGAGCTGCCCAGCGGGCTTTTAGAGAACGCAGGGCCAATAGAGTGAGTGAGCTTGAATCGCAGATTCTGGAGTTGGAAAGAGAAAAAAGTATCAAGGAGGGCATTCTTACAAACACCATAAAAGGACTGGAGACCCAGAATGAGACTCTAAAAAAGTCCATGGAAGAAATGAGGTCCCAATTGCAACTTCTCCAGAAGCAGGTGAACACTCAGCATATTCCGTCTTCCGACGCTGTTAGCGGACCCAAACGAAGAATTAGCAATTCAGGAGTTTCTCCAACCACCATACCGGAAAACACATCGACACCCCCTACAAGTCGAAGCACTGGCCATAGAAGTAGAGCTTCAATATCGCTGGTGTCCACTCCGTCTTCTCAGCATGATACTGATCTTACCAAGGCTGCCTCTATGATGATCAGTTTCAAAAACAGTTCAAGACATAACAGTATTTCATCATCAAATGCAACTTCGCCATTGGCCTCGACCATCATTGTCAAGAAAGAAAGAGATGGAAGTGGCATCAGTTTGCAGCAGATCTCTCCTGCCCCTTCGAATCCTTCAGATTCGTCTCGAACCAATAGCTGTGCCATTTGTTTGAAAGACGATTGTTTGTGCGAGACGGTGGGCTTGAAGACTAATGGATCTTCGAAGGATCCAATGATGAGCTCTGCCTCAAAAGAAATGCTTTCTTTCGACGACTTTGTGCCTGCACCTGCTGTGCCTCTTAAAAGAAACAGAAATACGTCTCTAGGTCAGGAGGTTGATTTCACCAACCAATTCAAACGCACAAAATTGAAGAAACTACCTGTTTTCAAAAACGCTTCTGCCGAATCCACCCAGTTGGACCAACAGAACGATCTGTTGTTCAAGTCGCCGTCTGCCTCGCTTTCATTGAGCGACGAATCACGCGAATATTCCTCGCAACCAAGTAACATGGGCAATTTCAAAAGTGAATACGAACCGATGATGCCACCAGAAGACCAGTGTGGATTCTGCTCTGATGACACACCATGCGTGTGTCGAGAAATCGCCAAACAAAAAGAAATGGTTCAAATGAAAGATAGTATAATCACCAGTCAAATCAACGAACAACCTGCCAAGAAAAATCATGACAAAAACGACCAGGGTACTCCGTGCACCGGAGACCCTGGAAATTGTACGCAATGCCAGAAAGATCCGTTGTCGACATTGTTTTGTACCACCATAGCACAACAAGCCAACAGCGGCGAAAATGCTCAGGATAGGCCGAGATTGTCCACTTCGATTTCGTCCACTTCTGTGCTTCCTACACCACCATCTTCGATTCCACAGCTTGATGTTTTGAAAAGGTCAAGTTCGGTGACTTCATTACCAGCATTGAGCGATCTGGAAATCAACAACCCTGGTAAACATTTCATTCCGTGTGCCGATGCTTACAAGACGCTATCGAGACACGCGAATTTCCAGAGTGCCGGGTTCAACAACATTATAAATAACCTAAATACCAAGGGGATGTACGTGGAGGTCGAGAGCGTTGTCAATTGTCTGCGTGAACTGGATAGAAAGTTTGGAAGCAACTAATAAAGTAAATGAGTATACTAAGTATGTATCAGGAATGGAACAGAGTGAAAAAAATATATCTGGTAGCTGAAGATGGAGAAGATCCAACTGTTATCTTTTATCGTACTGCCGTTTTTGGCAAAAACAACACCCCCAGTAGAACCCAACGTTAGACACGGTTTTTGTATGGAAAGAGGTGTGATTGGTTGATCGAAGCCGAAAAATGAAGATGGAGGACTGAGAAAAGGTCGAGTAGACGTAAAATAGAGAGACTACTAGATGCTTGTGTTAGCTTTTCCGATTACGGGGCCAATGACGCGCGCAGGAAGATTAATAGGCAGAACAATTGGTCCGATGTAGGAGATCTCAAATTTTCCGTTCACCGCTTGAGCGCGCCAAGTTTAGGCTTAATGGGGGTGTGGACAGAACTGGGTGTGTTTGCGATGTTGGGGCAAGCAGGAGTGAAGCTCAAGCTGAGGTTTTTTGGAGATTGGGGGATCTTTAAAGAGCTCTTCAAAAACTAGAACCCATTAATATTTCCAGTCTAACGATGACATCAACTTTGGCATCGGGCCCCGACAAATGCAGCACAATTGCGCTCCAAATTATATAATAGAGACGAAATCCACCAGCACTGGATATTTTTTCTCACCCCTAGCTTGAGGCCATAGTTAAGCAGACATCGCAAAAAAAATTTTAAAGAATTTAGACGACTGCCGAACTGAGGAGTTAGCCGATAGATTTAGATTTGAAAGAAGTCTCGAAAGGCGTAACAAGAGCTTGCGGGGTAGAAATAAGAGGTACATGTTGAACAGGTGCTGAAATCAAACGTTATAGAGATTCTAAGTACAAATTCATCCACTCGAACCCGACTTGATTCATATGGAATTGATTTAGAATGAGTCCGGATTCAGAGATATCTACGCTGGAAGAAATGGAGGTGGACAGGTTGACACAATCGTATAGAAAAGCACAAGAGCAGGGGATGCAGCTGACACAGAAGGAGATAGTGTCTGTTTCTGGTGCTCTTGCGGGTTTCTTAGCGGGCGTTGTGGTGTGTCCATTGGACGTGGCAAAGACTAGATTACAGGCACAAGGGTCTTATTTAAGGAATCTTCAATCGCCTTCGAAACGACAAAGCTTTGAAAAATACAAATATAACGGGATGTTCCGGTCTCTGGCGACAATATGGACAGAAGAAGGACTGCGCGGACTATATAGAGGATTGGTTCCAATCACCTTTGGTTATTTTCCAACCTGGATGATTTATTTCACTTGTTACGAAGAATTCAAAGGAATATACAGTTATTTGATCCAAGACGATAATCTGAGCTATTTTGCCAGTGCGATATCATCAGGGGCCATTTCCACAACGCTTACTAATCCGATCTGGGTGGTGAAAACAAGATTAATGCTTCAAATGGATAACGGAAAAACCATCTATGATCGTTTTGGACACACCGTCGGGGCTGCTGCCACTCCGGGTGGGATTAAACGTGAGTACTATTCTGGTACTCTTGATGCATTTTCCAAAATGTATAAAAGCGAGGGGTTAAAATCGTTTTATAGAGGCTTAACTCCATCATATTTTGGTCTGATTCATGTCGCAATCCAATTTCCGCTCTACGAAAACTTCAAAAAGTTGTTTCGAATATATCCCGACAGTTACACCGGACATTCCATGGACAGGTTCCAATTCATCAAATTAGTTCTTGCCTCTTCTCTTTCAAAAATGTGTGCCAGTGGTGTCACTTATCCACATGAAATTGTGAGAACAAGACTTCAGATTGTCAATAGCAGCTCATCAAAGCCCAGTGCAGGCTTGGTCAAGACTTTCTTGTCGGTTTATAAGACTGAAGGAATCAGTGGATTCTATTCGGGTTTCCTGGTCAATCTCGCAAGAACTTTGCCTGCCAGCGCTGTCACTTTAGTTTCCTTTGAATTTTTCAAGAACTACCTGCAACATTTTGCATCCAATTGATCGTATCATTGATATTCCATGCTGTATTCTATATGCTTCAATATACTATTCGTCTTAGTCTTATGTAATTGCTTACGTGATTTGTCACCAGCGAAAAACACCACCAAAAAAATGCTAAATCAAAATAAAAGAATGCCCTGGCAAGCCAACAGATCAGCAAGTCACCAAGAAACGGTCGGTTTGAAAGAGCATTTCTGTGCGTTACTCCGAAGTCGTATACCATGAGACTGGGTTATCTAGTAGGTGCGCTTTTTGTGGGAGCATTGGGAGTTCGAGGGGCCAAACAAGAAACCCAAGATGAACAGGCCTTGCCAGAGCCTTTGACAATAGCCAATTTCGACCGTGTGACGTCTGGAGGACTGCATTTTGTCGAGTTCTTCTCTCCACATTGCTATCATTGCAAAGCTTTGGCTCCAATATGGGAGGAGTTCTATAAGACGTTTCACAAAGAGGCTGAGTCCTACGACGTGTATATCAACCAGGTGGACTGCGTGGCAAGTGGAGATTTGTGCGAAAGAGAACACATCATGGCGTATCCAAATCTAAGACTGTATGGGCCTAACGATCAAGGTAATTCGGGCAAATTGCTTTCTACTTTTGGTCGGGCCTACGACAAAACTGTGGAGGGACTCACAGCTTTTGTTCGTGAACAGGCCATCGATTCCAAAGATGAGATATTGCAAAGCACTGCAGAAATGAATGACATGATGAAACAAGCAAAAATTAACAACATAGAATCTTCTGATATGCTGAAGATCATTGGGGGTAAAATAGACAAACCATATCTGGTGTCGTTCTTTCCTGCAACCAACGAAGAGTTGAATCCTGATAACTTCATGAGCGACTTCAAACACAGCAAGCTGTATTCCAAATGTCCACGGTGTATGGATTTCAGAAACATTTGGTCCATGGTGGGCAGAAGATTAAGCAATTATATCTCAAACGATCAGCTTTCTGTTGGATACCTCAATTGTAAATCGAACGAAAACATTTGCTCCTCGATGGGAATGCAGGATCTTCTAACTGATGAATATAGTTCCTATGATCCAAAAATTTTTATGTTCTTGCCAAGTGATCAAGGTGGAAACAAAATCAGGTACAAAGCTTCAGTGCTGAGTGGAAAAGATATTATCGAATGGTCTAAAAGACTGCTAGATTTGTACCGATTTGAGGAGATCAAAGAATCCGATTTATCGAAAAAAATGAAAGTTGCGAAGAAACCATTTGGAAGAGACGATATGAATGAAATCGATTTGGATCCTACGATCACTTTTGTGTATTTGAATTCTGCCGAAACTGCTGTTGAGGAGGATGATTTACTTCTTAGTCATTTGATCCAACCAATCATGGATTTGCGAACAAATGTCCGTTTGTACAAAAGTTCAGATCAAAAGTTTTTGGAGTTGTTGATGAAACAGGAGAAAGCGTTGGTTGAATTTGTGAACAAGGAAATTCCTGAAGGTCAAGGCATGAAATTTAACGAGGAAATGTTCACTGCAAGAACTTTATCGACGTTACCAATGTTGTTATGTTTCAAGGACAATTCGTTGATTTCTTATGTGTTTCAGAGCTTCAGCTCCAGAGATACTCGAGACTACAAGAAGATGATGGATTTCATAAAGATGCATTCGGATCCATTGGTGGAGCCTTTGACGGATTCGACCAAAAACCGTATTTTCCCTAAAAAGATTGATGAGGCGATTATGTCCAAGACCGAGAACGTTATGGTGGTGATTACAGATTCCAACAATTATGGAGACTTTTTCAGACAATCATATTGGATGTCGCATGTGGCGCACCGGTTTCATTACATGAGGATGGTCAAGCGTTATGAAAATCTTCTAGCAAAGCGGGATACCAAATACGAAAAGGTCAAGAAGTTGAAGGCTAATGGTGGCGATAATGGGGACATTATCAGAGCCTTGAAAGAAGAGGTTCCAAACGTGTTCCGTGACCAGGAGCAGAATTTGCATGTGGTATACCTAGATCGATCGAAATTCAAACAGATGGCCGATTCAATGGACTGGACCAATTTGAAACGTCATGACCATTCTCCGGGAGATGTCATCATTATCTCGAGATTTTCCAACAAATATTGGGACACTTCTTCAAGCAATCAGAAACTCGACATCAACAAGGTCAACGATATCATCAACATTTTGGATAAAATCAACTATCATTCTCTCCCATCGCATCCATTGAGAGCCCAAATCACTTTCAACATGATGTGCTCCTACGGAGTCATGTTCATTGTGATTTGCCTAATTGTGCTTGGACTTTTGAAATGTCTACCTCATTTAAGGTGGCGCCGGAGGCAGGACAAACACAAAGGTTTTGGATCCTTGTTTGGAGACCTGGAATCTGCCACTTTATCGTCCAATTCGAATCCTGGTGGTAAGTTTGATTGATTAATGTCTTTTTATATAACGTTTTTTTTATCTCATCCCTATCATGCTTATGTAATCCGTCAAGGCCCAGCAAAATCTTGACGACGAGCCAAAAATGGTTAGAAGAGAAAAAAAAAGTAGACACTGAAGCTGTTGATTTGAAAGAGAGAAGTGGTAATACACTGAATATATCCTGCTGAACGTCGACTTGAAGACACATTTGGGTGCTACCAGTTGAGCGTTCGGAAAGGATTGATTGATTGGGTATTTAAATCTGGTCGATTGGGAAAGAAGTTCAAGTTTTAATCAATTGGGCAGCATACACGAAACAGGAGGCGATTGCTAAAATGGCGGAAATAGCAGAGGAGAAACTGAATGTGTCTACCGATTTGGTGGCCACCTCGAAGGTGTTTGAAAAGGCGTTGAATTCATGGGCCGTTATTGACTTACCGAGTCTTCAAAAGGACATGGATGCCAGAGGATTGGAGATTCAGGCGTCGCAAAAGGAGTCACTTCTAGGCAGAAAAGACTTGGCTACCAAGACTAAAGCTTTTAAGAAACTTCCTGAGGAGGAGAAACTTGACCAAATTAATCAATTGGTGAAATCTTATCAGAATGAAATCGACAACCTGACAAAGAAAAACAAAACCATTGAAAATGTGTTCTTTCAAGTGTATAGGGCGATTGCAGAGGCTCCAGATCCAAAGAAACTTCTTCAGATCAGTATGGAGGCTGTTGTCTCGATGGGTGATGTGGAAAAACTGAAAACCGAGAAGACTGAGCTGGAGGAGAAGTTGTTGGGATATGCAGATTATGATCAATTGAAGAACAAGATAGCCAAGACTGAGAAGGAACTCAATAGGGTGGCAGATACAAAGTTACAAGCCAAGGATGACGAATGGAAGTCACTTCTGGAGGAAAAAGAGATGAACTGGAAGAAGAAGGAGTCAGAGTTGGGCAATAATGTCAATAAGCTCAAAAAGGAGGTGGAAGAGTTGAAAGTGAATGATGAGATCATGAAATTGAAGTTGAAAGCCCAGACAAGAGCATTGAACAAGGACGAAGAAGACGACGATCTGAGAGGAACAGATGCAGCTGATTTGAATGACGATTCTATCAATGGAAGAGATGTGAAGGACAGGATGGTGAATGCTGTGGAGCTTCAAATGTTGAGTAGGGACGCTGAGGCTGCCAAAGTGAGAATTTTGGATTTGGAAAGAAGAAATGAGGAGCTTAGAAGAGAAATCAGTTTGGCCAAGAGTGATGTGGAGATGAATAAAGTTAAGGAAATGAACAACAAGAGAATTGCCGATTTGGAGAGCGAGAACGCTTTGCTGATTGCAAGATTGGAGCATGAAAGAAAGAATGTTGATTCTCTGAAGGCTGAAATCAAGAGCAAAGCGGAAGCCAATGCTAGAGAGGTAAGCCATTTAACCAACGAGATCGAGATTTTGAGAGAAAGAAATAGCCAGACTCATGATTATGACGAGATAAAGAAAGAACTAGAGGTGTTAAGACAGATAGAGTTTGGCGATAACGATAACTCTGGAGACGAGTTGCCTCAATTGGATTCTGCAATAGTTCAGAGGAACAAAAAGTTGAGCAACGAAATCATCGAATACAGAGCTAAGAATGAAGACTTGAACAAAAAATGTGAACAATTGGAAGCCCAGATGGCTGAATCTATAAAACAGATTGACCATTTGAAGGAGATGAATAACAAATTGGAGACCGACCTGATGAACTTTGAAAGTGGAAATGTGAATAACGAGAAATGGGAAACAATGTCTATGATTTCGTCTGTGGCACCTTCCATGACCCCATCAATGCAAAGAGGTAGACTTTCTCCTGCCTCCTCGATTGCTGGAGGATACGATCCATCTCAACAATCGAACGCTGCTTCCCAACAAGATTCCTCAATTCTCCCTATTATCACCCAACAGAGAGATAGGTTCCGTGTCCGGAACAAAGAGCTGGAAGAAGAAACCAAAAAGCAGTTTAGTAAAGTGGTTGAATTGAAACGAGAAATCAATTCGTTGAAGAATGATAATAGAGGGTTGTACGAACGAATCCGGTTTTTACAATTCCATCAAGATTCAAAGAACTCCAAGACTGTGAGCTCGAACGTCCATAACTCCTCTAACATGGGTACTGATGTGGAGGTCAAATACAAAGAAACTTACGAAAATGAATTGCATCCTATTGAGCAATTCCGAATCATGGAGACCCAACGGATTAATTCGAGAATGTCGCCATTTGAACGCATCTTTATTCAGGTGACCAGGTATATCTTGAGCACCAAATACTCGCGACTCATGTTTGTTGGATACTGTGTGGGGTTGCATTTCCTGGTTATGCTGCTGACAGTGTATGTGATGGGTGGCACGTCGGCATCTGTCAGCACAAAACCGAATCTGACTGGAAGTACAGGTGGTTTGGCTGCTGGTGCTGGGTCCGTGAGTGTAAATGAAGGCCATGTTCCTATTGATTAGATGAATAGCTTGCGTTTCTATTTCTCTTTATAAGCGTATATAATGGATTCGGTGTCCGGTGATAGCGATCACGTGACGTCAGGCGTTTTTAGCAGGAAGAGAAAAAAAAAAAGTATAGCAAGAGTGAAAAAACAAGTGTAATCGTTGGTGGGGAACCTGCGCAGAAAGTGTCCATACAACATATTCAGGAGTGGAGGTCGGCAGGCTTCAAAAAGCTTCCACTATTTATTAAAAACGCTCTTTTTGCGTCGCACTTGACAAGGCCAGATGGCCAATAGAATCAAGAGTGAAGAGACCTTTGGGCTTGAAGGAATCAGGCTTCCAAAGGTCAAAAGTGTGTGTGTGGCATGCCATCACCGCAAGGTGAAATGTGACATGAGTCTGAAAGAGTCTGATGGAGAAAAATGTACAAACTGTCAAAACCAGGGTTATGATTGTGTGATTTATATTCGGAAAAAAAGAATGATTAGCAAGACGGCGTCCAATGTATCGGCGATCCCAACAAAGCTGCCGCCGTATGTGTTTGCAAGGAAACCAGATTTTGCAGCAAAGACCAGTGTGATTATGTTGGACCCTAAGCCGTTTCTGGACTTGAAACTCAAACAATGTGCCACATATAAAGGGTTCATCGGAGAAGGACGAAGCAGTCGACTAACTTCGAAGATAATGAAGGAATATTATGTTATACAAGCCCAGCGTTCTTTTGCTGAGATCGATGAGATTGATTATCAAAATTTGATGGTGGCAGGATGTTTTTGTCTACCGTCTCAAGATATGTGTTGGAAACTAATCACCACTTTCTTTGAAAAGATCCATATCATAGCACCATTCATCAACAAGACCAGGTTCATGGCCGAATACAAGAACCTACAAAAGCCTCCAAGCATTATGTTATTGCAAGCGATTTTATTTGCAGGTTCGAATGTTTACGATGAACCCAACTGGACAAGCAGCCAACGAGAAGAGCTTGCTCAAATGGCCCAATTGTTTTATAAAAGAGCCAAAACTCTTTACGATGCTGGTTTTGACCAGCATGAACCTATTCCGTTGATCCAATCGTTATTATTATTATCGTGGAATTGTAATGGGAATACTCAGAAAAACACAACCTATTTCATTCATTTGGCTGTGGGGACAGCTCAATCATTTGGACTCCATAAAGACCAATCCAACTCCACAGATCTGTCTATTTACGAAAAAAGAATGTATAAGATTCTGTGGTGGTATATTTTTGTGAGAGATCGTGGTGTTTGTGTTGCTCTTGGAAGACCGTTGACTATCCATGCTAGTGATTGCGATGTGTTAGAGTTGACCGATGAAGATTTGCAAGACGTTGATCAAGACTCTTCAGTTACCCGATATCCTTTAAGGAAGGGCGAAATTGAATTTTTCTTCCAATCGATCAAGCTCTCAAAACTGGCAGAGAGTGTTGTCAAGCACCAGGCTGCAATCAACGAATTAGCAATGAAAGGAAAGCCATTTCTACATCTCATTAAACAGGATGATTACGTGCTAAGTAAATGGTTTGAAAGTTTACCTGATTTTCTCCGTTACAAAGTTCACGATGTTGAGTCACAGCATACTTTTAGTGCCATCATGACCGGCTCTTATTATGCTTTCTTAATTATCATCCATAGATTCAATATCAGCCGGTTTAGCAAGCTGGGTTTGAACTCAACCTCTTTGGGCAAAGATGATCCAGCAACAGAGGAAATGAACAATAAAGATGGCAATGATTCCACATCTGACCAAGATTATTATCCATCTTGGGGAATCACTTTCCAAGCAGCGTATATGCTTTATCAGATGTTTGCAGAGCAAACAGAACGAAACTATATTATGGACAAGACACATCATTTTGTGTTTTTCATGTTCAACTCGGCGATCATCATGACTTATCATTTATCGAATAAGGATAAGAGGATTTCTGACACTGCTCACGAGGTGGTCAAAGGTGCTTTGACTTTATTTGAGGAGGTGGGTCGCAAGTCGATGTATCTGGATGTGTTTTATTTTGTTCTCAAGACTCTTTTTGAAAGCAAACCATATCAATCTATTCTTTTGCGAAGTCTTGTTAGAAGACGTCCTGCAGACACCGAACAAAATCTTATTGCTGGAGGACCACTCCCATTCAACACCAAGAAAACTAAAGCTGCTTCTCATTCTACTGCAAAACGCCAGCAACGGAAACCAGTCGAGCCTCAAATGAAGACAAAATCGATTGTGCCTTCTCACACTCCTGCACCAACACAGATTCCGGTCGCATTGGACAATGGATCCATGTCACAAGAACACGAGGACGCAATGCTCGAAAGACAATTGATAGATCAAGAACTTTTCCCAAAACTTCCAGTTCCAAACCCAGGGTACGAAGTGCCTTACATTTTTGATCATTTCTATCGCAACCAGAACGAATTTGACCAGTTCAAGCCCGGAAAACTATTTCATAGCGTTATCCCTGTCACAGACAACCTTTTGGGTGATATGGCTGCCGAAAGACGGACCTCTATCAACTATCTGATTTCGGACTCTCAAAATCATCAAGACCCTTCAATGCATCAACCTGGATTGTTAGCACCGGATAAATCGTTATTATTGCTCTTGGACGACCTGAACAACAATTGGCAACCTACTTTTGAAATTCCATCGTATCCTGCAAATTCTAGTGCCATTGCCCTATCTGGACATACACCTTCTTCAAACTCCAGCAGCTCGTCACCAGCACAACAATCTTTTACCAACGATTCCAAGGTATACTCAGTCCCGACCCAGCCGTTCTTTCCCAAGTCCAATCCTAACTTATATGGCCGACAAAACGGCCATATGGTGAACCATGCTCCACCGCCTCCTGTAAGCCATCTCAACCATTATACTCAGCCTGCTGCTCATAATTCGGTTCCTTACCCCTCTGCAATACCGCCAATGCAAGAGGACCAAATGTACACTTACATGTCGAACGACCATCCAAATCAACCCAACGTCCAGCCATACATTCCTAACCAGAACCAATGAAGGCAGATAGACCACACCTCGCGCCACGCTCCACCACAAAAATGGTGTCGTGAAGATACATTATCATTATATACAAGCGAGTGACATTTTGATTACTCTGAAAGTCCTTGTGGAGTTTTTATTAAGTTTCCACAAGGCGTCTCCGACTGATGATTAACGTATTATACGATTATTCTTTAGCAATGGGATTGATTGAAGATAAATAAATTATCGATTTACTAATTTGAAAATCCGGAGGTATTTATATAAATAATGGATGTTTTCAACATATTCCAAAGGGAAGTAGGTGAACAGATGTTTTGCATAATCCTATTAGACATTCTCGTAGCATTTGGTGTTTATGTTTCCAGGTTTTATCTTCTTGGATGACGTCTATATCCAGATCTCAAGATCTTGGACCTAGGTCTTTAGTTCCTAAATAGACACCTCACACCTCTACCGAGAACCAGAACACCTGAAGGAACAGTGAATGTTTTGAGGAACAACTAAAGTCATAACCAGGAAGAAAAATTAAGCAAGTTTTAGTGATATCAAATACATTGCTGGGTGTCCAGACCAATTGACCCATTCCTTCTCTGTCTATGTCACTTTTTTTTTAATCGATCCACTCAGACTTTTCATATCCATTCAATCTTCTTCTCCAACGTCTTTGATGGTTTCCCCTGCTTAGATGCTTTTATTGCATGCTTCTGATTGTCTGCTCGGCGCAAATTGCCTGCAATCTGCATCCCCGTCCATTCCTCTTCCCTGCTCCATTTCGTCTTATCATTCCCTCCTCACACCAGATCTATTGTGGAAACCAGAAGCGAATTCCCAAAGCGTCTAGTTCCGAAAGCGATATGGCCCAAATAAAGTATGCAGGTGTCGATAAGGAAAAAAATCGCACTCATCAGTATAAAAGGAACGGAGGACGACTGTTTTGGACACAGTGTGAACAATTTGGAAAACGGTATAGATTAAGGAGAAATACATCATGGCTAAGAGTAAAGTTTTATTGGTTGGAATGGGAGGTGTCGGATCCATTGCTGCTTATGGCTTGGAATACGGAGGAAGAGCAGAGGTCACTGCTGTTCTCAGATCCGACTACGATCTTTTGAAAAATGAGGGTTTTGAAATCCAATCCTGCGATTATGGTCACATTGAGTGTTTCAGACCAACCAACATTTGCAAGAGTGTGACGGAGGCTGTGGAGAAATATGGTCCCTTCGACTTTGCTGTTTTCTCGATGAAGAACATTCCAGATATCCAGCCACTAAACCCATTGGTGAAGGAATGTATCACTCCAGAGACCGGAATTGTGCTGTTGCAAAACGGATATGGTATCCATAAAGGTGTACTTAGAGACTTTCCAGAGGCCTACATCATCAGTGGAGTTTCGATGATTTCTTCTACTTTGTATGGCCGTGTTGTGAAGCATGTTGCTCAAGATGGTGTCAAGTTCGGTGTCTGTGACAACGGAAAGATCCCATACGAAAAGCAAGAGGCCAAATGTAAGCAATTCATCGACTTGTATGCCACCGACAAGAACGATGTTGCTTTTGATGATGACGTGAACTACACCAGATGGAGAAAGTTGATCTACAATGCCACTGTCAACTCCACATGTGCATTGACCAATGTTGACATTGGAAGATTGGAGATGTTCGGAGGTATTGATTCGGTTGTGAGACCGGCCATGAGGGAGGTGATCAACATTGCCAAGTCTGATGGAGTCGAGCTTCCGGAAAGCTTGATGGATTTCTTCATCAGATCGGATGATGGAGAATGGTATCCTCCTTCCATGTTGGTTGACATTAGAAAGGGTAATTATACCGAGTATCAGGTCATCTTGGGTAATGCGTTAGAAGTTGCCAAACAGAACGGTGTTCCTGCTCCAACTTTGACTATTTTGTACAACTTGTTGCATGTTGTTCAATGGAGAACCATGGAGGAGAAGAAGAGATTCGAATTGCCAGAAAAGAGACCATTTCCTCAGGACGATTACCAGATCACCTTTAAATAGATGTAATATATGGAGAGCATCCAACCAGGCTGTGCATGTAAAAGCTGAAATAATTTTTTTTTCTCCTCTCCCCTCCAAAAAGACGTGTTTTGTTGTTGTTGCTACTGAAAGAACCCCATTGATAAAACAAGCTGTCTGTGCTTGTTGAATGGCTTCAGTATGGTCGTCAGGAACACTTCTATAGACGTGTTTGATACGTCACCTCTGGGGAAACTCGAAAGCTCGCGTTATGTTTGCAAACGAATGAGCAAAGATAGTATGGTGTCCAGCGAGTCGATCGGGACCACAGACCGACTGTTGGATAAATTGGGACTCACCGAAGAGGATTGGGAAAGTGTGGACGAGACGAGTCTGGTAGAACAAAACGAATCGAATTTAAACAATAATTTCAGAAGTGAACCAGCCAATCAGTTCATGTCGTTGAAACCGTATTTATTTGCAAAGAAGAAGAAAGAACTTCAAGAAGAATTGTTGGAAGATACATTGAATGAGACCGACGAAACACAAAGCGATGACGATAACAATAGCTTTGTTGTTGGAGATGATACCGTCACTGAGATGATGGATTCGTCAGATCTTATCGTAAGCAACATGTACGATATGCAAAGTGCGAAGGCAGTTGTGACGAAGAAAAACCAGCATTTCCATAGTCTTTCAAACCCAACAGACACCTTTTTTGTCAACAAAAAGGTCAGCAGCTCGGGTCCGCAATCGCCGTTGACAAAAACGTTCCATCATCAATTTTATCATGCCACAGCACCAACATCTTTGGGATCTTCTGATTCTTCGGCAAAAACACACTCTTCAAATAGTTCGATGTCCTCGCTTTCATCAATCATTCGATCGCCACTCAAGGCCATTCATCCGAAAAAAAATACAGAAACGCGTTCGCAACATCCATTAGTTCGAACTCCCTCTGCTCCAAATCTGCAGAAAATCGCCTCCTATTCTACCGATCAGCACTCGCCGTTGGATTGGCTTCCACCACAGCTTCCTCAAGGAAGTTCCCAGCCTGCCTCGATGATGACTCCAGAGGCCCGTGTGTCAATGGCCATGGCATTAAGAAAGTCTGGCAAAAGTAAAGAAGCAACTTATCATTTAGAGGTGGCCGCCAACCAAGGAAATGTCGAGGCCATGTTGTTGTTTGGATTGAGTCTTCGTTATGGTTACGGATTGGCTGCAGATCTACAATCAAGTTTCTGCTGGCTTTGCAAAGCAGGAGCCATAGATCCCGCTAAAAAACACAAATTCAACGTGAACCCCAAGAATTTGGTTCCTCCAGATAGACCTCAGGAACCTCAGAGTTTGATATATTTTGAAATTGGCCAGGCTTATCTACATGGATGGGGCTGTAGCAAAGATCAACAGCAGGGTCTTGAGTTCATCGAGCTTTCTGCCAGCCTTGGCTATGTGGATGCGATTTACGAGGCCAGAAACCTGTGGAACAACAAGAAATATCGGCTGGGAAAGTCGGATAAAGCAGGAGCCTGGCTGAAGTACGCCTCGAAATGTATCGAGGGAGCTTGAGTTATAATGCTTGTTGTAGAATAGTTATTAATGTACAATGTTTCAGTCGTTTGTTGCGAGAGTTGTGAAACTAGTCCGGCGCAGTTTTTGACGTTCTGCTTGTAGAGTCAGACTCAATTTGACGTTGAAGCCGTCCTGTAGCAGGGTCTGAACCTCTTCGAGTTGCAACGTCCCAAGTTCTGGATATATGAAGTAGATGATGACAAAAGAGACAAACGAGATGGTTGCAAACATCAAATAAGTTCCAGCCGGAGTCAACAGCTCCATGAGAGACAGAAACGAAGCAGAGATGATTAAGGAACCAGACCAGTTGGTGGCTGTGGCCAAAGAAGAACCAACACCTCGAATTGCTTGAGGAAAAAGCTCTGCCTGTTGCCATGGGACGTTTCCCAATCCGACCGCATAAAATGCCACAAATAGGACCAATGCCAAAAGAACCAAATATTCCCAAAACCCAGCTTCAAGTTCTTGGGCATTGAAATCCAAATGCGAAAAAGCCAAAGCACACAGAAGCTGTGACATCGCAACCAATGGCATCGAAATCAACAACATTTTTCGCCTTCCAATGGGATCGATGATCCACAAAGCAACTGTAGTGAACACAAAGTTGGTTCCGGCAATAAACAGTCCAACCGAAATCGAGTCAGTATAACCGGCCATTTTAAAAATGATTCCTGAAAAATACATCACCGAGTTGAATCCAATTAGTTGTTGCATTGCTTGGAGACCACACGCAATAAGAAGTGCACGTTTATTAGCACCGGTGCGAAACAACTGTCGAAGACTGTTCCTTAGCTTTTGAACTGGTGAACTGCCTGGAACTTGATAATTGACAGCCTCAATTTCCAAAATGCTGGCCTCTATTAATTCGTCGGAAACTCCCACGTAAACCTTCTGAAGCACAGTATGGGCCTCTTCTTTCCGGCCACTGGAAATCAAGTAACGTGGAGTGTCTGGCAGAAACAAAAACGACACCAATTGGACAACACAGGGCACAATAGACAAAGCTACAATAAACCTCCAACTGGACCGAACGTTTCTAAACATGTCTCCAACCAAATATGCAACAAATTGACCACCCGTGATCGCCAGACAATTAATGATCACCATTCGACTTCTAAACTTGCTTGGCGAAAGCTCACCAATGTAAAGTGGGGCCACCAGAGACCCGATCCCAACACCAAGTCCCATCACAAACCGGCCGCCAATCATCATCCAAACGGTAGTCGATACCACTTGAATTGCTGCGCCTACAATGAACATGGCATTACACACTAACACAGTCGCCTTGCGTCCGTACACATCTGCCAGAATACCGGCAAACACACACGCAAAAAGAGCTCCCAACGAAGTTCCAGAAGTGATCCATTCTCGTTCGGAAGTGGTGAGTCCACGGTCATTCAAATCATTCCCTATCGTCACAAGCACTGATGAAATGTACCCAGTATCATATCCAAACATGAATCCACAAACTGATGCCATGCACGACAACTGGAGAATCAAAGGTGATGGTTTTTCGACCTGCGACTCCAAAACAGTGCTCATCGACTGCGTGTCAGAACCTGCCATCAACCGCAATCTCTGTTCCATGACGGGGTCCATCAGGTCAAACACGACATCGTGCTGATCTCTGCTGCTTGGTCTCTTTGGATCCATCGGTAACAAACACAGATAAACAGGGAAGTGCTCTCTAGCAACTGCCTGCTACTCGTTTTCTAGAAAACACAATTTTTTTTCTCCACATGTTTACCTCGTTTCAAGGCTGTGCTAGTACCAGTCAAAGTCCGAGGAAGTCATCACGAGCGCATCGGATTTCTCGGGGCTCGGGCTGTTAGTGCTGGACTGGTCGGTCTCCAGCTCATAGACCAATGTTGCTGTAGCGTCGATCTTGGCCAAAATGCATCCCAAGGCCAGTCCGGCGTCGGCCAAAGCCACAGAATAACGGGAAGCCAACAATCTGAGTTCGGATTCCATTTCCTCACTTCGTGCAGCATGAGATGCACTAAAAAGCACAAAATAGGCATCATTGGTCCATTGTATGGTGGGATTAATAATGTGGGGATAATTGGTCTCAACAAATAATGGTACCAATTGGTTCTGGAGCTCCTGTTTGGTAGCCCCAATAAACAGATCTTTGATGACTATGGCGTTGAAGAGATCGGATTGATCTTCTGTTCTATGGCGATCAATAAGTTGAAGTTGTTGTTTCTTGGCCCGTTCCTTCTGTTTCATCTTCTCGGAGATCAACAGAGCTTCTTGGAGATCGAATCTGGGCGACTTGGAGGACGGTTTCAACCGAACATAAACGGATCTTTTAGGCTCGGGGTCTTGAGATTCACTATAGAGACCGTAAGATTCGGCAAGTTCGTGGACAAACTTGCGCTGGATTTGTTTCATTGGCCGAAAATGATGGGTGGACTTGCCCAACTCGCCAGAAACCAATTGCCGGAATATAGTTTCAATGCTAGCACACCAAATCTTCTGTTGAGTTGCCACACTCAGAACAAACTGTGAGTACACATTTTCCAGTAGCAGAAACTTGGACACCAGATCCCCAGCCAACGATGGGGATTCTGTTTCGCTATTTCCTCCAAGATCAAATGCTTTCAGAAGTTGTTGGTTCCGATGTTCTCGTTCACACTCTTCGGTGCAATCCAACACTCCGCTAGACTCGTGCAATGAGCAGACCACGGTCTTGGAAAGTCTTCCACACGGGCAATGTACCGTGACTTTTTCAAGACATGGCACCGACTCCTTGCATTTGAACGGCGAATGACAGGTTTGTTGGCATGCATGGCCACACGTACGGGTCTTGCCACACTTGTTCAAGCATTTGGTGGCACATTGGCCTGATGGATGACACGTCTTGGTGCACCGATGTGCTCCGCAAGCAAGCGGTTTTCCACACACCTGGCCGCACGTGACCCGAGTTTGGTAGCACATCACGTTGGCCACTTCTATTTTCTTGTCACAATCGCAAGTCCTGGTCATTTTCTCGGTGCATCGTGGACACTCCTTGTCATTCTCGTGACAATTATGAATTTCTGGACGATGGCCGCATCGTGGTGCTCGTTGACATTGGTTCAAACATACTGGTAGCTGGGTCCCGCAGCGCACGGGAGCAGGAACCACGGTCTGGCCGCAATGGCATACCAGGTCGTCTGAAGATGACTCCAAACACGGTTTACAAGGACCCAGATGACATGTCATGGCACAATAATGTTTTCCACACGAAAGCAGTTTATTACAATCTCGTGTGCAAATATGGACAGCTTCAATGGCCATTTGATCGGTAGCATTATGAACGTTGATGAGGTTCTTACGAATACCCTTCTGACGCTCACGTTCACGCACAGCAGCAACTGGCTCGTGTTCACAACACACCCGCAAACACCGGTGACGCCGACAACTCATCAGAGATTGACACTTGTGGTTGCAACTTGGAACGTAGCCTTGTTGGTTTAGCCGACAAGCAACTGAATATTGTGTATAATGACAGCGACATCTGACATCAACTGTCTGGTAACATGGTGAACATTCTCCTTCATGGCAGGGCCAATAGCATCGATGGCCACATTCTAGAACCCGGCCACAAACCGAGCCACAGGTCGGCACTGGGTCTAAACAAGATGTTCGAGGTTGGCCCACAATCTCTTCAATCTTTTTCTTTCCACAAGGACAATGGCTCAACAATGACGGACTCAAAGAGCATCTGTGCAAATCCTTGGTCTTTGCATGACATTGAAGTGAACATTTGTGGTTTCCACAGTCAAGTGAATCATTACAAATCTCGTCACATTCAAAATTCCCGGTCCATGTCTCTGTTTCCGTTTCCGACCGTTGTGGAGCCCGTTCATGACAATCAATCGAGGCAGTATGCTTTCCACAATAACATCGCACACTGATTGAAATAGAACACCCGCCACAAAGTCCAGAGTGACACTTCTTGACACATCGATGTAATCCACAAGGAAGCATGTCCCCACATTCCTGATCACATGACCAACCGGTTTCGTATGGGGTAATCACACACGGAAGTTGCTGTGTTTGTGCTCCACAATTGCAAGCAATTACAGGCCCCATTGCCGTGCACCTCTTCAAATGAGGACCAGGATGGCATTCGAAAGAACATCCGTGCACACAAGAGTCCAATGAGTGGTTGCAGGTTTGACCACAGGAATGTGGAGCAAACACATTGACTCCGGGATTCACAACTTTTCCACACCAGCAGGTGTATTGCTTGGGAAGAGTCTGGTGCGTGCTGTTACAAGAAGGACATCTCCAGGACCGATCAGCAGCCGTAGAAGACCCTCGCTTGGCCCAATCTCGAATACAGGCCAAGTCAAAAACACGATAACAACTGTCACATGACCACACTTTTGACTCACAATCCATCTCCCCCGTGCAAACCAAACATGTATATTGTCCCTGACGTAGCTCTTGCAGAATCAACTCTCGAATGTCTTCTTCTGCCAGGGGTATCTCTTGCTCATGATCTGGCTGGGTTTTAACACTACCAGGATCTGGAAACACCGACCCAGTCAACTGTTCACTCTCCACACTCTCCATCTTTCCAAATCTATCCTCTCCCGTCACAACTCCTCGGAAACTGGACGTATTGGTAGTATTATATAGCTTCAGGGACTCCAGATCTGGAAGAAAATTCTGAATAAAAAAAAATTTCTATACCGGAATAACAGAGCTGCTTACATCATCATTACGTGGGGGGAAGAAGCAAGAAAAATTGGAGAACCGGTTTAGAAAAGAAAGTAGATGGGGGGACAAAAACGTTCAGGA
This sequence comes from Ogataea mattraensis, assembly GCA_030564055.1. Lineage (NCBI taxonomy): Eukaryota > Fungi > Ascomycota > Pichiomycetes > Pichiales > Pichiaceae > Ogataea > Ogataea mattraensis. Next base: position 424,661 of record JAJMLE010000003.1, on the reverse strand, counting down.
GATTGATATAGGGAAGCACGTCCTATAGTACAAAAATATGCCCCAACTGAATGACCCGTGGAAGAAAAGGTGGGTATTCAACTCCATCGAACTAAAGACGCAAACCGGTTACTAACATATTCATTAGAGATGCGTGGAGATACGAAGGAGTGTTCCATAAATCGCAGAGATTTAGAGGAGCATTTCCAGGACTGGGACTAGGAATTGCAGCTTTTATTGCCGTCAGTGTTTATGAAGACTACTTTCTAGAAAATAAGGATCATGGCCATGGCCACAGCAATCCCCAGGAGGCGTCTCAGCACTAGATGATGACCACTTGAATACTATTTATTACTTATTTATTACCACTATTTATTGAACTCGATATTGCGACATCCATATATTCAGACATATATTTCTCGTAATCGTCAACTATTTTCATTGGTGTGGTCAGACCCGCTCTGGCGACCTATCTCTGTCCTTCTTTCCTCTGGTCTCGACCCAGCAGCTGTAATGGTACACTTTACTCTTCACCTTGATAGCGTTTCTCCAGATCCATTCGCCAGAGTCGTCGTCAAAAACACCAATGAGCTTCTCTCTACAAATTCCACAAATCACCTCGTTCTCTGAGTCTTCTGGAATCTGAACTATTTTCTTATTTAACTCCTCCTCGCTCAGCACCTCTTTTAGGCTTACCTTGTTGACTTCGAGTCCGCCGTCATCGGTGTTTGTCGAGCCAATGATTTCGTCTTCTTTGAACTCGCACCATTTCGAGTCGCCTAGGAACCACGAACGGTTGTAAATTTGCTTTGAAGTGTCTTTCAGTTTTTTGTTGGTTCTGAAATGCCAATCCAAATGGATCTGCTTGAGCGCAGCACCTTCGGGAGTGTTATAAAACCGTTTAGAACAATTGGAACACTGGTTGGGTTTCGAATTATACACTAAATCAATCTCTTCAGAAGTCGGCTTGTGATTGTTCAAAAACGACTGATTCAATTCAAATCTCAACAAAATCGTTCTCGAGTCAAAAATCCCCGATTGCGAAACTGGCTGGGATGGCACTCCATTAGACGAAGGCCCAGTTTTCTGCAAAATGCCTTGCAAAAAATCAAGATTCGGCAGCCCCAACGGGTTGCTGATTTTTGGATTACTGTCGTTATTGGTAACTATGTTGAGATTGCCCACTGGTTGTGGAATTGTTTGTCTTTGGCGAGCCAAATTATTCACAAAATCTAGCACTGTGTTTGGGTTGCTAGCCTTTGGCTGGGCATTAGACATGCCTAACAATCCTTGTAATTGCTGTGTTGAAAATGTTGGCAATGCTGGAACAGATGCGGGGGGTTGTGATGATTGTCTTTGTTGATTCTGTTGTGCTAATGCGTTCAATCTAATAGTCTCATCTTCTCTGATACTGACCAATTGTTTGCGGACCATTTCCATCTGTTGTGTTGGAATTGCTGCTGGCTGGCCAATGATGCTTCTTAATTGTTGTAGAAGTTCAAATCTTTGCTGGGCCTTGACATCGCTGGGCATTTTGAATAATCTGGCATTGACCAATGCTTTCAAGTCGTCCACTTCTTTGATGAGCATTTCTTTGGTCAGAGGCCCCGAGCTTGGAAACGCCAGTCCTTGTGGAGGTTTTTGGTCGGGCCTTCTATTACTGGCGGTGGCCTTGATGAGGAACTTTTCAATCAAATCGAGTTGATCCTCGCTGAACAAAGGCAAACCCGTGACCGGATTTGGTGCCTTCCAAGTTTTGAACACCTTGATCAACTGGATCCGTGTAGGATCGTCCACCAAAGAATACACCTCGGTGAAAGTTTTGTACAAGTTGATGCTGAAAAGCCGGGTGTATGGGGCTCCTACCACTTTGCAAATGGAGTCCAAAAGATACATTGCAAATAGTTTCTGTGACGGAATGGCCCGTTGGATTCTCTTTTCCACAGCCTTGACGATCTCAGAGGCAAACTCGATGTTTTCCTGGGCCAACATCGTGTGGCTTTCGATGATGGGCCTGGAGTTGAAGGTCAACCCGGCCAGCGAATTGAAGTAGTCATTGCCAAATTGTTGACCAGATCCGGCGTTCGATGACATTTTCAAGCTATATAGTGAGAGGAGAAAAACGCAAGACCACTATACTCTATAAAGACACTCGGTGTGTCTGGGGCCATCAAACTCGAGATGTGGGCAAAACAGACCTGTTTAAACGGAAAAAGCACAGAGATGGGTGGGTTTCCCGGAAATTTTATGTTGTTTTCTGGGTAATTTGTCCAGAATGTTTCCCTCCCCGAAACAAAACGATGTACACTGTTGATTGACTTTTTTTCGCTTCTGTCTTCTCGCCCGGAGCCGGGTAACATGTGGTTTTTAAACCTCCTGGAAAATTTTCCAGATAAAAATCCGAAAACCATCAGAAGACCAACCGATAGGAGTACTGATCCGGCACAAAAACATCAAAAACCATAATGAACCGTACTGTTTTGAGATTTGTCAATCCGTGCGGAGTTTCCGCCAACAGATACTTTTTGAACAGACAATTCTCGTTGGCAGCAGCAAGAATGAACGAGGCAAAGAAAGACCAACAGGAACAAAGCAACGAGTCGGAAACTGCCACGGAAGAAAACTTGTCGCCTTTGGAGAAGGAATTGAAGGAAACCAAACAGAAGTTGTTGGCCAAGGACAAAGAATGCGCAGAGTTTAAAGATAGATATGTGAGATCTGTGGCCGATTTCCGTAATCTCCAAGAAACCACCAAACGGGAGATCCAAAAGGCCAAGGACTTTGCTCTACAAAAGTTTGCCAAAGATTTGATTGAGTCAATTGACAACTTTGGACATGCTTTGGGGGCTGTGAAAGAAGAGACTCTCAAGACCAACAACGAAGTTTCGCAACTTTATGACGGTGTTAAGATGACTAGAGACATTTTTGAAAAGACTTTGAGCAAACACGGATTGAACAAGATCGATCCAATGGACGAGCCATTTGATCCAAATAGACACGAGGCCACTTTTCAGGCTCCTCATCCAGACAAAGAACCTGGAGTGGTTTTCCATGTCCAACAACCTGGCTTTGAATTGAACGGTAGAGTTTTAAGAGCAGCTAAGGTTGGAATTGTCCGTGCCAAAGACGAGTGAACGAACCAACGTTATGTGTTAATGTGATGTGATGCTCTAATTCTATTTTTCCTTTCTATGTACATAGCGATCAAAAGTTCTTGTTACCAAAAATTATACGATGTATCGATACTCGTGCTCCCGCGGCTCTGCAAATGCAACTTTCACTTTGCGGCCTCTCACCTCCAACCCTTTAACCTTCTGTAATGCTTTCAAAGCAGCGTCGGCTCTTAAAAACCGCACGTAGCCGTATCCCAAGCACAATCGTGTGGTAGGTGCCCTAGCCAAACCACATCGAACAGCCAAAAGCGGGCCAAAAATAGTCATGATGTCTTTCTCGGTGATTTCATAAGGCAGGTTTTTCAACTGCAAAATATGGTACTTCTTCAACTCCAAGTAGCCATGTCGATTCTCCACATCGCTGCGCAAATCCAGCTTGATCATTTGGTTATTCAACACTTTTCCTTGCATTTCTGCCTTGGCTCTAAGTGCCTGCTGCTCCGTCTCAAATTCAATGTATCCGAATCCACGTGACTTCTCTTTTCCACGATCCAATGTACGTTCAATTCGAACACTTTTCACCCCACTCATCACACCAAATACCTGCTCAACATCCTTTTCAGTCGCATCAAAGGCCAGTTTACTCACCAGAAGAGTTCGACTCGCCGTACTCGAATACCTCACTATAATGCCACCCACACCTACTCTACGGCCAAGCTGTAAAAACATCCTGTCCAATATCCGTCTCTTCTATCAGTCTCTTATCAAATCTTGTTGCTCAACTACCACCTAACTCTTATTCCATCTTCTCCAAGACCCCGGCTACCATCACTTTCAAGTTTAATTTTTTTTCAACTTCCACCCGGTGCAAGGATGTAATATAACCACCCCCAGCCGTATTTTTTTCTTTCGCAAACAAAACGTAGTTGTTCACGTCCTGTCTCTTTAGTTCTTCTTAAAAATAGATAATAAAATCCTACAAATGGCTGGCCCCCCTGCTCCTCCGCCACCTCCTCCGCCACCAGCATTTGCGGGAGCCGTCAATGCGGCCCCGGCAGTTCAAAAACCCGCAATTACTCCAGATCGAAATGCCCTGCTCACCGATATTCGAAAGGGTGCAAACCTTAAAAAGGCTGTCACCAATGACCGGTCGAAACCAATGATTGGTGGATCTGGGTCTGCAAGCGCTTTGGGATCCAGTTCAATGGGCTCTCTTGTCTCGGGTACAGCCCCTGCCGTTCCAAGTACAAGACCAGACGCTCCACCAACACCGGGACCACCACAATTGGGGGACATTTTTGCTGGAGGCATCCCCAAATTGAAACACAGATCAGCAGCCTCTTCAGCACCTGTTTTGTCTACTTCTGCTCCAAAAATGCCATCGTCCAGACCAGCACCAGTGTCAAAGCCAACCGTGCCCGACGTCAAGGCTCCTCCAATTCCTGGCTCTGCTCCACCGATTCCTGGATCCGCACCTCCAATTCCTTCAACAAGTGCTCCAAAGACCCCACAGACTGTCATGCTACCTGTTCCAACAAATCAATCTCATTCAAGAAACACTTCGGTCGATTCAACAGCATCCACAGCCTCTGCAAAAGCCAAGCCCAAAATGCCTTCTAAACGGCCAACAAAGCAGCCAGCCATTGCTCCATCTATTCCACAATCTACAGCTCCTCCAATTCCCGGCTCGAATGCTCCTCCACCACCACCATTACCTACAAGCTCGGCTCCAGCACCACCACCACTTCCCTCGTCGTCAGCTCCTCCACCTCCACCTCTGCCAACAGGTTCTGCTCCATCCACCACTCTCCAAATTCCAGTGGCTCCTCCCCCACCTCCAGCAGCAGCTCCAAAACTGCCTTCTGTTTCAGCTCCACCTGAAGTGACTGCAAAGACAACCGCACCTATTGCAGCGGGAGGATTGCCTTTCCTAGCCCAAATAAATGCCAGAAGAAACGACTCGTACGTGATCTCTGACGAAGATGTTAAATCAAGCAGTCAATCGGCTTCGAGCACTCCTCAACCTCCATCCATTTCAGCACCCAAAATTCCTTCCTCAGCTGCTCCTCGTATTCCATCTCTCCCAACTGCCCCTCCTCCTCTATCAGTCCCAGCCATGTCTGCCCCATCAATTCCAAAGATTTCAGCTCCTAAAATTCCAACCTCTATGGCGCCACCAGTGCCGGGTTCAGCTCCTGCTCCGCCAACATTCCTACAAGATATCAATCAAAGAAGACGAAGTTATGATGATGACGAGCAGGACGATGAAGCTTCTTCGGGATTCCTCGAGTCGGAAGAAGAATCTGAAGAAGAATTTTCTCCTCCACCTGCTCCACCAACTGCAGCTCCTCCTACGCCATTTGCTGTGCCTTCAATAGCACCAATGGCTGTTCCCGCTGCTCCACAAGTAGCTGCACCAGAAATTCCATCGTTTTCGGCACCTCCATTGCCTTCCAACTCGGCTCCTTCGTCTGAATCAGCGTCCTCCCATCAGAAAAAGGCCCCACCACCACCACCTCCTCCAGCGGCAGCTTCGTCTTCAGCATCGGACTCATTCTACAAAGAAACCCCCGCAGACAGACTTGAGTCGCAACAACATAAACATAGATTCCTAGGACTGGGCAATAGCCATTCAAAGGCTCCCGACGACGAGAAGATCAACTCACAGCAAAGCGTGGGGTCGAGATTGCGCAAGATCGACGCGTCGGCCTACACAATTTCCGGCTCCGCCAGCTCGGGCACAAACCGGGGATCGGGATCCAAAATTACGATCGAAGATTCAAGATTCAAGTTTGCAAATGCATCGGATCTGCCTAAACCACGGCGTTTTGAAGGAAAAACCAAACTATATCCAAGTGGAAGAGGCAGCTCGGTGCCTCTTAATTTGTCATTATATGCATGAATTCCGGTGACGATTTCTATATACAGGAGTTTTAATCGCAACGGCCATCTTCCCAGCCGTCTTTCCATCTCTGTTTCCACAGATTGCAGTCGAATTTCGGCTTTCCCAGCTTCACATTCACCTCGTTATGAGCATCACATAACCATCTTCCGAACTCTTCTTGAGTACGCACCTTGGGCTCTTCTTTTTTCAGATACTCTCTGAAATCCTTGGCACAGAACCAACATGGATAGATTCTTGAAAAGATTGATAGAAAACTCTTCATCTCAGTCTGCTGGGTGTCCGAGGCGGTTTCGGGGTAGTTGGCTGCCACCGAATGCAAGAAAGTCCAAGTAGCTTTGCCTAGTTGGTTCACATCAGGAGGACATTCCGAAACGTCGGCCGGGTTGTTGGCCACTCCAGCCACGCCAGCCATTCCAGCCATGCTTGCCACTGTACTTTTCTTGTCCGTTTTTGACGACTGAGTCACCATTTTGAAATCCAAAAGCGTGTTACATGAACGACATCTGGGTTGGTCAGTATTCGCTCTATTCAAACAATCTTGATATACTTACGGTTTTCCGTTTTCATCATAAACGATTTTCCGGCCGTTGGCTCCGAACACAGGCATTCCTGCCGGAGCTGCTGTGCCATGTGGTTCTGGTTTCTCGGAGTTGGTCATTTAGTCAAATAAAAAAGAGCCAGACTTGCAATTTATGATTTTTTTTTCAAATAAGATATGGTATATTAATTTTTTTGTATTGCGAGCTATAAAAAAAAACTGCACCGCCACAGTTCCAGCCACTCAGATTCTCCAGATGTTTCCGTCAGAGTTCATAACTATGTTCTCGTTTTCCATCCGATCGACGGCCCGAAGAGCCTCGTCAGAGCCAAATTGGTCTTCCTGCGACAGCTCGCTGTTGACTGCTTGGAGGAGCGAATCAAATTTGAACTCGGTGGTTTCCGGATTTCTTAAAAACACAGTCGAAACAGTCTTCTTGAACAATTCGTACCTGGTTGGGGCCAATTGGAAATTGACGGTGTTGGTATCTGGACGTGCTGCGCTTTGAAGAGGTGTCTCGAGCTCGGCAAAACCAGATTCTTGAATATGTTGGCTTTCGACGCCGCGAGCCAGCTCGTCGACTTCTGGATCCTGATGGATCGATTGAAGAGCTTTCTGTCTTCTGGTGACAATTCTATTACCAACAACCTCGTCGGCCATTGCCTCGTCGTCTGACTCGTCTTCAGCAAATTCCGACCCGGAGTCAGACTCATCCAACAACTCCTTGCGCAACCGTCTCTTCTTCTTCTCGGGAGTCCCTGGTTGTCTACTCTTCTTCTTAGTCATTTTTTCCTTGAATAGCGAGAATCTCAACAGCTCCTGAGCCACTTTGACGTCTTTTAGATCGACAGTTTGGGATAACCGCACTTTTGCGTGTGCTGTTGATAGACGAATCAAAGTTTCTAAAGTTCTCGCAGTGATTGGAGACGTACGCGAGTTCTTGGTGTTTTCGTCGTTTCGGAGCTCTCCATAGATATCGACAATCATGTTGGTGGCATTCTGAGTCAGCACTGGCTTGACTCTCTGCTTGGCATATTGGATATATTTCTTCAAAAATGGGATCGTCACAATCTCAGGCTTCTTGTCTTTCTTCGAAGGTGATCTGTTGAGTCGAGCAGCCTCGGCAGCTCCCGCATGTAGCAACGGATTAAACTTCTCGAAGATTTCCGTCGCGTCGTCGTCGTCATCAGCAGTCGCGTCGATCGGCCGGTCACCAACAGCCAAAGTCACCGTTGGCCGCTCTCTAATAGGTTCTCCTTCTGCGTAACCACCAGGAACATACCGATGCATTCTCAAAACATGCTCACTGATCTGACGATCACGTTCGTCAGAAATCTCGTCGGTCACAACAAAAAGTAAATCGAAACGAGATAGAAGCGAGTCCGGGAGAGCAATGTTCTGTTGCGGGGACTTGAACGTATCATATTGACCATAAATTGGATTGGCCGCAGCAATAACCGAACAACGTGCATTCAACGAGGTGTGGATACCTGCCTTGGAAATCGTGATGGTCTGTTGTTCCATCACCTCGTGGATCGCAACTCTGTCGACGTCACTCATCTTATCAAACTCATCAATACAAACGACTCCACGATCGGCCAACACCATAGCACCAGCTTCGAGTCGACGCTCGCCTGTTTCTTTGTCGGTGGTCACTGCAGCTGTCAATCCTACACCGGACGAGCCTCGTCCTGTTGTTGCAATTGCCAATGATGCCGTATTAAGCACAAACCGAAGAATTTGCGACTTTGCCGTCGACGGATCACCAACCATCAATAAATTCACATCTCCACGCAAATGTGTTCCATTTGCCAAGTTCTTCTCAACTCCACCCAAGAGCATCAATAACACAGCCTTTTTGATGTAATCATGACCATAGATCGACGGAGCAAGCGATTGTGCCAATAGATCAAAAATGTTCTTCTTCTTGGCCAATTTGTTAATATCACGAATATCAAAATCTGAAATCTTCTCCACAGCTTGAACCGAAGAAGAACGAGCATGTAATGGATATAACGAATTCCCAAGAATGACCACTCGGAACGAGGCCGAATTGGTCTGACCACCGCCCAAAGACCGGAAAACACCAATGATCTGGACCCTGTCGCCGGGTTTGACTTTGTCGACAAGATCGTCGTCCAAAATCACGTCGACAGACCGTGGAAGTTGTCCTGCTGGAGCAAATTCTGGTAGTTCTTGTATAGTGATTGTTTGATGGTCTCTGTATTTGGAATATCCATATTCAGTCACCAGCTTGTTCCCTTCTGGGTCCTCAGTTGGATAGTTGGCCGACGTGGTGATTGGATTGAAACTAGTTGTTTGGTCACGATATTCTCTTGAATGAAACCGTCCTGTCGCGTCACAATAATGCACAGACTTGATGATCTTAGGTCTAATCAACGACGCACGCGTCACAATTCCTTCAATCGACACCATCTTGGACAGAAATGACGAATCAATCGTCCGAGGCGTGAGCTGATGGCCTCCAAAAGCACCGCGGAACGCCAAATAGAAGTCGGTGTCGGCATTGTACTCAAATTGCGAGTGCTCATGCGGATCATAGAGCTGGAGAACAGCATCTCGAAGTGCGGATTCTGCAGCTGGAAGATAATCTGCCGGCTGTTGCAACAACCCAGTTGCATATTCTATGTTGAATTCACGAATCTCGTCGATCGACACCACCAAACGACGGTCTCCTCTTTGCAACATCAGCTTGATCGAATCATAATAATGTGTTTCGTTGTTGGTGGATTCGAGAAAATACTGGAAGATCTTGACACGCTCGCTGAAAACGGCGTCTGCAGCCTCTGCAACGCCCTCCATATCTAGTCAAGTCAGCAGTTTTTAAGTGTTTAAATTCAGGAAGAAACACTTTGTTTCAGCATAGGTGCTCTTTTTTTTTTCTTGCTCACAAGCTGGAAAATCAAAAACCTTTTATTATTACCCGTTTGGGAATAAATTACACGCGTCAGACACCCACCATCCCTTTCGCGACACTCGCCACAACGGTTTGACCGCTTACGTAATTTGAGGATAGTAGGTGGGTGAGTTAGTGGGTGAATTTTTTTTCCTAGCTGGGTACTTGCGTTTTTTTCTTCTCAGTTCCCAAATTAACATCCCCCAAAAGTTCAAATTGAGTGCCGACCACCTCCAATCAACAACATTCACCCACATTTGGCCCCTCATCTCCAAGTTTCTTGCGTTCTCCAAGAAAACCCGTTCACCCCAGACCCCGGTGCTCGTTCCACCTTCCACTTGCGTAAAAACATAAACACGGTTACCCCCGTTTCCAGGTCGTGCCTTCCAAATCGGGAAGAAAGTAAACACACAACTTTTTTTTCTTTGGCGTTTCTCCTTCGTTTTCCCGGTGACTAAATTTTTTGCACGGGCCCAGCATGGAATTCCCTAGTGGCACCCATGTGATCCTCCGCGGTGTGTCCCCAAAGTGCCCCCCAAATTTTTCCCATCCTTGTAATCATCACTATCCCTAGTGCTTTTTGTTTGTGTTACTCTTTTGAGTGATTTGGCTTTGTTCTTGTTCCATTTCATCCTGAACCTCTTCTTATTTCATCCTATTCCCTGTTGTTTTCTGTGTCGTCCCACTGATTCCACGTTCTTGCGTTTGTTTACAGATCTCCATCTCCCTACGATACAAACAAAAGAACAATCCAACACAGACACAACAAAGAAAAACAAGCTTACCAACAAACACCTCAATTTCAAACCAGCTAGTCAAGTGCAATCTTATTTGTATTGTTGGCACGCTACTTATATGCTTGACACCATTTTGAACAAGACTTTTTTACACATCACACATCACATTCATTAGGTGTATCTATTTATTTGCCAGTATTGCCCACCCAGGAAAAAAACTACACCATGAGTACTGTTCCCACACCACCATCAAGAGGTTCAACCAGATTGAGCATGAGTGCCGGATCATCGGGAAAGAGAAGAACTCCAAAGGAAGTGCGGTTTGGAGCATACGTTCTTGGATCGACGCTAGGAGAAGGAGAATTTGGCAAAGTGAAGTTAGGCTGGAGAAAAGATGGAAAGCACCCCTCACAAGCAGCCATTAAGCTTATTCGCCGAGATTCGATTCCCAAGGGTTCTGAAAAGGAAAACAAGATTCACCGGGAAATAAACGCTTTGAAGAAACTGGCCCATCCAAACATCGTCAGACTAGAAGAAGTTCTACAGAATGAGAAATATATCGGAATTGTGTTGGAGTATGCCTCCGGAGGTGAACTTTTCGATTACATTCTGGAGCACAGGTATCTTAAAGAATCAATGGCTTGCAGACTTTTTGCTCAGCTTGTTTCGGGAGTGGATTACATGCATTCTAAAGGAATCGTTCACAGAGACTTAAAATTGGAGAATTTGCTTTTGGACAAACACAAAAACGTCATTATCACAGACTTTGGATTTGTCAACACCTTTAGAGGTGTGGATTTAATGAAGACTAGTTGTGGATCTCCCTGCTATGCTGCTCCTGAATTGGTGGTTAGTAGCGAGCCTTATGAAGGAAGAAAAGTTGACGTTTGGTCCTGTGGTGTGATATTATACGCCATGCTAGCCGGCTACTTACCTTTTGATGATGATCCACAGAATCCAGATGGTGACAACATCGCCAGATTGTACCATTATATCACACATACCCCATTGACCTTCCCTGAGTATATTCAGCCTAGCCCAAGAGACCTGTTGAGAAAGATAATAGTGCCGAATCCGAAGAAGAGAATCGATCTCAGACAAGTCAGATCGCACGCTTGGCTTTCTCCTCATGCTCCATTTTTGTCCGTGACTCCTTCAGAATGGGATAAGAATTACACAAGAACAAAGCAGATCGTGCCTCCACAGGATAAATTGAATAGAAGACTTTCTTTAATGGAAAATCCAAGCTCGGCTTCATTTATGTTGAACAGACCTCACAGCAAGTCTTTCGCCAGCAAGAGTGGGTCTGCTCTTCTTTACTCAAACCCAGCCGCACCTCAGACCTCCCATACGGTGGCCATACCTTCTTCCTCAAGCTCGCTAGCAACTTCTGATGTTTATCTTTCTCCTGCAGCCTCTAGAGCTCCAACTTCGCCGACCGAGTTCTATCGTGCGGGCCACCAAAGAAGTGGCTCATCAGCAAGCCTTGTGCTTCAGGCTGTTGTTGAAGCAGATAAATACGAGGTTTCGAGAAGAAACAGCTTACAGGGCGATTGTATCAAGCCGAATATACCACGGTCCGCCACATACAATGGCAGCTTTGCTACCATGGAAGGATCAAGACCATCTCGCAGCGGTAGCATCACATCTGCTTCAAATCTGCCATTGAATTTTGAAACCATTGTGGAGAGTCCAGAGAAAAATAAAGCTGGTAGTAACGATAGCTCAATGCTGCCACCACTGTTACCACCGATCTCTAAATCTGCAGGTTCTGCGACACAACAAGTCAATGCAACACCTTCAACAACTGCTAACTCGTTTACATCCAAGCTTCCTTCTCGCTCCAACAGACCTCGGCCAACTTCTTATCATCCAGCCTCTGCATCTTCTGCTTATGTGTTCCCGTCTCCAGACCTTTCATTTTTGCTTCCCGCAACTTCTTCAGAGACCAGTTTGACAAGGCCGTTGTTTGAGAAGACAGACTCAGCATCTTCATCGCCGGTTAGGGAAAACAGGAAATCATGGTGTCAACCTAAAGTTACTGAGCCTATCGTCGATATGGCAATTGCCAGTGGTGTTTTAACATCTTTGAGCGATTGTTCTGAAGAGCAGGAGCAGATTGAATCTTCAAGTGTTTCGAAGTCGGAAAAACGCAAATCTGCTGCTCTGGATTCTCTATCCAATGCGATTGACATCTTTTCGATTTCATCCAAATCTACCATGACTACTCCTAATTCTCCAATGATATCCCATCACGACTTCAACTCTGCAGTGCAGCTATTGGAATCTGCGCCAATTTCGGAGAAGGATTTCGAGACTGCTGCTCCTAGCCCTGAGGAAACCATCAAGGCCAATACTGCAAAAGAAGCTGAACTTGTGAAGGACGTTGAAAAGAAAGTGCAGACATCTAAACAAGCCGGAGTGGAGACAGGAAAGACAAGTATTAGCAATGAATCTTCTAGCTCATTGTTGGAGGCTGACTCATCAGCAATGAAGAACAAGTCAAAGACCACAGAGAAAGAGAACCGGGGATCCAGCAGAAAGAGTGCTGGAGTGCCGTCGAGTGCCTCAACCAAGTTCAGAAGATTTAGCATGCTGGGATTCTACTCACACAACAACTATTCACAAGAAATCTCCACGCCCGCAAGAAGAGTGTTGGAGCCAACTAACAAACGGGATGATGTGGTGACCCCGTTGCGGGACCAGCCGAGCGTTCCTACGAATCGGATGTCCTATGCGGGACCTTCGAGACCACGTGATAAGGATAAAGATTCTTCGACCGCCAAGCGAGTGATGGACTTTTTCAAGAGAAGAAGTATCCGGATCTAATTGTTGAATTGTGCGCTTTTGATTTCTGTTTGATGCTGCTTACAAGATTTTGTAACTTTTTTGACGTTCTTTCGTTTGTAATAAATAAATAAGGAAATCGAAACCCAGTAGGACCACGATGTGAGACAGTGTGAGTGAATAGATAAATAGATAAATAAATAAGATGGGAGAAACCTTTAGTTGAAAGATGAGTCAATGGATCATTTGTTCATTCCTTTCAAAAAGTCCTCCTTAATGCCCTCCCAATGCACGTCTTGCTGAGGATTATATTTTTTGAACCATTTGGAAGGAGAATTCTTCATGATCAAGTGTTTTCTAAGCACCCAAGGTCTTGTGAGCTTGCTTGCAAACACCATGGAGTTGGTTTCAAAGGATTCATGTGCTTCTGGCTCAGCAGCTTGCCCTCTAAAGGAGCCGGTAAGACGCAAGTCACGCACAGCCAAAGTTTTATCCCATTGGTCGGTGTTGAAACGAGGTTTAGCATAGTTTCTGGTGAATTCCCATTCGGATTTTTCTGAATCTTGTTTGGAAGTTTCAGAGCTCTTGGTGAGTGCCGAGACAGTGATTGCATTCATGGCACCTCCTGCTAATCCAAAAAACTATATTAAGTTAGCAACTTAGTTCAAGAAACAAAACCGTGAAAACGACACTTACTGTCATCATAAGGCCGTATGGCCACAAGCCTTCCCAAGGAATCATTTTGTAAAGAAATGAATGGAGGTCTAAATTGATGAAGTACAAGTGGTTTGTTGTTTGATAAGAGCATTTTTATTTGACTTTATAAGCGGGGTCAAAATCTCAAATATCCTCTGGCGGTGTAAGGATGTGTAACTAGCTGGGGAAAGAAAAGAGGGCCACGAATAGCTTAATAAGTTTTCAAAGGTGATTAATATATAGATATACAATTAACTCTTCAAGAAGTGTATGTATTGACTATTGATTCGTTCTTAGATGTTGGATGGGTAAAGCATGATTCTGACGGAAGCACCGAAAGTCTTAGCTGGGAGGTTGGATTTGAATTGAGCTCTCACGAGACCGGAGTTACCGTGAGTTCTGGTAACCTTACCCCAGATGCATCTGATCTTGGAACCTCTGACCTCCTTGGAAGCTCTGTAGACGTAAGCAATTCTTTTACCCAAGTAGAATTTGGCATCGTCAGAGTTGGCAACACCCTCGATCTTGATGAGAGAGGTGTTTGGGTTGGTGACGTTCTTGGATCTTTGGTAGGAGATGTGCTTTCCTTTGACGTAGACTAGAAGGTATGTTAGTACATTGGAGTTCATGAGCGCATAATAAATGCAAGATAATGATTTGGCATAGAGATCTGAATTCGATGGTAAGAAGGTGAGTAAGAAGGTGAGCTGAATGAAACGACAAAAGAAAAAGCATGGCAAAGTCGTGCAAAGTCATGGAGTATCAATGCTTGTAGTACTATTCAACTTCTCATCACCTGGATGTCTAGTGCAAAATTGCAATCGACTTTTATGAGGTTTCTTGCTGGAGTTTGACCTGCTAGATGGGTTCTTTCTTCCAACTAACAGGAACTGGTATTTCTGTTCAGTAAACAAGAGTCTTGAAAGCTTTCACTTCAAAACTTTCTCAAACATTTGTACTATTTCAACAACTTGGTTTTCTTCTTCTTCAATTCTATCTTCTGTTCTCAAATCTTCGCCATCGAGATATCGTCTGGTTCACAAATGGTAGTCTTGCAACAATCAAGTTTACTTACGTCTGTGTGATTCAGCCATCTTTGTTAGTTTTGCTGTGTTTATGTACACCAAGTGTAATACTTTGTATATCTTAGTTCTTTTAATTCTTCTTCACAAAAAACTGTTCATGAATATTTTCCAACTACTCCTTGCACAACGGCTCTACCGTCCCAAGCACCCACCGCGCACGCCCCTTCGCTGTGCTGGGGAAGCCACCGGGAAAATTTTTCGAACTACCCTTACGAGGCGCGAGGAGTAGCGGGTCACAAAAAACGGTCCCAAAACAACACACTCCTGAAACCTAGACCTACTTTATCGCACGTGACACAATCTATCAAATCATTTACTAGCTATTCTTGTGATGTTCATCAGTCATTCTTATTATACACGTTTCTCCCACAACGTAAAAGTATATGTGAATCCATTCTCCTGGCATTCAGATGTCTGAAACTCGTCCTCCAGAGCTTTTGAAGCCAAATAATGTTTCAAATGCAAAGCGTCTTTCTTTTCCCAGACCTGTGGATCCACTTTGATGAAAGCATCCATGTCTAGCGGACTATCGTGCTCCACTTCAGTCAAAAAGATACGATCGACAGAATCAGGAGACTTCTCTAAAATCTGATTGTATAACTCAGCACCTCCAATAATGAATATTTCTTCAATTATAGACAAATCGAGAGTTCTCATTGCACCAGCAAGGGAATCTGCTATTGACAGGCTCTCCGAGTGTTTGGCCAATTCGTCCTTGAACAATTCAGCGCAGTTATCTGGATTTCTGGTCAGCACTACATTTAGTCTCCCTTTTAATGGACGGAACTTCATAGGAATCGATTCCCACGTTTTTCTGCCCATGATCACCACGTTCTTCTTATCAGAGCCAGACGTTTGCGTAGTGATCTTACGGAAATACTTCATTTCCTCCTTTAAAGTCCATGGCAACTTTCCTTTGTAGCCAATTCCATATTTAGGCAACAATGCGGCCACTATCAAAGACACCTTAGGACTGCTCATGTTGGTTTTCACCCATCCTAGTCATCGCAACGCGTCGTTCTTTGATCCTGGCAAGAAAAATTATAGCGAAATCCTCGTTCCTCTACAAAAGCCCCCCGGACTTATATAATAGATTACGTCATACTATATTTCTATGCTAAACATCAATGAGTCCAAATTCTAACCATCTTATCCTTTCCACCGCTCACAACACGGTTTCCATCGACACTCCAATCGACTGCATACACTTCGTCAGAATGTCCAGGAAGATCTGAAAGAAGTTTTCTTGTTTTGACGTCCCAAACTTTCAAGGTGGTATCTTTAGAGCAGCTCACAAGAAGTCTGTTATCTGAAGACCATGAAGTTTGGTAAACAGCTGCAACATGGCCTCTGAAAGTGGCAATGAATTTTCCGTCTCTTCCATCCCACAATTTGATCGAATTGTCAAATGAAGCAGAAGTCACATATCTTCCGTCAGGAGAGAAAGAAACATGATTGACCAACTTTTGATGGCCAGTCATTCTGCAGATTGGTTTATTGGACTTGGAGGGTTCCCACAAAAACATGGTGAAGTCATCGCTGGCAGTGACCATTCTCTCCGCTATTTTTCCTCCAATTTTGGCCACCTTATTGTAATTATTCAATGCTTTGCTTTGGATTTCTTCAGGGCTTGATGGCACCTGTCCAGTGTGGTCAAAAGCACCCATTCTCATGACATGATCAGTAGACAATGCTATGTGGTTGATCCAATGACCATGAGATTTAAGTGTTTGGACACACTTCCCTTCCTTTGCGTCCCAAATCTTGATGGTTTTATCATGAGATCCAGAATAAATCAGGTTGGATCCTCCCCATTTGACACACGAGACCGAAGAGGAATGTCCGGAAAGAGTCATGATACACGATCTTGTTTCAGTATTCCAAAGACGCAGCGTCCCATCTTTCGATGCAGAAACAAGTTTGGGTTTGTCTCCTGGCTTGACAAGATGTATTGGTTCCCAGGCAAGAGAAGATATCCACTTAGAATGTCCTGACAAAGGACCTCCTATTGGCAGTCCCTTGATTGAATCCCAAAGTCTGATGTTGTTGTCCATCGAGCCAGTGGCTATCACGTCTCCTAAAGGAGACCAACTCACACAGAGCACCCAGTTGGAATGCCCGTTCAATGTGTGTTGAATTGTCTGTGTATTACAGTCCCAAATTCGGGCTGTAGAATCTCCCGCTCCCGTGACAAGTTTAGAACTGGTATTTGGAGCAAATTGCGCAGCCAAGATTGTAGCACCATGGCCCGAAATCGTTCCAGATGACCTTGTCACTGGTTTCACTTTAAAAATAGATCTCGGAGTATAAACCAAAGTCAAGGTGTCTTCGGTAGTCTTAATGCCTGGCTTGATAACAGAGGCATACAAATTGTCAGTCACATCCACAAATGCTGAATTATTCTCCACTGCAAACGAATAAGCAACTGGTTCGTCTTGGTTCTGTTGCAACTGGTTCAGCAACTCCTCTAATTGCTGCTCGGTAATGCCTCCAGGAACTCTGATCGAACTACCAGTGGTCTCGCCAGTGTCTGAAGCCTGGAATTTGATCAGCACGTTGGGCAAATCTGTAGGCACTATGGCCACCTCCCTTGGCTGTTGAGCCTCACGTTTTTGTTTTTTCGATGGCGGAGGAATGAGCGTTGCCATGATCTCTGATTTATTCCAGCAGGAGCTTATTAACCAAGATCCATCTATGTAGTTAAGCTGAATTTTCTCTTAAAAAAAATTTCCGTGCACAGCCAAAACGATTTTTTTTTTCAGACCCTTCAATCTTTCATCTCTACACCACATTGCAGGAGCTGACCAAGTGGGGTACATGTAGTCTATCCAAAAGAAACAGTGGCGGGCCAAACTACCAATCCAAACACCCCAAAAACTTCCCAAATAGAGTGCCTTGATGTCCTGGTACCCTGACGGTTCTTGGTTTTTTTCCGCAGCCCAGAAGATGGACTTCTTCCCCATAATTTTCCTTATCAGGCTCGGCAACTGCCTAATCCAGAAAGCGCTTTTCCGAGGCACGATTCCAATTATTTTTTTTCTTTATAGAGCTAAAAAAAATGTCGCAAGATCATTCATTTGATTTTCACTCCACCTGGCTCACATTTAAAACGCCTGAGGGTCTTCAGAGGGGCATATTTTGTCAGTTCATAGTACTGCTTTAGCTATTTTTAAAATGCAAAGCGCGCAGTCATCGATATCATCGTATGATTTGCAATCTCTGGACGAGACCTCTGTGTCTGAGCATCAGCCAGACATAGAGGTTCTGGCACGAACCAATTCTATCGATCATAACGTGTCACGGGTCAGAACAGGGGTGTCTTCGATATCTCTTGCCTCCTCTGTTGCGCGGACCTTGCCCCGAAGCATGAAATTGTTCGTGGAACAGGTAGCAGACGATAACTTGCAATCTACAAGGGAATTGCTACAGCGAAGATCAACACGTGAAGGTAGAGGAAGAGATAATTTGGATCTTGAAGAAGCCATTCGAATTGCCACCAATAAGTCAGAAGCAGCTGTTCTCCCAATTACTGAATCTGATTCAGAAGAAGATCTTCCTCCTGTAGATACCGGATACGCCTGGGTCATCTGTTTTGCAGGATTCATGCTATTGTTTTCCACTTGGGGAGCCAACGGAGCTTACGGTGTGTTTCTGAGTTTCTGGATCAATAACTCTACTTTCCCAGGAGCCAAATCAACCGACTTTGCATTGGTTGGAAGTCTTATTTTATGCCTGGCACAGGCGTCTGCTCCATTAGCACAGGTTGTTTCTGCCATAATTGGATTGAAAGCTACAATGGTTATAGGATTGACAATTCATTCTGCAGGATATATCTTGAGTTCTTTTGCGACAAAGTTATGGCAATTATATCTTGCTCAAGGTGTTCTTGTTGGAATTGGGTTTTCATTAATCTTCAATACTGCCCTTGTGACCATTCCACAATGGTTTGATAAAAAGCGTGCATTTTCATCAGGAATTGTCGTTGCTGCTAGTGGAATTGGAGGAGTCATGTTTTCTTTGGTGTCCCAGAAAATCATCAATGAAACAGGAAACTGTAGATGGGCACAGAGAATGATCGCCATAGTTACTTTTTTCACCAACGGTGTGGTGGCATATTTTGCCAAAAATAGACGGCCATCTCCAAGGCTTAAAACATGGGGTGAAATTAAAACCAGAGTCAATGTTCTTTTCGATATCAAAGTGTTGAAGCTTCCTCAATTGTACCCGCTAACATTGTGGTATAGCTTGATTGTGTGTTGCTTTATCATGTCTTTGTTTTCGCTCTCTGCATACTGTACTTTTATTGGGCTAAGTGCTAATCAAGGGTCTCATATTACTGCCATATTCAACGGATGTCAGGCTGTTGGTAGACTATCGATAGGATTAGGTGCCGATTATTTTGGGAGAGTCAATGTTGCTGTTTCTCTGTCGATGTGTATGATGATTCTTATTCTCGCTATGTGGACCAACGCCAACTCTTTTGCAACTGTTGTAGCATATTCTGTGCTTTCTGGTCTTACTTTTGGAGTGTCTTCGGTGTTGAACCAGCCGATTTTGGCAGATAGTGTTCCTACAGAGCTTTTCCCTTCTGCTTGGAGCTTTGAAAACTTCATCATGGGATTGTTTGCGCTGTTTGCCGAAGTAGTGGCTCTGGAACTCCGTGATATGACAGCCAGTAGACCATTTTTAAAGGCTCAGATTTTCTGCGGATGTTTTGCAGCAGGAGGAACTCTCTTCATTGCACCGTTGAGAGAATGGAAAATCAAGAAAATTATCCAAAGTCGTCTGGATGCAACCAACGATGCTTTAGAGTCGACCTCAGATTCAAATTCACACAGCGAGAAGGATGATCACGAAAGAATGGAGCTTCTTTATAAACGGAAAACCGCATACACCCTGTTGCTCTCGAAAAGTCCCCGTGGATATCTCTCTAGATTATTCTATCCTATCAAAGCATAATGCATAATAAATATATGTTAATATCATTTTTTTTTCAAAATAAACGGTCTTAAAGGCCTGCCCATCCCCAATCTTTTGCGTTTAGGTTGCATAGCAGTGGAAGGATTTCCCGAGCCAATCTTGACGTACGATTGTTGCGATAATTGTTGACGTTTTAATGCTGCATCTTCAACCATTGTGGAAGAGGTTTGGAAACCTTGACCAGGTATCCAATTCTGCGACATCCTGTTGAGTTTTTCGTAACTGGCGTCGTTGATGAATAAGCTTTTTCTGGGAAATTGGGTACCAGTTTCTACGTAATCATCCACCTTTTTAGTAACAACAATATCCTCAGGCAGTTTGGAGAGAAACCGGCTTTTAGTCTTGAGTCGGTCTCCAAATCCAAACCCACTGGTTTCTCTAAAATAACTCAAATAAAGAACTTCTTTAGCTCTTGTGACTGCAACGTAAAGACATCTTCTTTCTTCGTCCAATGCCTTTTGAAGTGCTTCCTGTGCTGTTTCTTGCAATGCATGATGTGATGGCAAAATACCATCACAAAGAGCAGGAACAAACACCACTGGCCATTCAAGTCCTTTCGAACCATGAACGGTAGTTATAGTGACTTTCGACTTAGTGTTTGTAGCCTCTTTTGTTTCTTCATAAAGATAGACAGAATCTAAGAATTGTGTCAGCAGCTCCACACATGGATTAGTATCAACAAGTTGGTCAAAAGAGTTATCTGCCACTTCAAAACCAGCACCTACTTCATTATATGCATCCAATAACATTGATTCTTCCGAAATGTTGAAATCCAAAAGCTGGTTTTTCAATTCATCCAAATTCGCTGTTATTTCTTCAGTAGCATCATCGCCGGTTTTCATTTTCAATTCATTCACTTCCTGAATAAGTTTGGTCCTTTTGATAATCAAGGTATACATTTTATCCAGTCTGTCTCGATTTTCCAGATCTTCGTTAATTAAAATCCCTCTTGCTTTATTGATCATATCCATAAACTCCTTAATTCCAGTTCTCACCTTTGTACTGAAACCTTTGTGGTTTCCTGAACAAATTTCGTTCAAGATCTCCGACATGTTTCCTTGATGACCTTCTTTTCGTTTCTGTTGGAACAACTCTTCAATTGAACCCAACGTTTTTTCTCCAAGACCACTCACTTGAAAACTCAAACATCTGCTGAATCCAAGCCAATCCATATCCGAAGCAATCACTCTGAGATAATCAACCATCACTTTGACTTCTTTCAATTCCCAAAAAGATCTTCCATGAACCACTTGGTACGGCAGACTCTGATGTATCAACTCTTGTTCAATGACTCGAGACAAAAATGCTGACCGCAGCAGAATTGCAACGTCCGAATAATCAATAGGGTCATCAGTTTTCTTGCGATCAGCAACCAGCTGTTTAATTTGTTTGGCTATTTGCTTAGCTTCAACCTTGTTAGAACCATAATTGGAGAATTGAACTTGTGAGTTTGTACTTTTATGAGCCAACAAGTTCTTATCCTCTCTTCTTCCATGCTGTTGTTTCATGAGATATTCAGCCAGGTCCAAAATGTTGGTTGTAGATCTATAGTTATCTATCAACGAGATCTTGGAAACTTCAAGGCCTCGCTTTTCATAATATTCTTCCATTCTGAAGAAGTTCTCAGACTCGGCATTTCTAAAAGCATAGATACTTTGATCTGGGTCTCCAACCACCGTCACATTATCCTTTGAATCAGGATTACAATCGGTAAGAAGATACATCAACTGCAACTGGACCATGTTAGTATCTTGAAATTCGTCCACCAAAACATGTTTAAGTCTTGCCCTACAATGAGGATGTTCTTGTAATAATCTGTGAACGTGTAGAAGACAATCGTCGAAATCAATCAGGTTATTGGTGGTCAGTTGTTGTTGATAATCTTTATAAATTTCTAGATTCATTTCAAATGCTTTTTGTTTCAAATCCACAGGAACTTCATGTGGATACTGAGCTTTAGATTTGCAGGTGGAAATAAAGCTTTTGATCTTTCTGATCTCCGATTCCTTCAACTCGCACTCGTATCCATTTTCAATCTTGTTCTTTAAAATTTTCCTCACAATCTGTTTGGAGTCGGTTTCGTCAGCAATCTTGAATCCGGATGGCAGGCCGATCAATCGACCATAAGATCTAAGAATCTTGACACAGATCGAATGAAACGTACCGATCAAAAGCTTTCCCAATTCGATCTGGGGATATGGCTTCAATAATCCAGTTAATCTCTCAACCATCTCGTTCGCCGCCTTTTTGGTGAAAGTCGCCACAATGATGTCCTGAGGAGGCAATTTGTAATGAAGAAGTAAGTAGGCCACACGACAAGTGATCACTTTGGTCTTCCCTGTGCCTGGCCCAGCCAAAACCAGTAACACTCCGTCATGAGGAGCCACCACAGCCCGTCGCTGGTCCTCGTTCAGATCGCTTAGAATATGAGAGATATCCATAGTTGAGGCGCTTACGCGTTTTTTGAGAGCTGGTTCCTGCCACAAGAAGCTGATCAGATCCATGTTTTGGTTTTTTATACTCCGGTTTCAAGACCCGCGTAGGTGGTGCAAGGTGTGCATTTTTTAAAGCTTATCGGATTTGACAGGTCTCAACAGACAAAAAGAACAGGAACAAGTTGCAAATGGTTGTTGATTCGTTGACCAAGTCGGCAACAAAAGATACAATATTCTGGTACTTTATCAACAGATCTTGAAATCTATGTCGACAGAGTTTGCTTGCAGTCAAGACGACAGCGAAATTGACTACATTCAGACACCATCGAGCGTCAGTTTGGATGCGATAAGTTTCACAGATGTCGAATTGAATGATGAACTGGAGAAGAATTTCTCTTCAGACACAATTCCTGGACATGTGGAGTGCTTTTATAAAGAATTGAGACAATCGTATAATGAAAAATCCCGATTGACATTGCTGCAGACCCATACACCTATTCCTTCAAGAGATTCTAAAGGACGATTTCTAGTTCTGGATCTTGGAGGTTCGACTTTCAGAGTGTTTTTGATTGACCTATATGGCCAATCGGATTATAAGATTGAGACCAGTCGAGAATGGCCAATGGTGAATGATTTGAAGACAATTGACTTGAGATTTTTCCAGTTGCTGGTTGACAAGGTTGAGCTTGTTCTGAAAGAAACACAGCTTTTCAAATCCTGTGAGACAATAAATATAGGAATATCATGGGGGTTTCCGTTTGAACAGACCAAATCAAACAATGCATATATGTCTATGGTGGGAAAGGGGTTTGGATTGACAGAGGATGTCTTGGACATGGATCTTGGAGAAATCTTTCGAAATGAGTTGGCTATTAGAGGGTACCGATCAAAAATATGTTCGGTGATTAATGATGCAGTTTCCGTTTATGTTTCCGGGGCATATTTACAGGGTTGTGTGTTGGGATTGGTTGTTGGAACCGGTTTGAATGCATCGTTAAGTGTTGGAAATCAGATCCGGAACTGTGAAATGTCATTTTTTGGGTCGAATTTCTGCCAGAAAGTTAGTAGTATAGACCAACAGATGAAGAGTGAATATTTACAGATCCATGAAGCACATATGGTGAATCAGACCGTGTTTCAACCTTTGGAGTATATGTGTTCTGGAAGATACATTGGTGAGCTTTTTCGGTTAAAAGCGTTGGATTTGAATCGGAAACAGGTGTTATTTGAAAACCACACGTTGGACCTGGGGTCTCCATATGAATTTACAGGGGAATACGTGTGTCAGATTCACCAACAATCTACAAGACAAGTGAGTTCCTTTTTTTTGGACCATTACCAAATACCAATGACTGCACAGGACCATCACCTAATGATGAATTTGATTGAGTCATTGGCACGTCGGGCATCTGTTCTACTTTGTTCTTGGCTAATTGCGTGTTTGAGACTTGTTGAGGAGCAAAGCAATAAACACATCCGTGCACCGATCAAGATCAGCTACATTGGGTCGTTTCTACACCATTTCCACTTCTACAAGAACTCCATTCAAAGAGAACTGGACAGATGGGGGTGTCAGTATGGTTTTGGGCCTATTCAGTTGGTGCACATCGAGCATTCCACCGCCCTTGGAGCTGCGATATCTGGAGCTTGTGGAACGGTGTGCGGCTGAGTATACCTCTTTCCTCAAGCGGAAGGTGTGAATGCAGCGCCTGTCAACAATAGTTGCTATGGCAGGTCCGAGGCAATTTCTATTGATTAGGAAAAATCACAACAAACTTGCACGAAAAAAATATGCACCTGATGCCAAATCAGGCAACAAGATGCATAGGGGTTTTCGAATTTTTTAAGCTGTTACATCAACTCGTGAACGCATCGTCAGGGGTGATTAGGCTTAGAAAAGTCGAACTAAACACTTGCTGGCTATATAAAATTTCTGGAATCTGGGTTTAAGACATACTTATTGCTAAAGTTTTGGTTTTTTATACACACAAAACCATAGCTTTCTAGCGGATACCCGTCTTACAGGAGAAACTCGGTACTGTTTCCACAGATATTTATAGAAGCGGGTTTGCAATTTGTACAACTAGCTGATATACCATTAGGTCTCTTGGTGCTGGATCATCATGAGACTTGCTCTATCTGTGCCAGTGCTGTTTACATTGGCACATTCTTTCAACATAGCATACCCATCATTCCCAGATTCAGCCGAGATCTACAAGGTTTCCGATGTGCAATCTGCTCCTTCGGACTTCTCTGTTGACACTTCCTATGTCACTAGTGTCAGCAAACAAACCACACTCTCCTCCAATTCGTCGAGCGACTCTACTTCGTTGACATGGCAATCAGGCATGAGTTTTATCCAATCAGACTCGTCCAGTCTTGCATACACTGTCGACGTTTGCATCGATTCCACGAATTATCCTTTGTTAATAGACACCGGAAGCGCATATATGTGGGTGTATGACTCCAACTGTACAGACTCGGCTTGCGAGGACAAGACCCTGTACACAGTTTCCTCCAACGACGAGGCCACGTCTTCGTTTGCTCTGGCATACAACACCGGCACAGCGTCCGGGTCCGTGGTTTCGGACGACGTCGAAATAGCAAGTTTACAAGCATCTGGATTCAGCTTTGGAGCAGCAGACCAAGTTCCTGATATTTTTGAAGAATACAACTTCACCGGTGTTCTGGGTCTCCCGGCTGCCAACACCTCTTCTGATTTCACTAATTTGGTTAGCTTTCTCAGCGACCAAAACATAATAGACAGCTCCATTTTTGCCATGTGTTTGGGCGAATATAACACAACCAATTCCACCACCAATTCGGGTTTATTGGTACTAGGAAAGGACATCTCGGAATTATACACTGGAGGCATCTATTATTCGGATGTTCTGGAAAACTCTAATGATTATTGGGAAGTGGTGATCCAATCGATCTATGTGGACGGCTACCAAGTGTCATTCGACAATGCCACAATCGATGGAGATGAAAGTGCAATCGAAAGACTGGCCCTTGTAGATAGTGGAACAACATCGATCGTTGCATCGTCAGATGACGCTATCACTTTACATTCCTATTTTGATAATTCCATTACCGATGGTGAGAATTTTGCAGTGTATTGCAATTCGACTTTGGAAATTGAATTCAAAATTGGAGGAGCCACCTGGAGCTTGACGTCTTCGGATTACCTAGGAGACGCTTACAGTGAATCGTCTGAATATTATGGCTATTGTGTCAGTAATATTCAAGGGTCATCTTCTGTGGACGAGGGAGTTTGGATTCTTGGCTCCTTATTCCTCAAAAACTACTATCTTTCGTTCGATATCGATCAGGCCCAACTTGGTCTTGCTTCCAGAAATACAGACATCACCATTTCTTTTGATACCTCCTCCTCTACTACAGAGGCTTCCACGGCATCATCTACCTCTGGTTCGTCATCCGCCGCTAGCACGGCATCCTCCGCATCGACAAGCGCTGCAGATAAGTCGTCATCATCATCATCCTCCTCCTCCTCCTCATCATCATCTTCAGCTTCTGTTCAAAATACGAGCTCGTCATTAGTGTCAGATTCAGCAGCCCATAGGGCCATGCCTGTTCCACTGCTATTTACCCTTCTACTTTCATACATGCAGTTTTACCTATAAAACCAACATCAACAATGCAATTAGTTCAGAATAAAATACATAATAAATAGACAAGTCAGTCAGTCCGATTTGCCACGATTACGTCTTTTTTTTCTCTCCATCCTCGAGATCTGTATAAGATCGTCTTCGGATGGCTCATATATGTGCCAGATTGTGTAATGGGGCAGGCCTCCAACTCGAAATCCTATCTTTTTGCTGAGTTTTCCAAAGGCCTCGGTCTCGGCATGATTCATAAAAGTGAAAGCAGGGAAATTCGAACCCTGCCGGAACACCTTGGCACGAGACAGAATGGAAACTCCTCCAACTCCATCCAAATCAACAATCTCGTTTTCATTTCCATCCGGTTGTCTAATATAGGCCAGGTGAACTCTCCACGTAGGATACTCAGCATATCCTTCCACAATCACATCGTCTTCATTCAAAGACTTGGCCAATTCAAGTCCTTCATTTGATTCCATCCACGAATTCAAATCGTACGGTTGCTCGTTGCCCAAAAATGTAGGCAACGGCCTCCACACGTTTGGAACCACCACGTCGAACGCACTTGAAAACTTCATCATGCTTTCAAGAATGTCGCCTGGTGAAGTCTCAATATCAACGTCTCTCCAATAAACCCAAGAATGATATGGCTTCAGAGCCGTGCTCAAAAGCCAGTTTCGGGCTCGTCCCATCAATTTACGTCGGATTCCCTGAATCTTAACGTCGTGCCTATCACTGAAACCTTGGCCAATTACCTGTCCAAAATCTTTTTGATAAATCTGTACCGATCTAAACGGCTTTAAGTATTCCGAATGATACGGTGGAGAATACGCCTTTTTCACGTTTTCCACATAGTCCTGCGGCATGTATTGCAAATACAGATCACTGGACCCCACTCTTCCACTGGCCTTCATCATGTTCTCCTTTTCGTCCAACAATTTCAATAACGTGCCCTTCTGCATCGCTTGTGAATATTCAAACAAAGTTTCCAAGGTGTGGTCACCTTCTGAACAGTCGCTGACCAGAAATGCAATGTCTATTAAACTGTGGTCGTAGGTCATGTTCATCATGTTTCTAAACATCAATGGAAGCACTTTTTCGGCGTTCCTTAATGGTATACAGAGCAGCACAATTTCGCCGTTCTGTTTCGCGTCCGGAGTGCCTCCATATGCCTCCAAATCGTAGAATTCAACAGTATCCATCTCTTCCTCGTTCTGATCCGGTATTTCTGTGCGTTCTGAAGTTTCTATAAACCGTGTTTCCTGTTCCACTTGTCGACTCGACGGTTTGCGTTCAATCAACATACTTTGTTCTGAATCCGGCACACCGCCGTCACGCATCCATAGAAAAATCATCAGCACGCCCAGTACCACTCCGGCAATTGTGTACCATTTTTGACGCGAAGATTTCCTTCTTTTAGGCTTTAAATCATCGTAGCCGTGGGATCTTGTTACCTTGTTAGTGTTTGTGTTGAAATGGCTCTACTCGGGCCACGATAAAAAATAACCGTGTTGAAATTCCACTTACATAGGCAGGTCTGACTTTTTGGACTGCTGGCCAAACCTCAACATGCTATCTTCGCCAGTAAAAACGTTGTCGAACCAAACAAAACAAATCCTTTTAGACGTGCTAATTATTTATTTTTGGCCAACAGGAACCAGGTCGAAAAAATATGTGTCGCGGCACACGACCTCTACACCTTTTCCACGAGGCCGTTGGTTTGTGGCCGAAACCATTCGTCTTTGAGAAGTTTCCAAATCGAACCGGCCAGCTGGTTGGCTTTGGACTCGCTACCAGCACGTGCCTCTATGTAAACTTTCAGCTTCGGCTCGGTTCCAGACCCTCTCGCAGTAAATCTTACTTGCTCTTGAGGTATACCCGTCGAAAGCACGCACGTGATCATATGAGCAGCAGCATCTACTGGAAGTAATGGACGATGATCAGCGGTCGTAGAGTCATATCCGGTTGTCAAATCTCTCCATTGAATCACAGGAAACTCGCCAATCTGTGTAGGATAAGGAGTACCATATTTTCGTATGGTGTTGTTGAATATGTCTGCCGTCAGTGCAGGATCTGGAACAATGTAGTAACCATTACACTCTTTGAAATATCCATATTTTTGGAATCCTTGTTCCAACATGGAAAGAGCAGTTTGGCCGTTTTGAATCCATGTCTGGTACATCTGAAGAAACATCATCAATGCAGAAATTCCGTCTTTATCATGGACCACAGGGAATAAAAAGCCGATGGCTTCTTCAAACGCAAACGGAACAGTATACCCTTCTTTTTCTCGTTCAATCACCTTATTTCCAATCCATTTGAACCCAGTGAGCGTGTCATCATATTGAAATCCATGTTTCTGGGCCATTGAACCAATCATCTGCGAAGACACTGTGGAATTCACTAAACACAACTTATCCGATGCGGTGCTCTGTGAAACCACAAATTGGGCGAATAAAAATCCAAGCTCGTTGCCACTAAGCTGCTTCCATGAACCCTCAATCTTTACTGCAGCCGAAAACCGATCAGCGTCCGGATCATTTGCCAAGACCAAAGAAATGTCGTGTTGATCGGCACACTTCATGGCTAAGTCCAATGCTCCCTTCTCCTCTGGATTAGGAAACTTGACTGTGGAGAAATCGGGATCAGGACTACACTGTTCTGTGACATAAACAAGCACATTTTCTGGAACCAACTGTTTCACAAAAGGGGTTCCAACTCCATGCATGGCAGTGTACACGGCTTTAAATCCACAAATAGGGCCTTTCACCAGCTTCTTTTCAATTTCGTTCACATATTTCGCCACCATTTCGTCTCCAACATAGACTAAATTGCTTTTATACTGCTCAAACACTTTCTTCGTATCCCAAGCGCCGTCCGCAAAAAACGGTGCCAAGTTGTTCATGATAGATTGTTGTATATTTGCATCATGGGGTGGAATGATCTGACATCCATTACCCCAATACACTTTGTATCCGTTATCATCTTTTGGATTATGGGATGCAGTTATCATGACTCCACCACATGAAGAGGTCTGATCCACGGCAAATGGAACCAATGGGGTGGCCACAACACCAGGGCCCAGAAAATAAACTGTAAAGCCTTTATGTAAGAACGCGGCAGCTGTCAGTTGTGCAAACCGTTGTGAATTATGTCTATGATCGTGACCAATAACCACCGCCAGCTTCTCTCGATACTCCTGCTTCATGTACTCTGCCAGTCCCTGAGAGGCCTGCAAAACAGTGACGTCGTTCATTCTGCTGAACCCGGCCTCCATTTTCGCTCTCAGCCCGGCAGTACCAAACACAATGCGCTGCGAAAGGCGTTGTTCAAGACCCAGATAATCATTTTTGGCCACTAAACTCTCAATTTCGCCACGAGTAGTACTGTTTGCATCAATACTTAGCCAGCTTCTGGCCAATTCCAACACATCCATGTCCATAAATTAGAAATAGACCTCTATCAATTGGAATTAATCGATTGATAGACACAAAAAAAAATAACATATCAGGTGTGAGGTGGACACCGGGCTCGGTCTGTAAACGATCCAAAGCACGTATCATGAGCCTCACTCTTTCTGTTGCAGATTGCATTGCACGCCTAAATTGCTGATTCGTGAAATCCATAGCTGTCCCGGGCTGGTTGCAGTCCAATTGGCTGTCTCTTTCCTCCGTCTACCGATGTAGTCAAAAACAAAAAACATGACGCGTCAAGACATCGGCTTACCAGCCGGAAAAATACAGTGATCCAGTAACATCTGCAGCTACACAAACTAGTTTCTTAGCCTTCTTGTATGGGTTTTCATGGCAGGCTAAAGTGACAGGTTCTTTGTGGCATCGCTTGCTCGGAATCTGGTCTCTTGCCATTTCCAGCCACCGTGTTGACTGTATGCAATTATATTTCCTAAAGTAGAAAAATACCTGTTTCGGTAAATTGATTAGAGGCGCACACGACCCCAAGTTTTTCTTGCCATTTTTCCAAAGAAAACGGAGAGACAGTGGGCTGGAAGGGATCAAAGATTTAGTACCGAACTATCAATAGCCAGCTGGTGAACACACAAGTGGAGAATTTGGAGTTGCGATAGTTTGTGTATAGAAGGACCAGATAGTAGCTGTGCCAGTTTGTCTGTTAAGTTAGTGGTGATCAGCGTCCTTTCAAATCTGAAACATCGACATGTCGGATCGGTTTCTTGAAGAGTCGCCTGCAAAAAAAAGGCGCAGAGGTAGACCTCCTTCCAAACCAAAACCAGACGTTGGAGTGGGAGAATCCACTTTGAATTTCTCAATCAGTTCCAGTCTCAACGCTTTTTCAAACTCGGCTGCCACTATGAGACAGGGTGCCATTTGTTCAACTCCTGTGATGAAGGTCAGTCCAGAAAGAAGAAGGTCTAGTTTATCGTCTTCAGGAACAGTTTCGCAGAATTCAACGCCAAAACATAAGCTCACCAAAAAAACAAGCCCTGTTTCCTTATCGACCATACAAGAAGACAACAGATCGCTTTCGACCCAAATGTCCAAGGCCCATAAAGAATTGGCCTCCATCACTCAAACTCAGGATATATTTCCTACATGGGCTGGGGACCGTGGAAAGTATCAACTGGACTCGTCTCCAATCTCCTCAAACCATTCGTCGACTTCAAGCAAGTCATCTCCAGCAGGTCTGCGCTCCTCCCCCGTCAACACATCGCCCATCAACAGCCTTGAGCCTACATTCAAACATATAGAAAAAAAATCCAGGTTGACATATCCTACGTCGTTTCCATCTCATCATTCGATCATTGAAGCTCCAACATCCCAAGATGTCAACCCTTCTTTGCTCCAATCAGATTTATATCCTCCTGGAACTCCAAGGTCCACTGCAGCTGCTGTCCCAATAGCCGTTTATCAAACTCCAACTACTTTGGCAAGAAAGGCAGAATTCCAACCTCCATGCACTCCAATTTCACATTTTTCTCACGTGCTGAATTCGTCTCCAATGTATACTCATTGGTATGCCCCAACTCCACAGCAAAATAAGATAACGTCCACGCCGGGAAGTTTGGTTCCAAGACCATTTGTGTTTGAAGAAATAAACCAGTCAGCAGGACTCGGAATCCAACGAACCAGATCAGAAGAATGCAAACGTCCCCAGGTCGCACCTAAAAGAAACCTGGGCATCATTACACAGCAATTACAATCCAAACTTAGAAAGACACAGTCGATGCCTGCAGTTCCACAGCAGCTTGGAAACGGAAAACCCCCAACTCGCGGGCTACTCGCTCCTAATTACCAGCTTTCTGTGCAGATTAACGCTGAGGGGAAAGCTACAGTGGTGACCAAACGTCGCAAATTAGTGTCACCATTAACACCAGCAACCTATGCTCCGCATTTTATGGCACTAGCTGCATCTCCTGCAATGGCCAAGTACGGCTTTTTCAACTCGAGACCCTCAAGTAATGATGATCATTATAATCTGGAGCCCCCACCGGGACTCAAGATAGGAATCGATCCGTATGTTGCCGGCATCTCCTCAAACGAGTTCGAAACTCATGCATCGTTAGGACTCGGAACTGGTGCAATGAGATCTCCGTATGTTATCAACATGGAATGTCTTGACGATGCTACTGATGATAATGATGACGTTCACGACAAATATAAACATGATGCCAGGTTTGCCTTACGGGAACTTCTCAACGAGCTCTAACAAGTTGAATCAGCCGGCTATCTTAACTATTTTTCACTATGCTGATCTTACGGCCGGATTACCCCGTTTCTAAAAGTTGCTACACAGATCATGCTGGCTTATTCTTATTTTTTCTGTTTCTTTCTTTATTCCTTGCCCCTTGCTTTTATATAATATTGTGCGTCATTTCCCCGTCTCTCTATATCGCAAATATAGTAATTGGAAGCAAGCAACCCCAGATACCAAGCCGAAAAAGCCAGCTGGTTATAGGGCATGCGGCTCAAGATCACCGATGGTGCATGCGGCTTAGAGAAATTTCGCGATCAGCCGCAAACCCGTCATCGCCGCCCAATACAGTTGCTATGAGCAAATGCCACTAAATGAATCGAAGAGAGGCGGAGATTACAATTCTGGCCCGGTCCAAACAGCACACATCTAAAACAACAGACAGAAAAAGACATGGACATCATGTAAGAGCATGTGTGGAACTTGAAACGCTTGGTCTTATCGTACTCGGCTCCACTTCCTTTCTCAAGGGCATCGTACCCCCCGATTCCACCAAACGCATTGTTCTAGCACGTCTGGGGCTCTTGTCAACTTTCCGATTTTGTCATCATCTTAGGGTCTAATTATCCGTCCTACAGCAAAATGCCTCGGAAAAAAGCGAACTGCATTATGTACCATGGCTACGCCATGTTCATGCATGGAATTGCAAAAAGCTTCCTCTTATCCTCTGGAGACAGGAAAAAGAACGCCGGAGTGGGGGCAGAATCTGATGCAGGGTATATAAGGTCGCAAGACTGCCCTAGCAAACTTAATCTGCGATGTGTGATCCTTTACACATGTCATGTCGCAACTCGAGAATTTGAATCTAGCTCACCAGTTTCTGGATGATAGCTTTCTTCAGGAAGCAGTGCTTGACAACTTCACACAACTACCTTTTATTCCTAATGAGAGTTTGAACGTTAACTTCACGCTGGAGGCGCCTCGAGCAGTGGATTATTTTTCGTACTCGCTGACTGAAGAGCAATATTTTCGTTGCTGGAGATCGATCACAACTAACAAATTCATGAAACCATACGAACTATGCAATCTGTTCAACTTACAGGTGGCAGTTCCTAATGCCCAAGCAGAGGCGCTTCAGCTGTTTCTACCTTGCACGTCATCCACACGACTCGAAAACGCGTGCTGGAGAGCATGGCAGAAGACCAGAAACAGGTTGAAGGAGCTCGATCCTGCAGAGATAAACTGGCATAAAGAAAACGATATTACGGCACTTTATGGGCCTCTAATAGAACATTCTACACCCAGGGAAAATGCGATTGCGAGTTCCGACGAGGAAATGTCCGAAGACGAACTGTTTTCCGATAATCAGCTCACCAGAACAATATCATCAGACTCGTCCACCTCGTTGTTGTCATCCAATTCTATCAAAAACAAGCCTATTTTGAGAACAGCTGCTGGCAAGCGTCAAACGACACACCCGGTGCAGACCAGAAAACGGGTGTCGTTTTCCACCACTGTTGCACGAAGAGATATCATTGGAGAATCTGTAATCGATTGTACTTATTGCATATGAATTCAGTAGGCCCTCTATCGGCTTCTGCTGTTGTATATATTATCACCTATTGTTTATAGTACGTTTTCTAATGATAGCTTCTCAGATAATAGCCCAGTGTTTTAGACCTATTGTGACAACGTTTCTTACGTCGATCCCTTTCTTTTTTATGCCCGCCTTCTTAAAGATCTATAAAAAGGATTTCAACCTTCACTTGCAGATAAGGCGCGGTTCTAGCTATAACTCTTCCAAATGTAATTCTATCGAGTTTGATACTACATTGCTCATCTTGTCAGAACTTGGTAGAAGGTTGTTGCGCAAATAAGTTCGGAAAATAAACCTAGTGGCCTTGTAAACAATAGAATATAGTTCTTTGTAGTCATCCTTGGACAATCTCAAATACAAGTTGCGGTCCTTGAATTCGCCTAAAACCATTTTCTCCAAGGTTCGATTAAACCGCTCGCTCACAGTTTGTTCCTTCTTTGGTATATGTAGCCTGGAAGATGAGGTGGATGATCGTTTCTTCAAATAAGTGTCAAAAAAATTGTTCTCTTTTTTAAAATCTGCCTCCAGCTCCACAAACACTGTTCGATCCTGTTGCTGAGCAATCTTATGTTCCTGCCACAAACGTTCGATCGTGTGCAATCTCGACTTCGTCAAATTCTCGAAATTCAACGCCATTGCTTCGATCTCTACTTCATCACCAACTTTAGCAGGATATAATACCATCACCACATGTTCAAGGTCTGTTTCCACCAACAATCCTACCACTTCACCGGTTTCAAAATCACTATATTGTACCAGTCGGCCAAAATATTCATGTGTTTGTGCATTGGTGGAGTATATTTTGAAAAAGCTCGATTCTGAGTGCTCCACAAGCCATATAGGAACACTTCGAACGTCTATTAGATCCAGGGCTCTTAGCTCTTGGAATTTGGACGCTGACGCTGAGGAGATCTCGGTGTACAGTTGGACATCTGAAATTGGTCCAGGCAAGTTCCTGTGTTTGTCCACTTGGATGTCAAAGACACCGGCGATGCTCATCGGTGTTCCAGACAAGGTTCGACACGTAAAAAGTAGACCCTTTAGTACGACCCGTGTGGGTGGATCTTTTTCTAGGCGTCCAAAAGACCCTGGCGGTGCAGAGATGTAGGGGTCGTGCGCCCGGAGCAAATGGGGAGGTCAAAAAATTTCCAGCAGAAAGAACATGCAAATACAAGCGTTGGATTTCGGTGTTAGATTAGATATAACTCATCAAAGGCGGATATAAAGGGCCATAGGTCGGTGATTTAGAGAGAGTAGAGATCAGGCAGAGTGTTGTTTAATATGTCGAGCTCCACAGTGTACTCAGTCGCTAGAGTGTATGCGGATGCCAACGAGATAAGGCCACGAGAATATTGGGATTATGAGAACTATAAGATTGAATGGGGCAACATTGCAAATTATGAAATCATTTCGAAAATCGGTAGGGGAAAGTACTCGGAAGTGTTTACCGGACTGAACGTTCTGAACAACAAACCGTGTGTGATCAAAGTGTTGAAACCAGTGAAGCTGAAGAAGATCTATAGAGAAATCAAGATACTCAAGAACTTGACTGGTGGACCTAACATCATCAAACTTTACGATTTAATTCAGGACCAGAACTCCAAGATACCGGCGCTAATCTTTGAAAAAATCAACAATGTTGATTTTAGAGTGTTGTATCCTAAGTTTACCTTAGATGACATCAGATTTTATTTCACACAACTTTTGAAAGCTCTTGATTATTCTCATTCGATGGGAATCATTCATAGAGACGTCAAGCCGCAAAATATTAT
This sequence comes from Ogataea mattraensis, assembly GCA_030564055.1. Lineage (NCBI taxonomy): Eukaryota > Fungi > Ascomycota > Pichiomycetes > Pichiales > Pichiaceae > Ogataea > Ogataea mattraensis. The sequence goes on along the minus strand of JAJMLE010000003.1, from coordinate 389,830 downwards.
GATTGACCCGACTACAAAGACGTTAAAGTTGATCGATTGGGGCTTGGCTGAATTTTATCATCGGGGCACAGATTTCAATGTGAGAGTGGCATCGAGATACCACAAAGGTCCAGAGCTACTTATAAATCTTCAACAATATGACTACTCTCTAGATCTGTGGTCTGTTGGAGCCATGATAGCTGCCATTGTGTTCAAGAAAGAGCCATTTTTTAAAGGTGATTCTAACACCGACCAGTTGGTGAAGATTGCTAGGGTGCTTGGCACCGATGACTTGATGAAATATTGCGAGAAATACGGCGTTGCTTTGAGCAGTGATTACGATGATATTTTAGGATCCTATACCAGAAAGCCATGGAGGTTTTTTGTCAACGAGAATAACAGATACTTGAGTGATAATCCGATCGTTATTGATTTGATCGATCATTTGATTAGATATGATCACCAAGAGAGACTGACCGCGAAGGAGGCCATGTCTCATCCTTTTTTTCAAGCTTAAATGGTTGACAACTATCATGATCCTTTTCAAGTTGTATTATAGTTTTATAGTACTAATTAATTAATTCGTCCTCCCCCAAAAAAACAAATCGTCGCGTCGATCACCTCTGAAACATGCGACCTATCTCACTTCTAAATCGAGAACAAAATGGCTGGGCCAAACAATCTTGCTTGAACCTTTAGCCTTAACACGTTTGCAAATTTAATACCGAAGACTTCTCAGGGCAATTGCATATCCTTGTCCCTTATAAGCATGTCGGATTCGCTGATCATCAAGTCTATCAGTAACCAAGACTTGTCTCTCAAGGACTGGATCCAGGTCCAAGAGAAGACTTTCATCCGATGGATAAACATGAAATTGTCTTCTAAAAACTACCCGACTATTTCCAGCTTGCAAGATATGGCTTCTGGAGTGGTTTGGTATTATCTTCTCAAGTGTCTAGATCCTGAGCTCCGGTTGGAGCCTGTGTATACCAAGCCAATCTACAAGCTCCAAAAGTTGGAAAACGTGAACACTTTTCTTGCATACTTGAAAAACCATGATTCCTTGCACATTCACAACATTGGTTCTGAAGATATTGTAGATGGAAACACCAAGTTGACTTTGGGTTTGATCTGGTTGTTACTTTTGAATTATACCGTTATTGAGAAGCACGAAGACACCCAAGATTTAAGCAAGAAAGAGCTTCTTCTACATTGGTGTAAGAAAGTCACCAAAGGCTACGACAACGTTTCGATCCGCAATTTCACCACCAGTTGGTCCAATGGTCTAGCATTTTGTGCCATATTGAACTATTTCCAACCGGAGAAACTTGAATTCCAGCTAGTTTCCGAATTGTCCAGCACGGCCAGATTAGAACGGGCTTTTGATGTTGCACAATCACTTGGAATAAGTCAGCTGGTGGACGTGGAGGATATAAATTGCTCAAAACCGGACGAGAAGAGTTTAATTGCATATGTGAGCTTGTATTACGATAAGTTCCATAACATGGCGAATCAAAGCCAAGGTAAGGATCCAAAATGTTTAAAAGCTCGGGTCGAGATGTTTTTACAAACTATCATGGAAATCACAGACTTGAAAGCAGAGTATTTTGCTCGGCTAGATGAATTTATGATATATGTGCAATCTTCAACGAAGCAGTTGAAAGATCAGCCATGTACAGAAGAGAATGTTGAGGAGGCCAGGAAAGTGTTGAGTGTTTCTCGAACCATGGCCAAACCAACAATTCTGAGAGATCAGATCACTTTGCAATCTTTGAGAAGTAAGATCAACTTAATGTTGAACGAATTCCATTTGGATGAGTTGATGGAACCTCAGGACCGAAATTTGGCAAAAGCTGAGGCTTTAATGCAAGAATTCATGACAACGGAGAAACAGATGGCTTCCACTATCCTTAAATTAATGCGTACGGCAAGACAAAGTCTGTTCAAGAAGTTTGATCGTCTGTCCTCAACTGTACAGAGTGCCATAGGCGTACTAGAGTCGGAACTGGAAGAGACACCAAACATTTCTGCCGAGCAAATTAACGAGCTTCCTGCATTTATAGAGGATCTTGGATCACTAGAGTTACTATTCCAGATGTTGAATACAGAACGAAAAGAACTTGAAGTCAAATTAGGAACTTCTACTAGTCATGAGGAAGAAGAAAAGTTGGTCAAAACACAGGAGATGGAGCTCAAGATTAGATTCATCAGGGAAATGATTGTGGACAAACTAAGATTTGTTGAACGTCAATTCCAAAAAAAAGACGAACTTGTCAATATGATGAAATTGACAGTTCGACGTTCGGATCTTAACGATCTACAATTATATCAAATGGAGCTTATATTTGAAAAGTTTGATAATGGAAACAAATCGTATCTAAATAAGACCGAATTCCAGAATGCCATGACCTTCATCTATCCAAGCATGGCTACCACAGAAATTGATGACATTTTTGAATGTTTGTACAATTCCTCTGATGATGTTCTTCGAGGAATCAAGTACCCTAAATTTCTCGAGGTTTTGGGTCTGTTTGGCGATAATGAACAGGATTATGATAATGACGATGATGACCAAATCACCGATTTGACAAGCGATTTTTATTTAGATGCATTTAAAGAGTTGAGTGGAAGGAAAAATGTGATCAGCGTTAAGGATCTTGACAGAATTCAATTAGATCGAGTGCTGAAAAGCAGGATTGGTCAAGTGTTTGAACATGAAGCTACGGACCAAGATGAATCGTACAATTTTTCCAAGTTTTTCGAAAACCACAATGACTCGCTTTTTGCACAGGATTGTAGCGATCTTGCTACGCTGCATCATGGGGAAGACCACAACATGAAGCTAGATAACGTGTTGAACGACCTGGATAAGTTGAATGTAAACGATATATAAAATGGACTTTGACGCGTCGGTCGACGCAACACCGGCTTAAAAAAATTTTCGTGTCTATTTTGAAGTTTTCCCAATTGGGAAATGGTGTGGTTTCGAATTGACGGCCGCGGTTATTGTCCGGTTGCGGATCTCTTCAAAGGGGATTTTTCGCGGGGCAGAAGCGGGCCCGCCGGGGCAAGGGACAAAAAACAAAAAATGGGGCGACATAGAAGAAAAGGCAGGGAAAAAAAGTTTTATAGTCAAAAAGGTTGGCTGGGGCAAAAAAAAAAAACAACCTTAATCATCTGATTTTAGTTGCTTGTTTAAATAAACATCACTATTTCGACAGTCATACAAGCTTCGAAGGCGTCTGAAGGATCAAGCTGATCTTATATTATTCCGTTTTCTCTTTTTCTCCTAGTGAAAATGTCTTTTCAAATAAACTGGGAGGCCATAGAGGGACAATCGTTTTCATCATACTCAAAAGAATTACTAAATGAGGCGTTGAATGCTGGAAAACGGCCCAACATATTGAGTTCCGACATTAAAGTTGTGGATTTGAACTTTGGACACATTTCGCCTGAATTTGAGATTCTGGAAATTGGAGACTTGGGCCCGGACAGATTCAGGGGGATCTTCAAGTTTAAATACGATGGCGATGCTTTGGTGAAGGTCAACACAAAAGTGAGTGCAAGTCCTTTGAAAATATACAACAACAACATATTCGACGAGTTAGTGGAAAAGAATGAAACACACAAATCCGACTGCAACGCTTTGTCTTCGTTTATCGGACAGAAGTTCATTGGATCCGACTGCGATTTTGATATTCCGTTGAATTTATCTTTAAGCAACTTCAAATTGAGTTCTATTATCATTATAGTGTTCAATAAGACCAAGGGATTGACTCTGGTGTTCAAAAATGATCCATTAGAGTCCATAGAGGTGAGCTCGACTTTTGATAGAATCAAGCCAATAGCGAAGTTTTTGCAAAAAACAATTGAAACTCAAATAAGCGAACTTTTTAAGGAGTTTTTGCCTAGTTACCTTTACAAATTCAGTTTGAAATACACCACACAATCGTTGCTGCAGTTTCACAAGGATTTGTTGAATGAAGAACAAGATCTCGAAGAAAAAAGGGTTCTTCTTAAAGATCTGGACCCTGAGTTCCCACTCAGGATTTCTCCTGGAAGCTTAATGAGACTTACAAGACTTGCTAGTTCTAGACAGACGTTGGCTCTTGGTGGTCCGTTGTCGTGCGATAGAATGAACGATGACGTTGTGACCAAAAGCTTTGCCAATGCTATTCTGGCTTCCAGTAGCACATTGAACTGGAACAGAATCCAACTTTCAGACTCAGACTTCCATTATGGGTCTATTGGAAACAAGTTGTCAATCATCAAAGAATTCCAGACGAAATCGTTTTTGAAAAACAGTTATGACGGTGCTAAACCAAAAAGAAGGGTCATCAAAGTTAAGAGACCTTCAGCATCTACTGAGATCAAAGAGCAAAGAAACACGCAATCTGCAGAGATCTCTGGCACATCCTCCGAAAACGAAAGTGCTCCTACATTGGTCTCATCATTGGACCAATCCTCGCCTGTTATCCCAGTTCCTGTTTCGAGAGCCGTTTCGAGATCGATCACGTCGCAACCATCTTCTGCCGGCTCAACCCTGGTCTCAAACAATGGTGATGATACTGCTGAGAAGGAAAAACTTGTTATGCCCATGCATTTGCAGGATTACAAACTTTCGGACAAATTTGCAGGCGATGCTAATAATTTAAGAAATAACTATTTGAACAGCTTACAATTCAAGCTTGCCACAAAGAAAATTGATACTGCGTCGGTTCTCTCACAACCTGGATTTGCTAAACAATCTATTCCTGTTGTTCCTACTCGTTCTCCTACGAAGGATCATCACATCGACAGAAACGAGCATTTGAAGATCCAATCTCGGAGATTGAAGCTGGATAAGTTACTTGCGAATGCCAATTCCAACTTCAACTACAATGCTCTCAACTATCCGCATAGTCCATTTTTAGACTCGCCGCCTCCCTACTCATTATAAGGCATGTATATAGGATTTTCTACTTCCTCACGTATTCTTATCCGCAATATATTTATGATCAACAACACGTTAGTAGGATTACAAATTATAGGGTTACGATTGGCTCTTGATAACGGTGTACGGGTGTATCAACAGGTCGGTGTGCAAGATATCGACGGCTTGAGGTTAGGCTAAACGGGTATGTTGGTATGAATGTTGGCTCGTTGTGGGATAAAAAGGGTGGAATAAGGTGGGTTGTAGGTACTTTGTAATTATATTAGGTGTATCTATTGGAATCTGAAGTATAATGACCGAGGCCAAAAAAGAGAGGGGAAGGATGAGGGAGACTAGATGTAGAACCCTTGTGAAGGTCAAGCAATGGGCGGATTTGTGATTGCTGATGTGCAGCAATATGGGGGGAGATAAGGTAGAACAACTGGGGATGAAGGTTGATTGAATGCAGACAGATTTAGGATTAGTTGGATCCAAACAACTTCTTCTGTTCCTCCCATTCTTGGGACGTAAACACCTTCTGTGTGAATGCGTGTATGTTGGCAATTTCCTCTTTGAGTGCACCATTGACCATTCTGTGTCTCATGAGTTTGTTTTTGTTTTTGAACACATCGCTGACAATTATGACGGCAAAGGCCTGTCCACAACCTCCGGACATGTCTTGGACTTCGACCTCGGTGGCCTGCAGACGTTCCTTGATGATCTGGCTGAAAGACTCCGTGGTGAGTTCCATGATGTGCAAGCCTGCTATATTAGCTGATTTGAAGCCGGTTGTAAATATTTGGCAGATATAGAAAGAGCACACACCCTTGAGAGTGTATGATTTTTTTAGAATGGGAGGATATTTTTGCTAGGTGCGATAAATCCAAGACATTTTTTTCCCAGTGTGTGATCGGCACTTGTTCGATATCTTTATTTCAAACGTCTTCAATGCCCCTCACGCATCCTTCCAGACTTCAACGAGTGGTTGGGTCGATCCAGAAACTTTACCCGTTGGCATATGCCGACAGCTCGTGGGATAACACCGGATTGTTGGTAGACTCCACTTCTCCAACAGCAAGCCCAGACCAAAATCGGTTCCATATCTTGTTAACGGTTGACTTGACACAATCGGTAGTCGAGGAGGCTATCAAAGCACAATCGAATCTTGTTTTGGCATATCATCCATTTATTTTCAGAGGACTTAAATCGATTGGTCAAAAAGACCCACAGCAAGCCTCGTTGGTTAGATTGATCCAAAATGGCATCTCGGTGTATTGTCCACACACAGCTGTGGATGCTGCCAATGGCGGAGTGAACGACTGGCTTGCAGAAGCAATAACCAATTCACAGAAAAACTTGGAGTCGAAAACTGTTCTGGAACCAAATGATGCCGATCATAATGTCGGCATGGGCAGATTGGTGAAGTTGAAACAGCCAATCTCATTGGATGAAGCCATCTCAAATATCAAATCCCATCTCAACTTACAACATCTACAATTGGCCACCAGCAGAAACAAGTCGGACAAATCGATCAGCTCGGTTGCTATTTGTGCCGGCTCTGGAGGCTCTCTATTCAAGGGTGTTCAAGCTGACCTATTTTTCACTGGCGAGTTGTCGCACCACGAGGCGTTGTATTTGAAAGAAACAGGCTCCAGCGTGGTTGCATGCCACCATTCCAATACAGAAAGAGGTTTTCTAAAGGTTTTAAAGGACCAGCTTTTGAACGAGTTTAAAACAGGACAAGATGAACCGATTCAAATTGATATCAGCTCCACAGATGAAGACCCGTTCCAATATGTTTGAATAGACTGTGCGGCAGTGCGGCTCGAAAGTCACATGCACAAGCCTTTCAACCATGAAATTATATTATTTCTTCTTCTTGTGTATCTGTATTTTTCACAATAGCAACTGAGTAGTTTGCGATTGTTTGGGTCTTGTTTTTTCCAGATAGCAGCAGTGAAGAAGGGGAAGTAAGAAAAAAAACCGTCGAGTGTTCTATACTTAGTGACTAGTCATTATAACTAGTCATTATATACTTAGTATCAAAGCCCAACATATCTTGAGTGGTGAGCATCACTTACAGTGCAAACACCAACTTGTCTTGATCTGACAGACGATATTTTGTGTGGGGCTTATAAGTTCTATTTTTTAAAAACTTTTGTGTTCGATCTTGCTGCCTCCGGAACAGGAGACCAAGAACAAAGAAACAAAAAAAAAAAAAAAAGACAGAACACAAACCTCAACACATTTGGCAGTTGAACACCTACATATCTACGTTATAGACTGGATTATTGTGCTTGGTGGTATCAGTTACAACTATAGTTTCACTGATCAGGTGGTTTGCCCGTTTCACATATATGCATCAGAGACAATTAGCCTGCTAAACAGAGAGCAATACCAATGGAGCCCCGGCCACAGCCCAAAAATGAGTCTGCACACCACTTTCTTGCGTCGACTCATCCAGATTGGGCCGATTCTGTTCCAACTTCCCTGTTAGGCTCTGCAGCAACAGTATCGTCTGAGCAACTGCCTTTGGACAAAAAGACCAAGAAAAGTCACACTCACTTGCCTCCTTTTCTCAAATTGGGGAGCAGACCGTCATCTCATAGATCACAAACAGGTCCCAGCAGTCCTGTCAGAAGTGTTGGTCGGGTTGATCATGACACACACCAATCCAAAGACGACTTAACACCTTTAGAAATGTCGAGACACGGCTCATCTCATTCGTTTTTCAAGATGACCAAAAAGGCCACCCGATTGGCAGGCGACCTGGCTTTCGGATCGGCAACTAGAGATGAAACTGTGGACAGACAATTTGAGGAATTCAAGAAAGCAAGACAAAAGGAAAAAGACGGCAAGAAAGAAAAGGAGATGGAACAGATGAAAAAACAAGTGAAGGAAAAGGGGCTTGAAGTATATTTAGAGCATTTGCGGTTTTTCTTGAAATACATGGACGAGTCGACGTTCAATGATCCCATCGAACATGCTGTCACCAGAAGAGATTTATGGTTGAATTGGTATAAAAAGTTCCTTATAGGATTACGAGAGGAGATAGCAGATTTTGAGAAATTGATTGAAGAGAAACAACATTTATCAGACAATGTCAACAGGTCTGCTTATCAAATGATTCGCGATGAAGCGGAATATAAATTCAAGACAAAATTGCATGATTTGTCATCGATTATACCACCTTCAGTCATTGATAATCTGAGAAATGGAATGTTTAACGATAAACGCATAGTTTTGATTTTGCTATGGTTTATCCAGGTCACAAAAAAATTGTTGAATCAGCCAATGATGCTTCATAAAGAAATGGTTCTTGGTTTGAAAGATTTCCAAGAAATGGTGGATCCTTCTTTGAAGGCAGATATTTCTGAAGTTTCGGTGGTCACTAGTAACAAGATGATTTCAAAAGCGTTGGGCCTGAATAATAACGAAAACTTGAACGCAGTCACTGATGGATCGATTCTTAGTGCGCATGTCGAATTTCTCAATGGCTGGCAGGTGAGACACGATAATCCAGACCTCCACACTAATTTTGTTTCTGTAACTGACAGATTCACCAGGATAATTGATGTGTCCAATACAGGATATTTGCCAGAGGAAGTATTAAAAGATTATCCGAATTTCACTAAAGCTTTACTTGATTCGGACTTTTATGAGTTCCATTTGAACTCTGATGAGAAAAAATTCATGGATGAATATTCCTCTTTTACGACAGCATCCAGTGCGCAATTGCCTTTAAGAGATGCGACTCAATCATGCATCACCTGTCCAGATTTTTCATTGATGGTGCAGCAAGACACATTGATTCCTACTCTTCAAGAATTTAGAAGAGTCTTGAAACCTAACGGGTTTGTGCAGCTGGTTCTGTGGGACATTGATCTAACGCAAGATCAAGTTTCTGGCAAAACTCCAAATGAAGATCTCAGACGGTTGATCTGGCAGCGTTTGCTTCAACATAACGACAAAGGTCAAAAATTGATTCCAAACATTACCTCAAACATTATTCCAATTATGAAAAAACTGGGTTTCAAAAAGATCCGCTACTCAAATGTGGCAGTTCCGCTCTTAACAACACTTTCAGAAAGCACAGAGTTGGTCAGCATGTTGCAGTCCACCTCTTCGGATTCTGAGTTAAACTCTCGCGATCGTTCCGAACAGGCTACTGGGAATTCAAACATTGGTTACAAGGATTTGCGGATGAATACTTTGTTTGAATTTTTTTCAAGCTATATCGAATTCTTGTTCTTCACCAAGGTTTTATCAGTGTTCACGGTGGTTGAGGATTTGAGAACGCAATCGTTGCGTTCAGCCGATCCAAATTGGCAAACTGAGGGTATCGACGAAGAGACTTTGAATCTCATCAAATTATTTATTGATTATAAGTTGAATGGCTGCGCCGGTGCATTGGTTCAAAAACATTTTTATGATGCTCTGCCGGCCAAACCGCATCCAGAAGGGGCCAGGTGCGAGGGCATAAGTCACGTCATGGTTTTGATTGCTGAAAAATAGTGCAACTGTTCTAATATATTATGTGGATCATACGGATGATTGTCTGGCGTTTTGGGCATTAGATGTCTGAAAAGTAGTAATTTCCAATTGTGCTGGGTTGTGGACATTTGATTGTTCGTCGATTCGTGTAAGATTGTGTTCGATCACATTTCGTTTTTTGTTGAGTCTTTGTAGATTTCTGGTGACTAGATTTTGTGAGCTTGGTGTTGAGCTGATCACTACCTGCTTAGGAGAGTACACGTACACATCCCCTAAAACTGGTTCGTGAGAAACTGTGTCTGGCAAGGGTGTTCTTTTGGCAAACATCTTCTTTTTAAATTTGATGTAATTTGAAGGCTTCAAGTTAAAATCGGTAGTTCTATGACCACCTTCGTCAAAAAAAGGTCTTCCCAGAACACCCTTTTTCTGCTTGTATTTTTCCAACTGGTGCATCCTGTTAAGCCATTCCCATGTCACGACGTTGACAGTAATGGAACAGGCCATATTGAAGAATTCAGACAGCTCACTGACCCAGGAGTTGGCAAGATCTGCTATGAAAAATGCAATCGAAGAGTAAACGGTGATAAACATGATACATGTCAGAGGAAGCACCGGTTTTTTGAAAATGAGATCCTTTTTGGATATTGCATAGACTTGGAGCAAACAGTTGTAAAGAACCGACAACGAGATTCGAAGAAGATACATGAATACCGAAAGAAGAACCAATATGTCTTCTTTATCAGCAGGTTCATTGGTTGCCAATGTCGAGGCGCCCCAAATAGCCTGAGAAATGATGGCCAAAGTGAGACCAACAATGAAAATGAGACGTCGTTCTCTTTTTCTAGAGAACATCTTAATGACCACCTCAACTTGAGTCAGCAAGAGCAGAAAGAACGAAATGCAATAAATAATATTAAATGCAAGAGAACCAATAAGAGTAGACAGTAGTCGTTCTGCAGAAGCGTCTCCTTTCTTGGCCTGTTGCGATAGAACAACCAAACTGTACACGTAGAATGCCACCAATTGGGCAGATGCAATTGTTGTAGAGGCCTTTAATAAAAGACTTGGTTTCAACGACGAAATGTAATGTTTGGTAAAAATGGTTGCAGTCAAAAACACTGACACCACTGCTGCTGTGGAAATGGTATAGATAGGTGGATAGACAGATTGGACAAATTTGACTGGTCCTGCTGTTTCGGTACCGGACAAATACGAAGCCCAGTTGTATTCAAAAGATGGGATTCTTTCAACTCCATGGTCAAATAAATAGCGGTTTGTGGAATACAAAACAGGCGTATTGGACAAACAAAGATGGTAAAATCTGCTATCATAATTGACATCGAAAAGTCCGTCTTGTGTCAAAACCACACCATCTGAAAGATACTGCTCTTCACAAATGCTATAATCGACCGTTTCATCTGGATCTCGCCATTGGACAATTCGTTTGGCAAGATTGGACATGTTTAGGGGAATGGAAAGCACTTATATTCTTGCTTGGTCGGGGGTTAATGCTTAAAAATATAATGTCTGGATTGCAGATTTTGAGCACTTACGTCATCTTTGACGTAACTCCGCCACGCATATATTTTTGGCAAAGCGTAGCATAAACGAAAAGTTTGCCGGACAAGAAATCAAACGGAGGGGCCAGGAACAAGGAACGCGGCAACTGCTAGAGCTCGAGAATGGACGGTGAGATTTCGTATTCGACACCGAACCTGCTGGAAAATAAAAGCATCACGCGTACCAGACACAATTCTGACGGAGGATATAGTCTGATCGATTATTATGTGGAAGGCAGGAAAGAAGAGCCATTTACCATCATCAATCCTTCGAACCGCAAAACGTTGACTCGAACAGAGTCGTATGCGTCGTTGAAGAGGTCGAGAAGCTCGTTGGAACGGGTCAAAACGAAAATTGACAAGTGCATTCATCAGGAACCCAGCAAATTGAACAGCATTCTAAATGGAGATAGAGATCGATATGGGTTTAAAAAGGGCAGTCACTACGTGAAAATGGAGGATTATAACGAATGGTGGCTAGAATACTCACATTATTTAGCGCGTCGAAAGAAAAAATGGGAGAGGTTGATGAACAAGAATGGATTGACAACAAGTAAGGAGTCGAGTCCGACGCGATTTCCTGCGAAATCGGAAGAGTTACGTCGATATGTGAGGAAAGGAGTTCCTGCAGAATGGCGAGGAAACGCATGGTTCTATTTTGTCAAGGGAAACGATAAATTGAGGGATAATAAAGGGGTTTATGACAAGTTGGTTGACGAAACCTTGGACATGATTAACGAAAATACAGAGGCCATTGAGAAAGATTTGCATCGGACGTTTCCCGAAAACGTCCACTTCAACAATGTAAAAGTTCCAGATGAACAAGGACACATGAAGGAGACCGAGAGTCCATTATTGCAGACTCTTCGTCGTGTTTTGAAATGTTTTTCCAAATACAAACCATCGATTGGATATTGCCAGTCACTGAATTTCATTGCTGGTCTTTTGTTAATTTTCCTGGACGAGGAAAAGGCGTTTTGGATGTTGGTAATTATTACAGAAAGATATCTTCCAGGGATTCATGAGTTTAATTTGGAAGGAGTCAATGTGCATCAAGGAGTTTTATTACTTTGTTTGCGCCAATATTTACCAAACGTTTGGTCGTTGATCCAGGAAAATTCAAACACCAGCAACAACGCATTTCTATATGATTTACCGACACTTTCGTTCTGTACAACGAGTTGGTTTATGAGCATTTTTGTGGGCGTGTTACCAATAGAGACCACGTTACGGGTATGGGACTGTTTATTTTATGAAGATTCTAAAGCCATTTTCCAAGTGAGCTTGACAATCTTCAAGCAATTGGAGCCCCATATGCTAGAATTGAGTCACAATAGGAGTCATGAGGATGGTGCGATGTCTGCAGAGTTGTTTCAGGTGATCCAAAATGCACCGAAACGGATTTTGGATGCCAATATGTTGCTGGAGGATTGTTTCCGGTTTTCGAGTTTCAGCAAATTAAGTCAGGAGGAGATTTTGAATTGTAAGAAGTATGTGATCGAGACTCGGACGCGGTACAATGAGTTGATCAAGAAGAGATCTGCAGTGGGGATGAACGAGCAGGATCGCCGGGAGATGATGCGCAATGCGATTTCGCTTGAAAATAAAAAGATTGGACTCAAATCGATGAATTGGAACGGCAAGTTGAACAACCGAATGAGGCGGATTCAGCAACGAATCAGGTGAGTTGAGTTTGTTGATGGGGTTCGGGGCGAGGTATTAGAAAGTCGAGACTGAGATACCCGCTTCGTTGAGGAGAGATAAGTTTGAGGGGCAGTTGTTGGGTTTCGAATTGGGTGTTAGTTTTTTGTATGTAAACTTCAAGCTGGATGGCGGATTGTTTATCTTTTCGTAGTAGCCATTTGAATAGTCCGAAAGTGAGACTATCGAGTAGCATGAACGGAGCCCATTTGGCAGAGTATTGTTGGTGCAGAAGAGAATTAACTTGGTCAATGATTTCGTTGAGTTTATTTGCTGCGAGATACTGAAGCAATGGTGATGCAGGCCCGGTTGCAAACCATTGGCCGTTGTAATTGCAATCTGGTTTAAACAGTTCAGCTTGTTGCTCGACCGACTGGAACTTTGGATAGTCGACCGTCGCGACTCGGGCAATTCTCACTACTCGCAAATTTCTATTGTGGGAGTATACATCTGGGAAATGGGTCACGGTGGCGTTATCCAACTGGTAGTAGTGATAATTAGACATGAGTGCCGGTGCGGAGGTGGACTTTTCCAATAAATATCAAAACTTGATAAAGTTTGTTTGTCCGCAAAACGTTGACCGAGAAATAAAATACGAAAATGTGAGTGGTGGAAGGTCCGCAATAGGGTGCGCAACAGAATACTAATATTTTATATTTAGGTGTGGTTTGAGCGGGTGGACATGCCTATTTTCCGCCGCGGCGGAGCCGCTGAGACAGTCGAGGTGGTGGTGAAGTCGCTTAGGGCCCCCAAATTCGAACATACTCTGGTTCTCGGTTCCGACTCGTCGGTCTACAAGGTCAAGACGATGTTGGCTGAGAAATTGCAACTGGCGGGCGTGGGTGCAGAACAAATCAATCTTATGGTCAAGACTAAAACGGTTCATGACCAGGATCTGTTGGCCAAATATGTCGATTCCGGGTCCGTCAAACTCAATGCATTGGTTGCCAAGCCGGTCGAACCTGCTCATGTCGACGCGTCGCCCGACGCGTCGATTGCAACTGGCACCGAGACAAGTTTGGTTCGTGTTTCTGACGAAACGTGGGCACAAATCGACTTGTTGCTCAGCAAGGATGTTTCTGATGGTTCCCGCAGAGCAGACTACTTGGCCAGACTTAAACGAGTCCGTGTTTGATTAATATGTAGCACTAAAGTAATGAACAGTGCTTTCCAAAAGCCGAAAAAAATCAAAAAAAATCCCTACACGCAAAATTATCAAGCCACTACACCTCACACGGGAAATGTCTTTGTCAGACTCCCGCCAGGTCCAATTGGTCCATCTTGGTGCAGGAAGACATCCTGCCAGCCACAAGACACAGTATCGCAAACTTCTTAAACATGCACTAGCCAGACCCGCACATAATTTCGCACAACTCCCATCGCCTCTGTCAAACTTCTCATTTGTTCTGGGTCGACTGGTTGCTGTTGCTCGTCCCATTGAACAATCTACACTCACTAACACCGGTTTGGGCTCTTCAGTTGCTATTGATGGATCTGTCCAATGCGATTCCAGCATCTTGCTGCTCGACCGACAGTCCCACAAACATCTCCAATCATCGCTATTGGCCGACTCTAGTGAATGTCCTATTGAACAATGCGCCAAGCTAATGTGGCTCCAACACACTCCGTCACGACTGGGACTCACTAGACCTTTACTCCAACTGGGAACTTCACATTCTTCACAATCAGACGCCCTTCTCACCAATAAAATGGCACTTCTTTATCAACAGTACAGAGACGAACTCGATTCGATCCAAACCGAAAACCACACCTCCCTCCAAGCTGATTTGGCGTCGATCGACCTGCCACCCACAGACACCATTGGGGTGTCAATTATCACCAGCAATCACATAGCATCCGGAGTTTCGTCTGGAGGCTCACTCTTCAAAGATCCCAGGCGTATTGGCTGCGCAGGAGTAGTTGGATCAGGCTGCCATTCGGCCACTAACAATATCATCACCGTTAACATGCTATGCTCCGGCAATGGAGAAGACATCATTCAAATGGACCTAGCCCGCTCTATAACCACTCATATTCTCCAACATTACACTCCAGATATAGTATTATGTGATCTTCTGGAAACCGCAGTGTTGACCGTTTCAAAATCTGTCTATTTGCGTGCTGTTGATGCCTCGTTCTGTCCAACATTGTACGTTGGAGTCGTTGGATATGTGGAAACAGCTGATGGATACCGATCAGTAGTGTATTTCCATTCCACGGAGAGTTTTGCATTCGGGTTCCAGAACGGCAGCCATGAAATGGAATACTGTTTTAGTCAACTTTCGGGTCCTCATCAAAAACATACCAAGGGAGAATACTTTATCCGGTAAAAGTACCTTAGGGCATGTTGGATATCACGTGATCATTCTACTTATGTCAGCGGGTGGGCGGTTTGGTGTTTTTCTCCCGGCTGTGCGCGGCGATGAGATTTCGGGTAATAATTTGTCCCGCCTCCTTACCAGGAGTGTGTTTTTTCTTGACCGGTTTCAGGCCCTTTTTTAGCAGGAATTGTCAAGCAAGAGTTTGGAAATAAATAAATAAATAACACAACCATTAATAGAGAAAAAACTCATCCTTCAGCACATCGTATCGAGAGCCCATGAACCGGTAACATTGTGCTGTTTGCTATGATTGGCTTGGTATTGGATTCGGTGTCGAGTTTCCTGTTGGAACGACAGGAGGACACCACCAACCTCGAGACATATAGCAGCTTCGAACGGCACATCATTCGAATATGTTCGATGAGCTCCTCGTCTATGTCGATCACCAGCGGACTGGTGGCGTTTTATACGATTGGAATGTTGCATCCGAGAAAACGAGTGTTTCGTCATGTGTTGATTTTCATTTTAATTCTATTCGACTTCATCAAGGGAGTGATGTTGTTGGTTTATCCAGCTTGCTCTGAGAGCAGTCAGGAACGGTCCTTATCTAACAGTGAACTTTTGAACGCAATAGGTTGGTTCACCTCGTTCAGCATTGAGGGTGCAGACTTTATTATTGTGTGTTTTGCTGTGCACATTGCTCTGTTGATATTCAGGCCAAATTTACTTTCCTTCATGGCACATAGCAAAAGCTCGTCTAGCGGTGTAGAGGCGGGCTTGTATATGGTGCGGTATTACGTGTATGTGATGGCCGTTTTGTTTCCGGTCCTGCTGAGCTCGCTGACATTTGCGGGCAATTTTGACTATATCGACCAAATTTCATGGAGTTATATTCCGCCGCTGACTGCCGTGTGGTTTGTCACGTGGATCATCCGCTACTGTATTGCAGTGCTCGTGCTGGTAATCTATGGTTCTGTGTATTACCATGTGATGCAAGAATACACCGCAGTCAGCAGTAAGATGGATTTGGTTGGCAAGGGCGACCGCAGAATGGTTTCAGAGGTTCTGGGCGATTCTTTCTGGTATAAAGTCGGACAGCTAATTCTTATGATGTTGTTTCCAGACGTGCAAATCTCGGCACAACTTCACGGTAAAAACCTCAATACCGACGCCGACCTCGAAAACATTGAGAATTTACGCTACGAAACGTATGTGGGTGAGCAGCGCGAGCTGGAAGCCCAAAGAGATCTTGAAGAAGTGCCTGCTCATCGCGAGGAAGAGCTCAAACGACTCCAACGCGACGTTGGTCTCGACGTGCAACGAACACTTCATAGAGAAGCTATGGAGCGGTTTCATCTGCGCCGGTTGCAGATTCTTAAACAAATGAAGGTCATCTTCATCTATCCGCTATCGTACATTTTACTTTGGTTATTCCCGTTCATTGCGCATTGTTACCAACTTCACCACGGCCGAGGTGGCTTTCACAAGACTTGGGTCACGTGCAGCGCCGCATTCTTCCAAGCGTTCAACTGCTCAATCGATACTTTGGTGTTCTTATACCGGGAGCAGCCTTGGAAGTTGACGGCATGGCAGGTGGACCCTCAAGGTGAATACGATTATGCTTTGTGGCGTCGCAAACTCAGTTTCTTGCCGGGCTACCATTTACATCCTTCTTTTGCAACGATGGAGAGTGTTAAAGAGCAGCAACAACAGGATAACTCGGAGAATACGCTAGAAAACTCATTTAACACTGTTCATTTCAATGAAAGACCCAAATATGATCGGACGGTATCGATGGTCGATCCGAAGGAGACTGAGCTGAGTTTGGCCGACTTCCTCAGCTCTGCTCCGCCAAACAGCTCGATGCCGATGCAGGCCTGCTCGTCTTCGGCTGCAGCCGCTGCAGCCGCTTCATCTGTCGCAACGCCTTCCAACCTTCACACGTCAACCGCAGCAGCAGCCCGACGCGGGTCCAAGTTTAGCTGGCGAACTTTCTCTTTGAAAGGCTCGGTGGCAGAGTCTGGCAACTCTGACGAGCCTGTCGAGACAGCAAGTTTGGCAAAGAAGTCTTGGTTCAACCGCAAAACCAGTGTCACCAGCGCAAAGACCGGCAGTTCCACCATGACCAGCGAGATGGATAAGGACCAGAACCAGAACGTCGAAATGGACCTCATCTACTTCCTCAAACAGGGACCAGCCCCGCCAAAATAGGTTCTGCATGTATACTAATAACGGACAAATAAACAGACTGGACTTAATTATATATACTATTAAAACACTGTGTATCAACGAGGAATTCCCCGGCCTCTTCCTTGTGGCATAGGAGGCCCCTGGGATGGCTCGTTGGGCTGGTTCTTGATTGTCTCGTCCACACTCAAAACTAAAATGGCAGCCTCTGTAGCACTTTGCAACGCATTAATCTTCACCAAAGATGGCTCCCACACAAAATTGTCAAAGTTATTTCCAATTGTCTCGTTTTCAAAGTCCAATCCGTACCAAATTTCTCCTTTGGAATGTTGGGCTCTCAAACTGTTAAGAAGATCGGTACCATCCAACCCAGCATTTTCACAAAGTTGTCTTGGAATCACCTCTAAAGCCTTGGCATATGCAGCAATGATCAACTGTTGTTTACCAGCAATTTGACGTGAATAGTTTCTCAAATGTTTTGACAATTCCATCTCAATGGCTCCACCTCCTGCAACCACAGCATTGTGTTTCAAAGCCCGCTTGACAATCATAATAGCATCATGCAACGATCTTTCCACCTCGGCAATCACTTGATCAGCACCTCCTCTCAAAAGAAGCGTACAAGTCTTGGCGACCGGACATCCTTCGAAAATATTGTATCTCTCTCCGCCTATCTGCACCTCTTCAAATTTGGCACATGAGCCCAAGTGTTGTGGACGAATGTCCGAGCAAGTTGTTTGGACAGCTCCCCCAACGGCATTCACCACTCTTTGCATGTCTTGTGCAGGTATTCTACCGGCACAAAAGATACCTCTGTCGGCAAAAAATTGTGTAGCAAGGTCTCCAATTGGCAGTTTGGACAAAACAATGTTGGCACCAGTGGCAACAATGGCCTCCAACTTATTCAAGATGATTTTCCATTCGGCATCAACAATCTCCTGATAATCTGCAACCTTGTCGATTCTCACCTCAGCATTATCCTTTTCTGCTTTCAATTCCAACTCCACATTTAACGACAAGATTTTAGGATCTGTGAACTTCTTTGGCTGTTGTTCAAATCCCGCATATGAAAATGCTTTTTTGAAAGCAACACCATTAATCAAACGAGATTCGTCCATCGAGCCTCCAGGAATCTTCTTGATTCCAATCAAATCCTCGTCTAAATCGTCTCTATCTAACACCATCACCGAGTCCACTGCCATCTTAGTGAACAATTCAGTATTATTTTGAATGATTTTTGATGACATCGCCGTACGAGCACATCTTTCCAACAATTGTCTCAATTCAGACTCGGTATGATTGGTGGCCAATTCCACTTGCAGCTCCCTGATCTTTTCACATGCCAAATCACATGCCTTTCTAAACCCTTTGGTGATCACATGAGAAGGCATTCCTTCCTCAATAAATTGCTTTGATTCTTTCAAAAACTCGGCAGCCAACAGCGTCACCGACGTGGTACCGTCTCCAACTTCTGCATCCTGAGACCGTGAAATATCCACCAAAATCTTGGCTGCTGGATGAACAACATCCAACAATTTTAGAATCGTGGCTCCATCGTTCGAAATCGTCGTTGTGCCGTTGTTCACAATCAAAATGTCCGACCCCAATGGTCCCAACGTTGCCTTCAAGGTATCCTGGATCGCCACACACGCATTGATATTCGACACAATCTGACCTCTCCCTTGCGACGTGTCAGTTCCCTCCTTCAGAACCACAATGGTAGGTGTATTCATCGACATCCTGGTCTGTTTTCTTGTGCTAGCAAACCTTCGACACTTCCTCTGTCTCGCTTTCTTTCTTCCACGCTTTTTTTTTTTCGTCTCTTCCAACGCGAAATTTTTCAGCTCAGAATAAACTGCTTACGTCATACATCTCTTTAACTACTCTATGTACAAGCAAACCATCGATTCAGATCGCCCAGACTCCAACCATTCCGTCAGAACGTCCATCAATCAAATAGCCATGCTGATGGGTACAATACAAAACCGACGCATCACCCTCGGTGTCACAGCCCCAATGACGCTGGTCAATCCGATCATAGATTTTCACCGCAGTCTCGCCAGCAGCACAAGCTATCCGACGCTCATCAAATTGCAACGCGGTGATTCCATGATCATAAGCAAACGAATCCAAAAGACTGCCCGTACGTAGATCCCAGATCCGAACCGAGCGATCAAGAGATCCTGTCACAATATGAGAATCATCAAATTGTAGACATGTCACTGGACCTGTGTGACCAACCAATTGACGAATGATTTCACCACTACGCAAGTCCCACAAGCGCACCAACCCATCTCCAGTTCCAGAAGCTAAAGCTGCATCGTAACATTGAATTGCTCCAATATACGGAGCACTCATCTTGGAAGGAGCCTGTCTCCAGTTTCGACTGGCAGCCCAAAGAACATCAATTGTTTGCACACAATGTCCCGTTTGAGCATCCCATTGCCGGATCGTCTTGTCAGCAGATCCGGAGACAATCGTATTTCCATTCAAACTCAATGCAGTGATTTCATCAACGTGGCTCTCAAAAGTATGCAACAAGCAACTTGTCTCGTCTGTGTCGTCCTCTTCACCAACCTTGGTCCAATCCCAAAGTCGTAAACTTGCATCCAATGATCCTGTCAAGACATATTGATCTTCCATTTGCATACACCCCACACTGGCCAAATGGCCGTCTAATTGCCCTATGCATTGATATCTGCTCATGTCCCAGACCTTAACAGTATTATCAAGAGATGCAGAAATCATGGTTCCAAATGGAGCATCAAAAACTAAACTAGTGATAGCTTCGCCATGGGCCTCGAATTCAACAATCTTGCTTCCTGGAGAATAATATTGCTGTAAAGTAGGAGTATGTTTTCTGATATTAGGACCTGATTTGGTGGTTTCTTTCACTTTGTGTTGTTCATCTTCATCGTGGCCATTTTCCTCCACTTGTTGTTCCAACCGTCGTTCAATGACTCCTAATAAATTTTCCAATTGTGTTTCATCCTGTTCATATTGTGCTATTTTGTCAAATACACTCTTGCGCAACCGATACAATTGCTCGATTTTAGCATCGATGTCCTGGATATCTCCTGCAGCCAGTCCTTTTCTAATTTCCAAAAGATCCAGCTTGTAATTCACGTCGTCTTTGTATTGATGTAATTGTTTCCTACTCTGTGTAGATCTGATTGTTTCGGCCGAGAGACCGCCTCCCAACCTCTTTGACGGAGCAAGCGATTCCTCCAAATCCGGCAAAACCGCATTGAACCCTTGGTATAGCGAGAAAATTGCACTGGTGTCATCTGGGGCAGGAATTTCAGCCAACAATTGATCTGAAACCACCTCGAGCCCGGCACCTCGGCCAGCTTTCTTTCTCCTTCTAACCAACGGAACATGACTCTTAGATGGATCCGAATGTCTATGAATCAAAGCTTGGCTCGTGTTATGATTGATTGTTTGCCCCAAAGCGTTCTGAAACGTTTTATTGTTCAGCAACGACGCCTGGCTTCCCGAACTCACCAGCACCGACGCCGTCGTAGTTATCGATTTGAACTGGTCAGACATCTCGTGGCTCCTGCAATCCCAACTTCTACTGATCCTTCTACTATCTTGTGGCCATCAACACCAACAAATCTTGCCACCAATGCTTCCACT
This sequence comes from Ogataea mattraensis, assembly GCA_030564055.1. NCBI lineage: Eukaryota > Fungi > Ascomycota > Pichiomycetes > Pichiales > Pichiaceae > Ogataea > Ogataea mattraensis. The sequence continues at coordinate 369,038 of JAJMLE010000003.1, read as the reverse complement.
CGCCTGCTAATTGCCCAATCTTTGCTTCTTGTCTGAAAACTTTCTTTTTTCCCGTACTCGCTCACTTTTTTTTCTTCGCTGGCCACCGTGCACAGCCACAAAATTAACTACACCTTTACTCAACCAAAAGACTTCCAATTAACTTCTACAACCTCTGTGTCACCTCAACTTCTCCAACTCGGCAATTTCCTGCTGAACCTGTTCAATCAACGGCTCCACATCACAACCAGAACCATCCATCATCGCAACGTCCACAGCAACGTCGCGCACCCCACCATTCACTCCCAAATGATTCCATACAACTAACTCATCTTGCATCGCCTCCAAAGCAGCACGGTGTTCATTCAACCCCGTCACAGCAGATGTCGCCTCGTTCAAACTCTGTTGAATTGCAGTCCGTTGCTCTTCATCAATCTTGTAAATCGCAGCATATTGTAATAATCGTTGATACATTAATCCCAATCGCACCATTGCATCCTCGTTGCGATCATCCTTCAATTGTTCCAACGACGCAGCTAAAGGAGCAAGCCCACTACTGGGCTCATCTTCTGCGTCCACTTGTGCTAACGACCGATTCTTAAACAAAATTGCCTCTTCTTCTTGAATGTCTCTGATCTGTTGCGTCGTGTCAAGAGACTCCAGCAGCGAGTTGCTGAAAATGCCTCCGGCCCGGTAATATAGTGTCTGGATTGACTGATTAATGTCACTGATCCGCCGCAAGTTATCTTCCAACATCGTCATCTTTCTGAACACTCTAATTGTCAAACCGTGTATGTTTATTTTGTTTTATTTTTTCTCTTCAAATTTCCAGGGTCGTGTACCACCCGGTCTGGTCTAGTCGTCTCTCCAGGACACAAATACCTCGTCAGTACGGAACCTTTGAGTACAAACGGTGTCTTTCAACTCATTCTGAGCACCTGTACGGTATGCCAAAAGCCCAGCATGAGCTATCATGATTCCGTTATCAATGCAAAACCGCTCATCAGTAGCATATAATGAACCGTTTCTGTCACGTGCCATAATCCCCATCATCTCTTGTAATCTCTCATTGCAACCAACACCACCAACCATCAAAACCTCAGAAGACCCTACATGGGCCATTGCACGCTCAGTGATCTCCACAAGCATTGCATATAGACATTCTTGTAACGAAAAACATAAATCTTCCACAGTGATCTTCTCTCCATCAGCAGCTATCAATTGTTTGTTCTTATTACCTTTGAATAGATCATTGGCCAATCCATCCACATACTCCAAAATCCCACTCATACTCAAATCCATCCCCTTGACAGTGTATGGAAGCTCAACAAAATGCCTACCTTTCTTGGCCAGTTGTTCGATGTTGTAGCCTGGCGACGGCTCGTTAGAAATCCGCAACGTACGAGCAAATCGATCCAGACAATTCCCCACGGCAATGTCCAAAGTCTCGCCAAAAATCCGGTATCTTTGTCGACTGTAAGCAATCACTTGCGTGTTACCTCCACTCACATACAAGACCACCGGGTTCGTGGCTCCAGTGATCTCTCGACCCATCTCAATATGGCCGATACAATGATTCACACCAATTAATGGCAAATTCCATAGTTGTGCCAGCGTCCGTGCAGCCACAGCAACACTCTGTAATGGAGCACCCATACCTGGTCCTTGTGTAAAGCACACACAACTCAAGTCTTTGGGACTCAAATGAGACTCTTTCAAAGCCTTTCGAACCAATCTTACCACCCAGTTCCGATGATGTCTGGCAGTGTCTCTAGGAAGGAATCCTTCTCCAGGAGGAGTCACATAGGTATCTCTAACATTAGAAAGGACCTTTGATCTATTGGAAGCTCCAAGTTTTCCCTTTGGATGCTCAATCACTCCCACTCCAAGCTTATTGGCTGATCCTTCAAGTCCAATACTATACCACGACATAATGAACGTAACAAATGATATCCAACAAAGAAAGAAATCAAGACTATGAATTTTTTTTTTCTTCACTTCAAAATATTTTTTTCTCATTAATATTATACTAGTGAACCCGATTGTTCATTATATACTCAAAATAGGCCCTCTCTCAACGAGCCAAACACTTTACGAGGCTTGCTGTCATCGTCTTCAATGAGTTCATGGTCAACTTCAACATCCTCCAGGGTCTTTCTACCCCCACGGACTCTCGAATAGATAGAAACGGCAGAAATACGAATTCCAGCACAAGCAAGTCCAATCAACATTCCTCCAACAGGAGCAATCACAAAAGCTCCAAAAGCTCCCCAGTCCTCGTCCGAGTAAATACCATTCCAGACTAACAGAAGCCTTCCGCCTTCCTTGGCACTGCCGTAATAGATGGTTCCAAACACAAAAACTGCAACCAGAGCTCCAAGACCTCCAACCATCACATCCAGACCACGCAAGAAGTCAAACCTCTTGGACAGTCCAAGAAAAACGATTGGAATCACAGATGCAGAAACAAGATCTGCAATCAGATAGATCTGAAGAACATTGGTAGCAGCCTTCACAGCAACCACTATCGACGGAACCATGATCACAATCACGATAATACGAACCCAGAGAATAGGGACTCTGTTTCTGAAAATATCATTGGAAATAGTGGAAGCAGTGGCACTTTGTAAGGAATCAAATGTACAAGTAGACAATCCAATGGAGAAAATCAAAATCACCGCAATGATCCAATTATCCATCTCCGACACCATCACGAAAAAAGCATTGTAACCATTATCGTCGTACACTTGCATGTCTCCGGTCCAAACGGCCAAAATACCAGGAAGTCCAACAAGGGTACAGATGATTCCCACAACCACTGCAGCAATAGATGAACCAATCAACAAATCCTTATCCGTTTTTGCAGCAAATGTTCTCAACCAGAAACCAGCAACAAAACAATCGTTGGTAATGATGGCAACTGGAAGAATATACAACAGCATCCAACCCAATTTGTTGGCATGCAACAACTGATCTTCAGTCGAATGCTTGAGATCCATGTCAATGTGAACGTTCAAAGCAAATGCAATGATACCGATGATCAGCATTATCAAAACAAAAAGGGCTTGGAAACTGTCCGTCACAAATGAAACCTGGAATCCACCAAAGAAAGTATAAATTGTAGTCACCACACATTCCACCACCATTGCTGGAGTGGCATCCAACCCAGTAAGAGCTTCAATAGCATATTCAATAGCCGTCAATTCCGACAACATGTACAAGAACATGGTGAAAATAGTGAATGCCGACAAGTACAAAGCAGTAACCGGTCCAAATCGTTGAAACACCCATTCAGTAAGCACAAACCCATGAGGACATTTTCTTCTGATCATAGGACCAAACAAAGAAAATAGGAAAATAGGAATGGCACCGGAAATGGTATACACCAACAAACCATGGATTCCTGCAATGTTGGCAATTTGAGTGTAAGTGGTCAATATTCCACATCCCATAGCTAGAAAAAAAGTTGTTAGTAACTGGTCAAAAGTAACCCCAACTTTGCTATTTAATGACTTTTCCAACAATATTAATTAATCCTCACGCAAGTACTAACTTGTTCGAGTTAAAACGGTATAATCTCAGCCCATAAACAGTTCCAAAAGGACCCGTATATTTGCACCCGCTTAGTCAATATTGTTGATACATATCAAATTCTTCATATTTGCAAATCTCAAGCCTTCTTTTGTTGCGTTTTCTTGTTATTGTGGAAAATCGATTAAATGTCTCGCCTCTTCTTAACCATACTAACCACTAGCAATGAAGTTGAGAGCTAGGGGGACTCCTGTTCTTGTTCCATTGGATGACAAAAAGGTCTTTTTATCATGATAAAAGTAGGCAAGTCCCAGTCCTGTCAATAGCAGTAACCCATATGTCACGTATGTGATAGCGTTGGAAGCTTGAAATGATAATGCCATTTTTCTACTTTCTGACTTTTAAATGATTATATTCCGATATATTCTGTGAAAATCTAGCAAGCGACTTTTTCACCCTCTTTATATAATTTTTTTTCTTTCCCCCCATTTTCTGTTTAACCGCATCGATCATTTCCGTACCCACAAAAACCTTCGTGGAGCCAAAATTTTCCACTCGCACTACCTGTCAAGGCTAAAAAAGTTAAATATAGCCGCACAGTGCAGAAATCGCTTAGTCCTCGTGATCTGACGACAATAACACAATTGCAGATGTATCTGCCAATTCCTCGAAATCTGAATCTGGCTCGACCGCAGGAACTTCCCCAATTTGATCATCAGAGAGATCGAAGTCGGATTCAGGTGGACTTTTCTTCTTTGGCATAGGAGACCTGCCTCTGCTCTGAGACTTACTTTTGCTTCTTTTCCTTGGCTGTGATTGTTGCACTTGCGGCCGCAACAAATCATCACCTTCAGCTTTGATACGAGGCTTCCTTGTAACAGTCTTCTTGGTAATCGATTTTGTTTTCTGGGATTTTCTCGTCGTTTCCTTCTTCACTTTTATTTGCTCTTTCATATCAAGCTCTTCCTTTTTGGCCTCCACAAAATCATCCATGTCTGGCAAATCAAAATCTTCGTTTGGCCTTGTATCGTCTTCTGCTGGCTCAAGTGGATTGGAGATAAGCTCGTCAATCACTTTTTCTTCCGACTTGTCATTATTTGGTATATCTTCTTCCGGTTGTTGATCAGGCCGAGCGCTGGCTAAACATTCCTCAAGGTATTCCTTGAATCTCGTAAAAGCATTTCTGGAAGGAGCATCTTTCAAAGCTTTTTCTAACCCTCCGCCATTTGAAAGCTCTTCTGTCTCCATATAATCGTGCAATTGTTCAAGCTTGGTGAAATCAGCATGCTCGGTGAACGTCAGTTTAGGTAAAGACGTCAAAATAGCCTTAAAAAATGGCTTGCTGGCATTGCTATACTCAAGCCTATCCAACACAGTCAACAACTGGAGTCCAACATCCACTTGAATACAACTGCTTGCAGCTTCCTCGGCCATCTTGTTTACCACTCGGTATGGATCCGTCCAGTACATCAGCTGTTGAATAATGGATTGTGGTGTCACTTGGGTATTGTATTTGCCGTCATTGTCAGATATTTCGTCCCACGCGCTGAACAAACGATATAAAGTATCTGAAATAACCCTGCCAATTCGTTCTTGATGAGATTCATGAGAGAATGCGTAAACTGGAATACAGAACGAAAAACACTGCTTCAAAGGTTCGTTCTCATTGATCGAAGGGTTGAAGTATGCAAGTAAAGTGGTCTCAAATAGCTCATCATCGGTAATCACTCCACAAAGGAATAACTTATATAAAGCTTCACCAGAAGTTGCTTGGGCTTCCTTTCTGGAAACATCTCTCAGAGTCCTGTAAAACAGTCTGGCAATAGCAATAGCATCTACACTATTTGGGGTATCGGCCTCCAAAATAGATGTACCGTGGACAGCCAGTAGATCAGAAATCACCTTAATTCCTGTGACAATAAGTGACTCATCATTACTCTTGGTAACAAACACAGCACAAATAAAGATGCTATCAGTGGCTAGATCCTTGTCAAGAATGCAGCAAAGACCCAAGCATAAAAGTCCCAGACGTCGAATTTCCGTTTCCGGGCGGCGAATAGACGGGCGAATCAGACTGTCGAGAATGGACATCAAAGTTATATTCTCCTTTAATGGATCGTTGACCAGCTCCAGCATTCTGCGTGCAATCGAGAGGCATTCTATCAATACTTCAGGTGATAATTCCTCCACCTGTTTCAATTCTTGCTGTATCGATCTGTTGGCACTGGCAATAGAAGATCTAGATAAATTGGCATGTGCAGAATGGAATGTAGACTCCCCTTCTTCGTCTTCGTCATCGTCTTCATCGTCATTATCAGCAAGATTATCGTCTTCTTCAATCCTAGAACTTTCACCGACTATGTCGGTTGCACCTTTCAATGCTTGGACGTCATACGCAGAGTCTTTTAAATCATTGATGATTTCAACTATCATTTGAGTGAAATCACGTTCATTAATCGATAATTTGTGAATGCAGATCATAACAACTTCAATTAGGTCGTCATTCAATCCATCACTTGTCAAAATCGATCTGAGAGTGTTCAGCATCCTACTACGACCAAACTCATCACTGTAATCATATTCAGATGCCACAATAAGGACCTGGCGAATAATAAAGTCAAACTCTTCAGGGTTGGTAATGTCCAAGTCTTCATCCAAATTCTCCGACTGTTCCAACACCGACTTGTTTGCCTGTATTTTAATCAAATTTTCTTTTCGTCTCTCGAAATATGCTTGTAACGTTTCAGCCAGTTGTGCAGCCTCTGGGAAATATTTATCTAACTCGGTGATTTTTTGGTTGTCATTGCAATACTGATAGTACACTCTGAATAAAAGAGCAGTTTCTGCAGTCAGGTTTAAGATCACTTGGCCATCAAACGTGATTTTAGAGAATATGTCAGGTCTATTATCCAAGAAGACTCTGACTGCTGTTTCTGCTATGTCACTCTTGATTACTTTCAATCTTTCCAGTAGTTCCATCAAATCATTATCTAATGTTTGCATCCAGTTCTCAGTTAGCCAACGAGTTGCTGCTTTTCTGACCGATTCTTCCCTATCTTTAAGTCCCCACTTGAGAAGCTGTTCTCTTGCGTTAAAGTCGACTTTACGGAAGTCTTTAAAATCCGGCAAAACTTTAGAGTAAATCAATCTCCTGTTGATCGAATTGGTGTCCCTTGCTCTTTCAAAGATGTACGCGTGGGTATGGACGTTTTTCTCAATTTGTCTCAAGCATGCTCTTCTGACTTCTGGATTTGTGTCGTTTTGCATCACAAAGCGGATTTTCTTTGCAGCATTACTGATCTCTTCTCCACCGTCCGGTTCTTGGAAGCTGGCCAAAGTAGCTATGGCTTTGATTCTAACATGAGGCTCTTTATCATAGATTCTTCCCAACAATTCTTCACTCAAAGTTTCGTACAGATCACTGTCGATTGAAGTCATGCTGTTCATCAAATGCGAAAGTATATGACAAACACGGTATCTAACGTTTTTGTTTGATGCTTCTATACCAGCCAACAAATGCCGACCCAGTCCTCCAATAAACTCGTTGTACATCCGTGCATCTGCCTCATCTGTCATTGTACTGTCTTCGCCATCATCTGATTCTGGATTGATCGAGTTCACAAAGAACGAGATGAACTTAACTATTCTGTCACCCACTGGCTCATTTCTCTTGATCGTGAGAACCTTGTTCACCATTTTATAGAACACATGATTAAACAGTTTACTTTGATGTAATTCACGACATCTCAATTGAACAGCTTTCAAGATTGCTCCTTGTCTTGCGTGCGATGACACGGTCACCTGCGATTCCTGGAAACACTTCCGGATCGCCGTCTCAAGATGTTGAGGCTCTGTGAGCTCATCGATTGATTTCAAGTAGCCATGTCCCATCTTCTTAGACGAGTTGTCTACTGGCACGTCAGCAACCTCAGCCATGATGGTAGTTGTTGTGTCTGTTAAAACAAATCATTATTTGTTTCAGTTTCGATTCCCTTTGTTTACAAATAAGAATAAACAGTCTGGCATATCGGCGCGCGTGCCAAAATTTATCGTCGCGACGGCAGGTTTAAAAAAAAGTTTATTATGCTTGAAAGTAGTTTTTTCTAATGGTGAAGAAGTATCCAAGTGATATTGATAACCAGCCGCCTGTCCATGTCGTCGGATATCTATCCGGAGCTGTACTTGTATAATCTGACAATACGGCCGTCTGCGTCTGCAGTCAAGTGTTGTATTGGCAATTTCACTGGAAATAAGAAACAACAAGAGGTGGTGAAGGCAACTGGAACTGCAATTGAGCTTTGGAAATTGAACAGAAATAACGGGGATTTCTACAATGTGGTGACACAAAACACTTTCAGCAAAATTCGATCTGTTGAGACGTTGAAAAGCCCAGGATCTGAAAAAGATCTCTTGATATTGACTTCAGATAGTGGAAATTTTTTGGTGTTGGAATTAAATAATTCAAAAGGAAAATTCGAAAAAAAAATCAACGAACCATACTTCAAGACAGGACTCAGAAGAATAGCACCTGGAGAATATATTGCTGTGGATGGGAGAAGTCGAGCGGCAATGATTTCAGCCATTGAAAAAAATAAACTAGTATACACTTTCAAGAACGATAATAATGATCAACTGCAAGTTTCCTCCCCCTTAGAGGCAACAAGATCCAAGATCTTGACATTTGATCTTTGCGGACTGGATGTTGGGTTTGAAAATCCAGTTTTTGCCGCTATAGAATGCGATTATTCAACGTTTGAACATAGCCCAGATAAAAAACGGTACAAAACATTGTGCTATTACGAATTGGATATGGGGCTCAACCATGTGATAATGAAGTATTCTGAAGATATCAGTTACACATCGAATTTGCTGATAGCTATTCCAGGTGCATCTTCAGGTCCGAGTGGAGTTTTGGTTTGTTCAGAGGGCTTGATTCAATATAAATGTCTCTCTAAAATGACGCATTCAATACCTGTTCCAAAGAGATTGAACCAAACCTGTCCTTCTCGAATTATTGCTGGAGTTGTTCACAAGCTGAAAAATACTTTTTTCATTTTATTGCAGAGCGAGTTGGGTGATCTGTTTAAAGTGACTCTGGATTATGCAGCACAGGATTCAGATGAATCTAGAGGCGAGCCAGGTGCTGTAAACCGCATCGAAATCCAATATTTTGATACTGTTCCTGTTTGCACTTCGCTCTTGATCTTCAAGTCAGGTTTTCTATATGCCAATTGCGAAAATGGTGATCAATATTTATACCAGTTTGAGAAACTAGGAGATGATCCTTCAGAAAAAACATTCAGTTCTTCCGAATATCCTGATGACATCTCTGTGTTAAACGATCAAGATGTCTTTTTCGAGGTTAGATCGTTTTCCAACCTAAATCTTGTGAATATCGTTGAAACCATCAATCCTTTAATTGACTCTAAACTTCACGATTCTGGCGATGCTTCAGCTCTGCCTGCAATTTTTTCTCTATGTGGAAGCGGGGCAAGATCTTCACTGAAAATCATGAACCATGAACTCCAGTTCACTGAGATCGTCACCCAAGAGCTACCATCACTTGTCCAGAAAGTTTTTGTCACAAAGCTTAACAGAGACGATTCATATGACAAATATGTGGTGCTTTCGTTTATTGATGGAACATTAATTCTTGCAATTGGAGAAGAAATTGAAGAAGTTGAAAATTCTGGCTTTCTCTCCGATACCGAAACTTTGGGGGTGCACCAAATAGGATCCACTTCTGTTGTCCAGGTTCATCCAGATGGTATACGGCAAGTATTCTACTCGAATGAACAACCACAAAAAACGGTTGATTGGAGTCCACCAACAGGAATCAAAGTTTTGCATTGTGCTGGCACAAATACCCAAATAATCCTGGCTTTATCGAATAGAGAGGTGGTATACTTTGAAATTGATGAGCTTGATAGGCTGATTGAGTATGGAGAAAGAAAAGAAATGGCGTCTCAGATCACTTCTGTTTCGCTTGGTGATGTCCAAGCTGGAAAGGCTCGTTTTCCTTTCATTCTAATAGGTGGCCAGGATAAATCATTAAATATCTTGTCCACGAGTCCAGAAGATACCTTGGCCTTGATTAGCGAGGAAATTTTAAGCTCGGCTGCGTCGTCTCTGGTTGCTTGTTTTATGAAAGACACCACCATTTCTTTAAACGAGAATGCAAATGATGAAAATGAAGAGGATGAGGATCAATTGGCAACTTCTTCTCTGTACGTCCATATTGGTATGGAAAATGGAGTCTATGCTCGACTGCACATGGACCCAGCTACAGGAGAATTATCCAACCCTCGAAATAAATATACTGGTCCCAGAGCTGTCCAGCTTTCGAAAGTGAGATTATTGGGCCAAAATATCATTTCCATAATGTCCACCAGGACATATCTGGGCTACACAAAGTCTTCTGATTTTAAAATTACACCTCTGATTAAACCAGTTTTTCAATTTGCTTGCTCTTTTAGAAGTGAGGATGTCCCTCAAAATGGAATTCTGGCCATTCATGGTAATAACTTGACAATTTTAACAGTGGATCAACTAGACAATTCTACTCTACTTGAAAATATCAATTTGCGTTACACTCCAAAAGCCATGTGTGATTGTGTTGATTTGAATGGAATGATGTATGTGGTGGAGGCCGATTACGAAACAATCTCCCCATTCGTTGAAGAGAGAGAAACTGAGGATCAAGAAGAAGTTACCAGCTGTGAGATTGACGAAGATAAACAGGAATATTATCAGCAATTTGGTTATCAACGTGCCAAAAATAACTGGGCAAGTTGTATTCAAGTTGTTTCTGTCCAAGAGAAGACTGTTGGGCAAACCATTGAACTTATAGGAGAAACTGCTTTCAAGGTGTGCCAGGTTAATTTTGAATCTCAGCCAGATGAGAATTTTCTGGTTGTTTCAAGCTCCAAGAACCAACTTTTGAATCCAAACTCCAACTCGGCGTCGTTCCTGAGAGTCTATAGAATTGCTCAAGACGGTTCTTTGGAATTTGTGCATAAAACTGCTACAGAACACCTTTCATTGTCGATTATCCAGTTCCAAAACAAGCTCTTGGCAGGATCTCAAAATCAGTTGGTTCTTTATGATATTGGTTTGAAGCAGCTACTAAAACGTTCGTCTACGAAGTTGGAATGTTCTGAAATAGTTGACTTGAAAACCCAAGGTTTTAGGGTTGTCGTAAGTGACATCCGAGATAGCGTCAGATACGTTGTTTACAAGCCGGTTGAAAACAGATTTGTTGAATTCATTGACGACTCGATTCAAAGACATATAACAAGATCCACCATGATAGATTATGATACTGTGATTGTTGGAGACAAGTTTGGTAGCATTTCTGTGCTCAGGTGTCCACAACAAGTCTCGCAAATGAGTGATGAAGACAATCAGGGATCTTTAATTAAATCCCAGAAAATTGCCAAGTTGAACAGCTTGTTTAATTTCCATGTTAACGACATGCCCATAAGTTTTCAAAGAGGTTCTTTGACTATCGGTGGAACAGAATGTATATTATATTCGTGTCTTCAAGGATTGATTGGATGTTTACATCCACTCAACACTCTTGCCGAAATCAATTTTTTCAAAGAATTACAAAAGCTTGTTCTCGAGGAAATTGAACTCCTTACAGATAGGGATTACATGAAGTTTAGAAGTTACTATGTTCCAATCAAAGGATGTATTGATGGTGATCTTGTGGAGGAATATTACACTCTTTCTGGAGAAAAACGGCTGCGGATTGCTTCAAAGATGGAACGGCTACCAAGAGACGTGGATAGAAGAATCTCCGACATGAGAAGTCGTGTGGTTTATTAATGTACATATAGATGACGAACAAACAATAGATCTGTAATTTGCGGTGCACGGATGTCCTATTGATTTTTTGTTGAAGATCGAGAGAGAAAAAGAGACGTAAACATTATAAAGTGGGATTTGATAACGGTGGTGCACAGAAGCGCGGCTCAAGAGGAGAATACTGGCCACGGTTAAGGTTTGGTTGTGAAGTGAAACATTGAGCAGGACTTTACTGCAACAAGATCATAAGAATATGAGTTATTCGCATTCTGCTGGCTCTGCGAGAAAACAACATAGTCAGAAGAATCAACAGATTCTCAAGACTTTATTAAGAGACCAGCCAAACAAGCATTGCTCAGATTGTAAGACGGCCAAAAATCCGAGATGGGCGTCCTGGAATTTGGGAGTTTTCATCTGCATCCGATGTTCAGGTATACATAGAAGCATGGGAACGCATATTTCCAGAGTTAAATCGGTGGATTTGGATTCTTGGACAGATGAACAGGTGAAAAGTATGGTTTTATGGGGCAATCAAAAGGCCAACACCTATTGGGAGGGTAAATTACCAGAAAATTATACACCTGACGAAAGTAAGATCGAAAATTTCATCAGAACCAAATACGAGATGAAAAAATGGTGTTTATCCCCAACAGTTCCAGATCCAAGCACAATCAAAGGTGTTGGTGTTTCTGCACTTCCTGATCCCGTGATGGAGAAACCCCTTCCCCAACAGGAAAAACCTGCAGATTCATTATTAGATTTTGGCATGTCTACACAGAAACCAAAACCAGCAGACAAACCCACTTCCACTTCATCTAATTCCCTGTTGACCTCGGCCTCCTCCCCTTCTGCTGTTCCCTCACCACTTCCAAAATTGGACCAGCAACAACATCAAGGCCAAAAAAACGCTCGTCCAGATCTCAAGAAATCGATCCTAAGTTTGTACTCGACTCCTCAGCAAAGTTCAGGTAGTCTACAACAACCATCCACCATGTATGGCCAACAACAAAACTCGACGCCAATATTGCCGACCGCAAGCAGCCTTAACAATTCTTTGTCCAGCCTAAGTATCGGCAACATATCGTCGCCGCCTCCACAAACGGCCGACATGTGGGGATCTAATAGCGGCTCCACCACCAACGTCTGGGCCTCATCGTCCTCTTCTGCTAATTCTTCAAGAAAGATCAATGATGACGACCCATTCAAAAATGTGTGGAAATAGCGTATATCTATTTACAGTGTAGAACAACAAGGAATATCTTTATTAAATACTCATGACCATCACTTTGGTCTTGCATCAATTACACGAAGAGTGACCTCCATTTAGAAAGGAGTCTGCAATGGGGAAACCAAAGGCTTGTTCTTGAAGAAGTCAACGGTTTGCTCACCTCTCTTAGCAATTCCTTCTGGAGTGAACTCAAAGAACTTGTATAGGTCGTCGGCTTTACCAGAAGCACCGAATCTGTTGATACCAAATTGGGCATGGGAATACTTGGACCATCCAGAGGTACTTAGAACCTCAACGGACAAGATTGGAATACCGTCTGGCAACACAGAAAGCTTGTACTCTGGACTTTGAGAATCAAAGGTGAAAGCATCTGGAAGAGAGACAACGGCAGTTGGGATAGCCTTATCAGCCAATAGTTTGGCAGCTTCAATGGAAATAGAAACTTCAGAACCAGTGGAAATAAGGATCAATTTTGGTTGGGCAACTTCGTACACAGTGTAACCACCCTTGAGAGCCTTCTCTATAGTAGAACCAGGAAGTTGGGGTAGGTTTTGTCTGGAAAGAGCAAGAACGGATGGGGTCTTTTTAGACTCAATGGCCTTCAAGTAGGCAGCAGAGGTCTCGTTACCATCAGCTGGTCTCCAGATCATCAAGTTAGGAATAGCTCTCAAATGTGCAAGAGTCTCAATAGGTTGATGGGTTGGACCATCTTCACCCAAACCAATGGAGTCGTGAGTAGCAACCCAGATGACTGGGTGCTCGGACAATGCAGACAATCTCACGGCACCGGCAGCATATGAAACGAAGTTCAAGAAAGTAGCACCAAAAGACTTGTAGTTGGCACCAAAAGCAGAGATACCGTTGATAATAGAACCCATACCGTGTTCTCTAACACCGAATCTCAAGTATCTACCAGAGTAGTCACCCAAACCAGTGGACTTAGGTTGGAAGTCAGTAGCACCACTCCATCTGGTCAAGTTAGATGGAGTCAAGTCGGCAGAACCACCAATAAGTTCTGGAAGAACAGCTTGCAATTTTCCAAGACACACCTCAGATAGTTTTCTAGTGGCAACGGCAGAGTCCTCGGCAGTGTAGACAGGCATTGCCTTTTCAAGACCTTCTGGCAATTCACCCTTGAGTCTTCTAGAAATCTCAGCACCGAGATCTGGGTATGCTTGGCAGTAAGCTTCAAAAAGCTTGTTCCATTCGGCTTCGGCTAAAGCGCCAGCTTCAGCAATCTTACCGTAGAAGTCGTAAACTTCTTGAGGAACCACAAATGATTCTTCAGGGTTGAAACCCCACTTTTTCTTCAATTGAATGATATCATCTTTCTTCAATGGGGAACCGTGAACAGAGTGGGAACCAGCGTTCAAAGAACCATAACCAATTGTGGTTCTCAATCTGATACAGGTTGGCTTTGAGGATAGCTTGGCCTTAGTGATGGCCTCGCAGATGGCATTGATGTCGGTGTCACCATCTTCAACAACCAGGATGTCCCAGCCGTAAGTTTCCAATCTGGCGCAAACGTCTTCAGTGAAGGCAACCTCAGTGCTACCGTCGATGGAGATCTTGTTGTCATCGTAGAAAGCAATCAAGTTACCCAATTGCAAGTGACCAGCAAGAGACATGGCCTCGGAAGCAACACCTTCCATCATACAACCGTCACCAAAGATACAGAAGGTGTAGCTGTCGGAAAGGGTGTAGTTTGGCTTGTTGTAAGTTGCAGCAAAGTTGGCTTGAGCAATTGCCAAACCAACAGCATTAGCGATACCTTGACCCAATGGTCCAGTGGTGACCTCAACACCGGGGATGTCGGCCTCCGGGTGACCAGGACACTTGGAGTTAAGTTGTCTGAAAGCTTTTAGATCATCCATCGACATTGGGTAACCGAACAAGTGCAACAAGGAGTATAGAAGAGCACATGCGTGACCGTTGGATAGAACAAATCTGTCTCTGTTAATCCAGTTTGGGTTTTTTGGGTTAAATTTCATTTGAGTCCACAGGGAGTGTGCAGTAGGAGCAAGACCCATTGGAGCACCAGGGTGGCCAGAGTTGGCCTTGGCCACCATGTCTGAAGCCAACACTCTAATAGTATTGATGGCAAGAGTTTCTAATTCTGACGACATTGTGAGAATATAATTGTAAATGAATTACCACAAGAACAATATCACCAAAAAATAAAAGATGCGACCGATTCCACTTCTTATATATGAAAGCTTTTGTTGGTCTGTATTCTGAGCAATTGAGCTAACGTAATATAAATCAACATCCGAATCGGGAAAGATGCATTGTTCTGGCCTGCTTAGCAAATCCTGGTGTGAGAGCCCTCAATTCACTAAAAGACACGATTCCCAGCCTTGAAATCACCAGACCTCGAGGCAATCGTTTCTTGCATCTGGTATATTCTCATTTGTCGCCCCATCTGCTTTTCCGGTACCGCTTGAGGGCCCATATTTGTAGCAATAGTGCCTTCTTTGCTCCGGAAATTTGTTTCTCCAGGGCCCCTCGAGCCAGGCGCGGTGACAGTCCAGCCCGGTACAGGTGCTTCTTCCCCAGGTGCGGGTTACCTCCGGCCGGGGACATCACGGCGAGCACAGCCGGATTCCGGAGCACAGACACCCAAGTAAACAATTATTTTTTTGAAGTTTTGGCCGGGTAATTCTTTGTATTAAATAATTTTTTTCTGTTACCCTGCTTCTGTTTAAAGAATTCAAGGGAATTCCGGATCAATTTTGGCCAACATGGCACTTTTGGATGCTGTATTGCCAGTTGAATGTCCAGACATTGTTCACTTTTGATTGGTGCACTTCTCAAACGATAGCTGCGTCGATCGGCACTTTCGCGCTGTCTTCGACTACTCGTTATTGTTTTTCGTGCTGAAAATAAATCTCCCTTTACGGTGCAAAGGTGTCGTGTGAGTATTGCTTTTTTTTTCCTCCACCGGCTTTTTTTTCCGTCCCCACAAATTGGCCAATGTCATCGATCACCCGGCTTTCTCCAATTTCCGTACGTCGAGCTCTGCAGTACTACCGTTTTGGGCAGGTCTGCCACCGTTTTTTTTCACCCTCTTCGCGCCGCGGCCGTTGGAAGGGGAACCATGGAGTAACGGAAGAATCCATTAGCAGAAAATTTTAAGTCATAGAGGGGCAATATGATGCCATTTCCATCATTCTTCCAATACGATTTACCCCAACCAAACTTTCATGACCGTGTAGCTTCGCTCAGCTTTTGTAAAGAACCTGCATGGGCAATTTTTCACCACACATTAAATTCATTTTTCACCCCTCACACCGAGGACCCCCATACTCTCAGCACTTCTATTGTGAATTAATCCGTTTGTTCGATTTTGCCATTTACACTTACTTTGCTGCTCTTTGGTTCTAATCAAAAAACGGTTTCTGACTAGTTCAAGAAATCAAAAACTTGTTTAGCTGGTATCTTGAGCAAAGTACTAGCCATAAGTTTCTCCACCTGAAAACAACTCGTATTCTCAAGACGACTTGGTGTCACAAAAACATCCATATTCTTTCGGTTGTTTTCTTCTCCATTTGGTTTCAAAAAACGCATCTGGGAATTGGATCCTCAAGGTTTTTTGTATAATTTGAGTGCACAGAAAATACATAGACTGTTGCACTGTGTGTTGGTTAGACGGAGCCTATATTTTCGACTACTTGGTTCAATCTACTGCGTTTACTCAAGTTTTGATTTCCCACCAGTGATATCGTCTATTTGGCATCATTAGGCTACTGATTGGCACCTTGGACGATCTCACCAGCACTCCAGTGCCATATCTTTGGTTTTCATTGGAAATCGGCCTGTTTGCTAGGCTGTAATAATTTTCAGTATCCCCATATTTTTTTGGTGGAAGCAAAAGAAACGCAGAAATTTTACCCCATACTTTGGCTGGTTTTTTTTTTCTCCACCGATACAAAATTTCATTTCGCAGACAAGCAGTATCAAGAAATCTGTGAAGAAAGTTTCGAATATTGCTGGAAATCAGATACTCCGGTACTTGGGATTCTCACGCATATCTTGGAGTCTTTTGCATCTTGAAAAAAGAGGCAGTTCCCCTCATCTTGATCTAAATTTCAGATGACTTCGAGAATACCTCCAGAAAGTCAAACAACATTCAGGATGGCCACCAATTTGATAGGAACGACGGAACAACCGATTCCTGAAAGTGCACAGGAATACGACAGTTTTCATGAGGAAGAAGACTCAAACTCAGAATCCAGCGATAAGGGAACTGTTGCTGCAAACAATAACGGAAACACATCTCCGGTCACCCCAGCTGCACAGAACACTTCAGCCAACGGAAATTTGAAAAAAAAGGTTCCTCCTTCAGATCTCCCTCGACCCTACAAGTGTCCGATGTGTGAAAAGGCATTTCACAGATTGGAACATCAAACAAGACACATACGGACACACACGGGTGAAAAACCCCACCAGTGCAATTTTCCGGGCTGTTTCAAGAGGTTTTCGAGGTCCGATGAGTTAACAAGACACTCCCGAATTCACACAAACCCAAGTTCTAGAAGAAAACAAACTTCTGGTAATGAATGTGATAATTCTGAAACTTCAGTTGGCCAAAATTCAAAGCCTCCGTTTTTGAAGAAATCGCATTCGACTTCGAAGATACCAAAAAAATCGCCATCTAACTCCACAAGTGGACAGAAAGAAAGGATTGATCAATCTTCGACAAGAATAAAGACTGAGGACAGCGATGAAGAAGATGGCGATGTGGTATCAAACCCATCCTTGGCCAGTCCACCTCACTCTAAACGTCCTGTTTTAGGTGCTACGAAATCCTTTTTAGATATCAATGTACTCGCTTCTGCAGCTTCTCAAGAGCTTCAAAATCTACAGCAGCAAAACCATCAGGCACAACAAGCTGCAGCTGCACTGGTGTCAGGAAGCTCTTCCCAAATTGATCTACAATACGTGAAGTCACTTCCTTCTTTGACACAATATTTCCAGCCAGGCCATTCTTACTCCAGCAGCAATGGCCATTCCATGGCACCTGTCACTCCATCATATCTATCAGAACCTGCTGTGAATCAACCACAGATTCATCCGAGACAACTGAGCTCTCTATCGAGTCTTCAGAGATTGACTCCTTTAAAAACGCCTTCTACCAGCTCACTTCCACAACTTCCATCTTCTTCATCTTCTTCCTCAGGAACCCTTAATACTTCGCAGCCATCAAACTCGGCATCTTCTGGAAATCTTTCCTCTCTGGCAAGATCTTTTTCAAGCACCGATTTGCCAGGTTATCAAACTGGCTTGGTTCAACCTCAATATAAAAAATCGAGACCAAACTCCCCACGAAATCCACCATCTGCTGCCATATCGAAGTCTCCAACAACATCAATGTTCGTGAGCAGAGACTCCTCAGCAGCATTACATCTTCTTGGATTCTCCAGTCAATTATCACAAACACCACTTTCCTCTCCTTACGCTACTTCAAACCCTGGACAAAACGGTCATTCGCAGCAGCAAAGATCACAGCAAACTCCCGACGCAACACCGTTGCAGACCCCCTCGGTTTCTCCCAAACTACATCCTTCGGGATCCATGACTTCGATTCCTAGCACAGTGAACTTAGGACTTTCTGCTACAAATCTATCTTCCAGTTTTCCAGGAGTGACCCCGGCTATTCAGCTTCCACCGCTTCGTTCTCTCAAGTTGAATCTGCCTGACGAATTCAATAAGAGCGGTCAATATCCATCAGGAAACTTGAATCATACAAATAATCATGGTTGAGCTGCTCCAAAAATTCAGGTATATAATTGAGGTGTTTATTTGTTGTCAGGACGTCTCATCATGAGCTCGATTATAACCGAACGTTCTTTTGAGATACATAGTTTTGTAACAAATATTGGTTCTATAAAACTTTAGAATGACTGTTTATAAATTTCTGTTGTCTCTTGATAAGTTGGAATGCTTTCCACTGCTCCTTTCTTTTGAATCACCAACGAAGATGCACAAGTACCAAATTCAATGGATTTTTGAAGCGAATT
Organism: Ogataea mattraensis; assembly: GCA_030564055.1. Lineage (NCBI taxonomy): Eukaryota > Fungi > Ascomycota > Pichiomycetes > Pichiales > Pichiaceae > Ogataea > Ogataea mattraensis. Next base: position 350,471 of record JAJMLE010000003.1, on the reverse strand, counting down.
GCCAAAGTGAAGCTGTGAAACGACCCCTCCAAGAAAGGTGTCTCCTGCTCCAGTAGTATCCACCACTTTTTCGACCTTTACACATGGCACTCTATTGATTTCAGTGCTACCGGGCTCCTCAAAAATACACCCTTTGGATCCTAAAGTAACAATAAGTGCTGGTTTGTTGAGAATTTTCCGCAATTTTTTGATGAGATCTTCAAAATTATCAGTAGTGAAATCAGACCCTTCTGCTTGAACCAATTCCAATGCCTCTCCTTCGTTGACAACCAAATATTGAACTTGGTTTAAAAGCTCGGCATCTAAAAGATCTGGTTTAATTGGAGAAGGATTGTAAACTATTTTGATTTCCGGCTTGTTTTCATGCAACCACTCGATGGTACTTCTAACAGCTGGAAATTCGTTTTGCAAAACAACCAAATCACCAGTCTTGGAATCCCTAAAATTCTTACTCATTTGTTCTTCAGTGGGCTTCAACTTTCCATTGGCTCCTGCAATGATCACAATTCTATTTTCTCCAGTTTCCGTTTCAACCAAAATGGTGGCAGTTCCAGAACTCACATCTTGCAATTGACTAATCAATTCCGTGTTCACTTCCGACGCATTCAACTCCTTCATCATTTTATCTCCATGTGTATCAGCTCCAACGTTTCCCCACATTCTAACATAGCCCTTTTCTTGACTCAATCTCGAAGTGGCTATTGCTTCGTTGAGTCCTTTTCCACCAAGATGTTCTTCAAAAGAACTTCCTTCTATCGTCTCGCCTCCCTTTGGGCATCTTGGTGAATAGGTCACCAAATCGTAGTTCAATGAGCCAATGATTGTAATCATCTCTGAATAGGTACACCTTTATGCACTACTCCACAAACCAAGATAACAATTAGAAGTAATTTTTTTCCACCGTTTACGATATAGTCTACTACTCCTAACACCAGTCTTCCCCGGATTTTCGCTGGATCATTTTGACTCTGCAATCATTCGGCGTCCAAACAAGAAATGAAACTGTCTTGAGCTGGTTGATTGCTCGACAATTGTTTATTCTAGAAGAACTAGACTTTTGAAGAAAAATGTCGTCAATATGGATCTTTTTTATAAATGAAACAGTCCTGACACACATCCTCCGCACCCCATAAAATATTGCATAGTTAATTTTTGAGTCTTTGGGTATGCAATTGGTTTGAGACAAGCACAAATCAACAGCAATCTTGATTGTTGGATATAAATAGCCAAAAAGAACCTAAGATCCAACTTTGTTTGTATTTCATGAAGACCTTTGGATCAAGTAGGAAATATGAGTGGACAGTCTTTGACCAACATCGATATAGTTGCAGAAAACGATATTACCACCAGCACTACAACAATCACTTCAACTGTGACCCGGTATGCAGATCTGGTAGCGAAAGTGAACAAGCAGGTACAAGAATCATCTTCAATTGGTGTTACCGACAAGTCCTCGTCGCTCTCATCTCATCTATATGGCACATCTTCTAGCAACAATCTGACCTTAATTCTCTCTCTAACCATTCCATTGGGAATCATAGGCATAGGAGTATTGTTGTTTCTATTATGGTATTTTGGAGTACACAAAAGGTGCAAGATCGAGGAATATAACGTGGAAGACTATCTTAAACAAGATAGATCCACTATTGTTAGACCGTCCTCGATTGGAACTGATTTCAGAGTTTACCAACATACCAAGGTGACTCTTAATGGAAAAGACGAAATTGGCAAAGAATCGTTCGAGTTGGCAGATACCTCATTCCGTAAAGAATATTCTTCCTCAGAAGGGTCGATAGACGGCACAATCGAACGAGTCCGACAGTTTGGACCGATCGAAACTCAATGGATACAGTCTCCATTCATAGCCATTAAGGAAATGTTAAATAGAAAGAGTACACAAGCCTTGGTATTGCGTGATGTTGTTGGAGAAAATGAGGAAAGCAAAAATGCGTCAGAAGGATCCTTAAGTACTGGAGAATTGTCTGAAGACGATGTATTGAAATCTCCGGCTGTGCAATTAAAAAGCTTCAAGCTTTTGAAAAATACCCCAAATTCTACAAACTTGAAGCCAATTGAAGGTGAAAATAAAGAAAATGATCCTTCCACTGCGTACAATCCATTCCCCAAACCTCAAATTCTTCGCACTTCGATGTATATGAATCGAATGGCTCGGAAAGTACCATTTCTTCTTGTTGCTCCAAAAAAACCAACTCTCCAAGAAAATCCAATTTTTTGCCGAGTCGATCGGCCGTATTGTCCCAAGCTTTGTGATGAAATAGGTCTCGAGGTAGGAGAAGTGGTCAAGATAGTGGAAGAATATCAGGACAAATGGGTCCTTGTTGAAAAAATCAGATCGAGTCCAGACACGATTGGATCATCGGGAATAGCACCTCTATGTTGTTTAGTCCGCCTTAATTCCTAATAATAGAAGCATTCATAACAATATTCGGTTCGTCTCCAACCAGATCTGCCTTTCGTGAAACCAGAGCAACCGAGCGCACAGCCGCGCGTCGCCTTTTGGCTTGCACCGCCGAAATTTCTGCAAGATTTTAACTTGGGGTTCTTACGTAATCTTGGCGGTGAACCGAAAAGCAAATCAAAAAGAAACAGACAGAGACAAAAAAAACATGCTAAGCCTTTGCGCCAAGCAATGTAGTAGAAGGTGTTGTACCTGCCTGCGCCCAGGACTTGTTTAAAAAGGAAACGTAAACATCAGTTTTGGTTTCTAAGGATCATTTTGTATCTTGAATTGTGTAAAAGGTGCTACCTGGTTGTTTAGTTCTCTGCGTCGATCGACTTTTGAGAATAAGGTGAGCTGCGAAAAAAAAGCGTCGACGTTGTTTTTCCCGTTTGTTTTTCTTTGTTGAATCATAAACAAAATTTACTCGATAAAAAGCCAAAGTGATCCCTTCTAGACTGCAAGTTAGATTCGGAGTTTGTGGATTTGTTGTTTTATACGACTTTGACCACTTTGAAACTTGATGCACACGCCAAAATTTTTACTTGTACCATTATCAATCCGATCTATCGACCAGAAGTTTTCCCTGCCCAAGCCCAATCAATAGCGGCCCAACTATCGTATGAATAAGTTAAGGGCGTTGTCGCGCAAAGATGCCAGCGTTTCTCCCAAAGAGGGAGAGACTGGCCAACTACCAAAAAGAGTTACAACTGCCGAATCCAAAGGTGAACTGAGCCCCGCCTTGTCCCCAATAGTCACTCTTCTTTCTGCACAATCCCATAGAAGATACAATGAAGGAGTTATGATGTTATTGAAAGATTTGGACTCAGAAGGTCAGCCTGCAGAACGTAAGTGGTCCGAGGTCTACGGTGTTTTGACCGGTAACCAACTTGCAGTCTATACTGTGGAAATGATGGAGGATTTACAGAATAAAAAAGAAACTGATACTAAACCATCCTACATCAACTTCACAGATGCAACTTTCAAAGCTGTTGATGTTTTACCTTCCTCGGGAGGAGACTTGAAAAACGTGATTATAGTTTCTACCACACTGAAAAACAGATATCTTATCCAAATATCATCTACCGAACAGTACAGAAAATGGCATGCAGCTTTTAGGTTGGCCTCACTCGAGTACACTTTGCTTCAAGAAGCTTATACTGGTGCACTTTTGAGTGCTAGAGGGTCTTTTCTTTCCGACATCAAGGTCATTCTGGCCGAGACTAAGTTTGAGCACGAAGATTGGACTAGTGTTAGATTCGGTGCAGGTATGCCTTGGAAAAGGTGTTTTGCGGTTATTGAGCCACCTACAAAAAAAAGTAAGAAAAAATCGATACCTGGACGAGTCTTTTTCTATGAGTCCGAAAAAAGAGGTAAGAAATTGGCAATGGCCACTATCACAGATGCGAACTCTATCTATGCAGTGTATCCACAAAACTATACTGTTATTGATCAAAGCACAATGATCAAGTTGGATGGCACAATTGTGTTTTCCAAGTCCGAAGGAGAAAAAGATTGCTCGATTTTCTTGATGCCAGATCAGCACTCTTCTGTTCCTGGCTACGATACACTGATCAGATTTCTTATACCGTTGCTTGATGCGTTTCAACTTTATGGTAGACCCAAAAGATTGAATGCTGATAAAACCGATGTTGGATCTCTGCTTTTTGCTTTACCGGTTCTACCAAAAATTCACTATCTTGAAGTTGACGACTTACTCCAATTGACTGGAAGTCCTACAACCAACACTTGGACAAACCACCAATGGAACAATGCAATCAAGGATATTTTGAAAAATAAAATATCAAAAGGATATTTGGGTTGCGGATCTGCCGACGGAATGACCGGTGCTGTGGGTATGCTCAACTTTTCTAGAGACTTTGCCTCTGGTAAGCTTCGATCTTTCTCAGAAAATCCTCAGTCTCCAACTTTTGCTCCTAGTCCTAAAGCTACGTTCGGATTCGAAAAGACAGTGCCTGCTACTCCTGCTGCCAAACCTTTTACCAATGTATCTGGAGGTCAGAACCAGGTGAAGGATGTTGAGGATGAAGGGTCTCTTTATTCGGAGTTGAGATTCAATAAACGTACTAACGCCGAGCCGCAAGGCATTGCTTATGACGAGTACAACACTTTGAAGTACCAGCAAGAGCAGTCGTCGCAATTGCAAACATCCCCTGGAGGGTTGGTCAATATCTATCAGAAATATGCTCAGCTTCCTGATATTCCAAGTGAGGCTGACGACTATGAGCTCCTCAATAAAAATATGAACGGTATCAGTTTGACGGAGAGTGTTGATGATTTCTATCCAAAAGATGAATCTGCACCGGAAGATGACGATGACGACTACGATATCCCGATTGTGAAACCTGTGAGCTCCAAACCGTTGTTCATGCAATCTTCTAACTCCTTATCATCTAACAGTGACTCGCTTAGAAAGCCTGATGTCAATTCAGAACGCAAACCTTCGGTGGGCCAGCCATATCCAAACTTTGCAAGAAATAACTCGGCTACTACTTCTTCCTCCGTCGACTCGTTTGATAGGCAGTCCCCAAGCTATATCCAAGGCTCCTCTCAAGAGCGGGTTCTCTCTCCATTCACTGACTTCAATAAGTCCTTCCAGGAAACAATGGAGTCAAATTACAGTTACTCGGGATTGACGAGTGAGGAAACAGTTGGTCAAATGGGAATGGTGGGTCAGCCTCCAGTTCACCGTTCAAGTCCAGCTCGTGTGCAAGGAGATACATTGATGATGCCTAAACAGAGGCAACCACTGTCTACTCCACCAAAGCAGAATGGATTTGCTAATCCTGCTTACCAAAAATATGTGTCCTCGAGCGGTTCTTTGGAACATTATTACGATGCCTCTGATCCACAACGTTCTCAGCAACTTCAAAGAGCTCCTTCAGACAACATTGTTCCTCAACAGGTTCAATACCCTCAGCAGCAGTCTTACGGTGGACCATCGTTTGGACCGACACTCCAAGCTCCTGTTGGCACAATGAATTCTCCTCAATATCCTTCACAGCCCAAGCTTCAATCTCCTTACAATCCAAATCATTCACAGCAAGCCCCATCTCCTCATAACGAAAGGAACAGAAGGCCTCCTCCGCCTAACGCTGGCTCCCAGCCTCAGGCACCTCTTGTGCATTCTCAACAGTATTATCCTCAATCTCCAGATTATCAGGAAAGACTTCATGCACCATATCCTCAACAGCAACAACAACAACCAATGAGACCATATCATCATCAACAGCCCCACCATCAACCCCATCAGCGTGGAAACATGTATCAACAAGAACCGAAACAGGCTCATTACGGTCAGCCTCCTGCACAGAATTATGGAGCCGGGATGAATTCTACGGCGAGCGGACCTCAGCAACAACAGAAACCTACCAGAGATAGAAACAATCCTTATGCTATTGCAAATGCTGCTGCTAAGTTTGGCTCAAATGCTTCTTCTTATGGTAAGAATCCGTACGCTAGTTGATTATGATGTAGGTCTACCATACTTAACATTTAGACAGTTAAAAATCCAATTTATTACAATAGTAGCGTATAGATGTAGCATTGGGTATTTCATAGCTTAATTTCCATCCAAATCGTTCACAATACTCAACACCTTTTTGATTTGACCGATTTCTGGATCTGGGTCGTTTTCCACACTCAGAAGAAGACTTCCCAGTAATTTTTCATCGATATCGTCGACCGCACTTCCAATACACAATCCAATGACCCGCTTGAACTGTTGTTCCAATTCTTGGCTAGATGACCGGCGATTCTTGGTTCTTTCAATCAACATGGCATTATTTTTTGTATAGGCATTGATTCTGGCTTCAAGGATGACTGACGGTGGAAGCTCTTCCTGTTGCTCTCTTGATAAAAGCTCCGAAGTGTCTAGTTTTTCAATATATTCAGAAACAGATTGTAAATCTGCAGATTTCGTTTCCTGAAGCTTGCGTTCAACTTCGTTATACACCGACCACACAGTAAAAGGCTCATCTGCATCAAAATCTCCATCAAATGTAGTGGAATTGATTGGCAATTCTTTGGTTTCTTCCATAAACTTCTGCTCCTCCTCGTGGATAGCATTGTTCAAGTTCATGATTTTGGTTTTATAGTCTCCAATTCGCCTAACAACTTTTTGTAACTCTTCAAATTGTTTTCTTTTCTCTGAAAGTCGATATGTTTTTTCTCGAAGTTTGGGATGGATGTCATCAATTTGTTTCGTTTTAGATTCCAATTCTTCTTTAAAGTCTTTCCCCAGTTGGGAAACAAAAGACTGCAGAGATTCTAGAATTCTCAAACTGCTCTTCTTCTCCAAAAGAGACGAAGTCTCGTTATGGTTTTGAATGGGCTGTGATGTTTTCTTGTCATTCACAGACATGAACGATAAATTTCCAGCAAATCTGGATCCAGACCTAAGATTTATGCCACAATCGATAGGCTTGACTCCAGCTTTGTTGGCCTTATTTGGGTCTCCGCCCACTTCCAGTAGCTGCTGAATGATTTGCTTGTTTCCAACCATGGCAGCGATATTCAAACAAGTGTCGCCATTCCTATCTGGAATATTCACGACGTTCTGCATGAAGTTGGTAAGACTCATTTTCTGTCCTTCCGGCAAATAAGGCCCTCTTTTCACCACCCATTCCAATAATGTTTCTAAATAATAATTACAAGCATCATTTCGGCCTTTGCGACCACATGTATAAGCAATATGGTGCAAAACTGTTCTTCCTTTATGATCCAGCACGCTAATAGCAGGATACAAATAGTCCAACATTTGATCAAAGCAGCTATTTTCAAGACAATTCGTCGCATGAACAGCCCTGATTAATGCAGTTTGTCCGTCATTATCTCCTCTGAGTCTATTGGCTCCCCTAGTGACAAGATCTTTCACCAAAGAGATTCTCCCCAAGGTTGCAGCCAAATGGAGAGCAGTCTGACCATTGTCATCAATAGCAACATCGACACTAATTCCTTCAAGTTGCGATTCATCTCCTTCCACCAATTCCAATAAGGTGAGGTCTTTTTGATTTGGTAAAAATAACGACGACATCACCACTTTAGATTTCTCGTCAACCTCAGATTCAGGAATCGGTTTAATCGTAAAAGGAGCATTAGGATTGGCGACGTTGGTGTCATGATCAAACACTTCAAAGCTGGGCAAGGCGATCTCCAATTTGACTCTTTTTTTCGGCGATTGAGTGTCTGGCTCATTGGTAGACTCATCGTCGTGTTCGACAACTCCATTCTTGTTATCTTCTTCATCAGCTTCTGTCAAGGTGGAAAAAGTTCGGGTGAGTTGGTCTTTGGTGGGAGTTTCTTCACTATTTGTGGTGGGATTGAATAAAAGTAAAGGCTTCAACACCTCATAAATCTCATATTGTCTGCAAAGAGTCACGGTCCGTTCGTAAGGTATCCAGGTACCTTGATATTTACCAGAACCTCCTTGTATTTTTTCATGTGTTCCCTGGAATATGTCGTTTTCTAGCAACTTGGACCGTTTCGACCTGTCCAGCCCCACAAGTTTTAAAATTTGAGTGGCATTGAAATACGAATCTTTCAGCCGTCTCATTATTGGACATCCATTCACTTCCATCTCCACCACCTCGGTATTGGAGTATGTCGCTTTGTAAACTGGAGTCACATGATAAGTCAACACTCCAGAGCCTCCATTTGAGTACGAGCTGTTGCCCGATTCAACGCTCATGATGCTTTCGTTCGGGTTTGCGCTGTCTGCTTGTTCCATTGGCACTTCAAGCTCACGCGTTCCGGTTTCTTTTGTCTCGCGTGCTATATCTCAATTCCCAAAATCAAACTTCCAATCTTTCTGCGTCGGATTTTGTGACGAGTTTGTCGATTGCCAAAATGACACTAAATAAACCGATTTCTTCTTTAGGACTATGCGTTTCATTACACTTCTTAAACCGACAATTTAAATTTTTATGGAAAAAACGCGTAAAGTTGCAGCGCAAACACAGCCACTCATAACAAAGCCACATTGAAGCAGGCTTCAATGTGGCTGGGCTCAAAACTCTTGATAACGAAAATTATCAGAAGAAGCTTTCTTTTGTTTTGTGTTGCATCTCTTTCTATTGTTACTTGATCAAAATGTCTGTGGACCCCAACACGATTCCAGAAGAAATCAAAAAGAAAATTGGACCCTTCATTAGAAGATCTGCAGAATTGCAATCTGTCCAACCAGCAATCTCCTACTTTTGTAAACTGTATGCTGCCGAACTTATATTAAAGCAACAATTACATCTCCAATCCAAAGAAATTGAAGTGTATGCGCTCAATTTGCTGGACCAGATTGAAGGATTTCAAAAGGATATTGAACAAGAAAGCCCAAAAGTTAAAGAATTGATTGACAGTGGCGAAAAAAGCTTTAAATTGGTATACAATTTCAGCAACGCAATTTTCAACAAGTCATTCCAACAGATCTCCAGCCATCTGGTCACAAAAGCCACGGTTGAAGGGTTTAAGGCAGCTTTAGATTTTTATCAAATTCTGAAACTGTGGGAAAAAGAACAAGCTTACCTTGAACATAAACTTGAAATTGAAAGAAGCATCAAGTATGCCAAGTTTCATTCCATGAGAATCCTTAAAGCCTACAAGAACAACGAAGATCCAAATGATTATTCTACTCCGGAAGAGGAAGAAGAATTGAAGGGGCTTGAAACCGCCGTCGAGCCTGTCGAGCCATCTCTAGATCAAGGAGGAGAACCAGAACTCGAAGATTCGCTTCCTGAACCACCTCAAGAAATAAAATCACCAGTCCAATCTACAGAATCTTTGCCTCTTCCACCTGCAGATTTGGAATTGCCAAAGGCTCCTAAAGACATCGAAGGCGAGCTGAATATGCCTGTTCCTCCTGTTCTAATCAAAGGTGAACCGAACAAACTCGGTCTTCCCAGTACTCCTGCTAGTGTACCTGAAACAGAACAAGCTCCCCAAGTGGCTGTGAAAGCTGCTCAGATAGCGCCAGCTGTTTCCAAGAAGCCGTCTCCAAGAAGACCATCTGCTGTTACAGAAGGTCACAAATACTCCAGACAGGAGATACAAAAAATGATCAAGAACGACGAAGTTATTGCCATGGCCCAGAAAAGAGCAAAGTTTGCTATCAGCGCATTGAACTATGAGGACATCGAAACAGCCATTAAAGAACTACAGCAAGCATTGGATTTGCTCAAGGGCGAATAATTTATTTATATTGTAAATATACGGACTCAACTATGCAATTTCTCTATTCATTGCTCTTTGGCATCTTCAAACTCGTCTTCATTATCCTCGTCATTATTCTCTGAGTCTTTAACAACCTCTTCCTCCTCTTCTTTGATGGCATCATCGCCCTGTTCATCCTCAACAATCTCATCCTCCAGTAACGGATTGCTGTTCAGCTCCAGCCGGGAACGACTGGTTCTAAATGATTCAGACCGCGAGACCGATTCGAAATCCAAGGAGCCAACGGATGGAGTTCTGGAACTTTGCTGTAGTCTCTTCCTCATCTTGTCACTCATTTTGAAATCGTTCAACTTGAGTTGTAAATCATTCGATGATCCGCCGTTTGTCCCACTTAAATTCAGATTGCTTGCACTGTGGCTCAGCAGGCTCGCCGAAGAAGAATTCGAAATTGCTGGTGTGTTGATACCGTCGGCTGCGTTTTCGGCAGATTGTTGAGTAAGCTTCATCAATAAATCATGAGTTTTCGATCTGATATTCTCTTCATCGTTCTGATCTAGAGCTGATTTTTGAGGGCTTGAGTTTGTGCTACTCTTTGAAGGAGAAGTCTCCAATGGTGACGCGGATTGGTTAGAATGTTTTTTGGCCCACTGTTTGATCTTCGCAGAGGTAGGCTCCGACCTTAGCGGCCCAGTCTGTCTGAGTTGCTGTAAGAACTTGTCCATATCAGAGCTAACCTTTGGAGCCTCTTGTTGCTTCTCCTTCTCTTTCTTGCTCTCTTCAAACTTCTTTTTGCTCATCTCGTACTTTTTGTTACGCTCTTCAATTTCTTTGTTCTCTTTCGAAACTCTCTCAAAGTTTTCTGCAAACTCACTGAACTTCTTCAAAAACGAGTTTCTCACAAATTCATCACTATTTGGATCTTCACCAAAGTACTTCATCATGTTATCAAACTTCTCGATCACCAAACCAGCTCTATCGTGTAGAAGTTCAGCTTTTGTCCTTGCATTTGGTAGACCACGTAAAACGACTTGCAAAAACTTATCGGAAGGATGGAACTTCGATGGATCACTCAAATTACCATCTTGTAAAGAAGCATCAATGTTTCTGATCGACTGTGAAAACGTGATACAGTCATTCTTAAGCTGTTCAATCGATAAATTGGCCGCCTGTATAGTTGGTCTGAGATCATCGACAAATTCAATCAGTTCAGGATAATTCTCACGAATAATCTTCTCAACATAGTGCAAAAATGAAATAGAGTTTTTATGGTCTTTCAAAAAACTTAATCTTTGTAAAGTGCTCAACTTGAAACCTTGTGCCTGCTTAGAGGTATCATTCATATAATTACCCACAATCAGAATAATGTCAAAAACTTTCCTCAAGGTATTTGAGTTCTCAAGACTCTCCAATGCCAATTCTAATTGCTCTAACTTCATCACAAGCTCTTCATAATCTTTCTCATAATTCAAAATGGAGTTCAGGGCCCTCATTCTAGATTTCCAATAATGCTGTAAGTTGTAAATCAACTCCAAATAAATTCTATCTGATCTCGCTAACTCATTTGGATCTTTCTCTAGTTTCGCTTCCCGTTCGGATTGCCAATCAGTAGAATATGGCTCGAAATTCTTGGCAAGAGTATTTGAAATTTCATTCAACTCAGGTTTGGCAAGGAAATCTAGCAAAGCAGACTTATCAAGAACATCCTTGTCACACTTCAGGATCTTAGTAACTACTTTGTCATCATCAAGACCAGCAAATGAATGTAGGCAAATTCCAAATTGTTGAGAAACATCTGTGCTCAAAAATGTGATTTTCTTTTCGTCTTCTTTCTTCTTCCGAGCAATTCTCTTGGCTTCCTTTGCCGCAAAAATCACTTCAATTTCATCAAACACACCATTCTCTAATAGCTGCTTGGCCATTTCTTCCGAGCCCATATTAGCCCAGAATGAACCAACTGTATCATCAATTTTCTCCCAGTGTAATTGTTTCAACTTCTTCTTAGGTCTTGGAAGTAAATCAAATGGACCAGGAGACAAAAATGGAGAAGGTGCCTCAGAAACTGCTTCGCTTTGTTGGGGAGCCATAGGTAGGGGTGGTGGTGGGGGTATAGCACTTCCCAAACCAGAAAGCAGAGGTGGAGGCGGAGGTGGCGGTGGCGGCACAGGCGAACTGTTTCCTGCAGATGATGGGTTTGAAGAGAACGCCGGAAGTGGTGGTGGTGGAGGAGGCGGCGGCGGTGGAGCAGATGATGCAGCTGTGCTTGGCGATATAATTTTGATAGGACTTGGAGCTTCAAGTATTTCCTCGTATTCCTCTTTTTGTGGGACCTTCTTTGAAGACTTCTTTGTTTCCGATGCCTTCGATGGAGAAGCATTGGCCCCATTTTCGTCAACTGCAGGTGTCTTAGCAACAGTCTTTTCAAGTTCACTCAAAAATGGTTTCATCTGAGTCGTATTCATCTTGCCAACATTGCCCACCATGATAGGAGGAGCGGAGGCAGCAAATTGAGCTTTTGGCATTTCTTTTTGACCCCTAGAATACTGGTTTTCAAACTTCTCCAAAAGAGATTCTTTATCAATATCTTCATTAATGAGGCCATACTGAAACCTTAATCTTGAACACATATCTTCAAGTTCGTTCAATTCTTTCTTCAACTTAGATGCTCGTTCATTCTTTGTGGCCACAGATTGCCTTGGATCCAAAGTCCTTCTTTCGGAATCACCATCAACGGTTTTGTCTAGCTCTTCCAATTCTTTAATTTTTAACGCTTCCATGGTCTTCTCAAGTGTACTTAATCTTTCCAAAGCCTGCAGCTTTTTCCTTTCTAACAGTTCCTGCGAGGCTAGCTCGTTTTGGAATTTGATGACGCTGTTTGCATCTTTCTGGAGAAATTCTAACCTTTCTTTCAACTCGCCTAATGTCTTAGCATCTTCCTTCTTTGAAGGAGATTTCAAACTGTCTGCAGAGTCTGGAACACTGGCCATAAATTCTTCAAAATCCATGGTCTCTAGATCTCTGGCCTCTCTTTCTAACAAGTCCATTCTAAATCTCAAATCACGTAACCTGGCACTAGGCTCAACTCCAGAATTGCCTATTCTTCTGGACTCTACCTTATTTCTATCAACCTGAGATTTCAATCTCTTCCTCAATTCTTCAACTGTGGATGAGCCTTCGCTTCTAGTAGTTGACCGGGAGTTCGCCCTGGTGTCGGCAGTGCCTATGGTCTGAGAGTTTGGAGGACTTTGAAGAATTTGCTGACTATGAAGCAACAATAACATTTCCCTCATTTCTGTCTCTTGTTGGTGCTTATCCAAGACTCGCATTCTCCTCAATTCCCCAACTTCGGCATCTTTGGTGTCAAGCTTGTCACGAAGTTTCTCCAGTATCATATCTCTTTCCTCAATCTCCCTATAAAGTTTCTCAACGACTCCACGCGATCCTTCATTAAGCTTTTGTAAGGCATTATCTCTATCGGCTTCTGCCTCTTCAGCTCTCTTCTTAGCTTCTCTTGCCTCTATCATGGCCTTTCTGGCAATGTCATCTGTTCTATAAGAAGAGATCAACCTATTAATAGAGATATTCATATCAGTGTCATCTTCTCCAGACGCCATCGTAATATTTGACACAAAGCTATCCATCAATTTCAAATTCCGGTTAATTTGCTGAGGATCAAGAGTGTGTAAGTTCGAAGACTGACTTATGAACATGTTTTGGATCATCGATGTCAAATACTGCTCTGCTTCAGTTCCTTTTGATTTGCTGATCATAGCCTGGAATAATGAGAGCGGATCATTAAAATTAATGTTTTGATTTTGAAATTCCTCCATCTGCTTCAACTCTTGCAAATCGGCCTTTTCAGAGTTTTCAATATTGTTGATGCTATGTTCTATGTCATTGTTCTCTAAAGGTTTCAGATGTTCAAACAGATCATTCATGCCTGCAACCTGAAATAACCTCCGAAGTTTGGTCCTATCACCCAAGTCCTTTGAGTACTGTAATAAGGTATTGATAAGCAAAAGCGTAGATAAACCATATTCAATCAGAAAATTGTTGCTGACGGATCCACTGGATTTGAACTCGTCATATGATCCAACTTTTGATCCCATCTTTCCTCTGCCTTCAAATAACCGTATCACAGACCAAAACCAAGCTTCATATTTTTTGACCTTCTCGGCATTTGCCAAAATGTACTGCGATTTCCTGTCCAAGAGTCCGGATCTTGAAGGCATCGTGTACAAATCCTTGATATAAGCCAAATGGACGTTTTCGTTGACTGGCTTGTGAATCGTTCTGTAAATCATTGGACTGCAGTTAGTTTTGTGATAAAAGTATGTAATGATGTCCGTGGCCCATTTCCGGACCTGTGGTCTTGCGGAGTACAATCCGCCAAATATGGCTGGAATAAAAATGTCGATCTTCTGTAAATGCTCTATTCCAATTGTAAGGTCTGCAATCACTTTAATACATCTAAAAAGTTTGTTTTCTTTGTCCAAAATTGTCTCGTAGTCTTCTGATGGGTTTGTGAATAAGGTGGCAGTTGATCCCGAAGGTTGTTTGATATTGTTCTGGGTGCTTGCAATAATTGATGCTCTCGGACCCCCGTTTTGCGGTTTCATTAGGGGCTTGGTTTTGTATAATTGCATTAAAACATTACAAAGGGCGACAGCACCTTGTAAATTTAAAAATTGTTCAGTCCACAGGAGCTCTTCCGAACTCAAACAAATGTCTAATTCTTTCAACTGATCATTTGTGATCTTGTTTCCTATCAATTGAACAACATAAAATTGGGCATCGAAGCCTTTTCCCGAAATTGGTGCAGATCTTTCTGTCACTATGGTAGATGCGGTTGACACGTTTCTACTTGGTGTCAGAGCCACCGGTCCTTGTTGCAACATTCTTTGCTTCTTATATTCTGCAAGTTTATGTTGTCTAATCAGCATCCATTTTCTGTCAGGAGGATAGCTTTCCATTTCTTTTCTGGCCTTCTCTGGTAAACTATTGAAATCTCTGCTGATCATCACGTCTTTGAACATGAGTTCGATTTCCTCGGTGGTTTCCGGAGGCTCCAGTTCGAAATCATCAGAGATGGTATGTCGATGAGCTTTCTTGAAATTAGCACTGCTCAACTTCTTTGTATGTGATGATGACAACGAGTGCATTGACTGTTGACTTGTTGGCATTGCTAAGCTTGAATTTGTAGTCATTCTCGATAATGGAGATTCTATGCTGCTGGTATCAGTGAAATCACGTGTTTTGCTCCGTGTGAAAAATCCAGATTTGGTAGGCGATTCGCTCATAGAATATCCAAATGACGTGTTTGTGTTCATTCTTGAAAGCGTTCCGGTTGGAGACGTCACTGACGAGTTGTCTTGATTCTTGGTGGAACTTCTTCGAAGCCCCATAAAAGAACCCACCCGATTAGTGGCCCCTTCGTTTGTGCGCTTGGTCGATTTCATGCTTCCAACAACCTGTTTTAATGCTCACAGTCAATGGTTGGCCACATATAAAACCATATAAATGTGCACGTTCCCGGTGTCTTGGCTCTTTTAAATCTATTTCCTTTTCAAAAATAAACACCACAAAGTTGCGCTGAGATTATGTGGTGCGCGGGGTGTCTGTGGTGCACGGGTGTCGATCTTGGACAAAAAGAAAGATAGGCATCCAAGTAGATACTACACTGCTTTTTATAATACAAGATCGAATGAGCATGGGTCATAATGGCAACGTATCAAAAACTCAATAATACATCGAATGAGATCGATAACAACGAAAGACCGGATTTTCTTGAGGAGGACTACCATTTGGAGCTGGAAGAACCTATAGATCTCCACTCTTTGGTCAATGAAGAACATAAATCGGATCTGAAATCGGCTTTTTTCAATATGTCGAACTCGATTTTGGGAGCTGGAATTATTGGAATACCACGAGCGTTCAAAAACTCGGGATTGGTATCAGGTATTGTCTTATTGTTGCTGCTTACTATTTTGAATGATTGGACTTTGAGATTGATCATTTTGAACACCAAACTATCAGGAACTAAGACGTATACTGCTTTTGTGAGCCATTGTTTTGGAGATTGGGGTAAAACCGCCATTTTGTTTGCGCAAGGATTGTTTGGTTTTGGTGGTAATGTTGGTTTTGCCGTGATTATTGGAGATACCATTCCTCATGTTATTAGGAGCATTTTCCAAGAACAAGTGGAAAACCATAAATTTGTGGCTTTCATCTTGAGTCGGAATGTCATTATTGTTGTTTGTATCATGGGAATTTCATATCCACTTTCTCTTGTCAAGGATATCTCTAAATTGGCTAAAGCAAGTGGAATTGCTCTCGTTAGCATGACGATAATCTTGTTGATAGTGGTGTTCAGAGGTCCAGCAATGAGTTCTGATCTTAAAGGGTCGATTGAAGGAACAGAATGGTTTTTCAACAGCAGCATTTTTCAAAGTATCAGTGTGATTTCGTTTGCATTGGTTTGTCATCACAACACGACATTTATCTACGACTCGATCAAAAGACCCACCTTGGACCGGTTCAATAGGGTCACTCACATAGCTTGCATAGTTTCAGGCACTGTTTGTGGAATTATGGGTATTTGTGGGTTCTTGACGTTTGGTTCAAAAACGAAAGGTAATATCTTGAATAATTTTCCAACCACAGATTGGATAGTCAATATTGCTAGGCTCTGCTTCGGGTTGAACATGTTAACAACATATCCATTAGAATTGTTTGTTGTGCGAGCAGTGATCAAAGATTTACTGGATATCTACAAACGACACCATAATAGTAGTCAAGAAGAACTCACTCCGCGTCAGCATCTGGTTATCACCACCGTATTAGCATTGATTCCAATGGTTATTTCGCTATTCACTTGCAATCTCGGAGCCATTCTCGAATTAGTTGGAGCCACGTCGGCTTCTTTACTGGCATATATCCTTCCTCCTATGTGTTATCTGAAAATGACCTCAGGTAAATCCAGTTGGCAGAAACTTCCGTGCTATCTCTGCATTGCGTTTGGGTTCAGCGTGATGTTCCTTTCCTCTTCGCAAACTATTGTGAGTGCTATTCGCAATAAAGACGATGAATCGCATTGTATAGAATAAATAATGTACTATAAAGATCAGTCCTCATCATCATCCGAAACTATTCTTCTTCCTTTACTATGTGCAGTTGCAATCTCGTCTTCCGAGTCGGAAATCGCCTGGTCTTGAGGTTCTGGTATACTGTTGGCGATTTCCTCATTATGCTCCTCATTTTGCTCTTCCTCTTTTTCTTCTTCTCCTTGTTCTTCTTCCTCTTCTTCGTCGTCGTCCTGTTCTTCTTTTTCGTCCTGTTCTTCTACAAGAATACTTGTCTCGCTAAGCTGAGACATCGCATCTTCGTTCTCGTCAACACTGATAAACATATCCCTTCTCTCCGTCTGACTAGTCAAAACACCGAATAACGACTGGTACTGTTCTGGAGTAAGAGGCTTGCCTCCGTTCTCCAGCATGAACTGTTGCAACTTCTTTTCTCGCTCAAAGAATAGCTGCCCAGATTCCTCATCCGATTCATCATCTGCAGAATCGACATACTTGGAGGATAAATGCACTTTAGGTTGATCGACAGTGGAGCTAGGTTTTGAATTTTCACCACGAGACATCCGTTTCTTGGTGTTGCTTTTCTTCTTGTTACTCTTCGGTTTTCCAAAAGAAAGTTTATCGTCATCTTCAGGATCCTGCGTTCTGCGTTTCCGTTTTTTTAAAGCCTTTCCTTTGACTCTGTCTCCAGTCAACTCAAGCCTGGCTTCCAACAAATCCAGCCTATCAGCTTGCATGTCATTGTCAGAAGCCAAATCATCAAGCAAATTACCTTTAGAAGGAATGCTACTTGCCCCGATATCAGAATTGTCAGCCGCATCATCACCATCTTCACTGTCCTGAGTTTCTTTTTGCAGCTCATTTTCATATTCATGGACTTCTAATGGCACATTTCTAGTCTCCTCAATCAACTGGATTGTCTGCTCTATCTGATTAGTCTCCACTGATTCAGGCAACAAGGCTTTTCCTGCTCGTTCAATCTTAAATCCAATTGTCTGCAATAGAAGTCTGTAGATCGCATTTTTCAGCACTTGTTTCTCCTGGCTTTTATCTAAAACCATCCCCTCTTCTTGTTGGTTTTGACCATCTCTAAGTTCCTTGAAAGATTTAAGACTGGAAACTAGGAAATCTAGCAAGTCCAAATGATCTCCATAAACTAAAGAACTCACTAAAATTGACACCTTGTGAGAATAAGAAAGATGACCATTTTTGAAATGCATGTCCTTCGATTTACTAGCCTTCTCACGTCTTTGAACACCCTCAATATCACCAGTCTGCAAGTATTCTCTCAATCCACGATCTTGCTCCTGGTTCAAAGTCAATAACTCCAATAAAATGGAGTCCGATCTTTTATGCAATTTCTCAAAAGTATGCATAAAATAACTGAGGAGCTTCCCTAGATCTTTCATCGTTCCAGAACTAAAATTGGCGTCCTTTATATCATGTAGCGTAAGCATGAAATCCAATCTGACTAACTTGAAAAAATGTTGGTCTTTTTTCAATAACAATTTGTTGAAGAAAGATATGCACTTGCGAACCTGAAGCTCACTGAGTTCATGGAACTTGCTGAAAAAGGAAACATAACAATTGACAATTTTCTCGTGAAGTAATCGTTTTTCGTACATCTCATATCTTGCTCTATCAAACTTCAGGAATCTCTCCATTCGCTCGTCGCTAAACGAATCATCCTCGGAATCAGAATGGTCGGTTTGTTTGGCAGCATGTTTCCGTTCCTTTTTTCCCAATGCAACTGGGGTTTTAAGATTGGCAAGATATTGCATAACTTTGAGGAGGACATGGGTGTAATCAATCATGTCGTTGGCATACGAAAGAGAAATTTTGTGAGCATCCTGAGGAACAATTAAAAGGGTTTCAATTTCAGTTTCACTGGAAAACAATATCCTCAAAATGCGTTCGGCAGTGGCATTATACATGCTCAACTCTTCTGTCTCCTCTTCACTTAATTTCGGGTAACTTTTGGCATCGAGTCTATGCATGTCAATTAGAGTTAATAACAGTTCTTTAAAACAATTGATCAGCACTTTCAACAGATTATATTCTCTGCTTTCGATATACTTGCGCAGATTGTTCTGCAGTATGATCTTTAATGTGTCATCAGAGAATGATTCCTGAAGATATCCAAGTCGTGTGAATTGCCCATTGGCTTCTTCTCGTCCCAATCTTTCAAACTTCAGTACCCAACCAGTGACATAGAAATAATGAAACTCCAAAAACGCTGCAAATTGTCCCGAATCTCCAACTAAAGTCTTGCGAAGAACAGATATTAGCGTACCGAATCCAGCATCCACAAAGTCTGAACAAAACTTCTTAAATATGGTCATTGATGTGGCATTCAAGGTTTTTGTTCGTGATGTTTCCAGCTTTGTGTCAAAATCAGATCTTGTACTTTCACTCTTATTTGCAAACCATCTTGCTCCAACATTTTTTTTGGACTTGCTAGAATCGAGCTCTTCAAGCAAATCTGAATTGATCAATCGATTTTGACCCGATATAGTCATCTGGCTTTCGTCCCCTTGACGTATGCTTAACAGGGTTCCAAAATTTGCATGTCTGGAGACTCCTTTATTCAACAATTTCTTTTTAATCTGCTTGTCCTGATCCAAAACCTCACCCAAACTCGATTTAGCCTCGCTGCTTGTAGTGCCTGTAGAATTTTCGGCACCAACCTCTGTAGTTCGATAAAGAGTCTGGGGATCCACGCCATATGTCAAGTAAAAATAGCAATCAAGACAAACCGGTGCTAGCACTCTCTCTTCGAACTCTCTTCCCAATCCAGAAGTAATTGTTTGAATGAAAGTTAACACTTTATTCTTCTTGAAAGCAGCCAATAAGTTGCTAAAAGAAATGTCATCTAAGGAGATTCCCGGAGGTAAGTTGTCATTCAACTGCTGAGTTTTTGAAGATCTTTTGGTGGCAACTGTCACCTCTGCAGGTTCGATTCTTATTATATTTCTGAAAAAATTCAGACATAAATTCAAAATGATGGTGTCTTTGAGCGTTCGCTGATCTTTTCTGAGATTCAGAATTGGTAATGCTAACCCAACCACCGATTTCAAACACTTTCCTCGTTCCAAGTTCAAAATTCTTTCTTTATATTTGACATGCGATTTTTTGAGTTTGATGTATAGATCGATCTTGGCAGGCGTGGCCTTCTCGGTATCAAGAACTAATGGTCTAGTCAAAGCCACAAGTAGTTCCAGAGTTGATAAAAGAAGACTGTTGTAGAAAGATTTGTTGGAATCATCCATCTTTGATGGATATTGAATTAATATTGGAATTAGATCATTCAACACCAATCCGTTATCGTCACATGCTGATGCAACATTCCAATTATCAGTGGCATCATCAACAGCTTTAATCCATCTTTTCAGGTCTTTCAAACATGCTAAAGCATCTGCACCCAAAATATACTCGCCTTTGGACCCAGATGCATCGACTCCTCCTAGTGCAGAACATAGAATCAAGATTTGGGACTTCAACGCCTGTTCGGCCTCCGTCACTATATTAGATGTTTTGCTCAGTTTCCGTATACTTGCAAGTCTGTTCCGTTGTTTGGACTGTTCTCCAGCTGATTCATCGTCAATTTCTGATGGTGGGGTGCGCTGGTTGTCATCAAGATCTAGTTCTTCTTCAATCCCTCTGTCGGAAAAAGAAGCCTCTTCCTCGGAGAATTCTGCAGCATATCTGTCAATATTCGTCTGGCGCTGCATGGCTTCAAATTTCCAAGCTGTGGCAAACCAAACTTGTCTCTTAATGTTCAGATCAATTGTATAAGAACGCGTAAAGCTCACTCTACAAATTATTTCGTGTAACAAAAATAATGTACACCTCAAACCATAAAGATTAAATGTAAAAGAGAAGATATAAATGCAAAAGCAACGGATCGTACTAAATGGCATCGGCCAACGGCTGCTCGGACTGCTCGGTCTCGTGAGAAATTGTGGATTCGTCATGATTCACAAAAACCGGCTCGTCGTTTTCCAACCGACTTTCTGTTTCAGAAGGATGAATCTCTTCAAAAGTCTCGTTCACATCATTACTTTCAACAATGGATGCCTCCTTGTCAAACTCAATCTCTTTTGCCTGGTCCGGCATCTCCATCGATTCTTTGGAAACCAGCACTGGATGAGAGAAAGAACGCTCTTTCTTTCCATCATTGAGATCATCGCCGTCCTCCTCATCATCAATAGCACAATCGTATTCGTTGATAGACTCAACTCCCAAATCAACAAACTCACTGGTTTCCATAGGATTGGTTGCTCCAGAGCTTTTCGATGTCATCGAGGGTCTTGCAGAATAGAAATTCAAAAACCTGCTATTCTGGTCAGAAGATTGAATGGCCTCTTTCAAGTCATCGTAGCTACTCCTCGAATCCACAAGTAACCCGATCAACATTGAAGGATCCATTTGATTCAAATGCAATTTTCTTATTTTTTTCGTGTGGACAGACTGGAGATGCAGTTCAGACTCCACCTGTATGTAATTGCTAGTTTCCATAAGCTGTTCTTCTGTCGTGTTTGATGCTATCAATAAAGCCTTTTGGGGAACATGGGGATCCAAATAAAATAAATAATCTCCTTGGTACCCAAAGAAATAATGCGAAGATGACGGTCTTCCACCAGCAATTCCAACTGATTGAGGGAGACTTAACGTTTTTTTCAAAAATTCCCAATATAATGGATTCACATTCTTGACACCTAATCTGATGCCCGCTAGTATCAAAATCGGTTCAAATCCATTTTCTCCATCTGCCAAGTCTACTAACTCATCCTCATAAAGGTCCCCGCTAGAAGTGAGATAGACCTTTAAACCGCATTTTGAATAATTTTCTTCGCATAAAACTTGGATGCTTTTAGCAGCTGCTGAAGGCCCAAACCACTCTCCAGGTTTCTTATTTGAGCATTTCATTCCCTGATCCACAAAATTATGGATCGAAAACGGAGCAGAGGGTATGTCGACGAACCAAGATATAATCTCAGAATGTTGCGCAGCTTTCGGATCATGTTCATCCTGTTCTCCATCTTGGAACCGCCAATCCCGATCAACGCGTAAGTTCAATAATGTATTAGCCAGAAGAGACTGACTGGTTCGAATCATACATCCCCAGCCAGCATCTGTAGTGAATCCCTTTGTAACTGTAGATAGGTCGATAGTTCCACGTATTAATGATCCAAAACTAAGTGGAGAAGGTCCATCGTCAACTTTCTTGATCATTGGGAACCCCGACCTATATGTTAACCATATTCGTGTTTCGACGTCTCTAAGAAAATCAGAGGGCCACAATTTCATGCGGTCGTCTTCCAAAGGAGGGCTTCTATTGGATTCGTTAGGATTCCGTATCTTTTGAAACAGATTTTTGAGTTCATTCAAATTTAAGCCTTGTTGATGTATTCGATCACCCGACTTTCTTGGTTCTAATGGTTGCGTCACGGCGTCTTTAATTAGAGGAGAGTACGATCTTCCTAAGACCACCAATTCATTCTCCTGATCCTCGTGCACTACATCTCTATCCCAGATATACTCGAGAACATCGTGTAAGCTTTGCAAACTGTGTTTGGAAGACATATCCTTTTATGGGGGAACTGTTCCTTTGTTCAAAGGAACAAGGCTGTGTCCGGGCGAAAAACTGTCCTTTTCTCGAGCCTGTCTATCGAGTCCAACGCTCGGTGTTGGTTTGATTCCTGGCGACTGTTAGAAACCGGGGAAACTTTGAATTTAATTGTTTTGTTGTTATCGCATCCACTTCCTTGGCAAAGTTACAATTGTCTCCTTTTAGAAGCTGTCAATCGCGTGCACGATTATAATTTGGCAGGTCCCGTGTAGTTTTTTGGCGGAGGGCATACAAAATTAGTAGGTAGAAAGGAAAGACGGTGCAGGACTTTGGCTTGTTGTTGTTTGTTTCCAGAACGAGTGAGAAATCGATTGATTGCTTGAAATGCCTCGAAAACGCAATTTCAAAAGAGGAAGTGGAGGTCGGAAAAAAGACGATCAGCGACGGAAAAACAAAGGAGGATGGAAACCCACCAAAAAGGATACAAGACAGTTCAATGAGTTGGTGGATCTGGACTCCAGCAAGATGAACTCGGGGTCGATGAAACATGGTGCAATGCGGCCGGGCCGTCAACGGTTCATGTTCATAGACGAAGTGGACTACACAGGGTCGCACAGAGAGGAGACTTTGAGGAAACCGTTGCGGAAAATGCCTATTGAGTTTGTGAAAGCCAAAGAAACTTACGATCCATCTGCAGATTTGATGAAAAGAATATCAAAAGTGAAGATATCTGTGGAAGAGAAACAAGAGGAGGTTGGATTGGACGTGGGAATCGAAGAAGATTTGAAAGTGAATGAGGAGTCTACGAAGAGTGAACATGAAGATAGCAGTGTTCAAGATATTATCGAACAAGAATCCGAGCAAGAAATCCAAGAAACGACCAGCGTGTCTTCTGAACAAAAAGAACCAGTGATGGTAAGAGTTGGACGTTTTGAAGGTGAAGCAAGTGAAGATGAGGACGGCAATTTGGTTATTACTCTTCCTGGCTCAAACGGCAATCGAGGTACCAATTTCAACTTTGACGTTCTGGATGACCTTGCTGACTCTGATTATGACTTGGAAAGCGATCAAGATGAGGATGAAGAAGATGCAGGTGCAATCAGAGACTATATAATGAACATGATTAGCAATGTTAGTGAGGATGAGGATGAGGATGATGATGAAAGTGAAGCAGAGCTTGAGATTGAAGAGAAGTATGAGGTCGAAGATGAAGATGAACCTGAACAGGAACAGGAGCCTGAGTTTGGGTTCTTGCCAGAAGACTATGAAGTTTTCGATGTTTCAAAATTACAGGTTGATAATATCAGAAGAGGAGCTACTGAAGAGCATTTGCAGTTCTATGTGCAATCGCCCATGTTATTTGGTGTGGATGGGTTTAGATGGTGGGATATAGCCGATTTTGTTGACATCCTTCTCGAAAACGGCTTGCCAGAACACAGAGTGGGTGCTTTTATAAAGTACATCATGTCCAGTCTTGATGTTGCACCAATTGAGCAAAACCAAAGTTATGGTTTTGATAGTTCAGATGAAGTGGAAGAAGACGATGATGAAGATGATGATGAAGACAATGATGGAGTTGGTGCATTTGCTGATTTCCAGAAACACCGTTTTCGCACAATCGATGATCCCATTGAAATTAGCAATAAGGTGCCAAGAACTCGTGGAAGCGGCCGTAAAAAGCGGTTGGACGAGGATGATCTAGAAGAAGCTGAGATGAGACAGGAACTAATGGAACAATTTTCGATACGTCAAGTTTCAAAGTCTTCAAAAAAGAATAGAAAAAATGAATTGAAAAACCAACAAGCTGCAGAATCCTTAGATTTCATGCTGGCAAAGTACCCTTTTGAATTGCATGTTCGGGACATGAAGACCGAATATGATTTATTCTACGATGATCCAACCCGTGAAACACTCAAGTTCCCGCCTTTAGATCCTCATGGAATCAAGACGTTGAAGAAACTAGCAGAATCATATAGATTCAAACCTCGCACTTTTGGCAAGGGACCTAAGTCCTATATGGTGGCAATCAAGGTAAAGAGTACCTACCGGGCCTCGCCTAATTACGAAACTATTGGCAGAGTGTTGCGACAACGGCCAATTTTCCGCAGAACTGACATTCATTTCTCAAAGGATGAGATCATGGAATTAAAGAACAAGAGGAAGAAGAGTGGCAAGGAACTTGCAGAAAATAAGAAAAAATGGGCACCGAAGGAAGGAGAATTTGTGGCTGCTTTGGCACCAGAAATTGGAACGGAAAATGTTGGCAGAAAGCTACTTGAGAAGCTGGGATGGCAGAAAGGAGAGGCACTTGGTGCTATGGGTAATAAAGGTATCATAGAACCAATCCAGGCCAAGGTGAAACTATCGAAGCAAGGTTTGAGATGATTATTAAATAGATTTTTGGGAAAGGACTTATTATGTTTATAGTATTCACGGATAGCAATGTATTCGCATATATAAATGGTATCAAAACACCAGACCAACCTTTATATACCAATCGAAACCCAGGTGCAAAGTTCCAAGCAATTGAAGATATAACACTATTCATTTGAAATGTCAGAACACAAGTCATCTAAAAGTCGCTGTAAGATGTTCCTGCTTTGTATATTTATCACCCACTTCTGTCTCACGTTCAACGTTTGCTCACCAAACTTCCAATGGTCAAGATCCCACCAGAGCTTCCAGTATCGCTCTTCACCAACGTTGGTCTCTGGATAGGAGTGAAGCTGTCATTCACCGGAACAGATCCGCTCAAATTTGTATCGGACTTGCGTTTTTGCGGCAAAATTGAGACATTGTCATGAGAAAGTGATCTATCCAGAACATCCTTTGCCCTGTCATCTGGACTATTGTTCACCTTTCTACGCAATAATTCTTCGTCTAGTTCAGCAAGACCACGAATCATCGAGCTAATTGGAGGAAGATGCACTTGGTTGTGGCCATTGGACACCAGACTCGATAGACTTGATGGCCTCAAAGTTGGTGATTGCAAAGGCGTAGTTAAAGGAGTTTCAGCTGGTGAGGTGATGTTGAAGATGGCCATCGACTTGTCAATGGACTCGGCCGAATTGAAACTGGAGTTGTTCAACATGTTCGGAGAACTTGGTCTCGATCTCTTAGGGTTGGGATCGTCATGTATCAAGGTGGCGAGTGAAGCGGACGAAACTGAGCGTGAAAGAATCGACGAGACTCTTGTAACAGAACCTGTCGACGACATTCTAATTGGGGTCATTCTTTGAAGCGATGACAACGAAGATAATGGAGGAATGGAATTCTTGTTGGTGGAATTCGCCGAAGCCAAGGTAGTAGTTGAGGAGTTTTGTGTCGACTCTAAAGATCTCAACGAGTTAGATGAATTGGTTCTGGAGGATAAATTCGAATGAGGTGGAGTGAACTCTAAAAGTTGATTAGCTGTGGATCCAAAATATGAATTCAAAGACGGCGTTGACTTGGTAGAACTGAATCTTTTGGAGGAATCTGCGGGATGCTGGAATGTTGGGCTTTGTGGGGAATGATGCAACTTTTGGTTCTGTTGACGGGGTGGAGACCCCGACATCACGTTGATAGTGATCGGTTTTGGATCCTGTGCAACCTGTTGTTGCTGCACTTGTTGTATTTGCTGTGGCTGCGCAATTTGGTAACTCACCCCATTCGGTAAAGGAATGGCCGCTCCTCCCGGGATAATATAGATAGGAACTGGCTGGGGGTAAATAGGCTGACCCATCATATCATACCCGATCGGCATAATCACTTGCGGATTTTGTTGTGTAGATGCTTGTTGCGTCGGCGAGTCCTGAAGCCCTTTATTCTGGTTTCTCTTCTTCCTCACGGTTGGATTTGTGTGTATTCTTAAATGTCTGGTCAGCTCATCAGACCGCGAGAACTTCTTGGTGCATCCTGGAAACGTGCAATGGTGCGGTCTTTCTCCAGTGTGTGTCCGTATGTGTCTAGTTTGGTGTTCAAGTCTATGGAAGGCCTTATCACACATAGGACACTTATAAGGCCTTTCGGTTTCCTTCTTCTCCTGTGAAACAGCTTCCATGGTTAAAAAAAATCTGCTCAATAAGCGGAACTATCTGGGAGAGATTAAGTCAATATGCTGTTTAAGTACTCTAAAATAGGAAGCTTTGTAGAAAAAGGCTAAGAAGCGTATATATTTTATTGAAGTACAATTCCGATATCCTCTTTATAAGATTTTTTTTGCGTGGGTCAAAATTAGCCATCATGAGATCCTGCTCTCTCCGGGCAAATTGTGTCCCCCACCACGCACCCGCAACCGGCTGATAGGCGGGGGAAGGGGCAGGACATAAACAAATTAAGCCATGAGGCAGCTGATGAAAAAAGTTTTTCCGATTGAACAATACAAAATTTTCCGTGCGCTTTTTTTTTGCGCTGTTTTAAAAACAAGAAAAGCAATATCATTGGCTGAGACTGCATGAACTAT
Organism: Ogataea mattraensis; assembly: GCA_030564055.1. NCBI lineage: Eukaryota > Fungi > Ascomycota > Pichiomycetes > Pichiales > Pichiaceae > Ogataea > Ogataea mattraensis. The sequence goes on along the minus strand of JAJMLE010000003.1, from coordinate 323,733 downwards.
GGCGCAACTCCCGGAGCTTATGTAATTTTAGAAAAAATAATTATCTGCTATCCCCAGTTTTATGCATCTCCTGTAGAAGCGGTAGCAGCTGGCCGTTTTAGCGGAAATCCATCTGCCGGAGCCTCCCTCCACAGTTTGACAGCTCCCACGCTGTACCCCACCGGACACCCCGGTTGTGGGGAATTGCAGCCGATTAGCCATTTGGGTGCACAGAATACCTTGGTGGACGAAAGGACTTCCCTGCTGATAAACAGCAACCTTCAAAAAAATGCCAACCTACCTAAAGACGGTCCCTCCGTGACTATTTAATTTTTAAACGTTTTCCAGCTTCGCTTAATTTATAGAGTTTTCCTAAACAGCTGCAAATCCTACAAATCGCCTCACAAAAATAAAGCTGATTAAACCCACCTCCTCTCTGTTCCGGCTCACAATATACCCTTCCTGGCTTACATATCACCACCGTACTGCCAACAGTAGATAACCATTCTGCCGCTTTCGGCAATGCGTAACGACCGGGGGTGGGGATTCTATTATCTTCTCAAGGACTCCCCAGATAAGAAGCAATAGAATTGTTTGAAACACGACTATTCATGTGTAGTCTAATCTGCGACAAAATTATATGTTGCGATAATTTTCAGATACCGCCTCAAAGGACCCCAGTACCGCAAAGAGTCTGGGAAACTATATATATACAACTAAATACTCGAAACATTGTTGTTGTTAGATTTTTGCTCCATATTTATGGGTTTCATCTAGAGGTCTTCTACTCTCTCATGTACCCCAAATTAATTACATACAAAATCTAAAATCTTTACATTGTTTTCAATCTTGGAAATGACACGAGGAGACTTTTAACAGAATCATGCCTATCAGTATTTTTGAGTTGTTCTGCTTACTCCGCTTCCTGTGTTGATATCTATGTTTTCAATTTATGCGTCACTTATGAGCGATGGCTGGAACGCAAATCGCTAGTGCAACTTCAAGCAATAAGACAAATTTATAGGCAACATAAAAGCACTAGGGAGGCCTGAAACATTACAGATACTTTGTCAGATTTTGCATCAAGCATTTCCAATCACCTAGTCTTACACCTCTCATACGAAGAACTCTCTTCCATCTGCAAATAAGGCAGTGGACCCCAAACAGAAAAATTACGTAATACGTCACTCAAGATTTTTGGTTCCTCGGAATCGCTATGTTCTGTTGGGCTTTTTTTCACTTCCAACAATCTTGGAGCAATTAAAGCTTTTAGTGAAATTACGTCCAGCAAATAAGAATACTACAATATTCCTTTTTTGCATCTTCAAGGCCGAACAGGCTTTATATATATGACGACAGCCCTATTGCAAAGCAATTGCACATTTCTCATTACATTTAAGCAATAACCATGGAAGCCATCAAACAGTCGTTGCCATATCTGGACGTGATAGATTACAAGTTGATCTCTTGGGGTTTGATACCTAATAGACAAGTATTCCAATTGCCCGACAATAGCAAACCATTGCCCGAATTTCCCTTTGGTTTGAAGAATCGGTTTCTGGTTGAGACCCTGTATCCGTTGTCCCTACACTATTTGACTCCAATCACCATTTCATTGGCATACTTCATTACAGTGCATCTGATTAACAAGGTCATTTATAAAAGACAACTAAAACAATTCAAAGCAAAAAACCCAGATGCGAAGCTTCTACAGAACCCAGAAAGACTTCCGGCTGCTCCGTACTCGATCAGCTCTTGGTCTTCTTTCAAGCTCTTTGTGCTGGCCCATAACATTGCACTTTGTGCTTATTCAGTCTGGACTTTTGTGGGAATGACATCCACTATTTACATCAACTCCCATGAACTCATTCCAGACTTGATTGGCAAGTACTACTCTTATTCCCAAAAGCTTTCTCCAAGTCATTTGTTTTGGCAATCTGTTTGCGATATCGACCATGGTATTTGGTACAATAAGGGTGATTCGTTGAAAGGATTGTCCTTCTTCTCATATCTTTTCTATCTGTCCAAATATTACGAAATAGTGGATACCGTGATCATCTTGTTGAAAGGAAGACAGGCCTCGTTACTACAAAGCTACCATCATGCGGGAGCCATTCTCTCGATGTGGGCTGGCACAAGATTTGCATCTGCTCCTATTTGGATTTTTGTTGTTTTCAACTCATTCATACATTCCATCATGTATTGTTATTACAGTCTTTCCTGCCTCAAAATCAGGCTTCCACCTTTCTTTAAACAGACTCTGACAACTCTTCAAATTTGCCAGTTTGTGTTTGGTGGCTCTCTTGCAGTGGTGCACTTATTTGTGAGCTATTTTGATGTTCTCAGTGGAACCTACAAAAATTGCATTTCCACCAGTGAAGAAGCCCTTGCCTTATTCATAAACGTTTTCTATCTCACCCCTTTGACCATGCTTTTTGCTGCCTTCTACATCGATAGCTACAAAAAGGGCTCCAAGTCGAAGCTGAAGAAGAACTGAACTTTATAAGTATATCGAAATTATGAACATTCACGTCCATTTCTTATGACAATTCTGTAATCCTAGCTTGATCACTCTCTTAATCCAATGGGATTTTGATAAAATACTGTTATTCAATCTGACATGATGGTGCACGGATGCAAATGCTCTACATTTTTTTTCTCTCTCCAAACTGTGATAATCAATTTTCTTTCGGCACTTGGTAGTAATCGAAGTGCGTTGAATTAAACTTGATTCAAAGGCAATCAATAGCAGACAGGAGGATCATAACTTCTTGTTTTTTTGAGAGGTGTTGAAACGAAGTTGGAATTTTGCAACTTTGACTGTGTTAACTTTTCCCGCTTGTTTTTGATCTCTTGAAGTTTTCGAAGCAATCCCGATGGTGCTCTACTTCCATAATTCTCATCTGTTTCCCCATAACTTTGAGACTGTGACGCTAGCATACTTTAACAGGTATCCAAATCCTTTCTCGTCACATGTTCTTTCTATCGATACCATTGACAAGCATATAGACATCGAAGGCCGCCTACATCAGACAAAATTGATTATGAAGACCGGCAGATTACCAAAATGGGTCAAACCGTTCTTTGGCAAGATAACAACATCGTGGATTATTGAAAGAACGATAGTGGATCCTACAAAAAAGACAATGGAAACTTACACAAGAAATCTTGATCACATCAAAGTCATCAGGATAGAGGAATACAACCATTACGAGTACGATTCTAATAAAGATCAGACAAGTAACTTGATAACGGTGAAGTTTTCAAGTGGGTTTAAAGGCTTTGGTATCAAAGACAGAATTGAAAATTGGTCCAAGTCCAAGTTTGACGAGAATTTGAAAAAGTCTAGAGAAGGACTCAGATTTGTGATGGACAGTATCAGAGAAAGGCTTAAAGGCAATCTGCAAACCCCATCAATGGTGTGACGCTGGCGTAGTGGTTCGAATCCATTTTTCTTATTTATTTATCGCCTGTATATCTATATATCTTCAGCTATGCAAAGCTTAAATCCCAACCCAATTTTCTCACAATTTCGTACCAATCCACGTATTTATCTCCTTTGGGATTCATTCTCCAGACCTGTTTCATCACGATTCGACATCTCACAACGTTCTTCCATCGATACCGTTTGACAAACTCATCAAGTCGTTTATCCATCTCTGCTCTATCATTTTTGTAGACACAGTTCATTCCAGCGATGAACATTGGGAAACACAAACAAGCTTCCACAGGAGATCCCAAAAGAACATCCAAGGACTTGAGAAGCTGATTAACCAAGTGTTGAATTTCCAATGAACCCGAGTTCACCTTCATAGCCGATTGACGGAGATGTATTTTAGCTGTTAGCTGGAAGCATTCAAACATGGTGAGTTGGAATTCAAAATCCTTGGGTTTGAATCCATTCATAAGAGCGTAATTTGGTTCAGCACTATTCAACCTCATGTCCAAGTCATTACACTTGGCCATTATGTCATCATAAAGCTCAGATATAGAAGCATACTTTTTCTCCTCCAAGCTCTGTTTGATGTGTCGTTGATACCATTCTTGAGACGATGTGGAAATCGCAGACGCTGGTGAATCCAGCATGTGTTCGTCTCTAGAGTACGAGATGCCAGTAGAAAGACCCATTCTCATTTCTTCCGATAGAGGCGGCGAATCTTCCATGACAGATGGTCTCATATGACAGATATTTCCTTCTTCTCCATCGAGTAGAAGCTCATAATTTCTCAAAATGATTCTAGATTTCATCACCAGCTGGTTAATTTCAGCCAGTAACATATATATTGGTGATGAAAGACCATGGAGAGGATCCAAGAAACCAATACGATTAGATGCTGTCCACATTTCTTCATACTCTTCCAATGGGAAATGCAGTTCTCGTTGTTCCACCACCGACGCAGAAGTCATATCATGATAAGCATAATTGGTTATCAAGAAATGTTCGTCTTTACTATCATTGAATTTCTTGATTCCACCTTTCAATTTGATCAGTTCAGCACCATAGTTCAAATATTTCGACCATTTTGAAACATCTCCCTTACAAATCTCAACTCCACAGAGAATCAAAAATGAGGCGAGTCTCATGTTAATCAAATCAGCAGAGCTCAATTTGGACAAAGCCATCGAGTCGTCAAACTCGTGTTCTTCCTTAACTATGTCTTCATCATTCTCATCAACATGCTCTATCACATCCTTAGCACGATTCCAAACCTCTTCTTTTAAAATCGGCCTATCGTTAATGCACTTGATGGCTTTTGATATATAGTATCTGCCCTGCTTTTCCATCTTTGGTCCACCCAAATGAAATGCGCTCCATGCAAGTATCCCATATAGAACACCCTTATCAACATGTGCCATAGGCAAAAAGGTCTTTAAATACATACTCTCTTCGTTGGGAACTGATGAGACAACAGAGCACAATTTATCTCTGTAATACTCATATAGCTTCATGCCAACTGGAGAGAGAGCAGACAAAGGAGAGTTAACCACAATTGATGGGTTAACATATAACTGAGTTTTTGCTTGCTCAAGCGGATATGAGCTCAAAAACTGTTCACTAGAACGGACCAATTGATTCGATTCATCAGGTGATGGTGCTGTTTCTTGCGGCGTTTTAACCAGAGACGGTTTTTCGGTTGGCGATTGTTCCTGAAGGAATTTTGTGAAGCTTAGAGGAAAAAGATCTGAAAAAGACTGCTGAGTCCCAACAAATCCTGAATCTGCTGGATGCATGAAGTTTGTTTGTGGGACTGGGGTCTGTCTCATGGGAAAACCCATCGGTTGTGCCAAAGTTTGATTATTTTCAAAAAACGTATCCCAGATGTTTTGACTCATGCTAGTGATGGTATCTTCGGATGGCCTAGTGGTGTCACTTACAGCCATATTGATAGCAGAAACAGAAGGTGGAGATGGACTTTTTGGAACAGGAGGCTCAGGAAATTGCATTGCAAGCGGATTGAAAACCACCTTGTTGTCATGTTTCTGCTGTTCAGTTGTCTGGAATTGTGTATTTTTCAACTTTGGTTTACGTCGCCTGCTTTTGCTATCTTGTTCAATCACTTTGATTTCCACCCGGAGCTTCCTGATCTCTTCAGCTGACATTCCGTCGGGAATATATTGACACCTACGTTTTAGACGTCTACAATCTCCACAAGTCGGCTTTATTTCGTCGCACCGCTTCTTTCTAATCTTGCAAGTCAAACAGCCTTGCTTCGATCGTCTTCGTGACTCTTTTAAAGCTGCGCTCGTTGTGTCATAGTGCGATTTTGCATCAACATATTGGTCTGCAGTCTCATTCATAGGCTTATAATGGGCCGTAGTATTCCAAAAATCGTGTGAAATTCGACCCACAAAATAGTGTTCAATTTGGTTACAACAGGGTGTCGAATTTGCTAGTAAGATGCTTTCTTAGCCATCCCAAAGGGTCCTCAGGTTGGAAAGTTAACGGAGACGTTTTATTTTTTTCTAATCTTTGAGGACCGTGTAATACTCAATTTTGGATTACTTGATCGTATGACGGTAATATACACTATATGATGGATTGATAGTAGAGAACAAACTCCTTTGTAACATATTCCCAAGATGTTGGATCAAAGAAGATATATGTTCCATGTTCAGAACCAGGACCGTTTATAGTGGGCTCCACGTTCGAATCTTTAGTGAGCCACACCTGGAGATCCTTGTGATATCTCCAATTTCTATTGTTCAGCTCCCTGGCCACGAGCTCTTGTAGAACATCCCTTGGCTTGGAGTAGAAGATAAAAAACAGTGTCTCGTCATTGAAAGAAACCAATCTAGATTCCACAGACACCAGTTCATCATTGTTGATTTTGAATGAACTTGGCATGCTGAATATTGGTTCCACTTCTGACCTGCTAGTCTCCAACCATGGCGATGCAAACGTTTTAGATATTTGTACAGAATCGTTTTCCCGCGTGAGGTCTAAGCCTAGCATGTTCAAGTCTATGCCCGTTGTAATGATATTCAAATCCGTATTTTGCATTTTTAATAGTGGCGAGAGTCCCTTCAGCCCATATTTAGCCATATCGCTCAAACTCTCCTCATTACTTGTTTCTCCATTCACGTTGGCAGACAGCCCTGGTGGAAGCGGAGTTGTGCCCTTGTTGACTTGTTTTATGGCATTCAAAACAGCCTGTGTATTGCTAATTTGCTGCTGCAGGTCTGTGTATTCAGGTCGCTGCTGTTGAATCTGATGCATTTGCACTGGCATTGCTCCAAGCACGGGAAATTGCTCGTTATTATTGGCCTCATTAGTACCTTGATCGGTACCTATGCTATTACCCCAAACAGCTAGTTTTGGTCAGTATTGTGCCGCATGAAAATCCCATCAATACTCACACATAGGAAGTTTCTTCAAGCCTATTCCAAGCCGATAAGTATCTATTCTATTACCACTGGTCTTTTTATTCACTTCTATTCTTGCTTTCCACTCTTTCTAATGCTAAGTTGACCGTTCGCTGAAATTTACCAGCCATCCGGGTAACGACTTTAAAAAAAATTAAAACTGTCTATACTACAGCTTAAGGTATATCTAAATGTTCCTCTGTCAGCACCACAGGCCAACAAAAACAAGTCATCTTTGATCACAACGACCATGTCAAGTAGGAAATTGCCCAACATTATTATCACAGGAACTCCTGGTTGTGGTAAAACCTCCCACGCGGAGATGCTTAGCGAGCAGGTGACCGGATTAACACACATCAATGTGAGCGAATTTGCCAAGGAATACCGATGTATCGACGGCTATGACAAAGAAAGAGACTCTTCAATTGTGGATGAAGACAAATTATTGGATGCTTTAGAGCCATTAGCCGAAAAAGGTGGACTAGTCATTGACTGGCATTGTTGTGAGATCTTTCCCGAGAGATATATCGATTTGGTGGTGGTTTTGAGATGCAACAACACACTTCTATATGACAGATTGGCAAAGAGGGGATACAAAGAATCAAAGATTACCGAAAACGTGGAAGTGGAGATCATGGAGGTGTTATTAACTGAAGCAAGAGATAACTACGACGAGAACATTGTGATCGAGTTGACCAGCGAAGATGTCGATTCACTAGATGACAATGTTAATCGACTAGCGCAATGGGTGGAAAATTGGCAGACAGATCACCCAGATGGAGTTTTAAATGAAAATGGCATTTAATTTTATATACAGTCTTATAATCGATTTATTTACCAATCTTGATCTTCAAGGCTCTCTGGGCTTTTCTTCTCTTTCTTAGCTTGTGTTTCTTCATTTTGAGTCTTCTCTTTCTTAAAACCGATGTGAGAAAAAGCTCTTTAGTTTCTGTTAGACCAGCAATTATTGGAGAAATGATAGGCTGAGGGGCACTTATAAAAGTTGCTGCACGTGTTGTACTAAATCCACTGGGAACAATGTAGTTGTGTATTTGTGGTTTTGTGAATGTCGAAGCTAGTCGACTCGTGATACGAGGAAGTATGCCAAAGTTTCTAAACATTGCGGAGATCCTGGGTTTGGCGATGTTAAGTACTCAAATTGGAGTCCAGGCTCACCAGTTCTTAGTTTATGAGCAAACAGAAGCAACCAAACGTAATTTTGCAGGTCGGATCGATCGTAAACTTAACAAACCTTCAGATAATCAAGCTGTTCAAGTTGATGATGGAAGATTTTTTTTTCGATGGTATTTAAAAACCGACGCGCCGATAGTCCACAGAGCTAAAGACAACTACGGTATTCTTATCAGTCAACAGTTATATCTACTCGCCTATATAAGCAAATGTATAGAGAAAGGCCACTTGATACCAAATACCCAAGTCCTCCAACCGAAAAAATGGAAAAAAAACAACCAAGGTCTAGCTCGTTCGCTTTGTGGATATTGCTATATGAGTTCTATTGTGGTAATCCTTAGAGAAGACAAAAAGGCTTCAGGTGGACATAAGCGACTTGCAATTAAATGAGGTATCGTTAATTCGTATTGGTGGTATGCCATACCAGAAGAACTAGTAGTCGGCAGGAAAAATGTCGTCGTCGGAGTCGAAACATGCGTTGTCGTTGGTCTTGGAAATTTGAGTGGAGGACGGATTGTCACCTGGCTTCTTGTCAGCTAAAGGATCAGCGTCATCATTGTCCTCATCAAGAATGATATCTACCACCTCAACACCATTGGTCCCATCCTGAAACTCCTCTGGGTTCAATCCTGCTCTAACCTGTTGGTATGACGAAGCAAAAAGATCTTGATTCCATATAAAACCCTGTGATTGTGTGAGATTTATTGAATAAGAGGGAAACCGAGCCCTATTAGGACTGTCGTCCGATATGTAGCAAGAGGAAGGTGTAGAAGCCGAAAGCTCATAAATTTGGAAGTTGTCGTTTTCCAGCATGGATTTTGACAAAAATGACTTTCGTCTAGCATATGGTGACGAAGATGTAGTGAAAGATGACTTGCGTCTTCTAGTCATATGGGAAGGTAGCGAATTTGAGGTTGGGAGAGATCCGCTATTGAACGTTTGTCTTTGCGACGAAACTATAGCTTCCTTCTGTGAAGAAGTGGCAGTATTAGAGGCCTCAAGAGTATAGTTTTGCTTTAATATCATCGGAGAAGACATTGTAATATCCAAGACACCGTAAAAAATAGATGTTCCTATTTCCAAAATGCAGTCTTATGACTCTTATAGCAAAGATAAGCTGCCCAAAAAAGAAACTTATAGCTAAAACACCGCTGGTTTGTTGAGCCTATTGCGTCGGAAGGTAGTAATTGCAGTCACCAGATACTAAAAAGCCCAGGCTACCAAAATAGTCTGTCTTGCTCCCAGCGAGTGCAGTTGCTTCTTATTATCAAAAGAATCACAGAACCGATAAGAGTCGCAAAATTGAAACGGGTTACGAGACTTCCTCTCCACATATCCGCATCACGTGATACGATAGTGTCTGTGTCTTTATTTTTTTCGCTTCTTTCCACTACAAAAAAGGGACACACACAATATACATCTTTTAATAAAGTACTTGCTTAGCTGAACAAGAAAATGAATGGGCAAAAATTACAAATCAATCTAAAACTTACTAATCTTTGGACTTCTTCTTCTTTTTCTTCTTCTTGTCGTCATCGAGGTCGGCGTCGTCAGAATCTCTCTTCTTTTTCTCCTTCTTGTCCTTCTTGTCTTTTTTCTCCTTCTTGTCTTTCTTTTCTTTCTTTTCCTTCTTCTCCTTCTTTTCCTTCTTATCGTCACTGATATCCATGATGTCGGAAACGTCCTCAACACTCTTACCGGAAATGGCTAAAGCTTCTTGGATGGCGTCGGAGTTCTTCATTGGCGATTTTCCAGTGTCGTAGAATTCTAATCTTTGTTCCACTTGTTTCTTCAAGATAAGACCAAACACATTGTTTGGCTCATCAGAGTAATTATCTATTCGCGAAGCAATAGAACACTTGTTGGCCAAGTATCTAGATATTCTTCCCTTGTTTTTGGTCGAGGCCTTGCCAATGAAAGAGGAGTGATAGATCAATCCGTATTTTGGAGTGTTACCTTTGGTTTTCAAAGCTCTGAACAGGGCTTTCTCAGCTCCCAAGATTTGCACGGTAGAAGCGGCTTGTTTCGAAAGATTAGTCAACGAACCAGCATGGGAAATAAGTCTGGCACCAACAACTTCACCAATAAGCTCTGACAGATTTGGTGCAACAGTGTGCATCTTATCAGTCAAATATCTGTATAGATTCTTACGATAGTCAGCAATCGAGACAGTTCTTTCTGCAAAAGAAAGAACATTGGCCATGTCTTGTTCCGAGATGTCTTGACCCATGGAGATTCTGGCAGCATCGATAATTTGCTGGGCCACTCCGGCATCCTCATTGACAATAGCAGCCAAATCATGCAAGCTCTCTTCGGTCAGCGAAGTCTTATCTTGAATGAACAAAACCAACTGAGCATATTGGTGGTTATCGTTGCAGATCTTGGCTAGCTCTGGGAAGTGCCATCCGTACCATTCCTTCACTCTCATAGAATAAGTGTTGATATCCTTATCAAGTTGATCAAGCAAAGCAATAGCCTGAATAATATGGTTGTCGTTCTTTTGAACAGAAAACTTGACCTTGGCTCTCGAGTAAGCATGTCCCAATCCCAATTGTGCTCTTTCCAAATCTCCTTCTTGCAAACCTTTGAGCAACTTAGCACCGAAAACACGAATACCTCTCAACAAATCCTGAACGACTTCGTTCGAGTGACTCTCAATGTATGGGAAAATCTCCTTGATAGATGGTCCAAGAGCTCTGTCAGAAATTCCAAGAGCAATTTTGTTCTTCTTAGATCCCTTTGGAATATTCAACTCAATAACGGATTTCAAATAATCAGAAACCAAACCTTCACTGATTTCGTTTGCGTTCTCTAATGCTTGTGCTGCACCCTGGAAAGGAGCAAAAGAAACCAACTCAACCATCTTCGAGAAGGCTGCCAAATCATTACAGGCTTCTTGCACCTCCTTTAATCTAGAGCCAATCTCATCTTGTTGCAGTTTAACTTTGAAGATAGCGTATCCTGTTGCTTCTTCAAACAACAAGTAGTCAAGCCCAGCCATTTCAAATATCTATAAATGAAAGATAAAAAGCAACTCTTAGGCCTTCGATCAACAAACTTGTTAGGTCAAACAGGTCTTCTTCATGAATTAATGTTAAAGGAAAATTTTTTTTTAAATTTTTCAGGAAAAACGGCTGTGTAGAAGCAAAAAAATTTCAAGTAGGGTAATAATTCTAGACAGAAGCCTGTGAGCTTGAAACAACTACAAGAATTAGACGGTGATGCCTAGTTAGGTCATAATTAAGACTTGTGTCAGCATGCTAAACCATGTAGTGTCTTTGCGTTCAAGGAGCACAATATTAAAAAACTTATTCTTTCAACATCTTTGTGAGGTAGTCAATTCGTCCTAATCATATGTACAATGCATTGCTTCCGCTTCCCGCTTTTTTAAATTTGAGTAGAGTTTCCAATGCGTTGGTATAACCACCTTCTAAGTCCAAAATCTCATCCAGAACCATAGCCATATCGACGAGTCCATCTAACACAGGCTTTTCAAGGTCAAGATGGAATGCTCCCTCCGATGAAACAAGAAGATTCAGGTTCTGTATTTGAAGCACATTGGCCTGAGATATCAAAGAGCCAATAACACCCGTTATAAAATGTGGAGGTTTCATATTTGGTACTTGGTCCAGCATCGATTTAGAGCCTGAATGGTGCTCAAAGTTTGGAGATTCCAGTTTATTAATTGTTTCGTTGTTGCTCAATTCACTTGTACCCAAACATATGAGCTTGCTTATATGAAAATTGTTAAATAATGATACCGCAAGCAAGTTGTAAATGAATTTATTTTTGAAAACTGGAACCAATAAAAGGTTGACTTTGACATCATTGATTATGATTTGACGCAATTCTATGATTTTGGAATCTTGCTTTAATAAGTAAACCTCCGAGGACCTATACAGCTGTTCCTCTTCATCAAACTCCTCCTCATTTTCAAATTCAGTCTCAGGAAATGAGATCTTAATAGAAGAGATCAAAGACGAAGGTTTTAGCTTTAGCATCGCATCATAAGCAACTTTTAACACCTCTGGTACCACAATGGTTAAATCGCTCTGAGTGTGCAAATGATGATTAACGGTGATATCTGGAATGACAGGCTCCTTCTCCTTCAATGGATCAGATTGCTCGTCAAGCTGAGAATCTTGGAGAATATGTCGTGGAGTCGCAAGATCTTGAAAAGGTTTAAGCTAAAAATTAGAAACTAGTCCACGAATATACTAGCAAACATTTTCGAGACTTACCATGTCTGTGAGTCAAAAACTATAACGGCTTATGTTTTGCAATTGTTAGAATACAAACACTGAGAGCCCTATTTGCCTTCCCGTTCCTCACAAAAATAAAGTGCGCTCGCTCACTCCCGCACACTTCTACCGATTACATAATACGCGAGTCTTCTGTGGCCAAAATTTGGCTCGACAACTTTAGAGTGAGTTAGTTAGCTTTAGGATTGCAAAACGTGAGTTGCATTTACCCTGGATCAGCACAACCTGTAACATGTCCTTGCAAGCCGATATTGAAGGTCTATCAAAGACATTTACAAAGCTTCAGTCCGACTTAGCAGAGCTCGTGAGGGCCAGACAAAAATTAGAAACCCAATTCCAAGAAAACAAGATAGTCAAGGAAGAATTTGACAAACTAGATGCTGATGCTACGATTTATAAGCTAGTGGGACCTGTGCTTTTGCCGCAAGATAGTACAGAAGCTAATATGAATGTGGATAAAAGAATCGAGTTTATTTCCAACGAGATCACGAGAGTCGAGGAGAAGATTAAGCAACACCAGACAGACTTGGAGCAGACACGAGACAAGTTGGTGAACGCTTCAAGTGCTTAAAAATGTATATATGTATATTAACCCCTGACTATTTGACTTTTAATTAGATTGACCATACTAATTGCATTAAAAATGGCCCATTCTTCAACTGAAGAATATGCATATCCCAGAGTGTCTACTTCATCTAATCGATCATTCATGAATTTGATAGTATGTGAAAAGTCTGATGATGTATCGTTAAGCATGAACAATTCAGATTGCACTATCACTCCAGAAAGTGCAAATCTTTTAGAATACCACGCAAAATCGTTCGATTTGTCTCCAGCATAGTAGGTCAAATCATCAGATAAATTGTGAAGCTCTGTCAAAAACATGCTGAGGTTAGATGGTATGATCATTTTGGCCAATGCCTGGTGGTAGTGCTGGATGATAGGCCCATTGTCCAATAGTCTCTTCCCAAGATAAAACCGCACTTTCTCAGTTTCAGAGGTCAATTTGTCGGCTTCTTCCCGGTACTGCGTCAGTTTCCCTCTCGTGTACTTTAAATGGTGCAACACCAATTCTCTCACTGCATCCTCAGACTCGAAACCAATACTAAGTATTGAATTCGAGCTGTCAGGCTTCATTTTCAAATCCCTGACAGCCAGATCAACAGACTTTTGAGTGAAACCATAGCTAGAAACATACTTAGTATAAGCCTTTGATAGAATCTGGTTTTCTAGGAGCCGTTCATCCAAGATTGGAATTTCCGCATGGTAGATGGAGTTAAAAGGCCTGCTCAACACAATTGGTTTCGTGAAACTTTTAAGACTGCATGAACGCACTCCAAAAAAGGATGATCTTAAAGCAAGCATAGTTAGACAGGTAATAACGGTTTACAGTGTGCACGCTTGTTGCCGGATATTTAATAAATAGAAACCTTCATTTAGAGCTAGAACCAGCTGATTTTTCTTCCCAACACAATTGGATGATGGTGTAAGGATGTATTTATTCATCCATGGATATGAGTTTTGGGTAGGTAAACTCTTCAATACCCCAGTGAGAATTGAATCTGCCATATCCAGACTTTCCATAACCTCCGTGAGGTAGATGAGCTTCATCAAACACAGTCGGATTGTTGATATGGACAGATCCCGAATCGATCGCTCTTGCCAGCTTGTAACCTTTCAAGTGGTTTGAAGTCCACAGTGAACACTTGAGACCATGATCTAATCCATTCACCTGGTCAATCAGAGAATCAATTTCCTGATACCTGACAACTGAAATAATCGGGGCAAATGTCTCGGTGTAGAAAATTTCCATTTCTGGGGTGACCCCCGTCAAAATTAAGGGAGATAAAGAACTGGTTTTTGAAAAATCTGCTTCTCCGAAATGGATATTGGCCCCTTTATTCAAAGCATCCTTGAGCATTGTTTTAGCTGATCCTGCATGAAATTGAGTTCTTTGATTTATTTCTAGATCTTTATCCTTTTGAACCATTTCTGTCGCAAGCTCAGTTATTATTTGAAGAGCCTCATTGTAAACTTTCTCATGAACAAATATGGTATCTGTAGACATACATATTTGTCCTTTGTGGCACCAGCCTGACCAGATATTAAGTCTTAATGCCATAGCCAAATCTTTAACATCGGGTTCAATGATTGAGCAATTCTTTCCGCCCAATTCCAATAGCACTGGTTTCAAATACTTTCCAGCAGTTTGTGCGATTGCAGATCCAACTTTGGTTGATCCTGTAAAATTGACTTTTTTGATGTGTTTGTTTGAGATAAACCGTTCAATGACATCTCTTGCTGCATCCTGTTTTGTATGCACTAAGCTTAGTGCGTTGGAAGGAACACCAGCTTTTAAAAACGAATCCACAATGATGTGCGATATCTCAGGTGACAAATCGCTTGATTTTGACACCACAGAACAACCTGCAGCTAGGGGAGCAATAATAGATCTTGTACACAAAATTCCGGGAGCATTCCATGGAGCTATGCTCAAGACAGGACCAATTGGCTGTCTGATCACCACCGAGAGGTCATTTCTATGCTGTGAATCTAGATTCTGAGCTGGTATAACACCATCAAATTTAGAGGAAATGATTGATTTGTAATGGCTAATTTGTTCAATAGAGAGTTGATAATTAAACCCAGCAAACCAATTGGGAACACCTATTGCAATGTGTGATTGAATGAATTTGTCTTTTTGTTTAGCTAGCTCTAATATTACACTGTCAAATATCTTAGCCTTTTCATTTGCTGGTATATCTTTCCAAGCATAAAATCCTTCATTTGCAACATTGCATATATCATCAATAGTCTTAAGGTCTGATAAATGCAACGTCTTGTACAGAAGTTCGTTGGTTGGTGAATAAACATCGAATGTCTCGCCATTGTCTTTCATTCCCTCAAAAATCATGGGAATTGTAGACAGATATCGAGCATTTGCGGCTCGAAAGACCCGTAGTACCTTTGGCTTAGCTCGAATCAATTGCATCGTACAAATAATGGTTGTCGAAAGGAAAAGCTTTAAGCAACAAGCTCCACACAACTAGTAGGACCCAGATTCTCGCACTGCCGTGCACTGCCTTGAAAAGTTTTTTAAAAGCTTTCCAGCATAAACATACCAGACAGTATATCTGATTTATGCAAAAGTTTTTCAAGATTCGATTTGAGAAAAAGTGAAAAATCTCTTCTAACAAAAAATCCAAAGAGGTGACAATATCTAAAATCAGCATTTACAGTCCCACTATGAGTAAATTGCAGGTAGGAAGAAGGTACTTGGCTAGTGCCTCTCCGTCATCCCTCAAAAATGTGTGTGCAGGTGCTATCTTATCAAGAATCCCTATAGTTACTCCAGAACTCACTGAGTTTGAACAAAAATTCTACAAGTACCAAAGTGAGCTTGAAAGAAGACTTATGTGGACTTTCCCAAGATGGTATTACTTTAAAAAGGGTACCATGAGTGAAAGAGACTTTGCAAAGGCACAGAAATATCCTATACCGAAACAGAGAGGTGTGTGGTTTCCAAAAGGAGTTCCAGATATTAAACACGGAAGAGATAGAAGATTTAAACAAGAAGTGGTTCTGCCTAGGGCGCAGAGCGAAGAAGAGGCTGCGGAGCCAGGAAATGAGGTTAAGGAGAATTTAGATGATGTCAGTAGACCTATTAAGCCTCAGCCCCGAATCACCAAGGCTGACGAAACTAACGATTACTCTTCACTAGAAAGAAAACTTTCAAGAACATTATATCTTGTGGTGAAGCAGAATAACCAGTGGAAATTCCCTTCTTTTGAAGTTCAAGATGATTCTCTAGCCTTGCACGAAGTCGCTGAAAAGGGACTAAAGACTATTGGAGGAGATCGGATCAACACATGGACCGTTTCGAGCACTCCAACTGCATTACTGAAATACTCCAACGGTAAATTGGTCACTTCAGAAGATGAACAAACTTTAACTAGGGAGTATCTCATCAAGTCTCATATTGTTGCTGGAAAGTTCGAGTTGAATAAAACTCTTGGTTGCGAGGAGTCTAGATGGCTTACGCGAGAGGAGATCCAAGAATTGGCCGACCAAGAGTATTTCAGTAGGATTGAATGTCTGCTTTCAAAGGTTTGAACAAAGTCATGTATATATATAGAAACCAATGGTTCGAAAAGATTCTAAAAATTGTTGGTATCAAATACCATTAGTGGTGAATCAGGCGAGATGTCGTAAAAGTTCTATCATTGAACTCTTTCCAGTCACAACAACGTTAACTGACAATGTCCCGACAATTTAGTCTCATGTAAAAACTCAATTCAACTTATGAAGATCAATTCTAATTAGTAGCTATTAAAGTAAAGTTTAGTGTAAGGGTGCTCTGATATTTTTTTAATAGCGGACCTCAAACTTTTGTGGGGACCCTAAAGAGGGTGTTGGAACAATTAGCTTTTGACCCAGACCATTTTTATAAATTGACATGGCTAGCCAATCAGCCGACCAATCGCCAAAAACGGATTCTCCTCCAGCTGGAGGGCCTGATGCTGGAGTAAAACAAGCAGATGACAGGATTGTGAAGCTGATAGCGGTTGGGCTGAAAGAAGCGTCTACAGACTCGCCCACTTTCCGTGCTTCTACAAATTTTGTACATATTGAAATTCTTGAGTATCAATCAATTCTCAAGAGTATAATAGAGTACCTGAAGAACTACTCAGTGGCTTTTCATCAGCTTGAAATTGTGACTTCTGATTTCCCGAAAACTTTTGATCAATTGACTGGTGCCTCCAATGGACTACTTAACAAGGAGCTTGCCAAACCCTGTATTGAAAATACTGTTTTAGGGATCACAAGTGTGTTGAAGTGCTTTTCGGAGATTATGACAATCAGACCAGAAACCTTGAAGAATTTAGAATTGTTATTGGAAAGAGACTTTGTTGCTTATTTCGAAATGCGACAAGTCTTTGAAAACTTACAGTCAAAGTATGATGCATACTTAGAGAAGTTTCTTGCGCAACCAAAAACTTTGGATCCTACAAAAGCCAAAGAAGATGCTTTCCAGCTGTTTGAGATCAGAAAGCAGTATATTCATATATCGTTGAGTCTTTGGATCTTTATCACTAAATTGAGACATAGAATCAGCTCGAATTTGATAGATCTATGCGAATCTCTTTGGAATACAACTTCCCAAAGCAAAAATATTGCTAATTTTCTAGGTTTGAAGCAAGTTTATGAGAAGGTCGAAAGAGCTAAATATTGCGTCAATCTACAATCGAAGTCGCATAAGAGCTTGATTCAGGACTTGGTTGCAGCAAGAGTACATTCAGAAGAAGGTGTGGTTTCTCTTTTCACTCCATCAAACGATGTCAACTCTTACACCCCAGCAACCATTGGAAGCACAACATTTCTTGAGACCGGGCCGCAGCAATATGAAAAACATGGTTGGGTTTTCATGAAATCTAATAAGATAGGCTCTAGAGAAGTGGTTTGGACGAAAAGATGGCTTTTCATCAAAAACGAGCTTTTTGGATTTTTATCATTGAGTACGTCGGGAACATATGTGGTTGAGTCTGATAAGATTGGTGTTCTTTTGACCAATATCAGGTACGATCCAGAAGAGCACAGGAAGTTTTGTTTCGAGCTGAAAACCTATCAAACCAAAATAGTAGTTCAAGTGGAAACGTTAGCGGAGCTGAAAAGCTGGCTTTCGGTATTTAAATTGGTTAAAGCTGCTGCAATGGAAAAAAGCAGTGTTATTGCTATGTCGAGATATGAGCCAATTTTGGACCAGTTCAAATTGACGGCAATTGTCGAGAAAGATTTTGAGCTTGTGAACTTACCAAGCTCTGATAAAGATCAAGCCCATGATTTTATTAATAAGACCCTTCCTGGATTGAAGCTGAACATTGATTTCAGTTCTCCTATGGCCACTGAGCTCACGGACATGGCATGCTTGTCCTACTTGTATATAACTCCCATTCAGGTTCCTTCAGCATTTACTGCCAACATTTGGGGTTTTATTAACTGGGGATTGTATTATGCCGTTGGAAGTTACGGTAATGAGTCATTGAAGTTACCCCACACAGGGGAGTATTCCTCTTTAGCGTCTGTCGATCTCAGATATCCTGATTTCTATCCTGTGGATTTGAAGCGCCTGGATCTCCAGTTAAGATCATTGTTTGAATCGCATGTCTCGCCAGAAGAATTTACCTTGTGCTCATTCAGAGGCCTGTGGTCTGCCAACTCAAAACAAGAATTATTCTGCCATGTATATATCACGCAGGATCACTTTTACGTTTACACCACGAATTGCGGGCTGATATCTCTGTCAGCATTCAGCTTGCAAAACTTCCTCTATGTGGACTTTTCGAAAAAAGAAAATCATGATGTTCTAAGATTATACTCTGTTGCTGGAATGTCTACCAGAATAAAACTATTTTTTGAGTCCGGTTCCCAGGTCAAAGATGAGTTCAATTATCTCATCAGGACCAAAAAATCAGCAGAAGTGAAGCCGTTGCAAACTATCATTGATGATATTTTACAGATTAGGAAAGATCATGATAAGGCTGAGCAAGAAAAGCAAGCACTGGTTACTCCTCTAAGTGCTCCACAAAGGAAAAACGATGATAAATCCATGCTTACTATTGCATCTTCATCCGCAATCGAGAACGAGATGAAGCTAAACTACAATGATGAGATGCGCCTTCTTTGGATACAAAAGTACAATATACCTGCAAAAGCTTTATTCCATGTTCTGGTTGGTGACCAATCGTTTTTGCTCCAGTCAATGCTTCCTTTTTCGCTCTTGTCTGCCGACACAAACATGCAACATACGGTTTGGAGGTGTGATTCCAAACAAATTCTTACCCGAAATGTTTGGACAGTGAACCATGACTTGCTTGCTGTCCAGCAGCGTATTGAAGCAATGTCCAATAACAAATATTACAATTTTTCCCAGGAAACACCCAATCTACGGCTACCGTTTGGGGTTATGCGTCAACTGGTGGTTCGATTTGTGATTTTCAACACAGATTCCAAATCCTGCAAGATATTGGTTTACTATAAAGTGAAGGGAAGTGGAACTATTCTTGAATGGTTCAATGCCCTAGTTTTCAAGCAAGTAATGCTATTCAAGATTGATCAATTGGATATTAGTATTAATTCAGCCATTAAAAATCTTGAAAACGAGAAAAAGAAGATTGCATCTGCTATCAATCTTTATGGGCCAATCACCAAGTTTGACAGCGATAAACCTACTGAGCAAGAACTGGAGTTTCAAAATGGTACTAGGAATGTGAAAATGGGATTTTTGATAACTATTCTTTTCCAAAAATACAACCTGGAGTTTGACAAATTATTTCATAGTTATACCCAATTCTTAATCAATGGTTTTATTAGTGTTTGTCGAAGTTTGAGAGCCAATTACATTTTGATAACTACGCTGATTATTTCGTTGCTATTAAACTTCTATTTGACTGGGAAAACTACATATTCTTATTGGTTAGAGCGCAATACTGAGACTTATGTGGAGAAAATGGTTGAGAGACCCACGATTATGAAAAGGGTGATATTCATGAATGATGTTTATGACCTTTCAAAGCAAACATTTCCTGCTGTTTCATTCAACCTTTCGAATTCATTATGTTTTCAGGAATTCAAAAAAAACTCAGACATTTCCAATTTATCCTCATCTTCCTATGATGTTCGGATCAAATCAAAATTGTTAGAGTACGGCATCAGAAGAAACAAACTTTTGACGGACTTGAGTTTTGTGAATGAACTGGAAAAAGACTTCTTGTCATCGGAATGGAAGAACTGGGTTCTTAGTGAGTATAGGAACTGCGAACTAGTGAAGTCGACCTATCCGGAACAATACGATGATCAACTGGCTGAATACTGCACATCTGCACAATTGGAGATGCAATTTATATCCGAAAATTTGATCTGAATGCATCACCGAACTTTGGATAATATATGAGTCAGAGTCCTTCCTTGGCCAAATTATCGGCAATATCAAGGTACAAAGAGATTGGATTGAATGTTCGGAAGCCTAGCATACTTTTCAATCGCGTTATTGTGTTCATCCAATTAATCAAATCCAAATGATCAACATTTTCTAGACTACCTAGGTATTTTCCCCATTGGGAGCTTGTTAAACTTACCAGACCATCATTTGGCCCTTCTTTATAGTTAACCAGCAGCCAGGTTAAGAAGAAAAAATTGGTGAAATTAGGCTTGAAGTATGCTCCATAACTAAAATACTTGACGTTTGGGTCATCTTTCATGTTGAGATTCAGCTGAGCACAGTTTTCGAGTGTAAGCTGCTTGATTGATGGAAAGAACCTGTCGATGAAACCCTCTGGAAAATTTTTCATGGCATAGTCTGCTGCATATGAGCCACGATGGGGTGTTGATACAGTTGTAAGCGAAGCAACTTGAAAATTCTCCTGTTTTAAATTTGAAATTAAATATCGGCAGTCCAGTCCACCCATTGAATGAGCAATCAAATTCACTTTGACAGCTTCTCCTTCTATTCCGACCAGCTTGTCGGCGATCTTCTGTTCCAGGAAATCGTTTAATATCCTGGATCGTGTTTCAAGAGATGCAAATGGTGGCACTTTAGCCACTAATACAGTACTACCCCTCGCAAGTAATTCCTTGCGTATTCCGTGCCAATATTCGAAAAACTCTATTCCTGTATCTGCCTTGCGTGCCACTTCTTTGGTGGACATCGGCTGGGACTTCAACCTTTTAAATAGATTGATCCCAGGTACTGTAATTAAGCTGTCAAACCCTGAAAAGCCATGGCATAGTACAATTGGGTATTTGGGCATTTGATAATCCTCACGAAGATAACTATATTTTGATAATGCCAATGCGTCAGTCTTAATATTTTGTGCCGCTCTTTCGAGTTTGGGCTGATCCCCGTAGTGTCTGAAAGATTGGTATCCGCAACTATGCCGTGAGGCCCTTGATGTGCATAGTTTCAATGAAATAATTTTATGTGAAGGCATTTTGTCCCTACAATTGACCAGAGTCCATTAAACGCACCCTATTGAAGAGGTTTTGATAGCTTTGAACATCCACAAGAGGACTATTTTTGAAAAAAAACAGGGCTCTCTCTCTCTCTTTTGCTGCTGAAAGACTCGACTCTGAGTTTTTATTTTTCAGGCTGTGTTGGGATTATATCTTGATCGACTCCAGAAAGAAAGTGATGAATGCCAAGTAATCAATCTTCGTTCTAATCAAAACATTCTTATTTTTTGAAAGTGCAGCCGCTCTGTTTATCTTGATGAGGCTGGGGTTTTTGTTGGCTTCATCTCTTGGAGTGGCATTCTCCCAAGTTATTTTGGACGAATATCTACCTAAATATAATCTGATATTCGATGAGCAATGGGTAGCTGATGAGCATACAAATTACTCGATTAAAGTGAAACGCGATGAAACGGATTATTTGTGTGTTACGGAAGAGGGAAATTTATTCGAACAGCAAGCGAAAATCAAGGAAAAGAATAGTACTCAAGAATTGTGGGATATAGTGAAACTGGTGGAATCCCTGAGCCATCAATATCTTCCTGACAGCAGCAAATGCCTATATCTCAAAACTGGATATTGGATGTATGGATACTGTTTGAATGCTGATGTTAGGCAATTTCGCTTTGGCTCATCAGTTCACCTGGTTGACGGAATCATGCAACCTGATCTCAGGCAACCCAACTTTACGCTAGCACAATTTGACGAGAGCTCTTGGAATAAGCTCGAGAATTTTGTTCTCCTTGAAAATAGTGAAGGGTCCCGCTATCTATCCCAAACAATACGTAAGGGATCAATCTGCGACAAGACTGGTAAAGATAGAGTTTCTGTGGTGAACTACTTTTGCGACCCCGACAAAGAAAAGCCAACTTTGGTTGATGTCAGAGAAACACAAACTTGCCGTTATGATGTGACAATTTCGTATCCGGATCTTTGCAAAAGTGACTTGTTTATGGCTCCTGATTCAAAAAGATTCCAAAACATTACTTGCAATCCAATTATTCCTGATGAATCAGTTATGAGCTTACCAAACTTTGATTTCAAGCTAGATTTCACCTCAATCAACATATACCCTATTGGATTTGGCCTGTACATAGGTGAACATCGAGGTGCTGGCAATCAAAAGCCACGAATTCTAATAACAAACAAAGCAATAGATAGCTCTGTTGATAACTTGGATCCCGATGAAGTGCATGAACTCTTGAAAGATATAAGCACCGCTTTCATGTTCCTGGTGTCGTCCGAAAGATTAAGACCTCCTTCTAATAAGCACAGCGTGTCCAAACAGGCCCTTTATAATGGAAAAGTCACCAAATATGATCTCTATGAATTGAATTTTGAAGTCTACAGCCGCGATGGTGGACATTTATTCAATGTGTCAGTAACGCAAGAGGGTGATATAGTCGCAACCGGTATTACAAACGAAGAGGTGGTTGAAAATTTTAGGCGATACAATGAATGGAATTTAGATGACGAGGTGTTTGGACCCGCAAATAGAGAACTTCTCTCTCATTTTTAAGTCAACTAGTGATAACGATAATATACAAATGACCTCAAATACATACAATCAGACTTTATCTACGTCTTCTCACAGGCCTACTATTCAATCCTGACAACCTGACAGCCTGAGAGTTGTGAGAGTTACTCATCATTGAAGAAGGCAAAGAGCCTCCATAATTGTGTTGTAAAATAGGCAACTTCGAGCTTAGACGTAATTCCAAGTCCGAAGGCTTGATATCCTTATGCTTGATAAGTCCCAAAATCATTCTTCTCAGTTGATAAAACTTTTCAGCCTCTTTGGAGGACGGCTTGGATATTCTGAAAGCATCACTTTGCGGGTTTTCTCCCGATTGATGAGACAAAAGCCTAGATTTCCTTAATTGATTCACTTCCAGCAAAAGTTCAGTTATAGTTTGTTGGGCCTGGTTGTTCTGGACGCTTTCTTTCTCCTCTTCAAAAATTTTGTTATCTATGTTCCATTGAAGCACTTTTTCTAAATCTATTGGTTCCTCAGGTTCAAAACTGGCCTCTTTCTCACCCGACTCATCATCTTCAATCTCCTCCCTATCAGCCTCATCTGCTTGGACACCTTCCTGTTCTTGTTCTTCTACTTCTTCATCTTGAAGTGCATCTACCTCATCATGGACTTTCGTATGATCATTGGCATCACCATTTCCATTCAAAGGTGCCCCATTTTCTTGAGAAGCAGAATCATTTGGTGACTTAATCTCTTCAGTGTATGTTCCTTCCTGTGCTGCTTGTCTTATTTGACCTAATCTTCTCAATCCGAATTGTTGAAGCCACGTCAAACTTTTCCATTCATTAGAAATAATGGACCGGCTTTCATCAAACGTGGGTGCGAATGAAAAGTCGCTTTCATTTTGTCCATGTCGCAGCCATTGAGCCACTGGAATGTTATACCAGTTTGAGTGAAAGTACTGCAACAAAATTTCAGTTGGAAGAGACTGCTGTAATAACCTGGGATCGGTCGGCGACAACATGGAGAGAGTCTCTGAATCCAAGGAATTTAAATTTGGGACAACCGTGAGGTTTTCATACGGCGAGCTTTCATCAAAATTTGGTTTTCGATCAGTCAGTTCCGAGGAGGCCTGATTAAGAGATGAGAACAAAGGAATACCATTCGAAACCTCCAACGAGATGGCTTCTCCAGGCTTGTAGATGTAAGAATTGACAATCAAATCGAAGTCACGAGCAAGAGCTTTTTTCAAGCTTGACCGTAAGTCTTCTTCTTCTTCTTCATCAACATCCTCGCCTTCTTCGTTGTCCTCTTCCTCGCTCTTTTGGCTTTCTTCTTCTTTAATGCCTCTGTTTCTGAATGTCCTTTTTGTTTCTTTGTCCTGGCCTTTTGCAAAACCTTGGTTGAATCTCATAGTCTCCCTGAGTAATAACTCGACTGCAATTGTATAAAAGCGATCAATCTTTGCACATGCATCCTCATTCTCTTCGTTTTGAGAATATTTGATCATGGATGCGACCTTCAAATCGTGGTAAATCTGGTAAATATTTTCATATTCGCTGGCTTCAAACTTCTTTATAACGTTACC
Organism: Ogataea mattraensis; assembly: GCA_030564055.1. Classification (NCBI taxonomy): domain Eukaryota; kingdom Fungi; phylum Ascomycota; class Pichiomycetes; order Pichiales; family Pichiaceae; genus Ogataea; species Ogataea mattraensis. The sequence goes on along the minus strand of JAJMLE010000003.1, from coordinate 299,366 downwards.
TTTGGTTTTGAATTCATTCCCTGTGGCTTCCAAAAACCGTGAAAAGGCTTCAGTAAGTGTTTTTGGATCACTCTCAAAGAATTCTTGTGCCTGTGGAATATTAGCTGAGAGCACACTCTCAGTGTCCAACTTCTTGAGAACCGAGAAGTAATCTTTAAAAAAAGAACTAAATTTAACTCTCTCTTCCTTTTTCATATTCAATCCACTTGAATTACTTGACCTCATTTCACAAATATGATTGAAAGTGTTCCGAACAACACAGAAATCCAACTCAACGTTCGCAAAACAGGTATATCAATTTCAGAAGAATCAGCAAAATTAAATTGGGCCTTTCCTTTTTGTAAAGATATGTGTTGTGTTGCCAAATAGAATTCTTGGACCGGGTGTCCAAATAAAAGCTATTTTGTGAATGTTTACTGGTGATTGATTACCTTTTATCCAAAGATTGGAAAACCTTTTTTTTTTGTCTTCATGGAAAAACGCGAACAGCAGTTCATTAAATTCCAGCCACTACATTAGCCACATATGCGTCGCCACATCATGATGTCCTGTTTTTATTGTATCTATCTATCATACATTATTTAACGGTCCAGGTACCGTGCACCTTGCGCTGCCTCACTTTGATTGCAGGAAGGTCCCATCCAAGACCTCCAGTACCAATGTTAGCCCCAATTCTAGGAACCACATAACATTCTCTTTCGGTAGGTGATATTTCTTTTGGAGCGTATGGATGTCCCAAGGGCTTGGAGTAGGTCAGAAGACTTGTATTGGCAGCCACATTGGTAAGTGCTCGGCCACTAATATCATTCAATGGCTTCATACGTAGTTTCTTGATGTTCGCATTTGCGTTGAAGCTTAATGATTCATAAACCAAATATTCTGGTGGTAGCTCTCCAGATTGAGAAATAACAGAGCTCGGATGAATGTAGACAAACTTGTCAGTATTCGTTTGATTGGAGGTGACTGATGGCATTATCGTCAAGTAAGGAATCGTCGTAATATTTGCCTTGTTAGGGATCTTCACGTCACGATCCACCAAGTCAGCCCTAATAGCTATTTGGTCAACAAACCCTGCAGTAATCATTTGTTTGAGAGCTTGGACCTGAGTTTTATTAGGCTTCTTCAATTTCAAATCCTTATCCTCCACTTTCGAAGATATTGCAATAGAATCTTTGCTTGTATTCACTCTCACAATATAAGTCAACTGCTTTCTTAGCTTCAAGATCTCCTCCATTATCTTGGCTCGCAGAAAATTGTCAGCAAAGAAACGCTCTCTATTTGCAATTGCAACGTGATCTAAAGCACAAATTGCGGACAAAAGCTGCAACGAATCACTGTTCTTATCTAAGTTTGCAAACAATCTTCTTGATTTGTTGAATTTTGAAAGAATTTGTCTTCTCATCTCCATCTCTTTCTGACTCATAGGAGAGTCATCCGATTCTTCTTCCACTTTTCTTGTCATGTCAATTCCAAGCTCAAACTCAGTCAAGAAAGGATTTCCAACAGAAAGGCCTGAGACTACACCAATAACATATGGAAGACACTCTTGCTGGTTTCCAACAATCAACATCTTGGAAAACCTTGGGCTGAGTGGGAATAAACTCATTTTCCGTCCCAATTTGGTGATGAGCCCATCCGCGTCCAATGCACCCAGGTTTTGCAAAAGCTTCTGTGCCTTGCTGAGCATAATTCTTGCGGGAGGAGTTGGGAATGGAAAATTCACGATGCTGTCTATTCCCATACTTTTCATTGTCAAAACCACGCTTTCAACTGGCATTCGTAAAATTTCTGGCTTGGAAAATTGTAAGAAATCTGTTTCATACACTGCAGATGAAAACAATCTATAGCAATGACCAGGACCAGTTCTACCAGCTCTTCCAGCTCTTTGGTCACAACTGGCTTTTGAAATCCAATCGATTTCATAAGATTGGACGCTGGTTTCTTCATTATAGCGCCTCTCTTTCGATCTACCACAGTCAACGACGTATCTTATATTGGGAATTGTCAGCGAGGTTTCTGCAATATTGGTAGCAACAACACAGAGTCTCGAACCAGCAGGTGGATCTTGGAATATTTTCATCTGCTCTTTGGTTGGGAGAAGAGAATAAAGTGGGAGAACATAGAGGGGATCTTCAGCAGTTTGTCCCTCTTCTAACATCTCCTCAAAACCTTCTTCGTCTTCTTCTTCTTCTTCTTCTTCTTCTTCTTCCTCCTCCTCTTCTGCCTCAACGTCAAGCTCATCATGATCCATCAGTTGCTCTTCGTTCACCGAGAAATCTATTTCTTCGGCTTCTAAGTCCGCAAACCTGGAGCTCACCTTCATCTCTATGTCATCTTCTTCATGCTTGAGCTCCTCTTTCTTAAAGGGAAACCGTTTTCTTAACTTTTTTGCCATTTCATTGATCTCTGATTTTCCAGTCAAAAAAACCAGTATACCTCCTGGGGGGAGTCTGGAATGGATTTTGCAGGTTTTTCTGAAAGCTTCTTCATTATAGTTGAATGCGGTCCTTCTGTTGAAATGTATGGACACAGGGTACTGTCTTGCATCAACCTTCAAAACAGGCGGAGGAATGTCGAATAAGGTCTTGTTTTCACTGAAATCAGTAACCCGTAAAGTAGCAGACATAATTATGAGCTTCAATGGTTTCAACTGTTCACCGTTTTGATTGCTTCGCTCGCGTCTTAGTTTCAAAACACGGCTCAGCATTCCAATCAAAATGTCGGTGTTAATGTTTCTCTCATGAGCCTCATCAATGATCAGAGCCGAATATTTTGTTAAAAGAAAATCAGTCATCATCTCCCGAAGCAAAACACCATCAGTCATAAATTTGATCGCAGTGTCTTTTTTAACAGAAGTATCGAATCGAATTTGATAACCAACCCTATGCTGATAGTTTCCAAGTTCCATGCCAACTCTTTCCGACATGGCCACAGCAGCCACCCTTCTGGGCTGAGTAACACCTATCATCCCAGGAGTATCAGATTCTGGGTTACCATAACCAGATTCAAACAAAAATTGGGGAACTTGCGTGGTCTTACCTGATCCAGTCTCTCCGCATATTATTATGCAATCATTGTGATGAATGGCCTCCAAAATTCGATGTTCTTCGGAAAAGACAGGTAGCTGCATTCTTGACTGCTGTATGGTATCACTTCTTTCAACTTCGACGGTCACTATCTTTCTTTTCAGGTTTTCATTGATGGGTATATATTCTGGTTCCAATCCATCTTCTAAATCGTCAGTTCTGACAATAGGAGTATAGTCCATTTGTGGAGCAGTGGGAGGAATAAACTCAGTTCTGTCTTCAATTTTGCGTACTTGGTTTTCTGCCCATGCCTTGAAATCCAAAGCTCTCTTGCTGTACGTTTTCTTGTGTGTATTTGTTCCATCATCACTCAATTCCTCTTCTTCTTCTTCTTCCTCTTCGTCTTCTCCTTCTTCTTCTTCCTCTTCCTCTTCCTCTTTCTCTTCCTCTTCTTCCTCTTTCTCTTCCTCTTCTTCCTCAGAATCTAAGGCTTGATCAGCAGCTACGGTTTCGTTTGCATCGCCGTCGAAACCTCTAAACTCCTCTTCCTCTTCCTCTTCCTCTTCCTCTTCCTCTTCCTCTTCACTCTCAAAATCTAGCTCATCTTCGAGTTTCTTTTTCTTCTTCTCTTCAAGTTCAAGTTTTGCTTTCCAGCTATATCCTTTTGACTTAACCTTCTTTGGTGCTTTTTTTTCTAGATTTCCAAAGCCAAATCCAGTGACCGGCTGAGCTGGAGTATAATCTGTCACCTTGGCAATTTGTGGAACTTCCTGCTTGTCATTGTCTTCTTCTCCATGTTCGTCCTCTTCATCCCACTTTCGTACCACTCTTTCTTCATACAATATACGTCTTGTATCCTCATCACCCTTGCCTTGTCTTTCCTTCTCCAATGCTTCTATAAATTCCTCTCTTTTAGTCAAATTGGTACCGGTACCTATAAGTTTGGCAGATTTGAGTACGCTTGAATCAATTCGTGTTTCTCCTAACTTCTTCAGCAAAAGCTCTTTCTCCTCTCTCTTAAGTTGATGCTCTATGTATTTATCCAATCTCTTTCTTTTCTGTCTCGAAATCTTGTCTTTATGCTGTGCAAGCAAGGTCTCCTTCAATTTTCTTTTTCTCTTGTTCTTCTCTTGTTCAGCCAACACTGAGACCTCAGCTCCAAGATCCTGAGTCCCCACCTCTATATTTTCCTCACCTCCTTCTTTACTATTTGCCTTTCCGTAAAACTTCCTTCCCATCAAGAATACTCTTTATTGCCTCTACGCAATCGATACTTCTTCTATACAGAGACATCTTTGTATAGATCAATCCTTAAAAAAGATTTTTTTTATGCAAAAAAAAAAAATTCCAGCTTAGATAATCAGGGTATTCATTCTTCTTCAGATCTGTCTTCCGAAGTTCCATATCATAAGAAGAGCGTGTCTCTCAACATTAGGGACAGCATGGAAGACGATAGCTTGCCAGACTATGGCTCATTAGATTACAGGAATATTGAACGGATACAATTAGGAAATTACGAGTTTGATACCTGGTTCGGAAACTCTGTCATCTTCTTACCTACCGAACCACAAACTCTGGGATATCAGCTGATGAACAAGAAAACCAAGCCATCTTCGTCCATCAAAAAGTACTCACAGCTGAATGAGATGAAATCTGTTTGGATAGACAAATTACACTTCTGTCCCACTTGTTTTAAATACACAGACAGTGCTGATCAGATGCTTCGGCATTCTTCCTGCTGTCGTTATCGCAGAAAATTGCCCGGGCAAATCGTATATCAGGACTCTTTGCATTGCATAAGAAGGGTGAAGGGATGCTATCATAAGCTATTTTGCCAATGTATGTGTATATTGGCCAAATTTTTTTTGGATAATAAGTCTGTGTTTTTTAACCTGGATTATTATGATTTCTATATTATCTACAAGATTCACGATGGGATTCCCACTCCAATGGGCTTTTATTCTAGAGAACTACTTTCGTGGGAACAGAATAACCTGTCGTGTATTCTGGTGATACCTTGTTATCAGAAACAAAAGTTGGGGACCAAATTGATCGAGTTTTCCTATCATTTATCGAATTACGAACAAACCATCAGCGGACCTGAGAGACCTTTATCGCCCTTTGGAAAAATCACTTACCTGAACTTCTGGTCCAAGGCTCTTTCTCGAGAGTTTCTTTATGGAAAACTATCTACTTATTCTCATGTGACATTGGAATTAATCAGTTATAAAACAGGGTTCAGGTCTGAAGACATTCTCCTTACATTGGATTATATGAAAGTGCTTTGCGAAACGGGAACAAAAGAGATTTACACTGACTATTATAGCAATGATCTCCAAAAAGCGGACAAATTCGTTTTCCTTGAAGAAGACAATTTTAAAATGTACATTATAAAGACAAGAATAAAAAAATGGGTGATTGACCATCAAGTATCAGCTGAACCCACTTTGGACTCAAAATGTCTTATATTAGATTGAATAAGATATCACTCTACTCTGCAAATAGAATTTGAATTTCTTCAATTCGTTTCTTTCTCCTTTCTTCGTCGTTCATTGACAATGCCTCTCCCAATTGGTTCTTCCTTTCCTGGATCTTCAGCATTCGCTCTTCTATACTGTTCTCCATAATGAATCTGACAACTTTCACATTGTTCGTCTGGCCCACCCTATGAATTCTATCAATAGCTTGGAACTCTATGGCATTATTCCAATGCGGGTCCAGCAGAAACGCTTTCGAAGCGATCGTCAGGTTCAACCCCACACCTCCAGCTTTCAAACTCAATAGAAGTATCGACACCCTATTCTCTTTCTTTTCTTGATTGAAGGCAACCAGAACTGCTTGTCGCTGATCTGCATTCAAACGCCCATCGAATTTGAAAATCTTGAACTCAGAGCTATGCTTTTTGAGTTCAGCCTCCACCAGATCCAAATAGCTGGTAAATTGGGAGAACACAATAACATGCTCTTTTGGATTTTCTTCCCTAATTTGATATAAATGTGACAATAAAGCATTAATCTTCGATGACTTTGCAAGTGGTGAAAACAGTTGAATCCCATACGTTTTGCTCTGTGTAGAAAGACCAGAATTATGATCAAAGAACTTACTCTGTAGGTTATTATCACTGTCTGGTTGAGGGCCGTTTTTGAAGCTAACGGTTCTGAGTAATCTGTTTTTGCTGATTTCCTGTCTGCAGACCGGGCAGAGAACGGCATTCTCACTTCGAGTTACCTCCACTTCGGTTCCCTCATTCCTCATCAAGCTGTTTAAATGTTGCTTGGCCTGGAAATTAAAATGCTCCATCAAGCAGTTGAGACAAAAACAATGTTTACATTGAGTAATAACACAAGTGGGGATTTCAATTGGGCTGGTGCATATTGAGCACTCCACATCGTCGAAAGTTGAGTAACGTTCATAAATTTCGATTTTCAATTGCTCAATGATTTCATTTGACCAGTTTTGTTTCTCCTCCTCATCCTCTTTCTCTAGTTCTTTCAAAATTTGAAGTCCCTCCTCATCCATAGAATTGTCCAACAGTCTCTGATTGCTCAATCCATCCTCCTCATCGAGTGACTCGTTGCTCAAAGAGCGAATCAGATTGATATGGCAACAAACTTGCCGGAGCCGCAACAGATGAGTCAAGATGGAAGAGTAGTTTTTCAAAAGCGAACCGGACTTAAGATTTGCTTCGAAAGAGTTAAATGCTCTAGCTTTTAGCCAGTTGTACAAAGCCTCCTCTTTCTCATTGAATTTCAATTTTTCTATCACCACTTCTTTTGAAGGAAGAGTCACTAATAAATTACCATACTTGTCTTTTTGGGTCTTTGTTCTTCGCAAAAGGATTGGATCCATTACAGATTTAAGAAGGCTAAAAGCTTCGTTCAAATCTTCCCCGCTATTAAATGGATCAGTAATGAAATGCTTCCAAATTGAATACTTGGACCATGGTTGGACGTCCAAAAACTTGATCAGTGAGTATAGGTCATCCAGTCTATTCACTATGGGAGTACCAGTCAATACCCACTTCCTATCTGCTGCAATCGAGTCCACAGCCTTTGTGGTTTTGGCAGACTTGTTTCTTATGTTATGCCCTTCATCTAATATGATTCGGAAAAACTTCACGGAAAATAAGCCCAGTTCATTCCCCGTTTTCGACATGCGTGATGCTTCACTTTGAATTGTACCATAAGTTGTAAGCACTATGGTTGGAGCTTTTGGGTTGTCACATAGCAATGAGCTCAGATCGCCCAAAGTGTCGTTTCCGTAATATATAAAGCATTTTCTTGAACGATTAGTATTGGACTTCTCAAATTCACGCTCCCATTGCGAAAGCAGAGTCATAGGTAATACTATCAAAGTTGTGCGATGAGCATATCTATCTTTGCGCGAGGGTCTCGTGTAAGTTGTATCACATGGGCAGCTCAAGACCAGAGCTAAAGTTGTGATAGTTTTCCCCAAGCCCATTTCATCAGCCAGAATTCCTCCTTTGCAAAAGGTCTCAATCATTGGTTTTTCATGCGTGCATGCGCCTGTGTGTAAATTAAGGTAAAAAGTATCTGGAATTTTCTCTGGTTCTTCTGAACCAATAAACTTGCATGCTGAACCAAGGTGTTGGGGCCATCTGTATTCTCGCCACAAAGGATTGACAATTCCTTTAGCTCTTGCCTGTAATTGCTTAATCTCCTTTACCGTCTCTGATATTGAAGGATTGTTCATACCTATTAAATCAAATTCTTGCTCCTTTTGCAACATCCAGCTTAATCCGCTACGCTGGTACGGTCTCAGATCTAGCGCAAAATCCGACGGATAAGTTTCCACCAACTGGTTTTCAGCTGCTTCCTGTTCCGCAGACTGGTACAAGCTTTTTAATTGATTGAAAGTTAACGATTTTTCTTCTCCATAGCCAGGCTCCTCCCTTTCTTGATCCAAAATGTAATCAGAATCTAATTCTATAAATGGAGAGAATTCAACTGTTAGACTGTCCTCTAGTACTGGCTTCACTCTAAGCATATTCAGCAGAGGAAATATGTTTGAGCTATTTTGTATCATTCTGGATTTTTGAACAGCGGATAACGAGTGAGCAAGGTCATCTCCAGCATCGACGCTAACGTCAGTTTCGAATGCCGCGCTGGAGAGATAGAACTGAATGACCAAATAAAATGTATCACCAGTCCGTAAAAATCTCTCACTCGGGCTATTGGAAAAGCTCACAGAGTACCTCACATTAGCCAGTGACATAGATGACCACAACAATCTGGTAGAATTCCCACTGACCCTTCCGATTTCTCGTTTCTGACCAGTATGATCAAGCTTGCTTATATGCAGGGCACCGCTTCCAGACTCGGTGATAACCAATTCATCACTAGCTTTCAGCCCACCGCCTATGTATCTTGTACACCAGCACTTAATCTCCTTCGACCCGATGTATCTACACCATTTGTCAGGACGTGCTTTTTTAGATACAGATTCAAAGAATTCTGCAGGCCGTTTGGTTCCCATTTCCTGAACATCATTGAACTCACCGGTCAAGCGCTCATCCAAAATCTTGGCACTAGGTGAAACTGCAGCTTCTGTGTGTTGAAATGTATTAGGAGATGCATCACTAGGGTCTTGAATTCTGCAAGATCGATCTAAATAAGCATTCGCCGCTAGCATTAAACTGTTCTCAGAGTCTCTGAACTCATTGTATAGCTCAGCCACTAATTTATCATCAATTCCAGAAAACATGGCCTCGATCTCAGACTTGAATAAATCGTACTTTTGGGTGTCCAGAGATGATTCTATTTTCGCATTCGGGCCTGGTTCCACAGACAGAAGCTCAGTTTTTTTCGACCTTTGTCCATGATCAAAAAATGGTTTTCTTTCTGGCATTTCGTGCTTCGTGCCTCTTGGGCCCTGTATTGATAGTTAGTCGAGCCGTTCTTATTGACTTTTAAAGCAAATAGAAGATAGATCAACTTTGTCTAAAATATTCAAACTAAATATATATGCACCTGAATCGCGTCACACATCCGTACACTGAATAAATTCCATAATTACCTTAGACGGATCCTCAGCAGGTACAGAGTATATGCAATGGATGCTAAGAGCGCTTCATAACCAATGAGGACAGCTAAGCTCTGGTAGTTCTTCGAATCCAGAGTGTTGTAACTCATGTTGATTAATCCAGTCAAAAGATTTGCAACCAGAAAAATTGTCAGACTGTTATAGTTGACTGCTATCAAAGAAGTAGGAACTGTGCTTCTCACAGAAACAATGTCCTTTTCAAGCTTCATATTGTTGAGATTCCTGGCTATTTCATCAGCTTCTTTATCTTCGGTCTTCACAAATTTGCATACAGAGCTACCCCAAATGAATCTCTCCACTAAATTGTAGCCAAACAAAAAAGTGCAATTATATGCAGAGACCCAAATCACATAAAGCGCATTAGCAAATCTTCTTGACACTCCGTAAATATAACAGGTATCTATCACAAAATAAAGAGCTTGGTAAAGAATTGACATAACAAGAAGGCCTTGAGTTGGGGTCACAGTGAGCCACCGATTGCTCTTCTCAGCCGTCAAAATATTCTCTCGGGTGTTCTTAATTTTGAACAAGTTCGAAGGAGTCGGAAATAATGGAAGCACAATGAAGCCTAATGAAAACCCGTTCAAGAATATAGAAAAGTATCCAATTAGTGAAAATAAACCTTCCTTATTGTCTGCGACAAGTCCCACTCGCTCCGATTTGATAAGAAATTCCAATAAACCATATTGAGTCAAAACTACCTCATAAAAGAACATTAATCCAAAGCTGAATACCAGAGGCGTGACCAAGCTTATAATTGGGTATAATAGATTGACCAATATGGGAACGAAACTTAGTGTAAAAAAAAAGTTCCAATGTTTTCCGTACTCTGTAATATGTTCCTGATAGTCCAGTGATTTGACACTGGCCAGCCTGATGAATCCCAAAATCAATATAGGAACCGCATTTTTAACCGAGTTGAACAGATTTTTAAAATAACTGTGTGATCCTTGTAGTTGATGTCTTAAATATGACTTTGAGCTAATCAACCCCATTGAGAACACAAAGGAACCAACTCCCAAATCCATAAGGCTGGTGCCCCAGGTTTCAACTTTTGCAAATCTTCGAGGAAAAATAGGAAAGTCAACGGCCAAAATACAGATACATGTGATAATCATCATTTGTGCTCTATAAACGGTGATGTAAGACTTGAATGGCACAAACTCTTGGAATTTCAGCCTTTGCAAGTTGACATTCACTATTCGATCCATAGTTTTGTCAGACTTGTTGAAAACGACAAAAACCAGTGGTATCACTATTGCCAAACTCAATGTGCCAACTTGATTTGCATAAAGTGTTACTGAAAGTAAGAGATTATTCCAATTGATCAAAGAATCGATAACGGTGCCTGTAATGGTCTCAGGATCGTCAAAAAGCCTGGTCTTTTTTTTGATGATGCACCATGCTAGATATGATGTCAAGGAGACCGAAGTCACAAAATAAATGTCAGAGGTCGAGCCACCGCTTAATCCAGAAACAAAATCTTCCTTTCTTTCCTTCAATGACATTGCTGGCAGATCATAAAACGCAATGATACTGTCACCATCTTCATGCCAGCATTCATTTTTCACAGCCTGAAGAATAGCAAAATTTTCGACGTGTTTTTCATTTTTTCGACGCGTCGATGCTGCTATTTAAGATACAAATTATAGGAATTTTGACCTTAAGGAAGCCATCCTAGCTCTACTTCCACTAGCCTAAAATCAACATGACTCATTACAACGAAGAAGTAAGTGCTTAAGGATTCCCGAGATTCGCAAGATGTTAACCCAATAGATCATATTCAAAACCACGCTGAAGATGACCAGCTCGAAACTCCAGTTCAAAATTGATAAGATGAAGTCACTCAACAGAGTTTCACTAATGCAGCTCTCGAAAGAGCTTCAGGCGTTAAAAGGAAGTAATGGGACACGGTTTGAGAGAGGTCTTACCCTTTTGAGAATAAAGATATCTAAGCTCATCAACGATGACAATCTGATAGACCTGTATGAGATTTTGCTTATCGACTGTGAGCTTCTTCTTTCGAAAATGAGTCAATTGCTGAGTAAATCGGAAGATGAAAATATTGTTAAAATTGTGAAGAAACTTATGTTTTTGAATCCCTATCTCAACCTCAAAGAGTATAAGAAATTGATTTCCATGTTGGTGGGGAAATATGGAAAGCCATTTTACGAGGAGGCTTTATCAAGCACAGACTATCCAGAACTGGAGAAGAAATGTAAGAATGAAAACGTTGAAAGTTTGATTGACTTATATTTGAAAGAGATCTGTGACAGTTATTCAATAGACCTGTACAATGAAAACCCCGAACCTGAAACGCTAGAAGAAAAAGAACCTGAACAAGACCAGATAGCTGGTGCAGGTACGAAGAAAACAAATGAGATAGATGATTTGAAAAAACGATTCGAAGCTTTAAAAAAAATTTGACTATGTAAGACTATCAATCTGTGTTTCTCCTCTCTAAATACAAGGGACGCAACCGGAAAGAAAACATACTGGATTGAAGAATAAACCATCAAATCACAAAATCGTTTATATGGAATAGGGAATCGTTCGTAACCATCTCACTGTGGTTACCGTAAAATAGCGCTCTCTTATTTAAAGGTCCTCTCTTGCTTGTGCTCTTAGGAACAAAACCAAAATCAAAGTCATCCACCAAGGCTAAATTGATTTTATCATGATTGCATCTGTACTCAAATTTCTTAATTTGAGACAAAGAATCAGAAGAATCAATAGGGGTTATTGGGGAGCAGCTATCAGAGCCGGGAGAAGAGTAGTTTTCGATATCATCAAAATAGCTGTGCTCTTCGAAATTTATGAAATCATCAAGAGAAACATCTTGATGGTCTTCTATGCTAACAATCTCCGATTCTTTGATGCGGTCACGGGATCTGACTTTCGACTGTTTCTTATTGACTAGTAGGCGGAAAGACGAGGTCTCGGATATCATATGACAATCTCTGTCATTCTCCTCCCTTATTTCATTGGAAGTAGTTAATAACTCTTTCAATGTGTCATCTTCAGTTTTGATAGGCTTGAAAGATTGCTCTTTGGTAATGCTCTCATCAGCGTTACTGACAACTAATTGGTCATGGGTATTCAAAAATTCGTCTTCAGGACTTGAGCTGTTGAGTTGTTTAATGATTCTATCAACCTGTTCGAGTCCAGTGGTCAAGGATTCCACATTATTATTACATAATGAAGTAGAATCTTCTATTCTTGTCAACTGACCCAATCTTGGAAGCTTGGATTCCATAAATTCTTCGTCTTCTGAAGACCAAGAACTTAAAAGATCATCTTCTTTATCAGAATAACCTTCCATCGGTTGCCCGTCGTCTTCCTCTTCTAGCTCTTTTGCTCTCAGTAAGTCTAGTTCCAGTAGTCTTCTCTGTCTTTGCAATTTCATTTCGCTATCTAAGTCAATAGTCATCGCGGATGGATGTGTGAAGAAGGGTTGCTGATTTATAATATTGGAGAAATTAAACCTCAAGTCTCTCTTAGTTATTGGTAATGCCTCGTCTCTCTCCTCCTCGTCTGATAGGAGAGAAGATAAATCTTCCTCAGCTTCTTTCGAGTCTTCAAAAAGATCCTCAGAGTCGGCTGGAGAAAGAGAAGCTGATTTCTCCGTCTTTCTCTTTTTTCGCATCTCTGGTTTGAGGGCCTGAGCGCCCCTTTTCTTTGTTTGCTTCTTCAGAGCACTGGTCTTCTTAGTCTTATGTGTACCCGTCATCGTTGGTCGCCATTCACAATCAAAAGAAAATTCTGCAAATGAATTGATCAAATTCAAGAATAAAACAACTCTAGTGAGTTCGAAATTGGCCACTGCTTCTTCAATTTTGAATAATGCGTTCCTTAGTGGCCTCCCACCGTTTTACCATATTACCAGAATTGACATGAAATAAAAAAAAAAAAAAAAAATGCGACTTGAACAATAGCCATACAATTCCTGATACAATAAAGACGCATGCTGTGAAAAAAAATTTGAACCAAAAGAAAAAAGAAATGTTTTTTTTTTATTGAAGCTTTATCGCAAAGGCAGAACAGGGTAACCAGCTTAAAGGGATCCCCTAGTTAAGATCATACAAACCGGTGCAAGTTGGAAAATTTGGAGGCGTGTTCTTGCGATAATCAAGTTGGCGATAAATCTAGGATCTACCACCGAAAATTGCTTCTCGCCTTGCCCTTAGGAAACATTAGCCGTAAAAGTCCTATTGTATTTGAAATCCTTGGAATGTTATTGACCAAACATATCTACGGCTCACGGTGCCTCAACAGACGTTGTATTGTTGTTGTGTTGTTATAAATTGTGCTGTGCACTTGCTTATAAAAGCTACACCGCCCTGGTAAATCATACTTATATTTATGCTTTATCAAATTTTTAAACTACACAGCCATGTTTTTGCTTCCTCACACGACCAAAGCCGGGATTATATACAATAAATTATCCATCCTATGTACAAAAAAATAATCGACACCAAGCTACTTAGTTAGCTGGCTCATCCCCGGTCACAACCAAGTCACTTGGATGAGACCTAATCACCAAATCACCGTTTTCAACATCAACTGAAACCACGCTGTTGTTGGCAATCTCACCGTTGAGCATCATAATCGACATAGGATTCAAGACTTTTCTCTTTATCAATCTGTTCAAAGGTCTAGCGCCATATTGTGGTTCATATCCATTCATGGTGAGCCAATCTTTTGCTTCATCTGACAATTTAAGTTCGATCCTTCTCTCAACTAACCTATCTTGGAGCTCGTCAATTCTCAAATCAACTATGTTCCTCAAGGCTTCTTTGGAAAGCTTGTTGAAGATGACAACCTCATCAATTCTATTGATAAATTCTGGTGAGTAGTAGCTCTTCATTATATCAAGCACCTTTTTGTTATCTGCTTCATCAGATAGCATAATATCTTGGCCAATGTTAGATGTCATCACGATCAGAGTATTTCTAAAATCAACCTTATTTCCTTGAGAATCAGTTAACTTGCCTTCGTCAAGAACTTGAAGTAATAACTTTGAGACATCAGGGTGGGCTTTTTCAAATTCATCAAATAAGACAACCGAATATGGTTTTCTTCTGACCTTCTCTGTCAGCTCACCACCTTCTTCATATCCGACATACGAAGGTGGTGCACCAATCAGTCTCATGATAGAGTGCTTTTCCTGGAACTCGGACATATCAAATCTTATGATTGAATTCTCATCATTGAACAAAAACTCAGCAACAGCTTTCGTAAGCTCTGTCTTTCCGGTACCAGTAGGGCCGAGAAACATAAACGACGCAATTGGTCGTTTCTCATTAGTAAGTCCAGCCCTTTGAAGCCTAATTGCATTGGAGATGGAATTAATAGCTTCAACCTGACCAATAACTCTGCCTTTCAATGCCGCCTCCATGTATAATAACTTATCCTTCTCACCCCTCATCATGTTTTGGAGAGGGATTCCAGTGGCCTTTGACACTACTCTGGCAATATCATCGGACGTGACAGACTCGTGCAAAAGGGAGATTTCATTACCATCCTCATCGACAACCGATTCTTGTTTTTTGATCGATTCATTCAATTTTGCCTCCAACTCTGGGATAGTAGCATATTGTAATCTGGAAGCTAAAGCAAAATTTCCTTCCCTTTGTTCTTTATCTAGTTCCTGTCTGGCCTTCTCCAGTTCCTGCTTTAAACTTTTGACGTTGTCCAAGTCCTTCTTTTGGTTTTCCCAGATTTCTGTGAGTCGCTTCAACTCTTGTTGTTTTGCCTCCAACTGTTCTTGGAGTTTCTCTTTCCGCTCTTTACTGAGAATATCAGACTCCTTTCTCAAAGATTCAAGCTCAATTTGAATAGTCATAATGGATCTATCCAGTTCTTGGATAGAATCCGGTTTAGATTCATGCTGCAATCTTAGTGCAGAGCAAGCCTCATCAACCAAATCAATTGCTTTATCAGGAAGAAAACGGTCTGTGATGTACCTATTACTGTACACCGCGGCTGTCACCAAGGCACCATCAGTAATCCTCACTCCATGATGAACTTCGTATTTTTCCTTCAAGCCTCTCAAGATGCTAATAGCATCCTCCACAGAAGGCTCATTGACTAAAATGGGTTGGAATCTTCTGGCTAAAGCAACATCTTTCTCAATATACTTTTTATATTCATCAATGGTGGTTGCACCACAACATTGTAACTGTCCTCTGGCCAAAGCGGGTTTGAGCAGATTAGAGGCATCGATCGACCCCTCCGACTTTCCAAGACCCAACAAAATGTGAAGCTCATCAATAAACAAAATATATTTCTCGTCCAACTCTTTCAAGACCTGTTTCAATCTTTCCTCGAATTCACCCCTATACTTGGCTCCGCTGATCAAAGAACCGAGGTCTAAGGATATCACTTCTTTTTCCTTCATGCTTTCCGGAACTTCCCCTTTCACTATTCTCTGTGCTAAACCTTCCATTATTGCAGTTTTACCGGTACCGGCATTACCGATCAACACAGGATTATTTTTTGTTCTTCTTGAAAGAATTTGGATCGTCCTTCTGATCTCCTCATCTCTTCCAATTACAGGATCTAACTTTCCTTTTTTTGCTAGCTCTGTCAGATTTGTAGCAAACTTTTGGAGCGCTGGTTCTTCTGCTTGCTCCGGGTTCATCTTCATTTGCAGCATATCAGGCCGAGAAGAAGAAAAAAGCCGGCTATTAAAAGTCCTTCTCAACGGGATTAGAATATCCCCTGTATGTGTCAAAGACCGAGGTCTCGTGCATTGTAATTTGCTACCGACCGCCACAGTTGACAGTAGTTGAGTCCTCAAAGGAACATTTGGTGATGGCAATCTCACGCCCCTTGGTCTTACCTTTGTACCTGCTCTTTGCAACATTCTGGAAACAAGAACTTAAACAGCTGTTAATCAAGTCCTCCAAAATACGAAGAACGTATATTCGATACAGTTCTGCAGCTCGTGGTTGAATTTAAAGAAATTCTTGTGTCAGATCCTAACTTGGTCCTAGAATTTTCCAGCTAACCCCAGAATTTCAGAAGAAGTGCGACGTTAATTAATCGACGCGTCGATACATCCGACTTGGGTTTTCTTAGCAGGATGGCATAGTTGATAAAGTTTAAATAAGGTCTCTTTTATTATATAGGACTAGCTATGAAGGCGGAAGAGACCCAATTATGATCTTATTACTAGTGTTCAAATTAGAAGATGCACTAGCTGCATTGGCTGGACTTATCAGGTCATTCTCCAGAGCCACAGCATTACTTGTCGCCTGACTGGTCGTCTTTTTGTTCTCAGCCGAAGGAGAACCGGAAACCGGTGAAGTAGAAGGCTGCACACTACCAGCCACTGTCGTAGCTTTTGATGATTCAGGCATAGAGGATGTAGGCTTTGGAGCTATTTTCAACAAAGGAGAGTTGTCTGTTTTCTTAGCAGTCTGACTAGAACCTCCACCTGTTACCTTCTTCCTTTTGCTGCTTGATGTTGAATTTCCTCCAGCAGTATTGATCTTTCGCTTGCTATTGCTATTTGTCGTTTCTTCGACTATAGGACCATAGTAAACGAAAAATCCTTCTTTGTTATTTTTTGTCTGTTCTTCAAATAGAAGCTCCTCATCATCGATGAACGGGTCAAGTAAGTCATATTTACCAATACGCTTATTGCTCTCCATCTTCTTTCTATGGATTTCTTTCAAGATCATCTCCTCTTTCTCTTCATCCGTCATTCCTGGTCTAAACTTCATTCCCAGCTTTCTGATGATATCGTCATCATCATCTGGCTCCCCATTTTCTTCCTCATTTTGCTCAATGTTTTCATCTTCAAGAATGTCTTCGTCTAAATCATTCAAATCAAATGCAATTTTCCCATTAGGATGCATGACGTTAAAACCGTATTTGTCTTCACATAGCTTCATAACATTAAAAATAGCTTGTGATTGACCCGGCTGGGTCCCCGGGGGCACGAGCGGAATATGAAGAGCAATTATTGGTTCCTCTTGTGGAGGGTTCGAATCATATGGTTCGTTTGCATCTCCAACCGCATCTAAAATGGCTGGCTGTGGTAGTACATTGACAGGTTTATTGGAAATCTTACGTTCCTCCTGTTTCTGAGGCAAGTCAACAGCTGGATCATCTTCCGTCCCACTGGAAGCCTTTGTTGTTGCGCCTGTCTTTTTCTTCGTGTTTTTGTCATCAGCTTTGCTCGTCTCTCCTTGCTTGCTTTTGCTAGTCTTAGGTTTTACTGTTTTGGGTTTTTCCTTTTTCTCACCCGCAGCAGCCCGTGCCTTAGGCTTGACTGGAGCTTTGGCGGCGTCAGCTGGCTCCTTCTTGGCTCGTGGTTTTGCTTTCATCTGGGCAGTTTTTGGAGGCTCGGGAACCAGCAGGCCTCCAACAATGAGTTTCTGGGTCACATCAGCTTCACCTGTTGAGCCAATCATACTAATTTTTCCTTCATCTTCGTCCTTTTCCTCTTCTTGATTCATCATAGAGCTTAATGACATCCGGCCACTCTGCTTGGGTTGAAGTCCAGCTGGTGGAGAACTCAACGGCGTTCTGAACTCAGAAATATTGGACACCGTATTCAACAAAGTCGGCTGTGGTGTCCCTATTGATCCGTTTTTTATTGGATCGTAGAACTTGACATTTTCCGATGCCGGTAAGCTAGAAGTTTGCCTGTCTGCCTGCGAATCTAATAAAGACGAAATGGATAGCTGTACAGATTTTGAGCTCAAATCATCTAACAATAGATTAATATTTGTTCACACTTTGGATGAAATGCATAAACTTACCATTAGAAGACATGCTTTTGTGTATGGGTGCATGCAATTTCACACTACACAGAGAAGCTTCGGAAGTCTTAAATAGTTTTGTAACAAATGTATGGCAAAATCGGATTATCTCAGCCCACGACGAACTTTTTCCAATATACGCGAACAAAGTAGTTGCGGTGTAAAGATGATTGTAATAATGTTCTGTAGGATGTATTCGAGTTGATCTACAAATGCCTAATGCATATATGCTGTTTGACCACAACACTCTACAACTATGGCTTAGTTCGTAAGTCGGAATATATTTTGTCATTCGAAAAGTTGTCGTCATAGATACAGAAAAAAGCTTTAATCTTCATCACGCTTTGTCCAACTGAGGCTTATCAACATTACCTAGCTTCCTTAGCTTCAAAAATACATCAGTCCCATAGCCCTCTACAGAATGCATATCCAGCTCTCCATTCCAATAATCTGTGTAGACCTTGCACATTGGCATAGAGATTCCCAAGGTGTATTCAAAAGGACGGCTCACCAATGAACTTAAAACAGAACTTTGTTTGTTTCCGTGGCTGGTCTCCATTCTTCCAATATTATGGATCATTCCACTTAGATTGTCAGAATGAGAGTCTGCAGCATCAGCCACAACTGGTGATGTGAAATCAACATTAAGACCAGGCATTCTATGGAAATTCAACAAGTACTCTTCAGCTAATTCTGGGGACTTACCAAAAGACCACACTTTGCTAAGCTTTCGATAAGACATTCCACCACCTTGATCTGAAAACTTGAAGGTAATATCTTTCTTTGTTTGCATTATTTCTACCACGATAGGCGGCGGGGCCAATTTGCTCAATTCCTCCGTTGTAAGATTGTTGTGACGACGAATGAAGTTTTGGATAGTGGATTTCAAAGAGTTTCTCAATATTTCAGCAAAAATATAGTTCATGTGGTTTGTCAAGAATTGGAAGCTCACATCATCTCCAATGATAATCAATTCCGGCATTTTCAAGTGAGGGTAAATGCTCTGTAGAAAACTGGAAACTATATCACGACAAATTTTGAGCTGATCATGAGCTGAGCAGTACTGGAAAGCAGCTCCAATATAATTTGGTGGTTTTTCCATAATATCTTCATCTTGATTCTTGAACGATTGCGACAGCGTAGTGTGTTGCTCAATGATGACTCTACGACTTATTCTTGATCTCAACATGGAAGACATAAATTCGTCAAGCTTTTGTTGAGAAATACTCCTTAAGATAGACACCTCCAGTGCTCCCATCATCAGATGAGGTAAAACTAATAGATGGTCATCTAACACTTTTTTCAGAAATTCACAAAATCGGTCGTTTTCTTCTAGAGTGTCTATCCTTCCAACTCTTCTGAATGCGTTAAAACAATGATAATAGCTTTGGTATACTTGGCTGATATGATGATTATTGACGACGCTAAAATCCAACTGCTGGAGATCTCTAATCTTCATGCTCAGTCTAACCGGGAGTTCTGTTCTAACAAAGTTAGCACTACTGATCAATTTCTCCTTCGTTAGCTTCTTACCGAAGTTAGCAAGCTGTCGAAGGGTCACTGGATGTGCATTTCTTTCAGACCATCCCAGCAAAATCGAGTTTTGATAAAAATGTTGTTCGTTCAAAATTGAGGAAGACCCAGGCGGAAAAGGCGACAAATTGTTCACCTGAGAAGCTAGCTCTGGGAGCTTCACCCCTCTTCTAAGCATATTTCTGAGCGGTTGATTGTTTAGGACTTGTTCAGTTGCAACTATTTGGCAGGACCTATACTATGTATTGCTTGCTTGAGAAAAATGTGGCTCTTTATAGCCGGGTAAAACTACGACAATTGCGCGTCGGTCGAGACAAAATATTGGATAGTCCGGGGAAAATTATCAGGACTGATAAGATTTTGCTTAGAGCTTTCAAATTTCAGGCTATATTTTTACTATTGAAAGCTTACGTATATTTGATGCTACTATTAC
Organism: Ogataea mattraensis; assembly: GCA_030564055.1. Taxonomy (NCBI): domain Eukaryota; kingdom Fungi; phylum Ascomycota; class Pichiomycetes; order Pichiales; family Pichiaceae; genus Ogataea; species Ogataea mattraensis. The sequence goes on along the minus strand of JAJMLE010000003.1, from coordinate 279,537 downwards.
CTCTCTACCTGACTCAATTGGCATTGGTTTCCGCTTTTGCACTGGAGCTGCCTGAGGCGAGACTTCAGGTGCAAGACCAGGTCTACCAAAATTCCTTCGTTGACGATATCTTCGGAGAATTAATAAATACCGAAAATGTCAAAAGTTACAAACTATCTAAAATTGAATCTGGGGATCTGACTAGCCCTCAAATGGCCCAGGCTAGTTTAAATTCTGCATTTAGAATGAATAAGCTTAAGTTTCCTGACGATGATGACCTTAGCGACTTTCTCGAAGTCTCACCTCTGTATTCTGGAATTGTTACGTTTGCTCACCTACCACAATCTGAATGCTTTCTGAATTATGAGGAAGAGATTGATGTGGCAATTTGTGGAGCACCATTTGATCTGGGAGTCTCCTATAGCAGTGGGGCTCGATTTGGGCCTAATGGGGTGAGGCAAGGGTCCAGGAGACTAAGAGGTGGATATAGCCCTATAAGAGGAAACTCTGAGGCTTCTAAACTTCGACACTTTGATCCATACCATGCAGGCTTAAAAATTGTTGATTGTGGTGATGTTCCAATGACGCCGTTTGACTCTAGAATTGCCCTTAATCAGCTTTACAGGGGCCAAAGAGCAATTCACAAACACCAGACACTGAATTCAACAAATTACAAGAAGACTAGAATCGTGACTCTTGGAGGAGATCATACCATCTCTTTAATGAATATAAGATCTGCATATGAAACTTTTGGCGATGAAGATGGACTTGCTATTATTCATTTTGATGCCCACATCGACACTTGGGATCCTCAAGTCCTAGGGGGTGCGATTTCCAAGTACGCCAGTTTGAATCATGGTACGTTTTTACATTATGCTGCCGAAGCAGGTTATGTGTCTAAAAACCATTCTGTACATGTTGGCATAAGAGCACCTTTTATTTCAATAGGTGATGAGGCGCATGACGTTGAATGCGGTTTCAAAACTATTACATCGAAAGATGTGGATATCTATGGTAGCAGGGGTGTTGCAGAAAAGATCAAGGACATTGTTGGGAATAGAAAAGTTTATCTCAGTTTTGATCTTGATACCTTTGATGTTGGGCTTATAAATTCGGGAACTTTAGAAGCAGCAGGTTTGAGCTCCAGAGAGGTCATGACTATATTAGACGGTTTAGAAGGTATCAATTTGGTCGGATGCGATATAGTTGAGGTCAGCACTGCACCAAACACTATCAACTCTGGAAGTACCGAGTTGCTGGCTGCTCAAGTGATTGATTCGCTAATAGGCCTTATGGTTGTGAATGACAACTAAATATCACTATACTAGATAATTAAATTTTGTATAAAAATGCTATACAATTGTTTACCAACCAACCAACAAGATGTATTTTCAATCAGATTCATTCTACATCCTAGGTGTTTAAAATAAAAACCATAAGTTCTCAAAGGAATTGATTAAACGAGAAGATAGCTCCAATTCATGTCATGTACATGCTAGAATACTTACCACAACAAATAAGCTTGTCGCAAATCTTAGAAGCTTTAATGCGCCTTCACTTTTTTTTTTCTTATATTGTATTACGCACGCTCATAACCTTAAAAATGGAGAGAGCAGCCAACGCAGCTGTACTAAAGACACCATCAAAATTTGATACCTGGAATTGAAGCTTAAAGAATTGAAAATAAATTCTGGTCAATTGGCTTTGTTCGAAGAACTTACTATAGAAAGTGAACACTTGAATTTTCCATAACATGGTATGTGATAATTTGCTTGGATTTTGACCGGGCCTTATACTTTTCCTTTGTCACCTTCTGTCAGCCACTGAATTAAGATTGTCTGTCTCACTAAGGTCAAGTTTGCAGTGTTGGATGGTGAACTGTCGTCTTTTATGCGTATAAGTATACTAACAGAATACAGGCTGGTGCTCTAGAGAATGCCCGCAAGGCGATAAAAAATCTTTCATTGGATGCAGACGAGTCTTTGTATGGTCAAATCTATTCTGTGTCCGGGCCTGTTGTCGTGGCAGAGAACATGATTGGTTGTGCTATGTACGAGCTGGTCAAAGTTGGTCATGATAATCTTGTCGGAGAAGTCATTAGAATTGATGCTGATAAAGCCACTATCCAAGTTTATGAGGAAACGGCAGGTGTCACTGTTGGTGACCCTGTGCTGAGAACTGGCAAACCTTTATCTGTTGAGCTTGGTCCGGGTTTGATGGAGACTATTTATGATGGTATCCAAAGACCTCTGAAGGCAATTAAGGATGTGTCTCAATCGATTTACATTCCAAGAGGTATTGATGCCCCAGCATTATCGAGAACCGTGGAATACGATTTCAACCCTGGAAATTTGAAAGTGGGCGACCATATAACCGGAGGTGACATTTTTGGATCCACATTTGAAAATTCATTGGTTTCTGACCACAAGATCTTGCTACCTCCAAGAGCAAGAGGTACCATCGTGTCGATTGCTGAAGCTGGTTCTTACCATGTCGATGACTCTTTGCTTGAAGTTGAGTACGACGGCGTCGTCCATAAGTATTCGATGATGCACACATGGCCAGTTAGAGTCCCAAGACCAGTTGCTCAAAAATTATCTGCTGACTACCCACTATTGACGGGTCAAAGAGTTCTAGATGCTCTCTTCCCTTGTGTTCAGGGTGGTACTACTTGTATTCCGGGTGCCTTTGGTTGTGGAAAGACCGTGATCTCGCAATCCCTATCCAAGTACTCGAACTCAGATGTCATCATTTATGTTGGTTGTGGTGAAAGAGGTAATGAAATGGCAGAAGTGTTGATGGAGTTCCCTGAATTGTTCACCGAACAAAATGGAAAGAAAGAGCCGATCATGAAACGTACCACTTTGGTGGCCAACACATCTAACATGCCTGTGGCAGCTAGAGAAGCTTCTATCTACACTGGTATCACTCTAGCAGAATACTTCAGAGATCAAGGTAAAGATGTGTCGATGATTGCTGATTCTTCCTCGAGATGGGCAGAAGCTTTAAGAGAAATTTCTGGTCGTCTTGGAGAAATGCCTGCAGATCAAGGTTTCCCTGCCTATTTGGGTGCTAAACTTGCTTCATTCTACGAGAGAGCCGGTAAGTCAGTGGCTTTGGGATCACCAGATAGACTGGGTTCTGTTTCGATTGTTGCTGCTGTTTCACCAGCTGGTGGTGATTTCTCTGACCCAGTCACCACCTCAACATTAGGTATTACCCAGGTTTTCTGGGGTTTGGACAAGAAATTGGCCCAAAGAAAGCATTTCCCATCTATCAACACTGCCATCTCATACTCCAAGTACACCAACGTGCTCAATAAGTACTACGACTCAAACTATCCAGAGTTTGCTTCCCTCAGAGACAGAATGAAAGAAATCATCTCCAATGCTGAAGAGCTTGAACAAGTTGTTCAACTGGTCGGTAAGTCTGCACTTTCTGACTCTGACAAAATTGTGTTGGACGTTGCAACACTGATCAAGGAAGATTTCCTACAACAAAATGGTTACTCATCCTATGATGCTTTCTGTCCAATCTGGAAGACTTACGATATGATGAAGGCTTTTGTGTCGTATTATGAAGAAGCTCAAAAGGCGGTCGCAAATGGTGCCCAGTGGTCCAAATTGTCTGAAGCTACTGGTGACGTCAAGCATGCCGTTTCTTCGGCCAAGTTCTTTGAGCCAAGCAGAGGAGAAGAAGCTTTGAGTGGCGAGTTTGACAAGCTATTGAACACTATTTCTGAAAGGTTCCAAGAAGCTGCAGAGTAAACCAAAAAATCCGTTTGTGTTTGTTCTTAAATTAAATCGCAATAACAGTTATATTAGTTAATATCGTAGACTTTATATGCATAGTCGAGACTAAGACTGATTTGACACACGAATGGGGCCTCAAGCCGTAAAACCACGACCTTTTTTTTTTACTACGCGAATTTGAAAACACTTGCCAAGCCCTTCAAACCGAAGTAAAATATCAGAAAACTAAAAATCAGGTAAACAAGGGAGTATAAAGACGTTTGCAATGAACTTTCTCACAAAAACACTTGGATCAACAATTGGCTCGTTTACGGGGCCTTCACTGCCATACACGATCGGGCAGAAAGTTGTTGCAGACGTTACCACTGATCCTATTAGATCGAAATCGATTTGGAGTATTTATGACGGTGTTTCACAAAAAGATAGCTCGCTCAAAGTCACAGTGTTCGAGTTTGATTTGAGGGATACAAGTAAGGCGAAGTATGCAGTGCTGGCAAGGAATGGTTTGAGGAAACTAAGGTCATTAAGCCTTCTCCCTGGGGTTTTGAGCATTATAGACTCCTTCGAAACTGAATCGCACTTGTATATTATAAGTGAAAGGGTGCGACCGCTGGAAGACGTTATAAATTATGACTATCCGGAGGAGACTCCTCCAGCTGAAATTATGCTACTCGGAATTTTTCAGATTGCTAGTGCCCTGAAGTTCATAAACAATGAAGGCTCATCGATTCATGGAAATATTTGCAGAAGTTCCATATTTGTTAATCAGTCCGGCGAATGGAAACTTGGAGGATTCGAAGTACTGGTGAACCTCAAAGAAAAGGATTTTGACATTCTAAACCACGCGTTTCATTTACCATCTTATAACTCTACACTGGCCCCACCGGAGCTTGAGAAGAATGGCTTGGGGTATTTAAGAAATTTAAGCGTCCAGCAAGCCATTAAATTTGACTCCTTCAAATTGGGTGTATGTATTTTTGAGATTTTCAATGGTGAGGGCAGTGCATCTCAATACGCAGATCTCTCAAACCTAACTCCAATCCCAAGAACTATGGCGGGCCACCTGAAGAAACTTTTGAACCAGTCAATATCTGTTAGATATTCAGTTGAACAATTTTTAAAAATTGGAGATCAAACATTTTTTCAAACAGATCTCATTCTGGTGTTCAGACAGATTTCTGAGTTGGATTTCAAAAGTGATGATGAGAAACTGGAGATTTTCCATTCCTTAGACCAATTAAGTCAGTTACCCACGGGATTTTTTGAGTTTAAGGTTTTACCAAGACTAGTAAAGTCGTTCAACTCTCTTTCCGGGAATGAAGGAAATCAGCAGTCAGCATTACTGCTTCTAATACTGAAAAAGGCGTCGTTGGTGAGTTCCCACTCATTTGTTTCAATGATCAAACCTCTCGTTTCAAGAGCGTTTACTTTACCAGATCGAGCAGTTCGAATGACCTTAATGAATTCATTACCTTCGATTGTTGATTATTTTACTAACAGCGAGATACAAGATAGAATTTTTCCAAATCTGATACAGGGATTTAATGACACGAATGCCTCAATTAGAGAGCAAACTATAAAATCAATTATTCCAATCATCTCCAAAATTTCTGACAGACAATTGAACAATGACTTACTGAGATATCTAGCAAAACTTCAAGGTGATGAGATCCCTGAAATTAGGACGAACACAGTTGTTTGTTTAACAAAGATTGCTGAGTATATGAATCCAACATCGAGAACAGCAGTCCTAGTCACTGCATTTTCAAAATCTCTAAAAGATTCATTCATCCCGTCTAGACTGAGTACAATCTTAGCATTTGAAACCTGCATTGATTACTTCACACCGGAGATCTGCTGCTCGAAAGTTCTTTCAGCGATTGCTCCTGCGCTATTGGACAAGTCATCGAAGGTGAGAATTGAGGCAGAGAGAACATTCGAACTCTATATGCACAAAATTAGAGAAGAATCTGCCAAATTGCCAGATGATGATGAGCAAACGATGTCTGAGCAAAGCAAGCACTCTGCAAATTTGATTTCAGGACTAAACTCTTTATCTTTGGCAAACATCGGTTTCAAAACCAACTCAATTTTCAAATTTGGAGGAGAGGCTCAAAATGATTCCAACACAAGTTTGACCATGAAGAACATAGAAAGTATCAAATCCGAGCAATCAGATAGCGCATCTGAGTATAATCATTCCCCACTTGCATATGACGGTGACATGAACGCTGCTGATGGATGGGACTTCGAGTTAGATGATCAACCGTCGGCAAACATGAAGCCCCAGAAGGAAGATAGAAGTTCTCCCTCTACTAAAGTCTTGCTTAAATCGTTGCAAAAAAAGCAGACAGAGAAGATCGCTGAGACTGCGAAGCCTAAAACCTCACTGAAATTACAGCCTAGAAGTAAACTTCAGTTGAATCTAGAGGCTGATGATGAAGGTTGGGGTGACGGCTGGTGAATTTTCAGTAATGAAGCGCTTGTATAGAATGACACTGATTGTTCTTTAATTACAGTTAAAGTTTTTAATAAAAATTTCCAACCCTATTAAAAAAAAATGCTCCTCATCAGGGGCTCGAACCCTGGACATTTCGGTCGACTTTCGAAATCGAATATCCTTAAAAGCCGAACGCTCTACCAACTGAGCTAATAAGGATGGAACTGCGTTAAATCTATTGTAAACTAATTTGACCAAAAGAAATAACAAGTTTGTTGGCTATAACAAAAATAGGGCCAACTGGAAGAGGAATTAGTCACAGCTAAATTAACAAAGTACGCCATATTATAAGCTTTTAGCCGGGTTATACATATTTAAGAGTACCAGTTATCAAATTTGTAGTTTTATGGCCTCAGAAATGTAGGAGAATTTCAAGTGAGTGACTGAAAAAGAGTAGCGGAGACCTTGGCCTCAAATATGGAAGCTAGGTTAGTTATTAACAAGAGAGAAACGCAGGTTAGCACATGAATTTGCAGCCAATCGGCTAAATAGCTACCGTGATGAAACTAGTGTCCAAGTTTTGTCCCCAACAAATAAAAATACATTTAGAGAGCTAATACGTGATAAGACAAAGGTTTTGGCAGCGAATCAAGCCAGTGCTTGACTGAACATGAATATTCAAAATCAGACTTTACAAGGTGCCAGAATTTTTATCATGCATCTTAAGAATACGAGAGGTCACGATGAAAAGCAGGTTTTTCCCAAAAGGATAAAAAGAATCAAGCTACACTTTGAACTATAAATTTTACCTTGAAACTTCCATTCAAGAGCAAAGATAGAAGTAGGATATGGCTTCCTGTTCTCTTGTCGGATTGTGGAAACTGGGCTTTTTTCCAATCTATCAAATTAATCTTTCCGCAAGATGATCTTTGCTGTTTCATCTGCCTAAACAATATTAAGCTACTCTATCGGTTTTTGCAAAATAACTCTTTGACTGGCAGACTATCCCAAGAATCATACCGGAAAGCCTACTCAAGTCGGAAAGCTGCAAAATCTTTAAAGCAAAGTGTTTGTGTTGCTACATTCAGGTATGATTCCAATATAGTTCATGCAGTTTCAAAATTGGGAGTCATTTAAATGCTTGGCTCAAAAAGGCAAAAAACTGTTGTGGTAGTTAGTCTATAGTTGTCACGTGATACTATGCATATGCAGTATGCTGTTATATTGCTTCAAGAATGCAGCACAAGAGCTATATTTTAGTATCAGATACATGATACCTGTCATACAAGGAATACTATAAAGGAGAGGTTGATATCCCATCTTATTAAAGGATAGTTTATGAATATGTTTAAGGGAATAGTTTAGTATAGCTAGATAGGTTAATAATGTCAGCTATTCAATCCAATATAAGTCTGCTAATCAATGAGCTTCAATAAAAACTAGTTCAGTTTCGTAAATCAAAAAATCTTTGAAGCTAAAAGCAGCATTTCTCTTGAGGTACACATATTATTTTGTTATTCCTGTAAGCAGTTTGAATAATCCTCTACTTACTCTTGATGTCCTTTCAGAAATTTATGCTCGAGTCACCAGGTACTTTAAGCAGTAAGATGTGGGATATCTGTTTTTCTAAGACGAGGAAGCTAGGTAGGTATCTTGAACTAGTCAATATAAAAAATCTTTTTCCATCACATATGTCGACAGCCGGCATGAAAGAAAACTCATGCACCCTGCTTCTCCATCTATCTAAGATAATCCTCTGATAAGATTGGTCAATGTCTCGGCTGTGAGATTTCATAATTAGCAACCAGCACTTTTTTGGCTATAACCAATTGGTCACCTTTCGATTATGATTATAATATATCTCTAAAAAGTCTCTTGTCTGACTTATTATTCTGTTGTTCAACAAGGAAACAATCCCCAATGGTTAGTTTTCATATGATCACTAAAAAATAATTACTGCTACAAAGAAAGTGTTTGGGATAATCTGAGGCAATCTGAGAACAAATTCAGAATATCATTTAATTAAATTTTACCTTTTTGAGCACACTTACCCTGAGACCGAGTCGAAGAATTAATAAGAGAATTAAGTTTATTTAAAACATTGATTTGAAACTTAGATTGGACGTAATACCAGACATTATCTAATTGACTATGAGTAATAGATTAGTTTCTTAAAACTTCCATACATTGAATATGATGTATTAAGATAGGATGTCAACCTCATCTTTATGATAATCTTTATACAGCAAGCAACATAACCTGACACTAAAATGAAATTAATATGCTGTATGTTACAGCAATGTACTGGATTTGCAGTGCATATGTATCTAATGTATAAAATCAAGTGACTTTTATAGATTAAGTTCTCACAGCACTATACGTAGAAAACAGATCAGTTTATCTAAATAAGACTCTTGCAAGGTAGCAATAGTTTTTCTATTTTTCCTAGAGCTATGAGTTTTAAATTGATACTTTTAGGTAACATACTGGTAAGATACTTCAAGCCGATGGGGAGCTAAAAGTGCCAAAAAACGAACATTAAGTTCTGCAAAGGTACTTTTTTGTTTTTTCTTGACAATCAAAAATCCCGTTGCAATATCACTATGGTAGATCCAAAATTGCAAGAACTGTTATTTAATACGCTGACGAAGGAAAATACAATCCTATCGGGACTTTTAAAACGCATTGAATCTGCTGATGCCTTCTTTATTTTATTAGGTTTGAGGCAACTAATATTAAAGTATGTAAAGCATATGCAATCTTAACTCAACCATATATGAGATCTAAAAATAAAAAAAGATTATAAGATAATCCAAGGTATTGCTCTATCCAGGTATAAAGGTTATCACCAAATTACTTTTAACCTCTTGGTGCTCTTCTTTATGTGCGAGAAATCTATGTGACAAATTAAATTGTCTTGAATTTTATGTGTCTACTAACGAAAGAGAGGCATTTATCTATGCTACCGCTGCTTTTAAGTTTGGGTCAAATTATATAGCAAAACTCTTGGTAACACTTCAACAATTTATTGCTTTTGAATTTGAAAACTCTGAATACTGTTGTTGCCCTTCAGATTGCTCCCATGCACTGTTTCGGGGTTTTACTTTGTACATAGGGCCATTGAAGATTGCAAAACGTTAATAATTTGAATACATTACTAGCTCTTGAGTGCCTAGAATGTAATGGGTCTCATATCCAATTCGTTGAGCCACTCTAAAATCACTTCTCTTGCTCTTGTAATTATTGACGAAAAGCAATCGCAGCGTGTTCCCTATCTTCCTAACAGCTACTGTTAAGCAAAACCACTTGGAAGTAAGCAAGGGAGTAAATCAGCATGAATGAATAGCTTTGATTTCGAAAAGTGAGACGCGCTTCCCTTGCCAATTTCTATCAAATGCCCAACATGTATTATGTTATCGTTGGTGAGATGACTTCTCCAGTAGCTTTTCTATTCTCAGGGATTCCATGTACCCTTACCTCCAGAAGTTTTGAGTAATCACCAATTCAATCAAAGTGGTTATATTAGTACAAGATAGCAAAATTAGATAACGATAATGTTCACACTTTGCTTAGCTCATTCTAAGTAGTAGCCGCAAAAAAGTTGTAATTAAAGATAGGTGGATGTAAAAGTCTTATGATCAACAAACTTCACCCGGTTAGTAATTACCCGTTGAATAAATGTAAAACTACAATTGGTGCACATATCTTTATTTGTTAGATAGACTAGCCGTTGATTTAAACTTATATCACGCTATCACTACAGAGGCTAAAAAAATTGCTCTTTAAACTCTGACATTAGCGAGTTTATGATAGCAGCATTTGATATGGTAATTGAGGTTAAAAGTTCCTTGTCGGCAATTCCAAGAAATATAAAAAGCAAATCTATTTTACGAAAAAATCAAGGTATACCGGGAAATTGCATTCTCTCATACAAGCTATCACTTACAAATTTTAAAAAGCGATATATTACAAAAATCTAAGCTGACTGGGCGGCGATAAAACAGATAGCCTTATTAAGAAAACTATTATAAGCACTGTAATTTACATTTATATGACTTTTTTACTAACGTCTTTTGCAGTGAAATGGCTTGTTCCTAGCCTTAAACAGTTTTAGTGACTGATTAAGGGATTTGATTCATAGTAAGGAGACATAGGAAATAACCCCCTTTTTGAGACTGACAGGGTTATATATCAAGTCTGGGCAATAACCTTAGCATTTCACTAATTTATTATAGTTACAAGCAGATTAATTTTTTTATTCGAACTTATCAAAAAGTCTGGGACTTCAGCGGCTGACATGACAGCTGCCAATTGCAAAAAAAGGTTTGAACCTTTTGAGTTGAGCTTACACCATTACATTATGAATGAGAATTGTACAATTTGATCAATTCGGGAACCTCCCAACTAAACTTGTTATACTCCAAGCGGTAGTATAACCTGATGGTGTGGAAGCTATATGTTTCATTGGACTAAATACAATTTTTTTTATTGTCTGAGTGATATTATTCAATAAGTTGCTATTATCTTGGCCCTCTACATGTACTTGGTACAATTAAAAAAGTTTGCTCACTAAAAATCACACAAGTAATTACTTTGTTTTCTGCCCAGTATAATTGGTAATTACTGTTGGAGCTCATTGATTAGAAGACTTATATTGGATTGAGTAGCAGACGTTATTAATCTATCTAGCTGTAGTAAACTATTCCCTTAAACCTATTTATAAGCTAAATTTTAGAAAGATAGGATTCTAACCCCTCCTTTATAGTAATTCTTGTATGACAGGTATCATGTATCTGATACTAAGATATAACTCTTATGCTGCATGTGAGAACAATGTAACAGAGTAATTTATCACAACATGGACTGTTGCACGGTTTTATTTTATATGCGACAGCAAGTGTCCCTTTACCTTCAAGCAACATGATATATTTTTTTCTTTGATATATGAGTAAAATCTTACCTATAAAATAGAAAAGTTGCTGCCATTGATTGGAAATACTATGATAGATTTGCCCTTTTTGCTGATTACGGATTAGTTTTTTTTCCATCAGCTGAATTTGCTTGATTACTTGATTTGGTTGATTTAGTTGATGTGAAAACGGGAAGTCCATAAAGACCAACAAAAATAAGATCGAATATTGTTCTTGAAAGAATGTATGAAAATTAGCTAGTTCTGTAGCGTATATTACCATATATAAAAAATTGAGCTTGATACGATTGTTTCTCCTGGAAATCCATCTATACTAATTTATTGTGGTCAAGTGTCCCTATAATTTCTTACGGACGCAAAATTGCCGGAGTATCTCTAGTATGGGAAACATTAACATGGTCAGTAGCTTGTTCGTTTTATTTGAAACCTTTGTTTTGAGTGTTTTGATTGAGATGCGATAGATCTTCTTGCTGTCGCAATTGTTATGGCAAGGTATAAGAAGAGAGCGTAAGTCTCAGATTAATTTCCTTGAATGAGTACAACAATTTGGTTCTTTATGAATAATTTGTAGTAATACGTAATTATAGTGTGTGTTTCAAAAAGGATTGAATTATTACCTATACTTGCATTTGTATCCAATTGCTTTTTTAATTATTCTATTTCCATGTTCATTTCAGATAGAAAAAACCCTTCACTCAAAAGCCGCAGCAACTTTAAAATTTATAGTTATCCTTATCCAAGAGAGACTTGAATTCCTGTTTGTTTTTGAAGATATTGGATCCTGTCATCTTGTAGGCAAGTGCTCTTTCTTTAAAAGTATGACAGCCAAACAATAAAGCAGTACAGTATAAGAAATTTAATCCTCTCGCTTTATGGGCAAAACAAAAGAGTTCAGTTGCTTATAAATCTTTTTATTTTCCATCAAAACTACTTGATTATTGCTTGAAAGGACTGTTAATTTTTTGAGCTTTTGTGTATTATCAAATTTACGAAAAGTCAAAGGTAACTCTTACTAGCCTGCTAGATGGCAAGAATTATAAGCTTACGGTTGCTTGACTGCACACTAATAGCTATATAAGCAGTCGCTAATTGAGCAATCTCACAAGCCCGCTTTACTCGTAATTGTTGTGACAAGTTAATCTACACAAGTCAGGTGATGTTATGCATATGCATTAGTCTGCTACCTTGTTGTAACATGCAGCATAAGAGCTATATCATGTATCTGATACTAAGATAATAACTATTATCCTACATGCTACAACAGTGTAATTGACTAATGCATATGCACAAGATTAACTGACTTGTTTAGACTAACTTATCACAACAGGTCAAACCATACATAATTGCTTTTAAGGGTTCAGAGTTGCAATAAAGCAAAAAAATTTGTGACCTAGAATATTAGGAAGTATCAACTGTTATTTTACTTGGCTATCCATGGCGCTGAGTTTAAAGTCTATTTGAAATTTATAGTAAACATCCTTGATAGTATAAAACGATTGTTTGAAATAGGGCTTCACTGTTTCCCCACATTAATTTTTTACATTAATAGAAATTAAAAATAGAAATTCAGTAGCAGGTCAAATATAGACACTTTGTACAGAAACATGTAGAATATAAAAATCAAGAAGCTCTCAAAGTCATAGTAAGCTGCTTTCTTTTGCAGTATACAATAATTTTTCTGATTCGAAAAAGAATTGCAGTCCCCTTAATTTTACATCAAGTCGACTAACCAATTCGTATAAGGAATTAAATTTAGTGTTTGAAAATAGGAAAGGTGCTAACACTTCCAAATATTGAAGGAAAAAGCATTTCACTAGATCATCGTGTCATTAAACTCTGGGCTATGTAGTAGCAGCTTTGTCTTTATGATAAGAGCCCAGACTAAATTGATCGATAGTATTCCTTAGATCTTAAACTAGAAGCTGATAGCTTTCTAAGCCCCATAAATAGTAAATATGGAAGCCAGTCAGCACATCAACACACTTCTTATATGCAGAGTAGCAGCGATAAAGGGAAACATGGACCAGCCTTCGATTTTAAAATCTTTTGGTGCATCATATCACTGCATCAGAAAGAACCTGGTGTGTGAAATCTATTGACATTTGTTAGCCATCAATAACATATTTATCTGAAAATTTTCTTTTTTGTTTCTTTCATACAAGAAAAGACATTTTGGCATTCTGACACGATACGATTACTCTGAAAAAAATTCATATTGTAGACGCATTCCTACATACACATTTTTTTTTTACATTTTCCTCAGGTTTAAAATATTGTGTTGCGGGACACTGTCAAAACAAGATTTATCAAGGAATGAATTACTCGAATGTGAAAATTAATTTTCAAATACACTGACTTGTTTGTGATTTACTTCTGAAAAGAGGTAAGAATTAACCTTTTCACATGAATTGCTCGAATGAGTTTTCATGCTACACAGCAGTTTATATGAATTCAAAATCTAGTCCTGTTATGCGCAGCTAAGCCGCATTTGTCTTAAATTTGACTATCAGACTTTGAATGTCAGCCAACGGTAGAAAAATACTAGTTGTTTTCGGACAATAGGTTTGATGTAACCTGCTCTGTAATTTCGTTGTTTTAGTTTTGTGCAAGCAATACTCTTCAAGCCAAGATATCAGGGTCATGATATGAAACCATAATCTATATATCAGGGCTGTCATACCCCGAAAACAGCGAACTGCTTCAAAACTAAGACTGCAATATAAACCTTTTGAAGAAGAAAAAACCAAGGGACTACTAAAAGTATAATATCTGATATCTGTCACGTCAGGTCTTTTGTGATAGTTAGTCTACACTAGTCACGTGATAATATGCATATGCAGTATGCTGTTATATTGCTTCAAGAATGCAGCACAAGAGCTATATTTTAGTATCAGATACATGATACCTGTCATACAAGGAATACTATAAAGGAGAGGTTGATATCCTATCTTATTGAAGGATAGTTTATGAATATGTTCAAGGGAATAGTTTAGCATAGCTAGATAGGTTAATAATGTCAGCTACTCAATCCAATATAAGTCTTCTAATCAATGAGCTTCAAGACTTTAGCAAAAGTTATTAAAAATTTTGCTCTCCTGCACATCTATCAATTGTTGTCAAGCTTGCTACAGAAACTATTCATCAAAAGCATAAACGCTATAATTTATAAGCTACCAAATCATGCCAGCAGAAATGGTAAAAGTCCAATATAACTATCAACCTAATTGTATACCACATATCTCAGCATGGCAGGCTAGCGACCTTTGAAAATTAGGAGGAGAGAGAAGCGTATAGAACTTCGAGCGATAAATCGACAGGTAATTATTCCTTTTGTTTTTCGACCTGCAAAATAGGGCTTTCTAATTGGTTGCATACTTCTTTAGTCAAACCTGTGGTCACAGTTGTGTCAAGAATATTATATCTTTGTATTCTCAGAAACAAATTATCTAAATTTGGTTGATCTGAAGCTCGTATTATAGTGCTGTTTTAGATCTCGGATCCTAGTCAGCCCACCAGCACCAATAATCAATATAGATTTTGGTTTCAAAATAAAAGAAACTACGGCTCCAATGAAAGTTTTAGCATTGAAAGGGAACAAAATGAAGGAGGAAGCTATTACTCCAATAAAAGTTGAAGGAGAAATTGACCAGCAACTACCATCATTCTGGCTTGGAAGTAAGACAAGCAGCTAGTTATCAATAAAAAATAGTTACGCTGGCGTTTCCAATACGTATTTTTCCGACAATTCCCAAACGAAGAGGATTAAAAATCAAAAAGTTTTTAGGTGTCAATTCTATTACCCTGGTTTAGGCCAGGCTTTGATCATAGAAGGGTATACACATAAGCATGTATGCCTTTAGTGTTAGCATTAAGCAATAATATACTTACTTTTGAAATGCCTTGTACACCTTCCCCCCAGATTAATATTATAGCCACCCTAATTAAAGAGCATCACGTGACATGTATCATTCTATCAAAATAAAAACTAAAAAGTGATCAAAGTCACGTGATAAAATTGTCCTTACACGATGTAAAAAATTATCTAATCACCGCTAAGGAAGGTAGTGCATGGCTGAGAACGAACTTCTTAAAAAGGAGAATCGCTAGGCTCATTATGTGTAAGTAAAGCTAGGCTTTCCGTTCGATAGCCCGAGTACCGCCACTACCAGCCAATAGCAGTCATCCAATTGTTCCCAAAACGCCTATTGTGGTCTTATTCGATAGGATATAGCATGTCAAGCACTACGAAGTATTTGCCTCCGAAACAGATGGAAAATTGACTGGTTAATACACTCGGGATTACATAGAGTAATGTTCGTAAATAGAAGACTCGGACCATCAGTTCAACAGTATCACAAGCCAATTAGAAAAAATAATGCTCAAAGGCACGCGGCCCTATAATTTTGGTGGACTTCGGTCCGTTATCATGAATATATGGCGTCTTACTCGACGACTTTCAAATCCTGATCCCATTCAGACAAATATTTTCCTTTGTTTTCGAAAAAGAGCTTCTTCAAAGACTCCATGTAGATCTGGTGATAAAATTCAACCTCTTCTTCAGCGACAGGGTCCCCAGGTTTTCTACCATTCAATCTTTTCACAGGAATGGGGCTTCCAACAACTACATCAATAGGTCTTCGGTAAGGGAGTAATCCAAAATCGTAGTTGAATAGTCCCCTAGATAGAATGATAGGCAAAGTAAAACCCAAAGTTTTTTTCAGCCACAATTGGAAGAACTTAAGGGACTTTTTGATGTAGCCATCGTTTTCAGAGTATTCGGCATCGTTGGTGTAGTAAACCTCGTAGATATTATTCTCTCCAAAGGCATAAACTGGTACAAGACATATGTCATTATCTGGATCCGTCTCACTTAAGGAAGGATCTTGCTTTTGGCCACACATTTGCAAAGCCAAATTGACGAACCCCTTTCTTCTTTTCAACACGATGGAATTCAGACCCGGTTTGGCTAAGAGACTCTCCGTAGCGCCCCCCACAACAATTATAACACTGAAGTTCTTAAATAGAAGAGATGCCATGTTTTTTTTGGTCACCGCAGTCAAGCCAAGACTCATCAAATAGTCCCTGTAGAAAGGGATTTGAAATTGGTTAATTAATGTAGTGATAAAGCACTTGATTCCGGGGAATAGATTGCTGAAACCAGAGCCTTCGGTGCCAAATCCAGCAAGAACACCCATGGCGATCACCCCATGAGGATGATATCCAAAGACATATCTTGGCCCACTCGGCATTTCTTTCATAACCTTTGCCTTCTTCCTGTTGATCAGATGCAGCCTATGCAGAAACTTGAGCACAAAAACAGGAACAATTACTTCAACAATGCGTGGTATCTGGTAAACATCTTCCAGAACTTCAACTCGCTTAAATGAAGGCTTCAAATCGGCAGTCTTGTGCAGTCTGACAGGAAAGTAATTGGCAAAATATTTATAAAAACTCAGACCTCTAGCAAAGTTTGAATACCTCTTGGCAGAATTTCCATTTGACGGCGTCTTATCGAAAAGGAGGAAGCAGAGCGTGTATATCAAAAGAAATGGCCAGAAGATGGGAAAGCACCACATGAGGAAGTAAAAGAACGGAAGTACAACAAGTGAACTTGCATGCACAAAGACTGCAAGTGTTTCCAATCTCTTCTGAATTGGTATCACGACTGGTGACCTGACTCTATTTCCAGGTCGGTAGTTGGGGTAATTCGGAAATTCTTTAACCAAATCCAACACCTTCTTTTGTGAATCATCAGACCCATCAGAGTGTTGATTTATTTGCTGCTTCACGCTGTAGTTCACAGAGCTCAAATCCTCGCTTTCAGTGTTAATCCTCTCGAATTGGCTTGTAGATGATGCGTTATCCACCGAAGGCGACATTTTCCCACACAATCGAATCAGGGCACGTTATCCTCTCTAACTAGAATACTTTCTTCCAAAATCTAACACAGTTTGCCTATCAATCAATATTTTAAAAGCTTTCCTCTTTGCTCCAAAACGTGGGAATGATAAGCATTTGAGCTGCTGAATCTAATCAGCTGTTCTTAAAATAATTGGGTTTGCATTATTATCTGAATTATTCCTTCCTGCCTAATATTTTCTTTTGAATCAAAAAAATAATCTGCCAACCAGAATAATGTGCGCTATTGTTATTTACGCCTCAGATGCAGCAGTCGAGATCCGATTACCAGTATAAATGCAAGAGCAACTTGCTATACTTAAATGCTAAGCCAGCAGTCCATATGGAATGTTCGTTATCAAAGAATACTAACTTCTTTCAGCCATAAATCTATAAAAATTACATGTTGCTTTCATCGATTATGGAGAAAGCAGGACTCATAAAAAGTATTCGTTACCGCTTTTCTGATTCTTCGATGGACTTATCTTGAGTGTATCATCAGGAACAGCACTGAATATCTGGAAATTCACGTTCAAATTGTCATCAACCTTCATCACACTTGCCACATTGCCGCATCTGTAGCAATAATTAGGGGCAGACCAAACGGTCACAACGTCTTTATCCGGGAAATGGTACCTAAAGCCTTCCATCACCAGCTGGTGAGCACGGGCAATCAACTGTAAGTTATTGATATGATTAAATTCTCGTGCAACTTTAGCACCAAATAGCCACCCGGCTCCTCGCGGAGAGATAGCCCACGTATCAACATTATCGGGATCAGACCAAACCAAATCACAGAATCCACCTTCGTGAGGGACTTCTTGAGCTCTACTAAGGACTCTTATTTGATCCAGCATTCTGATCTCAGGGGATAGACCACCATGAATACACAAGATTTTGCCATCTATTATTGCGCTCAATGTCAGAAAATCAAAAACTTGGCAACAGTACTTCCAAACCATTGTAGATCCATACTTGTTTAAACATTCTTCATAGAAGCCGTAAACCTGGGTGATCTGCCTTGATTCATGATTTCCTCTCACTAAAGTGATATGCTGTGGAAATTTGACTTTTAGTATCATTAATAACGTGAATGTTTCCAAAGAGAAGTAGCCTCTATCCACATAGTCGCCCAAAAAAATATAATTTGTACTGAGACTTGAGCCGGATGGGAAACCTCCAGCAATCTTAAAGAGTTCTAGTAGATCGTGAAACTGTCCATGAATGTCACCACAAACAGTAACCGGGGATCTCACAGGTTGAATATTCGATTCTTCCATAAGAAGATCTTTCACCTTTTCACATAATTGCTTCATATCGTTTTCAGGCAAGGCCTTACAATTTTTTATGTCCTCAAACCATTGTTCGGGACCCCTTTCTGTCATCCTTCAGTTGTTGAAATGACTTACTTGACTTGAAATGCAGAATAAAAGCAGATTGAGCGTAAATGAAATTAATAAATAATGTCTTGGTTTTGCCAACACGCACGGAGATATAGATAATCAGCTCAAGTGTTGTTCGACTAGTGAGCCTTATGTATCACCATGAATATTTGACAAAGTTTGTATCAGCCAGTTGTCCCAAGTATAAATTATCTCCATTCGCCATTGATTATAGTTTTTCTCATGTCGGTGCGTATTGGAAACTTTTCCAATTGCACGTAAGAAATATTGTCAGTCAAGTGGTGTAAAGATTTTTTGACGTATAGGCAATAGGTCAACTAGCATTAAGGTTTATCTAACTATTAAAATGATTCGATTCGTTTTTTCAAACTTACAATGTCAATGGGCTTCCATCCTCTCTAGCCTTTTCACCGTACTTCTTGATTCTGATAGCTTGGACAGCAATGAATCCGGTGGCCTCTTGTGGTTGGAAACCAGTGAGCTCATCCATAGATGACTCAGTAGCATCGTAGAGTTTCTCAGTAGAAGAAGATCTACCTAAAATGGACAAGCAGCCCTTGTAGCATCTTGCTCTAACAACACCATTGACAGTCTTTTGAGATGGTTGAATCATGGATCTAACATACTCACATTCTGGAGTGAAATACATTCCATTGTAAAGCAATTTGGAGTAAGTTGGAGTGACAAAAGAATCTCTGATGGCTCTAACTTCTCTATCTAAAGTCAAACCTTCAAGATCAACATGTGTGGTTCTCAATAGAGTAAGGCCCGGAGTTTCATAACAACCTCTGGATTTGATACCAATAAATCTGTTTTCAACAATGTCAATTCTGCCCACTCCGTTTCTTCTGGCAATAGCATTTGCAGTAATAAACAGTTCAACAGGATCAGTCACTTCGCTACCATCTGCAAGAATCAACTTTGATGGAAGTCCCTTTTCGAACACAACTGTAAAATCTTCTGGGGTTTCAGGAGCATCCATTGGATCCACAGTAAGTTTCCACATGTCTTTTGGTGGAGTAGTGTCTGGGTCCTCCAAGATACCAGCCTCAAAAGAGATGTGAGCCATATTTTCATCAGTGGACCATGGCTTTGCTTTAGTCTGTGCCACTGGGATTCCCTTCTCAGCAGCGTAGTCGAGTAGATCTTTTCTTCCTGCAAATCTTTCGAAGAAAGTTGGATCTCTCCATGGAGCAATGACCTCGACGTCAGGCTTCAAAGCGTAGAAAGACAACTCAAATCTGACTTGATCATTACCTTTACCAGTACAACCATGGGAAACAGCAAAACAACCCTCCTTTTCTGCGACTTCAATTTGTGCCTTAGCAATCACAGGTCTAGCGAGGGAGGTACCTAGCAGATACACGTTCTCGTAGATGGCATTGACTTGCACAGCAGGGTACAACACTTCTTCAACAAACTCTTTTCTGACATCAACCAAGACGTATTTAGTGGCACCAATAGCCAAGGCCTTCTTTTCAGCTGCTTCAAAATCTTCTTCCTGGCCAATATTAGCCATGAAAGCAATGACTTCGTAGCCTTGTTCCAAAAGCCAGGCTAGAATAACGGAAGTGTCGAGACCTCCAGAGTAAGCCAAACAAACTTTACCTTTTGACATTGTATGTGGTTGTAGAGTGATAGTTCTTCGTAGTAGATACAAGAATTGAATCAATAAATTGATACAAGTGAAAGCAAAAAGAAAAATTTTCAACTTCTACAGTAATTGAATGTTGAGATAGGTTGTTAGTTTGATATCATATCCGCGTTCATAACCATGCGCGGAAAAATGTGTAATTACCGGATTAGGAAGGTGGGCAAAGGAAAAGAAAGCGTTCGAAGTGGTCTCATCTCACCAGATCAATCAGACTGCTACTCTACTATCATGTACAATTTATAGTAATCTGAGTGTCTTGAAGGTCAAAATCTTTATGGGGAACTGGTTAATTTTGTTAGTGAATGCTTACACCTGACAACTCGACATTGGGGGAAATTTCTGTGAGTCATCCTCGCTCCTGTAATGTAATGCAAATGAGGTTGAGTCGCGACGATTTTTTTGTAATAATAGACGCGACGATTCTGACCTTTCGACCCAACTTCTGGGCCCGTCCGTCCTAATTTCCTGGCGGCAAAAAACGCTTCATGAAGATGCGCTAGCGCCTGCGGCTTCGAAGATTTTCACTTATCGAGCTGTTTTTGACCCATTTTTTTTCCACGGCAGTGTTCCAACTCCCGTGGAGTTTACTAATTAGGAAATTGCTATTCTTTAAATACCGCTAGTGGCCCAGTGAAAGTTGACAATTTATAAATCTTCGAATCCGCTACGATTTGGCTGAACAAGAACACCAAATCAACATCATTGCTCAATATGTCTTCGGAGTCAGATATAAAGAAGTTTGCAGAAAAATATGGTATCAAGAACACCAGTTTGATTAAGACTGGTGCTTTTGTTAATGGTGAGTGGTTGCAGGTGCCTGAGAGCACGTTCGCTGTTGAAGATCCAGCCACTGGGGAGAAGCTCTTAGAAATTACAAACACTCCAATTGAGGTTGTTGAACAAGCAATCAAGGATGCAAAGATTGCATTTGAGAAGTTCAAAAAGGAGACTACTGGAAGAGCCAGAAGCATCTTACTAAGAAAGCTATATGATCTGATGATTGAAAACCTTGATGATTTAGCCAAGATCTGTACCATTGAAAATGGTAAAGCTCTTGCAGACTCTGTTGGTGAAATCAAGTACGCTTCGTCTTTCTTTGAATGGTTCTCGGAAGAGGCCCCAAGAATCTATGGTGATAATCTTTCTTCTGCGGACCCAACAAGAAGAATCATCACTTATAAGCAACCAATTGGAGTGGTCGGTATCTTGACTCCATGGAACTTCCCTAGTGCTATGATCACAAGAAAGCTGGGTGCTGCTTTTGCTGCTGGCTGTACTGCTGTGATCAAGCCAGCTACAGAGACTCCTTTGTCTGCATTGGCCATTGCTGCGTTGGCCGAGCAAGCTGGTTTTCCTAAGGGTGTTGTTAACTTACTTCCTGTGGATCAGGAAAGAACTAAGCTTGTCGGCTCTCTATTTTGTGAATCTCCGTTGATCAAAAAGATTTCATTTACCGGTTCCACTGGTGTTGGTAAGCTCCTTATGAGTCAATCTGCCTCTACATTGAAAAAGCTATCTTTTGAATTGGGTGGAAATGCTCCATTTATTGTCTTTGATGATGCAGACCTAGATCATGCTGTTCAAGGTGCGATTGCTTGCAAATTGAGACAGTCGGGCCAAACTTGTGTTTGTGCCAACAGATTGTACGTCCAGGAAGGAATTTACGATGAGTTTGCGAAGAAATTGACTGAGGCTGTTGGGAAGCTGAAACTTGGTCATGGTTTGGCTCCAGAAACCACTCATGGGCCATTGATTCACGATCGTGCTGTTGCTAAAGTCACAGCCCACATAGAAGACGCTGTGAGTAAGGGTGCCAAGGTTATCGCTGGAGGAAGCGTTGTTTCTTCTCTGGGTCCAACCTTCCATGAAATCACCATTTTGGCAGATGTCCCCAGAACCGCTTGTGTGAACACTGAAGAAACTTTTGGTCCATTGGTTCCATTAATCAAATTTAAAACTGAAGAAGAGGTTATTGAATTAGCCAATGATACCGAATATGGATTAGCAGGCTATTTCTTCTCTAAAGACTATGCCAGAGTCTTCAGAGTTGGTGAAGCTTTGAACTCAGGTATGGTGGGAGCCAATACCGGTGCCATGACCGAAGCTTCTTTGCCATTTGGTGGTATTGGATGGTCTGGTTTTGGAAGAGAAGGATCCAAATATGGTGTTGAGGATTACATTGTTCTCAAGTCTGTTGTTATTGGTAACCTGTAAGTACTTTTGTTAATTATTTATGGTCTGACGGCTACTTGCAGTCTTCCACCGTTTCAAGAAAATTATAAAACATTTACCACAGATTATGCTGGCCCATCAATAATTCGAGGCAGCCTTTCGTATTTGAGCTAATAACAGAAATCCAAAGGTATTAAGACGGCCAAGGTGATATTCTGTTAGAATCCATTGAGGCCATGAGCTGAACAATTTCTCACATGATAGCTTTGTAGGACTCAAATATCTACTAGAGTTCAAAGGGCTGGTGCTGCATTAGGATCTGTAAATCGTATTTTGGTTTTAAAGAAACTAGTTTTTAAAACCCTTGAGCTTTTCCTCGACAATGTCAACTTTATCTTGAGCAGTTTGTGACTTATCAGTTCTGGTGCCAACCCGAATATCACTTTGAACCCTGAATACACCCATCTCATGCACTTTTTCATGCATGTTGCCAACCAATTCCATCACCTCAGTCCATTCACCTTCAATTGTAGTCCCAGCACTGTGCAAGGTACTCTTCAACCCACTTTCTCTCACCAGTTTTTCCACAGCAACCACATAATCAGAAACCGAGGGATTGCCTGTGCCGATCTAAAAGATTTTAGTACATCTCAACATGCGGTAGAGTCCAATTTACTTACCGGAATTAAGCAAATATCAGCCAAACAATGTAATGAAACCATGACCAGAATAGTTTCCACACTCACTTTTTCCACATCAAGGCATTCAGGACCAGGTCTTACAAGTTATCGGTTATTTCGTGCAAACAGATTTCTACTGGTGGTGTATGGATGAGGTGTATTTTGCTTGATTAATCTCTCATGACCTTCAGTCACGTGATAGTATTTTATAGTACACGGAGTATTAACCACCGCCCCTATAAGCATAATTCACTTTCTATTGATAGGCAAATAGCTTATTATGAAGTACAAAATACCAAAATTACAACTCCGATTGACCCAAAGTGTCCTGAATTTGAAAGGATTTGGCCCAAGTAGGGATCGTATTGTTACACATCTCGCACGAGATTTTCGGTACTCTACTCCAGGCCTCGGGACTCGGACAGTATTTTAGGATTTAATGGATCTTAATACCGAATTTGCTTAACGGTATTCGTTTAGAATATGAACTCCGAAGTAATACTTAAAGGAACCTTTTGGACAAGGGGAAGAAAACAGTAGCTGCTTCTCTTTGCAATCAATGAATTTTATAGTTACTGGACCTACATCTGGAATTGGCCTTTGTGCTGCTTTGGAGCTGGCCAAATATGGCACTGTCATCCTTGTGGGACGTGACCCTTGTGGGACGTGACCTTACGAAATTGAATAATGTTCGATCAAGAATCGAAAAGCAGGTCAAGGGAAAAGCAATCAGTATTGTGTGCAATCTAGCAGAGCCAACAAGCATTCAGCACGCAGTTGAGGAAATTCTTTCGTTGAACATCACTATCAATGCCTTAGTAAACAATGCTGGTATGATGTCTGGCAAAGGTGAGAAAAATTCCCTCGGCTGGGATCTCGTGTATGCTACAAATTACTTGGGACCTTTTCTTTTAACTGAGAAATTAGTTCCCCAGCTTCCAGATGGAGCCACTGTTATTTTTGTTGGATCTGGACTGGAAAATCCAAATTATGCCCCTGGTTTAAAACTAGGCTTTCGCGGAGGAAAATTCATCTCTGTTGAAGCTTCCGCAAATTCTCAATGGCAGGAAGGCGGATCTAGAATGGCAGGTCTTGACTCCTACGCAACTTCAAAACAATGCCTTCATGCTGCTGGGTTTGGGTTGGCAAGAGAATACCCCCGTATACATTTAAATGTGGTGGAGCCAGGTTATATTCCCACCACGGGACTTTCCCGTGAAATGAACTTCTTTATGAGAATGATGGGCTCTTTCATTTTAGCACTGATCGTACGTTTCACACCGGACGGTAGCACTCCTGAAAGAGCGGGAAAGTTACTTGCCGACCTTGCATTGAATAAGGCTGGTAGCACAGGAGTCCAGTACAATCGGTCTGGGAAAAAAATGGTAGGCTCAGAGCGCTCGATGGATCCGACCTTTCAGAAGGAATTAGTGACCGAAAGTCGAGAATTTCTGAAATCTTATTTGCAATGATATTCTAGGCCGACTTTTTTTGTTCGATCTAATTTAGTTTCAAGTAGGATTATCTCTGTTAGCTGTTCTTTAGCTGTTGGTATATTACGCACCCTTAGTGGGGGATGATTCTTTCCGTTTTTAAGAGGTTCTCGCCCACTTTAAATTTAACCGAGTTACTGCGCTTACTTAATTGTACCTAAAAACTGGCCGATGATAGCCGACATAATTTTCTATAGTTGCTTGAGAGTCGTCGATGACATCAGCATTGTTTTCTTATTCTTCTGAAAAGAAGAACCAAAGATCAATAAAATATTTGAACTTATTTCTCATTAAGGAACCTGGACTCTGAACCAAAATAGTGCTCATTTAGGCTGCCAAGGTCTCTTCTTGAGATGGATTTTACAATTCCTAGAAATTGTCCCCAAAAGATTGAAGAGCAGCTTCTGAAGTTGATCAGTGAGTTCCAAGAGGGCTATTTAACAGAGAAAGGTTATATCAAAAAGCGATATGAAATTTTGCAATCGGGCCCTTCTGCTATTCCAAATCCTTCCTCCTCAACTCTTCAGTCGTCATTAGCCAAAGTACCAACAGTGGCAACAACTGCCAGCACTTCGACTTCTACTTCCACTCACAATCCATCGGAAAATGCAGATTTCGATTTTATATCTGCTGGGGATTCAATTCCAGAAGATCAGGATGAGAGTATCAATCTTAGTCAGCCATTTAATTATGATGAAGAGTACTATTTCTCCTTGGCACCAAGCTTTAATCCACATGCCTCAAATATACCAAAGGAATTACAGAAGCCATTGGATCCCAGAGATGTTGAGGAAGTTTTGGAAAAAGAATTTAATAATCTTCCGAGCATTTTGAGACATAGAGGTACAGTTTATAGTAAGGAGAACGCAATTGTGATAGTTGATGCAAAGGGAAAAGAGTCCCAAACGATCTCGTGGGAGCGTTTTTATTTGAGAGCGGAGAAGATAGCTCAAAGAATCAAGAACAAGGCCGCATTGTATCCCGGTGATCGGGTTTGTTTGATATATCAAAACATTGAGATTATCGAAATGGTTATAGCCATGTATGCGTGCTTTCTGTCGGGCACAGTTGCTGTTCCCATGAACAGCAGTTTATCGGTTAGAGAGTTGGTCAAAATCATGACCGATACCCAATCACATCTTTGTCTAATGTCGGAATCTGTTTTTAAGCATTTTGAAAGACAAGGTGGTGGCTCAAAAACTAGTCTATGGCCAAAAGGAATGGAAGTTTGGAAAACCACTGATATGGGACTTGCTTCTAAGGTTGCAGAACCACCAGCCATGAAAATCAGTGATCTCGCTTACATTGAGTATACTAAGAGCTCCATTGGTGAATTAAGAGGAGTGGTTATTTCTCATCGAACAATCATGCATCAAATGAGATCGCTAGTTGCTATGCTAACCAGTATGCCTGGATCTGATTCAAAAACGTTTATTCGATCCGATATCAAATATAGCAGATCAAGAAATGTGTTTTTGAGTACGTTGGATGCAAGAGAGTCATTGGGATTAATTTACTCTGCCTTGTTTACAGTATTCACAGGTAACATGTTGGTCTGGATGCCGGAAAAACTAACCGAAGTTGCTGGTCTATTTGCCCATGTTATAACGAAATATAAAGTTTCAGTGATACTTTCTGATTATTTGAGTTTGAAACAGGTTGCTTACAATTACCAATCCTTTCCACAAATGACCAGGACATTTAATAAGAAAATCAAGGTGGATCTCTCTTGTGTGCAATGGTGTCTAATCGATACAGTCATAGTGGACTGCGAATTCAACGATATGCTTAGCAATAGGTGGTTCAAGCCTTTAGGACATAAAAATTCTAGGCAATTGATTGCCCCTATTCTTGCTCTCAGTGAACATGGAGGTGCCATAATTGCGATGAGAGACTGGATTGGAAAAGAAGAAAATTTAGGTTGTATTTTCCATAAGCCTTTAGCCGATGACATGCCAAACGACGCTTACGATGATAATGATGAAAACCAAAGACTAGCTGAACTTCTGATTGATAAAGCATCTTTGATGACCAATACAGTCAAGGTTGTCAGTGATAGACCTCCCCCTGGGTCCACTTTTACCGATAATGGAGAATCTTCTAAGTACATAAGAGTGGGTGCATTTGGATATCCTTTACCAGATGCCACCTTAGCTATTGTCAATCCCGAGACCAAATTTTTGAGCGGTGTCATGGAAGTTGGAGAAATATGGGTTGACTCCCACTGCATTTCTGGTGGATTTTGGGGTTTGGCAGAGGCCACACAGACTATCTTTCAGGCCGAATGTTCGGATTACGAAGGCATATTAAATTTGAAATTTGTCAGGACTGGACTTCTGGGGTTCACATATAATGGCAAAATCTATGTTCTCGGCCTTTACGAAGATAGAATCAGCCAACGAGTCACTTGGTACGATCAATATTTGCAGTTGAAAACCGATGATGATTCACAGATTCCACATCTTATGCCACATTCACACGAATACAGATATCATTATGCAAGCCATTTAGCCAAATCATTGGTGAGAAATATTACAGAGGTTTCTGATTGCTCGTTTTTCAATATCAAAATAAACAAAGAGCATCTTCCTGTTGTGATCATAGAGTCGCCGTCTGCTACAAGTTTGCCGGCTCCTGCAAATTCCCATTTAGCACCACGAGTCGATAAAGCTGCACTGGATGATATAGCTTCGAAAGCTTTCCAGGTTTTGGAAAAGACGCAAAATGTTAGGCTGTACTGTGTGCTAATCACTGCACCAAAAACGCTTCCAAGAACACCACGAAGTGGCAGATTGGAAATTGCAAATATGCTTTGCAAAAGAAGGTTTATGGAAGGTAAAATATCATCGATGTACATCAAATTCAACATCGCCAATTCTATTGGCTCTATACCACATGGAGATGATTTAGTGGGTGGAATATGGTCAAGATTTTCCTCGGAATCAAGAGCTGAGGCATTGAACTACGGTGAACTACAATATTCAGGTCTTGATTTACGAGAAACTTGCGTGGATGATAGAACCAACTTGAAGTTGAGTGATTTCAGGTCAATTCTGGAGATCTTGAAAATCCGTGCCTCCAAACAAGCTGACGAAATGGCATTTGCTACTATTGAGAGAATGAACACCAAAGAAAGCAAGTCTTTATCATGGAGGAAATTTGAAGCAAGAGTGTTTGCGGTGTGTTCTTACATTTTGGAAAAGCGGAACTTACATGCTGGTGACCATGTCATTTTAATGTATTCATTGTCTGAAGATGTCAGTATATGCTTATATGCATGTTGGCTAGCTGGTCTTGTTACCATTATGTTACCACCCGTGGATACGACCAGAACAGATGAAGATGTCATATCATTGATGAATATCATCAAGACTTATGACGTCAAAGCAATCTTTGTCAACTCTGAGGTTGAAGTAATTATGAAAAATAAGCCTGTGAATCCCAAAGTGAAAGCCTATTCAGCTCAGTACAAAGTAACTGTGCCAAAGATGAGAAACACATCGAAACATACCAAAAATGTCTTTTCCTCTAAGACCATGTATGCTAAGATGGAGCAATATCGATCCCAATCAAAGATTACAAGAGAAGAGTGTTTAATCTGGATTTCCTGGTCTCCGGACCACCAATATTCAGGTTCAAAGCTAACCCACTCGAACCTGCTTGCTATGTGCAAGAATCTGAAAGAAACTTGTCAAATAAGCAGCATGAAACCGCTTTTGGCCTGTGTTAGGCACTGTTCAGGAATGGGGTTCATTCAATCGATGGTTCTGGGTGTATATCTTGGATCTACCACCTACATCATCTCACCAGTGGACTATTCGATGAATCCTTTATCATTTTTCTTGAGTTTAGCAAGATACAAAATCGAAAACGTTTACGTTACAGATAAAATGGTTTCTTATGCCATTGAAAGTGCTTCAATTAAGAAATGCGATTTGTCAAGTCTCAAAAACTTGATGATTGGTTGGGATGATAGACCATCAAGCGAGTTAGCACAGAGATTTTTTAAACATATGCAATTGACTGACATCTCTCCTCTCGCAATTTCAAATGTTTATCAACATATGTACAACTCGATGATTTCCCTTAGATCATATCTTTCGTTTCCTCCTGTTGATCTTTGGTTAGATCCGTTGGCACTCTCCCAGGGATACATTTCTTTAGTGAATCCTAGCGATTCTCCTCATGCTATCCATTTGCAGGATTCTGGAATTGTTTCCGTCAACACACAGCTCGCAATTGTGAATCCTGAAACAAATGAAGTCTGCAGGGTGGGAGAGTTTGGAGAAATCTGGGTGTGCTCCGAGTCGACTGTTTCCGACTTTTGCGAGACCAGTTCAAATACTAAATTTGATCGATCATGGTTCAGAGCCAAAATCAACAACTGGAACCAGGATTTGAATTATTTGAGGACTGGAGATTTTGGATTTTTGCACAACGTCACTAAAACATTGGAGAATGGTAGTATGATTCAAATGCAATTGCTATATGTTTTAGGAAAAATTGAGGAGACTTTTGAGGTTCTTGGCATGCATTTTTTTGCTAGAGATATTGAGTATTCCATTATGAAGCTTTCCGAATCATCAACCAACAAATCTCTCATTACCAATTGCTGTGTGTTTAAAGCTGGTAACTATACCGTGCTTGTAGTTGAAACCAGCAAACCATTGGCCAATTCTAGTGCTCTGGCTCCCTTGATAGTCAACAAGATCATGAACCAATTTGGCTTGATACTGGATATCATTTCGTTTGTGGGTGCCAATCAGCTTCCAGTTTCGAGGCTGGGAGAACTTCAAAGAGCTAAGGTTGTTAAAAAGTGGTTACGGGATGAAATGAAATCAGTGCAATCGTACGGTGTAAATTATGGAGAAAAGTCGATGGTTAAGGTGTTGGATTTGATGAGGGAAACCGCAGAAGAAGTCTCCTTGAAACAACAAAGTAAATAGGGACTTATTGATATTTGTACATTAGTTCGTTAATTATAAAGGAGTGTTAGTGTCCGAATGTTCCAAATTTCTCGTCTAGAATCTTGTTTTTCATGTGAAGATACCAGCTACCCAAGTCTTTAAAGTCTTCATGTAATGCAATTATTATCAGTGTCATGTTATCAAAACCAATGCCCGTAATTGTGTTTGCCATTCCAATACAATTGTCTAGAATGATTTCGTTGATCTCTGGAAGTTTCTTGCCCAGAGATAAATGATGCCTGATCAATTTAATTAGCTCGTGTGACTTGTAGCAATCCCAAATTCCATCGCATGCTACCACCAAAAACTCATCCAACGGGACTATTTTGTGAATCACTATATCTGGATCTGCGGTAACCTGGTACTCTTCTGGAGGAGTGAACTTCATTTCGTTAGGACTTTTTAAAAGTAGCCGTTTGGAAAAATTATTATCGTTATGCATCTTGAAAGAGAAATCACCAAACGCTCTGCTAAGCGCAAGAATTGAGTTCACCCTGTTTGATGACACGTACCCGCCATCATTATGAATCCTCATCAATTCTCCCAAATTTTTGGGCTTGTGGTCGAACGATAAAGACTTCGTGGCACCATTTTGACTCAATATACATCTCGAATCGCCCGAGTTTGCCACAAAAATGTATCCACAGAAAATCAACACCACCACTGCTGTTGTTCCGCTGCTGCTTCCACGCTTGTGATAGAATAATGAGTCGCATTTCAAGAATGCGGTTCTCAGCAATTTTGGAAAATCAATGCTTGCCAACACGTCTTTTGAACCTACAAGTTCTGACTTTTTTTCCTGGGGCAATTTGTCAATTACGCTCACAAGCTCTTCTCGCAACACTATAGGTAGAGTTTCGCTGATGAACTTGGAGGCACTGGAGCCGCCATGGCCATCAAACACACCATATATGTTCACCTTGAGACTGTCTCCATCAGGATGCTCCTGCTCGGCCCCACTCTGCTCCACTTCATGGACCTCTCCGTTCTTTATTATTATTGTCTCGTTCATATCGCAATAGGCATCCTCCATTGTCAAACGGTATCCTTGCATTTCACCAATTGAATGCGATATATGGTCATGTTGAACAAGCGTAATGTTTTTCTCTGTTATTGGTTGCGAAAGAAGCTGACCCATGATGACTATTAGCTGCAGCGCTTTTCAGATACCAATTGTTGCAGTCTAGTCTTGAAAGGCAGTCACGTTTGTATTCAATCAGGAGTGTTTTCTCCAAGATGATCCGCCTGTTATCGTTTAATTTTACAAACAAGTGAGCCGGGAAAAAAGGCAGACAGGCAGTAGTTTTTTTTTTCTTTTTTATTTATCAGAGGCAGTTACAAGGCGGTGAAATCGAGGAGGATCGTACTCAGCATATGTAAAGTTTCATAGCAGCTTTTCGTATCTATCAACATAAGCTAATAATATAGTATAATTCAAATAAAAAGAGCAGGTGCAATTGAAGCCATTCTGTCACATCTTAGACAGTTCCTTGACAAAGTTCTCGCCCCAATAGCTGGCAGTGTACTTTTGAATGTACTTGAACATCTTGTCGAAGTTTCCTTTTTTCTTCTCTTCGCTCATAATAAGTCCCTCATAAATTGTCTCGCTCAACTCCTCGGTGTTCCATGGATTCACAATCAAGGCACCATTCAAAGATTGTGCAGCACCAGCAAACTCACTTAATATCAGTGATCCTTTTTTCTTTTGTTGGCAAGCAATGTACTCATAACTAACAAGATTCATACCATCTCTGGTAGATGAAACAATACAAATCTCACTGGCAGCATACACGGATATCAGTTCATTGAAATTGACTGACTTGTGCAGGAAATGGATAGGAACAAACTCAACAGTACCAAATCTTCCATTGATTCTACCAACCAGTTCATTCACAGTAGCTCTTAAAGACTGATATTCCTCCACATCTCCTCGAGATGGAACCGCAACCTGAATAAGAACAACTTTTCCAATCCATTCCGGATGATTTTCAAGGAAAATCTCAAAGGCATGCAATTTTTGCGGAACACCCTTGATGTAATCTAATCTATCAACCCCAACTATCAACTTGCAGTCTTTTCCAAACCTAGTTTCCAATTGCTTGATCCTATTCTCCACTTCTTCAGTCTCTAGCCCATTCAAGAACTTGTCAACATCAATACCAATTGGGTATGCACTGACAGTGACCTGTCTATTTTGGTAAACAACACCCTGCGGGCTTGTTGGTAGCTTCAAAACCCTTTCAACAGAGCTCAAGAAGTGTCTAACATAGTCGTATGTATGGAATCCAATCAAGTCACAACTCAAAATACCTTCCAATATTTCTTTCCTAACAGGCAAAATTCTGTAGATTTCACTCGATGGAAAAGGAGTGTGCAAGAAAAATCCAATTTTGACATTCTTCAAACCCTTCTGGTCCAACTTTTCTCTTAGCATCGATGGAAGCAGCATCAAGTGGTAATCGTGAACCCAGACCAAGTCTCCTTCTTTGACTCTTTCGACAATGGTATCGCAAAACATCCTGTTGGCTTCTAAATAGGCAGCCCATGCCGCCTCATCAAAACACATCTCACCGGGGTGGTAGTGAAATAGTGGCCATAGAATCGAATTGCTGAAACCATTGTAGTGTAAATCTGCGATTTCATCACTCAACCAAATAGGGAAGCAATTGAACTTGGCTTTCAAATCTTTTTCAATAATTTCCTTTTCCTGAGAATCATCCACTGACAATCCTGGCCATCCAAACCATTGGAACGGGTTTTTCAATCCCTGTAGAGCAGTCACGAGACCACCAGATGACATTGAATAATTGTACGATGGTTTAGAGTCATGACTGTCTTCATCCTTCTTGATTGTCACTGGAATTCTATTGGAAACAACTAGCACATTACCCTTAGCCATTGTAATGCAGTAATTGATCGGTTTAATTGTTTTATCAGATGTAAAAGCTTGAGTAGCAGCAAGGAGGATTCCGTAAATATATTACTCCAGATGATAGAATCTTTAGAAAACTATGGAATTTTCTAATTTTATACTTCCAGCTTGATGAAAAAAGTTTGTGAATTGATCGACTTTAAGCAATTCAACAAACAAAATGAAGTGCTGCAAGCACACTTGGACCACTAATTCAGCTTTGCGTTTTCGCCCGGATCAATATAGTCCTGCCTTGTTTGTTGCCATTGCTTGCTGTTTAATTGAACTAATATAAAAAATAACATCTTTACACCGACTTGCTCCACTATTGCACAACGTGCCCAAGCCTTGTTGGGACTCATGACTATAAGCCTTGTAGGGGGTATGATTGATAGAAGTTTGCTTTCCAGTGCTTGGGTTGGAATGGGCAAAAAGTAAGTCAGACCCAAACTTTGCTACTAGCAATACATGGTGTCTCGGTGTGCCTTGAAGGTAAGAGAGAAGATTAGTAGAGCTATGATGGTACAATTTGCGCTTAATTTATAATTGCTTTCTTGTTTTCATAATAGTGCATCTTTTGTCCTACTTTTGGATAATTCTTTACCTTGAAGAAACAGATTCAAGCCATAGAATGTTCAGATTCTAGAACATGTTATATACAAATGCAACAGATTTATATTTGGGGAATTGTAAAATAGCACAAACTAAAAAATGTTTCTGATTAACAATAACCAATCATTGGGTTGTCATTAATCAAACCTTAAAGCTCATTCAAAGTGATTCTGGGGTATCCATACACCGGGGACCCTTTTACCTGTCATTTGAAGAAATTTAGTGCTTTGGTGCGACAAGAAGTTTGTGGTGATGCGCGATAGAAAAGCGGAATTGCAAGATGTTTTTGATGTTTATCTATTTCCGGTTTTGGAAGAGTACAGATCTAAACCCTTTAGGCTGAATTTATGAAATTGACCCTTAGAAACTAATAGTTTTTAACGACAAAGAAGTAATATCAAGAATATTAGAGTGTGTTGTTTTCATAAAAGCATTGACACCACAAAATGTTGAGATTTTTTTGGCCTAGGAACGAGGTGGCAGTCAACATCCCTAAGTATTTGAGCGGTGAGAATGAGGACTCTGTTGATTTACAAATCAAGTCGCTGATGTACATGTTTGAGAGATTTAAAATATATAATTTTGCACCATTTTTGAAGACAACTGAGCTTGGACAGTCGGAATTTGATTGGCTTTCCCAATCTGAGGTTCCGTGTCTTCCTGACATCATTCTTAATGACAAACTCGATGCCGTTTATGACGTTGTGCTTTTCCAGAAAACATTATTAGATGATCCATACAGAATTCTCATTGATTATTGTCAAAATAAGTTCAGATCTCGTCTAATCTTGAGCGATCATCCTAAAGAATTTGCCAACCTACCTAAGCTCAACGTGCCAAATTTCCAATTCACCGTGTTGAAGCCAAATGCATCCGAAAAAGAATACATAGATATCATTGTCAACAGATCTGGAATCTATAGGGAGCACCGGATTACCCAGAATGTGAAGGTTGACATCTTGAAGGAAGTTTTCAAAACTCAGAAAGCACGTGCTTTTAGAGGCATTCTTTCCAAAGACGATAGAGCTAAAATCATCAAGCTGTACGTCCAGAAACTTGCATTCCATATTCAAGTCGATCGCATCTACAAGGCCACATTGAAGTCAAAGGAAAAAAGCCTGATGACCACCAACTTGAGCGCACCAACAATAAATAGAACCAGAGGTTTAAAAACTCAAAAATCCATTGCAAACCTCCATTCATCTCAAACGCTACGAAGCTCCAACCGCAAGACTCTTCGAGCCAAGCCATCGATGTCCATCATCAAGATGGACGGTGCATATTCGGAACAAAGCCCTGATTCAGATACTTCGGATACTTTAATCTCTTCGGGGGGATCCGAAACAGGAAGTGAAGGTTCAGCAGAAACATTATACCAGATGACAAATGGTAACATTGACAAGTATTTCTCTGAGGAGGAGAAGAATCTGATGTATGAGCAAAGTAAGATGGCTGTGCGGATCAGAATCGAGCGTGAGAGAACCTATATAAACAAACCTTAAGCATAAACATTGATTTAAGATACATTCGGTTAATTCGGTTATAAGTTGTCTCTTTCAGAATTGTAAGGCATCACAATATTGTTGGCATAAATCACTAAGATAGTCCAATTTGGTCTCACTGAGCACATTGAAACAAAGATTTCCCTCAGGGAATTTGTAGAATTCTATCAAGCTTTTGATTTTGTTGATGCTGTTTGTGAATTTCATGATTAAATTGTTTTTTTCTGCATGATCTCCAAAGTCTATTTCGTCGTCCAGGTGCTCTATTTCTATCAAAAAACCTTTGAAAAGTCCATGAAGAAAGCAATTGCTAGTTCTGAGTCTAAATTTTTGTAAATTTCCATTGTCAGATAACCCTGGAACATTTATTATGTAACCATATCCACCTTCTCCTTTTATCGATTGTTTAACTGTCCATAGACTGGCTAATTTGGCAGTGACCATCGAATCAAAATTCTCGGAGCTGGCGCTCGGATTATTGCAACAACCGTTCTTGATATGTTCCAACAGCTGACGACTTTTTGGCTGCTGTTCAGTGTTTTCATCCAGAAGTGAATTGGTATTGGATACAGTGGTTATTATTGACTTGGTGTTGTTGATTATACTGATAGATTGATTATTGAGGTATGATAACTGCAGGGTGTACAAGTATCTGTTTGGAACCTGATTGGGCTCATAATTGGGTGGTCTTGAGAATTTGTTGTTTAGGAAAATCTTCAATTCGAAGTTCCAACCACCCAGGGACTGGGGAAGCTCGTTAGATATCAGATCATGAAAAGTACTGATGGTGGTGGGTGTTGCGTTCTGAACAAACAAGACTCTAATTTGACAACTGATTAGTAAATTTCTAGTAACTTCGATGCTTAATACTTACGCTGTAACCATGGTTAACAAGAATGATCTTTCTTTGTTCTTTTGGAAGATGAAAAGAATTATATTTGGACCTCCTAAAAAAAATAAAATGAAAAAACATTTTTTTTACTTCTTCATACATAAAACAAGAGGTGACCGCCATGTCTCTGGAACAAGATCGCTGCGCTCTAGAAGAGCTGGAGAGAATTGAACTTGCAGTGTCCTCTCGTTTGAAACGAAATCCAGAGATTTACCAGCCCGTTCATGTGCGAAATCATGGGATTCTAGGAGGGCATAAAAGACCAATGGCACAAACCCTCTTACAGCAGCACGAGATAAAACAGTTTTTATCTAGATTTGAAAACCAAGCAAAGGTATTGATAGATTCCTTAAAGGCAAAAGAACCCTCTTTTCAATTATCAGATTTTAATAGACAATATCTCGAAGTGCTCCGGGAACACCAACAGGTTTCAGCTTTGGGTTTGAGTTCCAACACCTTGGCTAAAGAGGAACAGAATATGTTTGAGATGTTCTCGTGTAATAATGATGAGAGAGCTTTAAAGAAGGCTCGGATATTGAGCAAGTTTTCAGAAAACCTCAAACTATCGCAATTATTCACTATAAAAGAGTCTTTTGGCAAGTGTCTAGATCTCAGTGACCATTATAAGTCGTGGTTGAATCTCCCTAGGACGAAATCGTTTGATATAGAGAAAATTCCCTCATACTTGGACTATTTGAAGCAAATCAAAAGTTTTGACGACGAAAATATAGACAAGGACTCTTTGGATTACCAGACCTACGTCTTAGAACTCTTGGACTATTTGAAGAATTTTTGGTTTAAAATACAACCATTAGCAGAACCTGAGAAGTCAATAAGTGCAATTGAGCAAAAGTATCAACCAAAGACGGAATATCTCGATGGTTCGGTGTATTGTTCCTTATGTCAAAAGAAGTTTGCTAAAGAAACAGTTTATAACTCACATCTTTCTGGGAAGAAGCATAAAAAGAACCAGGCCAAACCGTCTAGAATTGACACTTCGAAAGCAGAGTACACGATCAATCAGTTGTTACTACTTCTTCAAAAGCAACTGGAGAGTACCAAAAACGAGGTGGAGAGGTTCAATTTACTAACGACAAGAGAGAAACAACTAGAGGCCAGAGATATTAAAGATCTATCTGACTATGAGTATGACTATGAAGATGAGAATGTCAGGTCCAGTGACAACGAATCAGATGATGAACAAAGTACAATTGAAAACCCTCTTAAGTTGCCTATAGGCCCCGATGGTAGACCAATTCCATACTGGCTCTGGAAACTTAAGGGACTGGACATGGAGTTTAACTGTGAAGTGTGCGGTAACTCGAAATTCAAAGGAAAACAAACTTTCACCAACCATTTCAAAGAACCTAAACATCTGAAAGGACTTCAAATGTTGGGAATCACTGATGATTTTGATGCTTACAAAGATTTAGATAAAATTGCTGATGTGTTAAAGCTATTTGAGTTCCTCAATAGGAAGAAGAGAGACCAACTTCAGTTCATTGATAATGGAGTTGAAGTTGAAGATGAAGAGGGTAATGTTATGAGCAAAAAAGTGTATGACCAATTGAAAAAGCAGGGATTATTATAATAGATACATATATTAATGACATTTCACTTTGGCGAGTATTTGTTCAAGTAATTTAAACACTCTTTTTTCAGGGCTTCATCACTGCCGGAATCATCATACATATCCTTCAACAGGTCCAAGCAATCCTGAACCACAGGCGGTCTGAAC
This sequence comes from Ogataea mattraensis, assembly GCA_030564055.1. NCBI lineage: Eukaryota > Fungi > Ascomycota > Pichiomycetes > Pichiales > Pichiaceae > Ogataea > Ogataea mattraensis. The sequence goes on along the minus strand of JAJMLE010000003.1, from coordinate 242,514 downwards.
ATTATTAGATATAGCAGAGATTGAAATCCCAATTTTGATCTTACAGGATCTTTGCAGAGGGACCGGATTTTCCAAATTAGGGACTTGTTCAAGTATGGCAATTCACTAATCAACCTGATAAATACTTTTCTATCAGACGATTCCAGAAATGGAATCAGATTGTCTAAAACAGATGCTGAATATTTCAAATACAGCGAGTCTTCTGATAGATCTTCTTTATCCTGTTTGCCAAAATGCTCCGAGTAATACTCCTCGTTTAACCAGTCTATCACTCCATCAACTTTGTTTTTCAAATCCCCTTTGAAATAATCAAATAGTGACTCTCTCACGGCATTGGCAAGCTCTTCATTACACAAGCCTCGGGTAGCCAGTCTCGAAAGCATCTTCACCCATGATTCCTGGTTCCAACTTGGAATTGCAATTTTCTCCAACGCATTTTGCTGCTGAGTTGCAGCGTCTGCGCCGGATTGGTTTTGTTTCAGCTTTTGGGTTGATAACTGAATAAAATTGTTGATAATTAGCTTCAAATGTTCTTTCTTGTTGTTTAGTGTATAGGCCTTAGGAACCGGGATCATGAAAGTCTCATTTTCCTCAATGTCACTGGCTAACTCTTCATCATAACCAGCAGACTTAAGTTTTTCTTGGTCATTTTCCATCTTCACATCGCCAGCCCCAGGATCATAATCATCATCTTCATTATCATATGGTGCTTTTCGTAATCTTTGTTGTTGTCCTTGTTGGGAATTAAGCTGCGATTGCATCTCTTGGTAGCTTCCATCAGCTCTGTAGATGATATCCTTATATCTTTCTGACACAATTGTCAGACCTTTGACTAATTTTTGTGTGTCAACCCTTGAGAGAGCATTCACAACCATTGAAACTAGCATTTCAGTCGGAATGGATGACATATCAAAATTTGACAAGGGATCTTCTGGTTTTATCAATGAATAAACATCTTTATAATCATTGGATCTAGCAATTTTCGACTCATTATAGAACAGTGATGAATCATTTTCCAAAGCCTCCACTTTCCTTCTCTTGATTCTTCTTATTTCCTCATCATCATCATCGTCCTCATCATCATTCAAGATGCCTCGCTGTTTCTGTTCTCTAGCTTTGTCGACCAGATAATTAAACTTATTTTCGAATCTGTTCCGTAAACTTGGATCTTTATTCATAAATCCTTTGCCAAGCAGAAACGATATCAAACATTTGTCAATTCTATCATTAAATCTCCGCGTTAGTCTCAATTTTAACTTGTCATCTTGCTCAAATCGTGGCTCTCTTCTTAACTGTGATTCATATCCTAAAATGAAATTGATAAACTTGTTTGACATGAACTTAGATCTTGTTTTGAATAGAGATAACAGTGTTGAAACAATCGTTGTAAAAACAGGAGTGCAAATCAACAAGTCATCGATCAACAAATTTAACAAACTATCCAGCAAAGACTGTGCTTGTGAAGAGAGATTGGAGTTGAGCAAAAAAGGATGACCAGTCCCTATCATAGCAACAGATATGTCATCTTCAGCATCTTTATTAGTCGATCCAGGTGGAAGATGTGTCTGTATGATTTTACCAATCAATTTGACAAGAGCATTCTTGCATCCTACCGATCGAGCTAAATCTGTCTCCGGATTTAGAGGCTGCAATGGATACGAAGACGGCCATTGAGAAAGAAGATAGTCTCTAATATTAGACAGCTGATCCCATCGATCTTCATCTGGGGACTTTATCATCTCCACAAACATAAGATCGTACGTAGAGTTAAGAATCTCTATGCACTTCTGAATTATCAAATAATTAGGCTTCCTCTCATCATTTCGAATGATGAAATAATCTAACAAGTCAATTAACTTGACACATGTTTCCTGTCTTAACTGAACTGATTCAATCTTCTTCAAGTAGAATGCTTTATAAATAAAGCTTAAACACTGGTATTGTATGGGGAACTCATTATATGGTGTTGATAAACAAATCGATATCGTGGTATCCAGAATTTGGCCAAAAAAGTTATTGTGTTCAAATGCAAGTCGTTCAGCTTCTTGAAGCTGTCTAAGTTGGCTGGGCTCTTGAGTTGTTGCCATTTCACAATGTTGCCGTCCTTTTAACTGCCTCTTGGAAATAGTATATTTACAGCAAGAATGGCAAGAAAAGGTTCTGCCGATTATATTTCCAGATCTCTAGAACCGTACAATTTTGTATTTGGGGAGCAAAATTCCACACGGTCTAACGTGATCTCTTCCTATGATGCCAGTAAGTTGTATACTATCGTAAAGCCTTGTTTGGTTCTCAAGCCAAGACTCGCTTAATAAAAAAGATTCTTTTGGATGTTACCCGGATTAAATATATATTTACAATATGAACCGTATACTTCTACTGGATACGTAGAAACTCATATAATACACCTGATATCGGTCTCATTGCATATGAGGAGGCAGGTCCTGGTTAGCTAAATGAGGTGGTAGTTCTCTTTCTTGCTCATGATAAGCTGGCCTATCCGGCCGATCGTAACCTTCGTGGGGAGGATAATTTTGGTTGTAATGACTAGGAGCATTGTACTGTCTTTGAGGCCTTTCCCTGTATCCACCTCTGCTTCTATAGCCACCTCTTCCACCTCTGAAATTTCCTCTCGTGTTTCTTCTATTATAGTTATTCCGATTATTGAATTGCTGCGGTTGTTGTCTTTGACCACCATCTGAGCCTCTTCCAAACTGTCTTCCTTCTTCAAAGCCCGGGTCAAGATCAATTTCCATCGAACGACCATTGACTTTTGTTTTATTAAGGTATTTGATAGAGTTCAAGGCTCCAGCAGGTTTTTCGAAAATGATAAAACAAAACCCAGTAGGAGTCAGCTTATGTTTGTCCAAACCCATTATAATTTTATTTATCTCTCCACACTTGCTGAATATCTCAAAAAGCTGTTCTTCTGTGGTGTTGAAAGACAATTTTCCAATATAGATTGTAGATGATTTCATCGACTTCCTCAAGTTTGAGTAACCATTTATCTCATCTTTTCTGGCCTTACTCAGTAGATAGGTGGAAGGTCTATCGAGACGAAAAGTCGAGTTCTTAAAATTCGGAGCATCAAATTCTCGAAGATCCATTGTAATGTTATTGTTTGTGTTGATTGAATAAACACTTTAGTTTTGTTAGTAGATTTAAGTGCTACGCTTATTTTCAGTCTTTTTTTTCCCCTTCTGCCATCTAAACATCCTTACACACTAAATTATCTGCCTCTCCCTAGGACCATTGAATACGAGCCTGCCCAGACGGAGATAAAGCTTCTAATGCATGTGGCTTAGGGTCTATTCAGGAGCAGATTCAAGGTACGAGAGCTGAAATCAAGACACGAAAATCTTCGTGTTTCTTAACTCCGCTATTAGTGCTGAGAGAAGATCCTATCTTGGTCGCGTTTCTTAGTCCGATAACAGCAACTGGAACAGTTGGGTCTCCAGGTCTTGGAATTTACAATTAAGTATATATGATGACTTCCCAGGAACAAGCTGCATCTTGATTCCATGGGGTTTCCAAAATCATAGCTCAATTGGTTATTATCTCAAGTGGAGACCCTTAAATCTGTCACCGGAGAAGTTGTAGACTCGGATAAGTCGATATAATTTTTTTCGCACAGAATCAAGGCAGATCTGTTTGGCAGATCTGTTTGGCTTGTAAATCCCCCATGCCGAAGCATATAAAACAACGCTTCCCTTTTTTATCCCCAGTTGATTCTTCTGCTTTCTCAAAGACTCGTCATTTATCTTATATCCTTGAACTTGCAAAATGGCTGTTAAAATACCACAAGAGGAAATCATCCCCCTAAAGACAGATGTTGGTGCTTTGGGTAACCGTATCAACCTCCAGACTAGAGCTGCTCATGATTCTCTGAACGCACTAGTGACGATGAAGTTTGCTCTTGCTCTTAGAGACCCAAAGATCTATAGACAGGGTATCCAACTTTACTACCACATTTTCCGTTCTATCGAGATTGCCTTGGACAGAGAAATGCACAGAGAAACGCGGTACACAGAGATGCTTAAGTGTATAAATAAGCCTGTGATCCATAGAACGAATAATTTGTATCAGGACTTGATGTTCTATTACAAGGGACATCCAGAAAAGTTCTCTAGTCCTATCTTGCCGCTACAGAGAGAAATTGTGGATCACATTATGAGAGTGACCGAAGAGAAACCACATTTATTACTAGCATACATGCACGTGATGTACTTGGCTTTATTTGCAGGAGCTCGGATTTTGGGTTCGCAGGTTGTTAAGTCTCTAGGACTATTCCCGCAGGTCGAAGGTAAATCGTCCCAAGAGGTCTCGTCAGCAGGTGCCAACTTCTACAAGTTCGACGTTGAAGACATCGAGTTATTAAGAATCATCTATAAAAGAGACTACGAGTTGCAAACGAGAAATTTCCTCACTGAGTTGGAAAAACAAGAAGTGATTGAGGAATCCAAGTACATCTTTGAGATGAATGCCAAATGCATGAAAGAGATTGAGACTCATAACTTGAGCAAAATCCAATCAAAGATGAGTTATCAGGTGCTAACCAAGGGATACTACGTGGTGATAGCTGTTTTGATGCTGGCTGCGTGCTGGTTTGTCAAGAATTTACTAGCACGTATGATTCTGTAAAACATTGGACAATTGAAAAGCCTATTTATTAATCGATAATGCACTTACTCATCCGTTTCTATTGAGATAGTAAAAAGTCTTTCAATTTCGCTAAAGCCTTTGATCTGTGACTGATTTTGTTCTTAGCTGGTCCACGCAGTTCTGCATAGGTTTTTCCTGTACCATGTGGCTCGAAGATAGAGTCGAAACCGAAATCAGTAGGTCCTCTTGAAGGAACCATTTCTCCAGTAGTAATTCCTTGAAAAAGCTTCACTTCAGCATCCGGACCCTCACAGTATCCAAAGGTTGTGATGGCATTAGCAGACTTGTCGTCGAACCCAGCCAAAAGCTTGATCAAACCATCCAGACCAAGCTCTTTGTGGAACCACTTGATGTAAGGGCCTGGTAGGTTGTTCAGAGCATTATATCCCAAACAAGTGTCCTCCACAAGCACTGGGCCACCAATTAAAGCTGCTGCTTGCTTTGCTTTATGAATTGTCACCTCTTCAATAGAACCTTGGACTTCGTCCAAGTCTAGCTTTTCGTTCTTGATGATGAACTTTCCTACTTTGGATCCTTCTTCGGAAGGTGCAGAGGCTCCATCAGCCAGAATTGCAACCACCTCTTGCAATTTCTTAGCGTTTCCAGTAACAAAAGTGATGGTAGACATGCTTTGTTTGGCTAATTAAAATCGACTCTTCATCTTTATATGTGTCGAATCCATTTTTTTAATTCGAGGTTATATTTATTAATATAGTGCAATTTTTTACTAGGACATTTTCAAGGTTGTTTGCAAGGAAGATCAAGTTTATATTGGATTCATGACATTGATATTCAAAAAGGACCCTGGACTCAAATCCTTGTCCAACGTGAAGTCTTCAGAAAGAAGAAAGCTCCTTCATTCCATTTGTCAAGAGTACAACGTTCCCGATTTAAGATTGAGTAAAGAGATCATAGATTTGATTTTGCCGTCGGAAATCAAATATGCAACCTTCAAATCCCCAATTGCTCAGGGAACACTCTATACAGACCTTAAAAATGTCCCGGTCTGGTTTAAAACTCGAGACTCTGCTTTGATCCCTACTTTATTCACTCTATGGAAGTGTCCATTTTTGCTCCCAGCCATCAATACTCATGAATATGTGATCGAGATATTGATGGGGGGCTCGAATCTTATGCTTCCAGGAACAATTCCCCCTTTTAGTGAGGATTTGGAAAAGGGTAAGTTGGTGGCTGTGACCGATTATAAAAACCCAAACGTTGCAGTGGCCGTGGGTTACTGTAACATGGACCTGAAAGGTGTTACAAAGGTTGCTGGCTCGCATGGTGTAGTTGTTACTGTTGTGCATGTTTATGAGGATTGGCTTTTTAGTATGGTCAAGGACGTGGTGATGCCAAAATGTGAAAATCTAACTAATGTCACTTTACCAGCTACGGAGGAAATCCAAGAACAACAAAATTCAGGAGAAGAAGGATCAGAGAGCTTGAACGAGGAAGATAAGGTAGAGAACGGAAACGAGGAGCAGAACAATGATGATCAAATGTCTCAGCAAACAAATGCGCTTTCGACATTATCCATTGAAGACATTGATGATCTGTTTTTACGTTCAGTCTTCTATTCGATCAGCCAAGATAAGATGGAGACCCCAATGACTGCCTCTTTGTTTATGTCTGCCCATGTTCTGAAAAACTTCCCTGATGTTGATAGTTCCTTGATCAATATTAAGAAGACGTCTTGGCAAAAAAGTGCCAAATTCTTGAAAGCATTGGAAAAAGACGAATTAATCAAGTTGAAGGGTAAAGGCGATGATTTGACAATTGTATCATTCAATAAAGAGCATGAGAAAGTGAAGAAATTTGAACCATACAAAATAAGAAAAACTGAAGCACGGAAAGCCGACACAACAAACTCTAATGAATTGAATGTGGTTCAGTTGTACAAGCCTCATTCTTCAAGTACAGCATTTTTCAGAACTTTACAAGTTGATTCAAATGGATTCTTTACAGTTAAAGAACTCAAAACGTTGGTAAATGAGTACATACAAAAACAGCAATTGGTCGACAAATCCAACCCCAAACTTATAAATCCGGACACCACTTTCGAATCGATGCTGAAAGTTTCAAAATCTATCGAGCGTGCCAAGGTGTTTGATTTATTCTTGAAACATAACTTCTCGCCATATTACAAAATGTGGAGATCAGCAAAGGATAACGATAGGACGAAGCCGAAAAAAGGACATTTGCCAACCATCAAAGTAGTGGAGGAACTGAAAATCGGCCGCAAAATAGTAACTAAAATCACTGGAATCGAAGAGTTTCTAATTGATCATGAGGAAATGAGCTCAATTTTGAAAGTGAAATGTTCAGCATCATCAACAGTGTCTCAAAACGTCCAGAACCCCAAGATAGTGGACGTGACAGTGCAAGGACCACATTTCAAAATGGTTCAGGAGCTCTTGGTTGATCAATATGGGATAAATCCAACATGGATCGACTATGAAAATAAAGCACACAAGAAGAAAAAAAAGAAGACATGAATCATTCTGTCTTTGCTGGTTCCTGGACCAATTTATACTGATTAGAGTATTTCTTGATCACCGATTTGAAGTCAATCCAGTATTTTTTAATTTGCGGTGACACTGAAGAATTGGAGAAAACTCCATCCAATCTGACTTCCAGTTTTTTGAAACAGGTCCTAGTGAAAATTGACTTTTCGTATCTCAACTTAATGAACATTCCATACAAGACTAGCGCCAACCAGAATCCTTTAGACCAGATGAGAGCCTTGAAAACGATGTAACCGAACGTTGCAATTTCAAAGTTGGCTGCATAGTACATTGAGAGGTCATTGTAATTCTTGACAAAGGCTCCAAGTCTGTCAGCAAGAGCAGCTTGATTTTTCAAGCCCAATCTTGGCAAGAGAGCAGATCTAAAGTAAGTCAATGAGTGGAAGAATGAGAAGAAGATAAATGGGAATAAGGACAAAGAAATCTTTGGAAGGATAAACAACAACGAAGTTGCAATGAACAAGTATTGCACATTGTCGTCAGCCAATAAAGACCTGACGTCATTTGGTTTCAACACTTTTGTTTTGAACGATTGTTGCAAAATGATTCCAAATGATTCTATGATCGAAAGGTAGATCATTTTGTAGCTGAACCTGTGAATAGAGCCCTTGGACCTGTATGTCAAAAAGTAAATTAAGCTGAAGGTCAAGGTAAAAATGTGACCAATAAACCAGGCAAATTGAAGGCTCTTAACAAGCTCAATGAGTTGATCTTTCACCGTTTTGGTAGGCTTGGAAGGAGTCGTAGGACTAGACATTATGGTATCACACTATTTTTCAGTAATTCGATTGAGAAATAGAAAGAAACAGAAGTTCTAAAAACCCGCAAATACTTTAATATCGTGTGTGTTTTTTTTCCGTCTTTCTCTGCGTTGCTTTCCTCCTACACCTACTAAAAAATACTTGGTCAGTTTCATTTAGAATTCAGGCTGTGCAGAGTAGCACCGAAAAGTCTTGTGAGAGGAAGTACTCAAGAGGAAGGGCGAAAGTTGTCTATATTTCGACTTGAATTAATGTAGATGTATAGTTATATTATATGCAATGCGTTTAAACTCAATTAAGCTCTTTTAATTGCCATCAACGCTTGACCATAGGGCTATTTTGTTTGAGCTAGAGGTGCTGACGTCATTACAGTTTAAGGGCAGGTCAGCATTGCACCGCAAGTATATCTTTTTCTTGAGTGCATCTGTTAAAGACAAACAGCATAAATGGTTTATGTATACAGACTCATTTTTGAATACCATCAAATCAAAGGATATAACTCTTTTTGCCGTATATGGTGAAGAAGTCTTGCGATAGAACGAACCGATAATCAAAAATCAATTACGTAAAAAAAAAACAACCCTAGTAAATTTTTTTACAAGACATAAACTATTATAAGGATTGTTTGATTGGAGGAAACCACTCGGATAGCAAGCCTTGATCAGCCAGACCTTAGACGGAAAGCTTCTTAAAATACAAGATGAAACAAAAAAGGGCCAAGCAGTATAGGAAACAGATTCATCAGTACATTTCTACATTCAAATTCAAGACTCCGATCCAATGTATAGTGGATTCGAACGTTGTTTTAGAGTGTGAAAAGACCAAGTTTGACGTCATTAAAGGAATTGATAGAACAGTACAGACCGAAGTGAAACTCATGATTACTCAGTGTTGCATCAACCACCTGTATGAGACTAAAAATCAGCCTGCTATTGAGATCGCAAAGCTGATGGAAAAGAGAAGGTGTAATCATAGGGAGACGAAAAGTAGTAAGGAGTGCATAGAGTCGATTGTGAGTATAGAGGGGAAGAACAAGCATCGTTATTTGGTAGTGACGCAAGATGAAAAGTTGAGAAAAGCTTTACGAAATGTTCCTGGTGTGCCATTAATCTATATGAAGAGATCGGTGATGATTATGGAGCCCCTTTCTGCTTTGTCTGAGAAAGTTATGCGTGATACAGAAGCAAGAAAGCTGACCGCAGGGTTGAATGATCCAGTTGCAGGAGTTGCTAGAAGTGAGCCAGAGCAACCAGAGTCCGAGGAACCTCCAAAGAAGAAACGCAAGGGGCCAAAAGGACCAAATCCGTTGAGTATCAAAAAGAAAAAAACCGAGGCTGAAAAGCCAGATATTTCATCGGCTCAGAACTCTGAAGCTAAACCAAAAAGAAAAAGAAGTCATAAGAAAAACGGCACTGCTGCTGTTGGCGAGGCAACTGAACAAAGTGAACAAACTGTATAATTTTGTAATAACATTAATCCTTCGATATATATAGTACATTGTTTCCTCTTAGAAACACTTCTTCGTATTTCTTCACTTCGTAATTTTGCACCATCTCTGTTGACTCTTTGAGAACAACGTTCATATATCCGTCTATTGATGCTAATATGCCACGGTATTCCAGCCCATGAGACATCTTCACCACTACTGGCGAGTTGGTTATCTCTGAAAGAAAGTTTGAAGTTGAAGACATTTCAATTTTGAAGCACTAACTGTTGTTTTCTCCCGGACCTATCTATTCACTGGTGAATAATATTTTTCCAGCATTTTGTTTTTCTTAGTGACACAGACGGGACGACCGAAAAATTTGTACATAACATTTGATGCTCGAATACTTCAACCGACATCTATTAAACCACAGATTGCTGGTGAATGATACGAGCGACATGAGGGCTTTCAAAACTTTTTCGCTAAGGCCGCTGGTCAGATGCTACAGTACGAAAGGACCTTCGAATTTGCAGGACATGCAACCCAGTGCCAAACTCATAAATCAGCAATTGAAAAAAGAATTGGATCAACGTAAAGAACGCAATAAACTGGCATTATCATCTCTCAAAGACATTTTCTCGAGTTTTTCGCCATCTGGTGGTGATGATGAAGACTTCGACTTAAAAAATTTTGATCCGAAGCCAATCTATGAAAATCCCGTTCTGTATCTGGATCTACCTTTACCCAAACAGCAATACATAATTGACGAGTTGGAAGATAAGATGAAACGAAAATGGCCTGGAATTGACCAAGAACTTAAAAGATTTGCTTATTGGCTTAGCTATGGCTCTCACGGTCCAAGAGAAGGGTTCCCTGTGGAATATAAGAAGACACTGGCACAGGAACCAGTTGAATTCGATTCAAAGCTAGATCAATTTATTTCAGAAACCAACCAAAAGCCATATAGAGTGCAAGTGTCAGACTATGTGCCTTTGGACTTGCCGTTCCGAACTCCTTCTATCCTGAAATCTACAAATCCACAGAACTCCACTAAGATCTCAAAGTTACCAACTCTGGACCCAAGATCATTTGGAGAAAAAAGAATGGAACAGTACCAACAAGATAGAAAAATGAACCCATACAACAGATTTATACTTGCATTCCTGATAATCCTCACTATTTTGAATTTCAAAAAAGACAGAAAGATTAATTTAACTGGTGAAGTGCCGGTCTACGAGGTGCCCCACATTCCAAACAGAGACTCAGCTGACGAGCTAAGCTCAAAATTGGCTTCAGTTATTACTCAAGCTAATCAGAAACCCGCTGCTAAAAAATGGTACTACTTTTACCTCAGATAAATAGGCAAAAACATCATAAAAGGTTTAAAATAATATGCCAATATGCAACTTACGCACTGTTCTCCGATTCCTCCAAAGCTTCGTCTTCGTCTCCATCGTCCTCGTCGTCATCCTCAACATCTTCGTCGTCGTCATCATCGCCAACATCCAACATGTCTTCCGTCCAGCTTTTCTCCACGGTCTGTCTCACACGCTTGATATATTGACTTCGGTGGTCCTTGTACAAATTCGCAGCCTCCACGTTTGCAGGAGAGCCAATATTTGGATCATTTAATAGCGATTGAATAGACGTTAAAATTGAAGCAACATCGTATGTTGGTGACCATCTGTTCTGCAGGATATCTATACATAAATCACCAGATCCATAGACATTAGGATGGAACATCTCCGAAGTAAATTTGACATGGGGAGGCTTATTAGGATAATTTTCATCAAATGATAGTCTCAATCTGAAAGTACCGTCTTCGTACGGAGTATCTTGTGGTCCAATAATAATGCCATTCCAGACCATCACATTATCAGCCAATGGTGATGCTGAAACTCCTCCAGCAGAATCCTGCTGGATCCGCTTGAAATCTCTCATTAATCTCCTTCTCGCCGGCGTAGACATTTCCCTCTTATCTTCGCAGGTCTATTTAGTAATCAACAGTCAGCTGGTTGTCTCACAAATTTTGTTTGTTTTTACTCTTCTTGTACAAATGAAGCTTCTAGTAGTAGATATACCGAGTATCAACCCAATCCTTTCTATCACCAACCGGTCTTTATCTCGGAATTGTGATAGAAGCAGAAAGAACAATTTATCCCCTTCAACTTTTCACTTTCTCCATCGAGAGGCCAAAAAAATGCCAGCAAAGAATTACGTAATAATCACAAAATGCCGGTTTGCGAGGCAAAACGCCATCGACAAGCAGATGGTGCACTATTTTAGTGGAATGAATACCTCGATTATAGTTTAAAAAGCAAAGCAATTTGAATTAAGGTCAGTCGTTCTATTTTCAACTACCGCCACCAAAATGCAAAAATAAAGGGGCTACAAATGGTGGTAGCTCCCATGCCGGGACTCGAACCCGGAATCTTTTGATTAGGAATCAAACGCGTTAACCATTACGCTACATGGGTCCCTGCAAAAAATTTTTTTCAAATCAATACCCAAGAAGGCGGAGAGTTTAGTTTATAAAGAGCGTATTTCAGAATCGTCTTCGGTTAGCAGGGCTTTTTCGGGATCGAAAACAAATCTGGATTTGTACTCAGTGCTCACATATATGAAAGGTATCTGCTCGACGTTGCTCAACATGATCTGATCCCTATTAAAGAGACTGAACTCCTCGATCTCAAGAATCGCATATCCTAGGTAATAACTCGGCGAATCGGTGAAAGACAAACCATCAAAAGTTTCATAAAGTTGATAATCGTTCAGAAACTTGACACTGAAGCGATTGATAGAAATTTCTGAGTTGATCAAGTTTTGAGTGGCTCTAGCTCTTTCCATTCGTTCGAGAGTCGAAATGGCAGAAGCTGAAATAATACCCAAAATTCGATAGTTTGCATCGCACAAACTAACAGGAAGCACTCCTCGATTTGCTGCTCTACCAAATAATCGAAGAACTTTCAAGATCTGTGGAGATTTGATTCGGTAAAATGAAGCAACCTTGTCTGCTTCACATAGCACTTTGATGAGCCAGTTTTTTAAGAAGACGCTAGATTCGGCTAGTATCGGCTCCCTTGCTGATTTAGGCATTCATGAAGCTGGCTGGCTGGACAAGACCACGATGTACATAGAAAGAAAATGGCTTGCCAAAAACTTCTACCAAATAAAAGATTTACGTCAGCAGAAAACCTGATTAGACGATCGACCCATGTTTTGCGTCTATAGAAAAGCTAAAATGCTTTGTCCCGCGAAAGTAGCCGTCGTCAGAGCGCATTTTGGACAGGTACGGATAAGATTGTTCTAGCAACTTATGGACACCTTACACCCTGGGGCGGCTAATCAAGGAGAAGATAGGGGGCAAAAAGGGGACACAAATGGAATGGAATGGAGAGTTGGAATCTTGAGGTCCTAGTGGTTCATGTAGAACTCCTTCGAGTCGTCACAGGAACCTCTTTCCTACTGCACAGCCCCCATTCCCATCACAAGCAAGTAGATCTGAAAAATCTGTAAACCAAGATCACATCTCTGCACCAGTAGAAATTTCTAGAAGATAAAAAGTCGTGTTATAATTGAAAAATTCATCTCGACGAATTTTCAGATCTGTATGATGAATTTGGAGCCATCGTAGGGCAATATATATATAGGCGGGAAGCCAGCAAAAGGCGAATTCTGTATCAATTGCACCTTTTGAACAAAAAACATATATTTATAGAAATAATATGTCTAAAGCCGTTGGTATTGACTTAGGAACTACATACTCGTGTGTTGCGCACTTCGCCAACGATAGAGTGGAAATCATTGCTAATGATCAAGGTAACAGAACCACTCCATCGTTCGTGGCCTTCACCGATACCGAGAGATTGATTGGTGATGCCGCTAAGAACCAAGCTGCTATGAACCCAGCCAACACTGTTTTCGATGCTAAGAGATTGATTGGTAGAAAATTCGATGATGCTGAAGTGCAAGGTGATGTCAAGCACTTCCCATTCAAGGTTGTCGACAGAAGCGGCAAGCCACAAATTCAAGTCGAATTCAAGGGCGAGACCAAGGTTTTCACCCCAGAAGAAATCTCTTCTATGATTTTGACCAAGATGAAGGAAACTGCTGAAGCTTTCCTTGGTACTTCCGTTAACGATGCTGTGATCACTGTGCCAGCTTACTTCAACGACTCTCAAAGACAGGCCACCAAGGATGCTGGTTTGATTTCTGGTTTGAATGTCATGAGAATCATTAACGAACCAACTGCTGCTGCCATTGCTTACGGTTTGGACAAGAAGAGCGTTGGTGAACAAAACGTTTTGATCTTCGACTTGGGTGGAGGAACTTTCGATGTTTCCCTCTTGTCCATTGAGGACGGTATTTTCGAAGTCAAGTCCACTGCTGGTGACACTCACTTGGGTGGTGAAGATTTCGACAACAGATTGGTCAACCACTTCATTAACGAATTCAAGAGAAAGAACAAGAAGGATCTTTCTTCCAACCAAAGAGCTTTGAGAAGATTGAGAACTGCTTGTGAAAGAGCCAAGAGAACCTTGTCTTCTTCTGCTCAAACATCCTTGGAAATTGACTCCTTGTATGAAGGTATCGATTTCTACACTTCTATTACCAGAGCTAGATTCGAGGAATTGTGTCAAGATTTGTTCAGATCCACCTTGGACCCAGTCGAAAAAGTTCTCAAGGATGCCAAGTTGGACAAGTCTCAAGTTGACGAGATTGTGCTTGTTGGTGGTTCTACCAGAATTCCAAAGGTTCAAAAGTTGGTCTCTGACTTCTTCAACGGTAAGGAGCCAAACAGATCTATCAACCCTGACGAGGCCGTCGCTTACGGTGCTGCTGTCCAAGCTGCTATCTTGTCTGGTGACACCTCTTCCAAGACCCAAGACTTGCTATTGTTGGATGTTGCTCCATTATCTATGGGTATTGAGACCGCTGGTGGTGTCATGACCAAATTGATTCCAAGAAACACAACCATCCCAACCAAGAAATCCGAAATCTTCTCTACTTACTCTGACAACCAACCAGGTGTTTTGATTCAAGTTTACGAGGGTGAGAGAGCTAGAACCAAGGACAACAACTTGCTTGGTAAGTTCGAGCTTTCTGGTATTCCACCAGCTCCAAGAGGTGTTCCTCAAATTGAAGTCACCTTCGATATTGATGCTAACGGAATCTTGAACGTGTCTGCTGTTGAGAAGGGTACTGGTAAGACTCAAAAGATTACCATTACCAACGACAAGGGTAGATTGTCTCAAGAAGAAATTGAAAGAATGGTTTCCGAGGCCGAGAAGTACAAGGACGAAGATGAGAAGGAGGCTAAGAGAATTGCTGCCAAGAACGGTTTGGAATCTTATGCTTACTCTTTGAAGCAAACTGCTTCTGAAAAGCAATTCGAAGAGAAGGTCGAGGCTTCCAAGAGAGAAGCTTTGGTGACTGCTTGTGATGAAACCATCTCTTGGTTGGACAGCAACCAATCTGCTACTGCTGAGGAGTACGATGACAAGAGAAAGGAATTGGAACAAGTCGGTAACGAGGCTTTGAAGGAATTGTACGCTGATGGTGGCATGCCAGGTGGCGTCCCAGGTGCTGCTCCAGGTGGATTCCCAGGTGCTGGTGCTTCATCCACCGAGGAGACTCAAGGTCCAACTGTTGAGGAGGTTGATTAAACAACGTGATTAGAGCTCGTCATAGTAATATTTTTGCCTATTTAGATTGGTGTTAGATTATACTAAATCTTTGTTAATGTATTTGATTTTCTTTGTTTCACATCTTGGAAGCTTTAGATGGTTGTTCAACGCAGGAAACAAGCTTACTGGTAATTTGGGCTTTAAAAAAAAAATGTTTAAAAAAACAAGCACCCAAGCCGGGAGTCGAACCCGGAATCTTTTGATTAGAAGTCAAACGCGTTAACCATTACGCTACCCAGGCGAATTGTTGAAGGTAAAAGGCCTATGTACGATAAACAGGATATAGCAAATATTCGAAGTATATCTTTCAATATGTCTAAGATCGTCATACTAGACAAATGTAACTCATATCTAGTTAAAATACAGTTTCCAAGTCTCGTGCAAGTTTCAAGACACAGGGATGCCCGATAGAGGACGATTTAGACTTCGACGAACTTCTGTGAGCAGGACTTTTCATACGTGACTGCATGCGCTTTTAGACCAGCTCAGGAGGTCAACGCTTATGGACTCTACTTTGTTGTCGAATTTGCAGATATCACGTCTAAATTTGGCACGGAAAGCTTCTCCAACAGTGGGTCTTAATTATTGTCGGTGTAAGGATGTTGGCATACCGCGACCTGGAGCGAGCAAAATGTTCCAACGGTCTGTTTAATTGATAGACCGAGAGGGTTTAGTTTTAGTTTTAAACTGAGGGACCCTCGCTGACGAATTGCTCACATTCGAAAAGCGTGTTTTCTAGATAGAACAATGTCCAAACAGATCAAGCAATTAGGTGATGATATTTGGAAAACTAAAGTAGAGAAGATCAACTCTGAGTTGTTCACCTTAACATATGGATCTATAGTATCACAGTTATGCCGGGAATTCAACAATAATTATGAAGAAGTGAACAATCAAACATTCAAAATGGGATATAACATTGGTGTGAGAATGATCGATGAGTTTTTACAGAAGACGCAACTTGCTAGATGCTCGAGTTTCAGAGAAACGGCAGAAATAGTTTCGAAGCTGGGCTTCAAGATCTTTTTAAACATTACGCCTACGGTGGCGAATTGGTCGGCCGATTATAATGCGTTCAGCTTAATTTTAAACGAAAATCCTTTGGCAGACTTTGTTGAGCTGCCGGATGATGGCCGTGCCGTGAAGACGTTATGGTACTCTAATATACTTTGTGGAGTTTTGAAAGGCGCACTAGAGATGGTTCAATTAGACTGCGAGGTGGGATTTATCAGTGACGTGCTCAGAGGAGACGAAGTGACCGAGATGAGAGTTAAGTTGGTACAGGTACTAAAAGACGAGATTCCTGCAGGTGAAGAGTAAGAGTGCACGGGGTATTGAGCGGAACAATAACAACAATCAGCTATGTTAGAGTTTCTATCACGAATCTTTCAGGTAATGTAGATAAGGTTAGAATATGAATCATCATGTGTTGTAATGTGTCCCAACTCTCCGAGCTGTCTGTCTACCTTCTGGGAAAAAGACCTTTCAAAGAATAGTTTACGCAATAGAAGAATGGCACGATATCGGATCCGTATCCTGTCAAGCCTGTTTAAGCCATTAGGCGAATGACCGACTTGCTAGTCAGCTTCTCCTTGCTTTGCCTCGTAAAAATTTTTTTCCCAGCCAAAAAGTTTCACTGCCTTGAAAACCGGTTATTCTGTCAAAACAAGAACGCGGTCGCCAAAGAATAAGAAGCATAAACTGGAAACTGGCTAAGGAGAATGTTTTTGGATAACAGGGGAGGAGTTTAGTTGTGAACAAATAAGGAACACACCATCTACGTATACAAATACTAACTAGGGTACTTTTTATTTGTCTGGTTTGCAGGTAAACATTTCTAAACATTCGCTTGACAATTAACTGTTATTTTGGTGGAAAGCAGATAATGTCCAGCCAGGCCAAATATAGCTATTATGCTGGTGGCTACACATCTTCAGACGAGGAGGAGGAGGAGCTGGAGGATCAACAAGCCGTCTCGGCTACAGCAAAGGAGGAGGAGGAGCAAGAGGACTTGCAAACTCCAACTGAAGAATCCACACGTCCTTTGTCGGTAGTCAACACTGAAGTGATCACAGGGCTGCCTTCTCAACTACCAATTGCAACTGAAACGAGTCTGGTTAGTGATAATCGGAGCTCTTTATCAACTTCTAGAACATCGAGAGACTCGATAGATGAAATGTCTAGGTCAATTGATGAGTTTGCAAGCGGATTGGAAACTAAAAATGAGATTAATGAAAGGCTGGAAGACAACACCGATGACGATTTGGAGTTGGAAACGCCTGTGGCTTTGAAAGAGAACAATACCGACTTTTGTGTTGAAGAAAGTGGTTGGACACCATATGATGATTCTGATGAAGAACCCAAGGAGACCAGATTAGAAGATTCTTCTCTAAGCATGAGCGAAGCAGCAGAGGAAGGACAATTACTCGGGAATACAGAAGTTGAGAAAGACCAAGAACAATTTGAAGAAAAAGTGGAAGAGGCGACAATAGCAAAATCAGAAACGGCTGATTATAGATCCGAATTTCTGGGAGAATGGAATTCTGATACTGAGGATGCCGGTAGAATCAATCAAAAAGATTTTCCAGACAATTTAAACGATGAGATAGAGAAAGGATACCAGGAACAGAGAATTTTGAGCGATACGGAATCAACCACAAGTCAAAGGATCCGCGAAAATGCTGAAGAGTTTAGTACTGACACTAATACATCAGACGAAGAGATAGGTAAAGAGGCAGATGCTTCTTGGAGTCCAGTCGAAGATGACGAAATAGCAGATATAGAAGGTGCTCAAAGGTCTATTGAGCGGGATGATTCGTCGATTTTGGAAGATAGAAGTTCTGACTTGAATTTCTTAGAAGATGAGAAAGTTATAACAGAACATACAGATAATGAAGAAGAGCCAGAATTGGAGTCAAGTTCTGGATGGAAATCATCTTTGAATGATGATATCCAGGCAGATGCAGGTCATGAGGAAAAGATGCTTGACTCAGAATCCGACAGATTCTCCTGGCAACAAAACGACGATAGATATTCGTTTGCACCCAATGATGATGTCAGACTTTCGAAAGCTGTGAGTTCAACAGGCTCGCTTTCAACCGGCGTGGCATCTTCGCAAAATGATACTGAACAGATATATGATTCGGATGTTGAGAGTCTTGGAGATTTAGACAAATTCAGAAACAATTTTGTGCGGCAAAACACCAAAGACACTTTTCGTGGTACCTTATCGGGTTCAGAAACTAACACATCTTCCAATTACGACCGAATTATCGATGTCCCAAAATCTAGATCTGAAACTATTCCATCGTTTGTGAATCCATATGAACAAAAGCGTACTTCATCTTATCAAGTCAAGTCAATGCTGTTGGAGGACAAGATTCCTGATCCTCAAAAGAAAACTGAAAGAATAAATTCTATGGAGATGAATGAGTCGATAGGCTCGCAAAGGTCTATTGGATCGCGTACGGCTAGCAGAAACTCTGATATTGACATTTCGTCCTTACAAGCACCCTCTCTTCCTGTGATCGACTTGAAGAAAATCATGCAACTACCAACAACCGAACAGAGACTTGAGGAGTTGAGAAAACATCGACTAGAACTAAAGGATTACGATACCGGTTTGACAACCTATTTGAGACAAGCCATCAAAGCCGGCTCAGTGACGTTTACAACTGTCGATTCCCAGCTGGGTCCTAATGTAATGAGTGCCTACAAAAACTCTTCACAATTCCATCACTCGGGCGCTCCTTCTACCACTGAGTTGGCCAATGATTTGCTCAGGACCTCTTCTGTGATCAAGCAAAAGGGAAGGAATTTATTAAGGAAGATTCATTTGAAATAAGCTATTTACTGTTTTTTGGCAAGCAATTCTGCTCCCACGAGCCTAACCTGTTCGTCCATCAACTGTTTAATACGATGACATCCTTCTATTCCCAAGCTGATAAGTCTTTCAAGCTTGTCCAATGGTAGTTTATCCTCACAAAGAACCAAATTTAGCTTATCAGAATCTCCCACGACACCAATGGTGATGAAGCTCAAATCGTTTTCCTCCAATGTATTCATGTCTAACAACGGGGTTTGGTCGTACAGACCCACGCTCACGGAACTCACGTAGTCATAAAGAGAGATTCCAGCGTCGATCAAGGCCAAAGTGATCGCATTGCAAAAACAAGCCAATAGACCTCCATCTAGTGAAAGAATCGTCAGGTTGATGTCGATGGCTGTTCTTGGATAGTTCTTTAATACTATGGTTTTCATAAAGCATCTTTTTAAAATGATACTCAATTCCTGTAATCTCCGATCATTACGTACCCGTTTATTTCGCTCATTAGTGGCAAAAGGCGGATAGTTGATGTTTATCGATAGAACTGGACCATTTGGATCCATTTTTGTTCCTGCGCCTAAGGATGTGCTATATTCCATTGGTCCTCTCACCATGCAAGTCACTTTCGAATTGCCCTGCTGGACGTACGACGACCCGTCAGAAGAGTTTGGATGGGTGTTGATCTGACATTCAAATCGTCTCAGCTCATTGAACCGTCTTCCATCTATACGAATTCCTTCTGGAGAATACAATTCCAACCTGCTCATTATCAGGATGGTTGCTTTAAATAGATACGCAAAGCATGTGGTGGTTGTAAATCTGATTGAGGAAAAAAAAAGCAAGAAAAAAATAAAAAATATTTCTTCCACAGCCCAGGAGTTGCCAATCAGAAAACATCAGCTTAGATAAAACCAATCTGACGCAGTCAATTTTACAGTCTGTCCTCTTTACAATAAACAACCCATTATGATGTCGATGGACTTATCTACCATTTATTTAGCTTGGACTTACGCCAAGAATACCATAATCTGGATCAATGTGAGTATTTGTTTCGTGCCCATAATGAGTGTCATATTAACAGATTAGTACATCATTGCCGTTGTCCTGATCACTCCATACTTATTTGTGCTGGCTTGCGATGTCATGGTCTATATGGTGAGGCTAGTTACCGAGCCTGCTCTTGAGTTCTACAAGAGGAAAAAGATCAAACAAATGTGATCTTGTGTGTATTCCATAGACCAACACAGATCAGCAAACCGGATGCTGATCAACATCCCTCGCTGGCTAGATATCTCGGCTGATTCTTATGATTACAGATGAAATGTGCCACTGCCATAACATCTACCACATCCGATACCACCCGAGCCATTTTTACTACTCTACTTCGCTTCCAAGTTGGTTCCTTGTCCTGTTCTTTTCTTTACTGGACACTGCTAGTCAATGTCTATTTAATTTGCTTCTTTGATCGCCATTCCGATTACATTCAGGTATATAATCTCCTGTCATTTATCTAACCTATTGTATTTCCATTTCGTGCTCACCATCCACCCCCTGTGTAGTAGCAATAGCCCGCCATACAGCCTCTACCGGTCTCTTCGTATCGCCGCTATCTCGTAATGTCGGATTACGTAAGCACAGCAATTGGTGCGCAGCACTGAGCGCAGCTTCCCCAGTACAGGTTTTTTTTTAAAATGGCTTTTCAAAACACCAGATTTGCCATTTAAGGCTGCGGCAGTGAGGTTTCATCATCAACGATTATGAGTGAAGAAAAAACAGAAACGACCGTTACTCCGGAAGAGCCTGTCGAGACGGTCATCTCGACAGAGAAGGAAGAAGTTGCAACAGCAGAGGAGAGTGCTCCTCCAATGCCAAAAAGACCAATGTCAGCTGTTGAGCAGACCATCAACGATTTGAAAGACGCCTTTCCTGGCGTCGAGGAGAAATATGTCAAGATGGCATTGATTGCATCGCAGGGTCAACTTGACCCGGCCTTCAATGCCTTGTTGTATCTATCAGATCCTACTTCTGGCATCGAAGTGCCGGTGGCAGAAGTGAAACCAAGCCTTCCATCCCGAGAATCTTTTGAAAGAAGAAAACAATTGGAGTCAGACGAGGCCTTAGCCAGAAGATTGGCTCGAGGATACGACAAAGGGTCTAGTTCAGGTAGTAGAAGCAAAGTGCCACCTGTAAAACCAAAAAGGAAACCTGTCTGGGCAGCAATTGATGACGAAGACATGGATCAAGATAAAGAGGACGATTTTGTTGATTCGTTAGTCAAGAACGTAGACGATGCCAGAAACACTGTTGGAGGTTGGCTTGGAAACTTGGCAAAAAAAATACAATCTGAAGTCAATAGCAACCAACAACAGAACCAATTGTTCAGTGCATTAGGCAAAAATGGTAACAAACAGAGACCACAACAGCAATACCATGAGGGACAACAGCAGTCTTATTATCAGCAGCAGCAGGCTAGCCCTGAACTCCAGAGACAAGATTCTCTGCCAGAGCAATTTTCGGGAATCAGATTGCATGATGCCACAGAGGACAAGAAGTCGGCCGAATTGCCAGTCACTCCTGCCGAAACAGGAACTAAAACTGAATCAGAGGCCAGTGCACCTGCTGCCACCGAATCTAAAGATAAATGGAAGCCAATAGCCAGTGTGCAACCAGAACCTGTTGCTGATGACACGTTTGCAGTAGACGATAGTGACGAGGAAGAAGAGACCAAGAAATAATACAATTTGTTATTCTATATTTTATCTATGAAGCCACTTTCTTTGTAGCGACCCTCACTCATGATAGTCTTGAAAACTCCTTTCAACACTTCCACCTGGAAAGGTTCAAAAGGAAAGTTTTCTCCGTCAACAGAGATATACGACTTTCTGTGAGGTTCAAGCTGTGGTATCAACTTGAACGACTCCACCTTGAAATGGTCCACCTCATTCTTCCACACATGAAGTCCTTTGTCCAAGGATAACAATGCATCAGCGGTGCGGAGAACGTTGGCTCTACCATCAAACACAACCAAATCAATCGATCCGTCATTGGGTAGAGCAGCCGGGAAGAAGTTGACGCCTTCAGAAATAAATGGCATTTTACCAGCATAGAAAATGCTCAAGTTTTGACAAACTTTCTCGTCTAACCATTCCCAACCTTCAGGTAACTCATCACTATCAATAGGATGTCCTTTTTGGTAGTGTTCTAACTTGAAATCATCTTCCTCTAGTTCTTTAGCCGATCCAGTCGTGTTAAGATTGTCTTTGTAGTGTCGCATCAACTCTTCCTTGGTCCTGGTGATGTACTTGACAGCCACTCGGCAAGGATAAATTTTCTTCCCGAAGACTCGAGTAGTAACTCCAATATCAAATCTGACTTGACCCACAAATCTCATCCATTCCGTTCCAATATCAGCTTCAGCAATTACTCCGTAAGTCTGACTCAAAAAAGACAACTTCACCGGATGGTTGTCCATACAAACAGCCATCAGATCTCCTTTCACCACATGTCCTTTAATAATCTCTAAAGTTGCCAATGATGGGTTTGAAGTAGATAGACATGAATGCGACATGGCATTCCCAGAACCCGATGGCGTTTGGGTGACTGCCAGCTTGCTGAAAGCGGCAACACGGTCATCTCGTTGATAAAGCCCATTGATCACCTCGTGAGGAATCCCGTCTCCGGAAGCACACATAATGAGGTCGTACTTTTCAATATCCAGCTCTTTGGCCAAATCAGTAGCATGCCCATGGTATTTAGTAGCAATCAGATCAATTTTGTATCTGGCAGCTTTCAAGATTGGCTGTACCTGACCGTGGTAGAATTTCTGAGCACGGCCCTGCCCACTATGGGGATTGATCAGCACAAGAACTGATTTCTGAGGCTGAGAGTCCGCATACGCCTTGCTCATCAATAAAGTCGTCAAAGAGCTAGCATTGGGTTCCTCAGTCACTTCTTCAAGCTCCATTTGAACAACAAGAGTTTGAAGATTTGCCCCATCTTTACTGGTTTTCAAATAAGTGAGCTCCACCTCCTCGTTGGACATCCCAGCAGGATCCACCCATAATATGTTTTTGAACGGTATGAACCCACCACCTCCACTTAACGGATCGAATCGGGAGGGAAAACAACAGAACTCGCTTGAGCTGCTACTATTTTCTAGCTCAAAATAACCCTCCAAAATCAAACCTTCATTTCCTATTTTTGCTCGGACCATCTTATATACAAATATGCGCACAATCAAGAACTCGAATTGGCACCGAGAACTCACTAGGTTTTCAGGTTGATGCAGTCTTTTGGTAGTTTGTTCTATCTGCTAGAAAAACAAAAAAGCGCATCGTCTATCTCAATCGCTACATGCACAGCCTCAATACCGTTAGGAAAAGCATCTTTACACCAAATAGTATACTCCCACATCAAATTCATTACATTGTTTCTTTACATATAAATTGCTTATTCTACAGTCCTTGGAATGCAGTAAAACCTGCAAACGTGGAAGTGGGCACTGGGTATTTCTTGAACAATTTGCCCTTCTTGGTCTTGTGATTGCCAGGTATCCGAGTCAAAAATTGTGTGGGCACCTTGTTCTGAATAGAAATCGAACTCGTCTCGAAATCGATTTTGATCTCCGGCTCTTGAGTGATCTCGTAGTTGATGAACGTGAACCAATATTCTTCAAATTCCTCGTCTGTCATACCCTGAGACTTGGTAGCTTTCAAAAAATTATGCAGCTCTTCCAGCTTCATCTCCTTGTCCCCTTTTCTGCGTAAAACATTCAACGAGAACTCTGTCATCAATCTGAGTCTTTCATGTTTTAAATTATCGTAGACGCATCGTTCTGTATTTGGAACCAATCCAAAAAATGAATACCAAGGCCGCGAAAGGATATAATCCGTCTGGCATTCAATTCTGGAGTTGGTGTTGCAGAAAGCATGCTCCGGGCATTCTGCACATTTAGGGCCTAAGTTCGTTCTCAAAAAATCATCAGTAGATTGCAATGCCAACTTTAGACCAGGATGTTGATGGTCTAACTCATATGGAATCCATGATCCAACATTAGAAGGTTTAGATCCAAAACCACAGTAGCCAGCATCAATTGTTGCTTTTCTGTACCAAAAACCAAAAGCAGAAACAGAAAACAAAAGTAATGTAGCAATAATCCGAGCCATAACACTTGGAGCTGAAGACCCACTCTCAACCGGTTTGGTCAAATCAACTTCGATCTCAAGTTTTTGTTCGGTTATTTCTTCAATTACCTCAGGAGGTTCAAAAATTTCATCAGAAGACATTTCCACCTCGGTCTCAGAATCACTCTCGCTAGACAGTATTTCTTTTTTTTCTTGTTCCAGTTTCAAACTTCCAACTGTTCGTTCGTCGTCCTCATCAATTTCACTCTCTAGTGGTCTTGTTGGTCCCTGCAGAAACTCTTCGAAATCAGTAGGGACGTGAATCTCTGATTTGTCGATGGAATAATTAATTTCCTCTAATAGTTCCAAATTGGGACTTACAGTTGTTGGGAAAGAAACGGCTTCGACGTTTTCCAGTTTATCCTCAACACTTATGTTGCTTTCTGTTGTCTCCTCTGCAGAGGTATTGGTAGAATCTTTGATTGAAGATTTGACTCTCTTACGCGTTTTTCTAGATTCTGGTGCGGGGCTATTCTTCGCAATCTTCCCACTAGGGTCAGATTTTTTGACACTTCTCAATATGTCACTATTCTTTTGCTTGCTAGGAGTCTCCAGTTTCATTAAAATAGACGACATGTCTGCAGAGTCAATAATACCATCTTGCTCAAACCTTTCTAAAGCCAAAGGGGATTTGATGGTTTTTTTTTTTGAAGAAGTTGTCTTGGTTGCTGTTGGAGACTCTGCATCATCTGACACAGTGCTATCATTAGCGTTTTTTTGTCTTCTCAAAAGTTTCTTCTTCTTTGGAGTTTCTTCATCAAATTCTCTTTTAGAGGGAATAGAAGATTCGACCTTTGGAGGTGGCGATAGTGCTTCAGGCGTGGCACTTTTTCTCGTTCTCTTTCTCACTTCTTTCTTCACTGGTGTCACTTTCCTGCCATCGGCATATTCTATGTCATCGACAGAGACGTTTTCACTTTCACGAATCTTTGCTAACCATTCAGCTGCGTTTGGCTGAATTTCTTGTTCAAACAGCTCCACAAGTTCGCCCTTCTTCGCATTTGATGGATAGTCGACCTTATGCTCCACAAAAATGGACCTCAGTTTCGGAATTGTGAGCTTACTAGGATCGAATCCTCCTTCTAAGTAATCGTAATCATCCATGTCTGAAAACACCTATTTCGCCGCAAGTTATATGGTACTGAACGGGTGCTAACTCTGTGTCTGACAAAAGAATTGTTTTCTTTTTTGTCTTTTGTTTATGTTTTGAATATACTGGTGAACATGGGCCTGCTCTGGCAGACACCAGAAAGTCGTGTTCGTCGAATCAAAAAAAATTTTCCTAAGAGAACAAAACCAAAAACCTCACGTTTCCATAGTTAAGGATACTACCACCATTGACAAGCAGTTGTAAAATCAGTCGGTAGCCCACGATGACGGATCCTAACCAACAATACAATCCAGATGATTTATCTGGAGACATGCAAAAAATGAGAATGGGTGAACAAAGGTTCAATCCCAACGCAGCATCGTCCTTTGTTCCAGGGCAATTTGCACAGCAGTCATATGGTCAGTATGGACAACAACAGTACGGTCAATATGGCCAATACGGGCAGTACGGACAGAATTTCAATCAATATGGTCAAAATGCTCAATATGATCAGTACCAACAATCTCAACAGCAAGGTAACTATCAGAATTACCAAGGTTACCAAGGCTCTAATATCTACGACAACCGTGGTGGATTCGGTTTTGGACAACAAGCACAATCACAACAACAGTCCTCTCAGATGTCGTTAGAAGATTATCAGAAACAACAGCAGGACTCACTCAACAAGACTGTCAAGCCAAAAAGAACTTTGAAATTGGATCTCAAGTCCAGCACAATTAAAGCTCCTGCTAAAAAGGCAGAGCTAAAGGAGGAGAAAAAAGAAGAGGTGAAGAAAGAAGTGAAGAAGGAAGAACCAGCAGTGGAGGTTAAAGAGACTCCTAAAGAAGTTTCTACAGAAGCTCCTAAATCTGCTTCGAAGGAGACTCCTTCCTCTGCTCCCGTGAAGAAAGCTGTCTCTACTGCTTCAACTGCTCCATCTACGACTTCTACAAATGTGATTAAAGAGCAGGAAGATCAATTGGATGAATCGGTTCTCAAAGACATGTTTGGAGGTAAAGATCACATGTCGATCATTTTTATGGGACACGTCGATGCAGGTAAGTCAACCATGGGTGGTAATATTTTATTCTTAACCGGTGCTGTCGACAAGCGTACCGTTGAGAAATATGAAAGAGAAGCCAAAGATGCTGGTAGACAAGGTTGGTATTTATCATGGATTATGGATACCAACAAAGAGGAAAGAAACGATGGTAAAACCATTGAAGTTGGTAAGTCTTATTTCGAAACAGATAAAAGACGTTACACAATCTTAGATGCTCCAGGACATAAGTTGTACGTTTCTGAGATGATTGGAGGTGCTTCTCAGGCGGATGTTGGAGTCCTTGTGATTTCTGCTAGAAAGGGTGAATACGAAGCCGGTTTCGAGAGAGGTGGCCAATCTAGAGAACATGCTATCTTGGCAAAAACGCAAGGTGTTAACAAGTTGGTTGTCGTGATCAACAAGATGGATGATCCAACTGTTGCATGGTCCCAGGAAAGATACAATGAATGTATCAGCAAACTTGCTTTGTATTTGAAGGGGGTTGGATACCAAAAGGATGACGTTACTTTCATGCCTGTTTCTGGTTACACTGGTGCTGGTTTGAAAGATAGAGTGAGTCCGAAAGATTGTCCATGGTATACCGGTCCAGCTCTTTTAGAATACTTGGATAACATGCCACTGGCCCAGCGTAAAATCAACGATCCATTCATGCTTCCAATTTCTGGTAAGATGAAGGATCTCGGTACTGTGGTGGAGGGAAAAATAGAATCTGGTCACATTAAGAAAGGTCAACAGTTGATAGTTATGCCAAACAAGATCCAAGTCGAAGTTTTGACAATCTACAATGAGACTGAAGCTGAAGTCGACACTGCTATTTGTGGTGAACAGGTGAGATTAAGAATCAAAGGTATTGAGGAAGAAGATGTTTCAGCAGGTTATGTTTTGTCTTCTGTCGCCAATCCAGTTAAAACAGTTACGAAATTTGAGGCTCAAATAGCCATTGTGGAGTTGAAATCCATTTTGTCTTCGGGTTTCTCCTGTGTGATGCACGTCCATACAGCTATAGAAGAGGTTTCGTTCACTCAATTACTACACCATTTGCAAAAGGGTACTAACAGAAAGTCAAAGAAGCCTCCTGCGTTCGCTAAGCAAGGTATGAAGATTATCGCTGTGTTGGAGACTTCTGAGCCTGTTTGTCTTGAGACTTATGAAGACTACCCACAACTTGGTAGATTTACCTTGAGGGATCAAGGTCAGACCATCGCTATTGGTAAGGTCACCAAATTGTTATAAACGAGTGATATGAGTTGATTTTATCTATGCACCAAAATATTCTCTAAGTAGAGTTGATCAGATTAAATATAATTGAATGATTAGAATAACTGAGCAGATCTTCTACAGTATTATGTATTTCATTTAAGGTAGAAAATCTCTCCTTAGCTCAGTTGGAAGAGCATGAGACTGTAATTGTGCAAGAAATCTCAGGGTCCCTGGTTCGATCCCGGGAGGGGAGACTTATCTATTTTTTTTATATTTATCGACTTTCCAATGGAGTTTGTGATATAGTTCTGTGAATGCGGGATTGTTTGATTCCCAACAGTCTGCTGAAGGTTTTAGGATGTTGGTAAGATGTATATGGTTTAGGTCCGCTGTTTTGAAGACTTGAATTACCTTGGCACCTTTGCACCTTTTTTTTTTTTTTCCCCGATACGAAAACTTTTAAGTGCTATAATTTAGATCAAGAAATTGAATAGCCACAGACTGAAGAGTAACATCCACCAGATACAGTATGAAGCTCGATACCACTCACATGAGATACCTGAACCAGGATGACTGGAGGGTTCTTCAGGCAGTGGAAACAGGATCTCGGAACCATGAGGTTGTTCCTACCAAATTGATAGGGCAGATAGCTAGTCTTAAGACTGGTATGGGGTCTGCCAACAGAGCCATATCAGATCTGGCAAAACTGAGTCTCATTTCGAAGTTAAGAAATGCCAAATATGATGGATATAGGCTGACTTATAACGGGTTTGACTATCTTGCTCTGAAGTCAATGTACCAGCGAGGTTTAATTGAAGAGCTAGGAGCCACCATTGGTGTTGGTAAAGAGTCTGATATTTATTCGGCAAAGGATTCGAACGGAATTTCAAAAGTGCTCAAAATTCACAGATTGGGAAGAGTTTCATTTAGAACCGTCAAAACCAAAAGAGATTATCTCAGAAACAAACAAGCACAGAGTTGGATGTATCTCTCCAAATTAGCTGCAGAAAAGGAATATGAATTCATGACAATCTTATATGAAAATGGGTTTCTTGTGCCTCAACCGATGTGCCATTCCAGACATTGTGTTTTAATGGAGAGAATCAACGGGTTTCCAATGAGACAGTTGAAGGAGCATTTTGCCTATAAAAAGCTGTACTCAGGTTTGATGCAATTCATTGTCAAATTGGCCAATCATGGTCTAATCCATTGTGATTTCAATGAATACAACATTATGATAAAGGAGGATGGAACATATGACACAACTGAAGATCTCGGGTTTGTGGTTATTGATTTCCCACAATGTATTTCCATAGAACATGTGGACGCCGAGTTTTATTTCAAGAGAGACGTGGATTGCATTAGAAGGTTTTTCAAAAAGAGATTTGGCTACGAACCTCGAGACGATACCACTATGCTGGATCTTGACGGTTTTGGAGAAGGATACAAGTTTTCAGTTCCTGTTTTTACAAGAGATATAGAAAGAGAGGCAGATCTGGATATTCAAGTGAAGGCTTCAGGATATTCTAAGAAGCAAAACGATTCCAGTCAAGATCTCGAAGGTGCTTTATCAGGAATGAGAAAAGACTATGAAGTTGAAAGCGATAACGAGGAAGAACAGGAAGAAGAAGAGACTGATGAAAGCGATTATGATGAGTTTTCCGAGGATGATGACGACGAAGCTGGAGAAGACGAAGAAGAAAACGAAAAAATCATTGAAGCTTTGAGACTCGGGTCTACTGAGCTCAAGATGGATAAGTTAGGAAACTACATTCTGCAAGAATGAAAACTACTAATAAGTATTATTAATATGCGAATTTTAAAACTCAAACTATAAAAAACTTCATATACATTGTAGAAGAATTTTAATAACTCACGTTGGCTTAACGAGTAGCCATAGCCTTGGTGACAGCTCTCTTCAAAGCCAATTCAGCCTTTCTGAGGTCGTCAGTGGAGGCATCTTCAAGCTCAAGAGCAGCCAAAGCATCGGAAAGAGCAGACTCAACCTTGTCCTTAGCACCCTTCTTCATCTTGGCAGACAAAACTGGGTCGGTGACAGTAGCCTCAATGGAGGAAACGTAAGACTCCAATCTCTGTTTCTGTTCGTGTTTCTTGGAGAATTCTTCGTCAGCCTTTTTGAACTTGTCAGCATCGTTGATCATCTTCTCGATTTCGGAAGTGGACAATCTACCAACAGAGTTAGAGATGGTGATGTTAGCAGATCTACCGGTCGACTTCTCAACAGCAGTGACCTTCAAGATTCCGTTAGCATCAACTTCGAAAATGGCTTCCAAAACTGGCTCTCCAGCTGGTAATGGTGGGATGTCCTTCAAGTCGAACTCACCCAACAAGGTGTTCTCAGCACAGTTAACTCTCTCACCTTGGTACACTGGGAATTGCACAGTGGTTTGGTGATCGCTGACAGTGGTGAAAGTTCTTCTCTTGATGGTTGGAACAGTGGTGTTTCTTGGCACAACTGGGGCGAAAACATTACCTTGCATAGCCACACCGAGAGACAATGGAATAACATCCAGCAACAACAAGTCCTTGGTCTCCTCAGAGGTAGATTGACCGGTCAAGATAGCACCTTGAACAGCAGCACCGTAAGCAACAGCCTCATCAGGGTTGATGGACTTTTCCAATTGCTTACCGTCAAAGAAGTCAGAAAGCAACTTTTGCACCTTTGGAATTCTGGTAGAACCACCAACAAGGACAACTTCGTCAACCTTGGTCTTGGAGATCTTAGCATCCTTCATAACTTGTTCAACTGGGTCCAAAGTGGACTTGAACAAAGCAGAGTTAATGTCTTCAAATCTAGCTCTGGTAATGTTAGCAGAGAAGTCTTCACCCTCGAACAAAGAGTCGACTTCAACGGTAGTTTGGGTAACAGAAGACAAGGTTCTCTTGGCTCTTTCACAAGCAGTTCTCAATCTTCTCAAAGCTCTGGAGTCACCAGAAATGTCCAAACCGGTCTTCTTTTGGAAGTCCTTCTTGAAGTGCTCCAACAAGTTGGTATCGAAATCTTGACCACCCAAGTGAGTATCACCAGCAGTAGCCTTGACGGTGAAAACACCACCAGCAATGTGCAACAAAGAAACATCGAAAGTTCCTCCACCCAAGTCGAAGATCAAGATGTGCTTCTCCTTCTCAGACTTACCTGCACCCAAACCATAAGCAATGGCAGCAGCAGTTGGCTCGTTGATGATTCTCAACACGTTCAAACCAGCAATGGCACCAGCATCCTTGGTGGCTTGTCTTTGAGCGTCGTTGAAGTAAGCTGGGACAGTAACAACAGCTTTTTCAACCTTTTGACCAATTTTAGCCTCAGCAATCTCCTTCATCTTGGTCAAAACCATAGAGGAAATTTCTTGTGGAGAGAAGGTCTTAGTCTCTTCCAAGTATTCAACCTCGATCTTTGGGTTTCCGTTGTCGTCAATGACCTTGAATGGCCAGGACTTGATGTCCTTTTGAACAGACTCGTCGGAGAAAGCTCTACCAATCAATCTCTTAGCATCAAAAACAGTGTTCTTTGGGTTCAAAGCAGCTTGGTTCTTAGCAGCATCACCAATCAATCTCTCTTCTGGAGTGAAAGCAACGAAGGATGGAGTAACTCTGTTACCTTGTTCGTTGGCAATGATTTCGACTGCAGAGTCGTATGTAGCAACACAAGAGTAGGTAGTACCTAAATCGATACCAATAGCACCTGGGAAAACACCGTCAGCCATTTTGTCTATTATTTGTTTGTCAAACCAAACTAAAAGATACGTTGGATATCTAACAAATAACCTTTTCGTCCCAAAATTTCCTTGAGATTATCCCAAAAGTGAAAAATTTTTTCAAAAAAAAAAAACATTTAGTCAAGCACACGACCCTAAACCACAACACAGATCCCACAAAGAAAAGCATTGTTAGGGCTGTGTAGACCGTTGAAGGTGAAAAGGATCAAATCGACGCGACTATTAAACACCAAGGGACTTCCTAAAGAAGAGTCGCCTTTCAAAGCTCACTGTGCTTTCTATGCAGCAAAATCAATATCAAGCTCAAGCAAAGCAGTTTCTGCAAGACCCAAGCTATTTTATCGAAAAGAAATGCCTATAAAGATATTTCATCTCACCATCAACCCTTTGATATGCGATAGTTGATAATTTTCTGCTGGATCAATTCTTGAGCCATCTGTATTTCTTCTTTGGTTCCTGTGATGGCAAGCAGTTGGGTGAAATTATTGGTAGCTGAGTCTGGGCTATCATCTTTCAGGCCTTCAATATCGTGGATTTTAATTTTGGCTGTCGTTTGTTCTCGTATCTGTTGTATATCCTTACCCTTTTTTCCAATAAGAGACCCTATTTCTCTTCTTAAATATCGGAAATTCCGAGTAGTGATAATTTTTGGCTTTACTGTGTCAATTCTTCTTATATTGGCCAATGATTGGTTGGTTTGCAAGGCGTGATGGTTCTCTTCCAGGTATGCAATCCTGGTGGGTGGTCTTCTAAGCCGAACTGGTGCAGGGGAGTCATCGGATAGCATGGACTCAATCGCTGATTCAAGATGCAAATTGGAGTCGAAGATGATTATGTTGCCAAAATGGCATGCCTTGTTAATGCGACACACACCTTTCAAAGAGTGGTAGCCAGGGCCTCCAAATTTCGGAAGCACCATAAACAACTTTGATGAGGGTATACTCTCGATAATCGAAGTAAAGGTTAATATTTATTTTGAATGATTGGAGGTAATAATGCTTACACTATGGCATAGATTGATCAAACTGAATGAGGGTGCACTGATAGTCATGGTCCATTCGTTTAAGAGAATGTTTATTTTGTTGAAGGTTATATTTGCATTTGAATGGCTGGATGGTGTTCTTTGGTTGTAGAGTTGAAGGAACTGCACCATTTGAACAACATTCAGTCTTCCACCAACCAGAAAGGTTATTTTCTTTACTGGCAGAATGCTGGACTCGCATGGGATTTGAAGGTGATGGGTGTTCCTATAGCTATTTTTTAGAGGGCATTCGAGATTTTGGAGCATAGATTCGAATGATTTTGCACACTCATCAGAGAAAATCTCTGGGGTTTGCAAAGGCACCGAAACCTTGAAAAGATCCATTGAAGACAGCTGAAGGAAGGTGGAGCGGTAGGAAAAGGGAACAAGAAAGGTAAAACAAGGGATATTTATCTCGCGAGGGAGCTATATAGGAAAACAAGGAGGAAGACAAAAGATCAATATTTGGGAAGCCCACCGAGCAGAATTCAATGGGGAAACAAGAAATAACAAAAGACACATCAAGGTGTCCGGCAAGATGATCTTCAAGCATCATCTTCTAACACTTATTACTGATTCAGTTGGGCAAAATTAACAATTTCAACAAATAAAATCAGCACTCACCAAAAGACCATCAGATTTGGCAATACAAGCCAACTCCAAAAATCAAGAAGATATCCAATCCCATCCAGCTTCCTACCATACTTTGAAGTTCCCCATGGGGTCTATAAAACTATTGCGTTGATCAAACGTTTTCATCCCACTATCGCTATCGTCAATATCCGAAAATGGAAAATGGCCTAACGGAGCGGGATGCTAATTCCGCTCTAAAAAAAAGTCTTCAAGATCACGGACAAAAGCTTTTTACATATTATGTTGGGCGATTTCTTGCTTTCATGATATGAAGAACCCTACCAAGTATGGGCGTTGCATTGGGGGAAGTCATATACTCGGCCGTCAAGCCGATCATTAGAATGTATATGATCATCATCACTGGATTCGCCATGACAAAATTGGGCCTGGTTAACGTGACCACCACGAGAGCTTTAAGTGACCTGGTGCTGTTGCTGTTCATGCCGACACTGGTTTTCGACAAAATCGTGTCCTATATCTCGATATCAGACATCAAGACCATTGGAGTCATCTTTCTGTCAGCAATCATCATGTACAGTTTGAACGCGGGAGCTGCAGCTCTCATAGTCTATTTGACTCCCATTCCAAAACGAAGAAATCAGTCTTGGATTGGAGGAGCCATGCTTGCAGGAATCATGCAGAACGTTTCTGATCTTCCCATCGCGTATTTGCAAGCGATGACCATCTTCTCAACCTCTCAGGTGAACAAAGGAACAGCTTACGTCATCATATGGCTGATTATGTACTTGATTGTGCAGTTCAATTGCGGCATGTTCCAGCTTGTTGAGTTTGATTTCAAGCGTGCTAAAGGCGTCGAAGAAGGCGCCGTTGAAGAGGCCCACCAGATTCCATTAGAATCGCTGAATGAGTCGAACAACTCGCCCGTTCAGGAGTCTGAACAACCTACCTCACCCAAATCGTCTCTTTCTGACCTCAGTCTTTCCAGTAATGAGACAGCTCCAATCAATGGATTAACTCCTCATCCATTATTATCGAATCAGGAACATCACAATAAGTACCATGAATCAATTGCTCGAATTCCATCTGCCAGAAGCCACACAGACCACGCTCTAGTCAGAGCTTCTTCACTCGTGTCGACACCTTCATCAGTAGGTGCGGGACCAACTGTTCCAATGATTTCTTGTAACTCACATTTTTCCGCAACAAGTAGTGTTCACAGCACGGCACCGTCATTTGTGCAAGATTTGATTAGAGAATATTCACACGTTGAACCGTACAATAGAGACACCACCATGGCCATGAAAATTATTACAGAGACCAATCTAAGCTCTAAAGATGTTAAGGAGGCAGGCAGTAATGTTCCAT
Organism: Ogataea mattraensis; assembly: GCA_030564055.1. Lineage (NCBI taxonomy): Eukaryota > Fungi > Ascomycota > Pichiomycetes > Pichiales > Pichiaceae > Ogataea > Ogataea mattraensis. Next base: position 208,374 of record JAJMLE010000003.1, on the reverse strand, counting down.
TTGTGGAGAAATACAAATTGAACTTTCTCATCTTCTTTCTACAGAATTTCAAGAAGCCCAACTCCATAATGTTGATTGTTTCATTGACAATCGCCTTGATCCCATGGTTAAAAGGGTTATTTGTCACGACAGATGGAGTCGACATACCAAATGCTCCTGACAATAATCCTCCTCTATCATTTATATTACAATATGCTGAGTATTGTGGGGCTCCCTGTGTTCCTTTAGGGCTGTTTCTGATTGGCACTTTGCTGGGAAGATTGGAAATCAAGACGATTCCAAAAGGTTTTTGGAAGTCGGTTCTATGCCACAGTTTGTGGAGATTGTGCGTAATGCCTATCATTGGTATTTTATGGGTTGAACGGCTTAAAAAAGTTGGTTGGTTGAGTGATACGATGGCGATGTTTGTGACGTGCATGGAGTTTTCCTTACCTTCAGCTACTATCCAAGTATATCTGACAGTCACTTTCATGACTCCAGATCAAGATGATACAACGCAAATTAATTGCTTGTCTCTGTACATTATCTCACAATATGTTTTCTTGGTGGTCAGCTTGCCAATAGTGGTTTGCTATACCATGAAGAACGTTTTAGATCTATAGATTATGAGGCTTCTGGCCGATCGACGCGACGCATTATAGAACGAAAAACCAATATAAATTAATTATAAATATTATTTATTGATTCATAAAGTGGGCAAGTGTTGATACAGGTCACATATCCATATATATTTGCGATCGAATTGATCGCCTATATTGAGCTAAGGACTCTCTACAATCAAAAAATACCCGTTGCAAGTGAATTGCGCGTTTTTTTCTTTTTCTCTTTGCTTGATTCAGCAGTGCCCAGAAGTTCCTTTTATTGCCCTTGTTCTTCTTTGATCACCACTCTGGTCTATTTTCACAGTGACTTTGTACAAGTGGATCAGAAGCGGACTTGGGTTAGTCCATAAGCCGAGTGTGAAGAACAAAAAGAAAGCGAAAAATAGCTTAGTGCGATACATAAACAATAAGTTCTTGAGCTCCAGCAAGGATAAAGTGTTTTTTTTCTTATTGCGCAACGATACAAATCCAACTCTTAGAAGAAAAGTGATGGAGCAAAGGCAAACAAGACAGAAAATTGATGATGTTGATCCACAGGATGATGAACGGTTGACTCAAGTGTTTACTATGGGCAAACGAAAATTGATGAATGTGATGAAGACAACTAAAGAATCGTCGTATTTTAAAAGCTTCACTTCTGCAATCCAGCAAGGATTTTTGCTCGAAGAAGAGCAAGCTACCACTGGAACACCATTGGTTCCTGATGATGCTCAAATTTTGCTTTATCGCACATACACCAGGTATATCAACAACGAGTACGTGACTGATGTCTCCGGATGCATTTCCTGTCCAGGGCTGATGAACAGAAAAAACAAATTGATGCTTTCTTTGGTCCAGCGACTTTCCAAAAGTAATGTCTCTTCGTCTACTGTCAACCAGATAGAGTCTGAGATTGAAGATTCACTTGTCAGCCCAGACACCAAAACAGAGTCTGATACTGCCTCCACTATATCATCCGCCTCACAAACCACAGATTCGTCTACAGGTAATGATGTTATTAAAGAGAGATTGCAAGGAGTGATGGCTAGAAATATTCCTAGAACACCTCTGAACATTACGCTTTACTCCGAAAAGAAAACCGATTCTCTTTTGGGAGCCAATCTTTACACTGATGCAACTGGATCTTTCCATCTTTCAGTCGCTTCGTCCTATAAACCAACCGTGATTGTGGTTTCATCCTTGGAAAATTCTAGCATTCAAGAAACACAGGAGGCCAACGTTATTGGACCAACAGGAGTCAGTGTGATAACAGACATTGATGACACTGTGCGGATTACCGGAGTGTTAGGTGACAAAAGAGAGCTATTTAGAAACGTTTTTGCCAAGGACTTTGGTGATTGTGAAATACCCAGGTTGGCCAGTTGGCTTCAGGCATTGAAACAAGACTACAAATGCCCTATACACTATGTCTCAAACTCCCCATGGCAAATTTATAACATCATAAGCGGATTCATGAGTTACTGCTGCCTTCCGGTGGACTCAATTAGCCTTCGTCAATATTCTGGAAATCTTATAGCCTCTTTCACTATGCCGTCAGCCGAGCGCAAGAAGGAGTCCCTGATCAAATTACTGAAAGATTTCCCTACAAGAAAATTTATTCTAATTGGAGATTCAGGGGAACAGGATGTCGAAGCATATCTTACGTTGGTTCGCATGTTTCCAGACCAAATACTTGCAGTTTATATCAGAGCTTTAACTGGAGCATTTTCGTCAACTAATGAGGACTTAAAAAATTTCAAGGAATTTCAAGCTCTTTTGGCTACGCGGAAACAACCCGATGGAAAGCCCCAGAAGAAGTCGCCAGTACCACCTCCGAAACCCAGGATTTTGCAAGGTAGTCCTTTGAAAGCTTTGAAATCCCGCTCCTCAGAGCTTCTAACAAGACAAGAGACTGATCCACCCCCTCTTCCCAGAAGGAGCTACATGAGAAGTGACACAGATCTATCGATCAACACGTCTCCATCAGCGTCTCCACCACCTCCCGTTCCAAGGCGTCCTACCGATTCTGGATATCAAAGCTCGCCGTTGAGACTGTCCAACGGGAACCATTCGCCTACCAAAACATTTTCTTTCTCACAACATGCAGACTCGCCGAATGAAGATTATGCATTTGATAGGAAAAAGGAATTGTGGCGGGAAAGAATAAATATTGTTGTGAATGAGTATCCACCACATATCGACTTTAAGCTCTGGTGGGATGTGTCTGATGTGATGGAACATTCATTTCAGGTCATTGAAAAAGCCCTAAAAAACTCAGGTGCTGCAGGGCGCAAATCCAAGAAACCCAATGGAGATCTAATTGATTTATGATCCGAGCAGCCGAATTAACAGAAAGGTATCCCATCAATGAGAATCAAGTTAGATTGAGTTATGTATCTTATATAGATATACATAAACCTGTTGCATACGTGCCTAACAAGTCGCACCATCCCATCAATTTGCTGATATCGGTTTAGCACTGTTTTCCTCAAAAAATGCATCATTACCATCCCCATAATCTTTAATATTATCGTCAATATCGTCCAAGACCTGTCTGAATTCAGACATGTCGATCTCTGTACCTCTATCCGTGGATATTTCCTCTTCCTTGAAGAATTTATCAGCGAACTTCTTGACAATGATCTCCTTCCCACTCAATTCTCTCTTCGTGTCCTGCTCTTTTGTCTTCAGTCTTTCTTGTTTGTGTTTCTCTTTCCAGGCAGCAAATGTCTCTGGTGTTATTGGAGTCAGCGTATTTCTAGGAAGCTTGTCTCTTTCAGTTTCGATAAAATCTTCCAGGGTGATCTTCGGCTGTTTTTCCAATGCTAATCTCTCTAATCTTCTTTGTTCCTTTGTTTTCAACACAAATCCTGGTGGTAACGAATGTCTATACTTACATTCTTTATTCTGTTTTGGGTCGGAGTCGGGACAAGTCCAAAACCAGCCATACTTTCCATCCTCCACTGCTTGAATAAAGTGTTTACACACAATATCAGTGGTGGTCTTCGGATTACCATGTTTCGACAAAATAACTTTTCTCAGCTTCTCTTCGTCCCAATTATCCATCGTATCCAATTTCTTCTCCTCGTCTTTATCATCCGAGTACAAATCTTTCTTCGCAGCCTTTCTTCCAACAGAAAGATCATGACTGAACTTACAGTTTTTACCTCTGGTACAAGCTCCAGCCTTAAAGAACTCACACAGAATAGACTTCGGATCCACCCCGAATGGGATCTTTTGTGCTGGAACGGAAGCTTGAAGTAGCTTGGCAGCTTCTTTCTTTGCCTCTTCTGCTGCCTTTTTCTCTGCAGCTCTCTGTTTGGCCATTTCCAAAGCCCTCTTGTCGGGACCTTGACTTGTCACCTGTTGAACAAATTGTTGAACTTTCTTCGATCTGTTCTTGTTTTTGAGTCCAAAGGTTTTATCTTCCAGCTGCTTTTGGACCTTCTTGGCCTTATTTTTTTTCTCGGCCTCCTTTTGGCCCTTTGGCACCTTCTTTGGCGGCATCTTAATTGTACACTATGGCTCCTTGGGCACTTGAAGTAAGTAAGCAAATTTGCCTGGTGTGGTTGAACTTGGTTTTTTCTAAACTTTTCATTTTGGCAACTTCTTCAAAGGAAAAAAAAGCGTAAAAAAATGCACAGCCAGAATTTTGCTCTGCCAGGAACAAAACCGGGCAACTATTTCACAATATAAGAACACAGACGTTTGCCATGATGAGTTAACTTTTTCTTGTGATCTGGTGGTCCATTTTTGTTAGTATAGAAAGGCACTTTTGTCAGAATGCTAGCGTTAAGAACCAAATCGTATTCAAGAGCACTTTCTTTGGTAAGGGCATACCACAAACATCATTCTAACTCAATCAAAGCGGGTAAAATGAAGACAGAATTGCGGTTGGCATTGGTGTCTGGATTGATCTTAGCAACTTCATATGTGTCGTTGACAGGTAACAATTTGCATTCGGATTCTCTTCCTCCACAATCAGCCAACAAATTTGAGAGCCAAAAACAACTTTACTCCACTTCTACCAATTCTTTGAATGGTGCCTCTGCACAACAGAACAAACAAGGGATTTATCTCCTAAGTGAGGAAGAGGTCTCGCGCAGATTGAGACAGTTCGAAGAGAGCTATAATGTCAATAGGGGAAAAGGTGTTAGTAGATACGATATTTGCCAATTGCCAAGTAATAATCCTATTGAAGATGACCGTTCAGAAAAATTAGTGCAAGTGCCGATTCAGGATAGAGATAACAACAACGAAAAAGTAGATGCAGACTGGCATTTTTGGTCTATATTTGATGGTCACGCTGGTTGGAACACATCTGCTAAGTTGCGAGATCATCTTTTGGATTATGTGGTAGCTGAGCTGGACCAAGTTTACAAAGTGAGTGATAAGAACCTTCGTCTTATTCCTTCAAATGAGACTATAGATAAAGCCATGAAGCAAGGTTTCCTGAAGCTGGATGACGAGATTGTGAATAAAAACGTTCAAAAGTTGTTGGAAAATCCGAATAACAAAGCTGGCGCAGCCGAGCTACTCATGCCGGCCTTATCTGGATCTTGTGCACTTGTTTCCTTCTATGACACTCATACCAGAATTCTAAAAGTTGCTGTCACGGGAGACTCCAGAGCCTTGTTAGGTTCCTTAAGTGATGAAAACAAATGGACTGTTACTGCATTGTCAGTTGATCAGACCGGATCAAACCCAACAGAGGTTGCCAAATTGTTGAGTGAACATCCAAACGAACCAAACGTGGTGAGAAACGGAAGAGTCTTGGGTTCTTTAGAACCGACAAGAGCTTTCGGTGATGCAAGGTACAAGTGGGCTAAAGATATTCAGACTAAAGTTGCGAATCAATTTTTCGGAAGACAATTGCCTGCCAACCTTAAGACACCACCATATGTCACTGCCGAACCTATCATCACAACCAAAGAGGTTTCTCCTGCAAAACATGACTTTTTAGTGATGGCCTCTGACGGGCTCTATGAAATGCTGTCTAACGAGGAAATTGTCGGTTTGGTGGTCAGATGGATGGAACATAAGAAATTGATCAAGCCAAATAGATCACTGGTTGATACCTTTTGGCCTTCTTCCAAGGACAAAAAGCTTCCACTAGTTGAAGATGTTACAGAAGCAAGTTCAAAATCGAAACAGAGAATTCGCAACAAAAGAAAATCAAATGAGACTAGTTTCTTGTTGGAGGATGAAAATGTCGCTACACACTTGATAAGAAACGCTTTGAGTAATGGTGGATCCAAGGAAGAGGTGAATATGTTGGTTAGCATACCTTCGCCTTTGAGTAGACGTTACAGAGATGATTTAACGGTGAGCGTGATCTTCTTTTCAGACTTCGACAAGCATTCTGCCACAAGCGCTTCTGGGGCTTTAGAGCTTAACAAGGAAGCCACCAAAGGAGGAATCAACAATGCCAGACCTAAACTATAAATAGGTCATTTGCTTTTTTCAAGCTGTATATTTTAAATATAAGAGAAATTATCAAAAGAGAAGAAAGTAAAGAATAAAAAGATAGAGAAACAAACGAAACCACGCCCAAAACTATATAACAAAAACCAACTATCGATTGAATAGAATACCGGCATAATGCTGAGAAAGGAAATTGGGTTTCAAATGGAGCTAACAAGCACAATTTCCAGCTCCAACAGACGGATCAGTAGGTGCGTTCAAATCTATTCTGTTGGCCCCACTTCCCGATTCATCTTGATTTTGATTCGAGTGTTTGTTTGCATCATCTGGAATCTTCTTTCCAATTGCCGTAAACACTTCATTCACGTTAAAAGACGATTTGGCACTGGTTTCAAAAAATAGTAGACCTTCTTCCTCAGCTAAACTTTGACCTTCTTCCACTGAAACGCTTCTGCGTCCTTCGATTTCCTCTCCAGTTTCACTATCAACAAGCAAGTCGTACTTGTTACCCACCAATGCAATCACAATATTCTTCGAAGCCTGTTCATGAAGCTCCTTGACCCAATGTCTGGCCTTGATGAAACTGGCAGGTTTGGTAACATCATAAACCACCAATGCTGCCTGTGCATTTCTGTAATACAGAGGAGCCAAGTTTGCAAATCTCTCTTGTCCTGCAGTATCCCAAATCTCAAATTTGATAGTTTTCGTTCCAATGGTACATCTCTGTGTCAAAAAGGCTGCGCCGATAGTCGGTTCCTTGTTTTCCTGAAAATCGTTCGAAACGAATCTTAACACCAATGACGATTTCCCAACTGCGGCCTCACCTAGAAGCACTAGTTTCACTGAAGTTTGTTTATTAGACATAGTTTCTCAATATGTCTTGTTCGCTCACGTTGTTTGCTCAGTGTTCGGCCTTTGTTGCTTGAAGTATTTCGGTATTCCTGACTAGAAATAAACAATTTATGATAGTGACAAGTTCTGGATCCCACTCGTGCTGGTCCTCGACTTGCAAATTCACTTCGGAAACTTGAAAACTTGTCTTGCTTATACTTTTGTTTCTTAAACAGCTTTATAATCGCAGCCACTAAAGAAAAAAAGAACTTGGCCTTACTGAGACAGAAAAAGCACAACCCCCCACCAACAGTGCAGAGATGTTTTATTTACAGGCTGTGCATTCAAAACACCCAATGTGGTAATATTGATGTGGGACAGATCCCCAGCTGAAAGGCACAAACACAATTTGAACAGAGGCAAGAGTATATAAAGCAGATATGACCTGCCACATATACTTCCTAATGGAGTTCTTGTGTTTTGGTTCGCAACCAAATCATGATGATTCCCGATATTTATGTTCCTAATTGTTTATCTTCAAGAGGTCAGAGGACGTTCCAGCTTGAGAATGGAATTGTGGTCCTATTGATTTCGGATCCAGCACAAGAAACTCTCGGCTGTTCCTTAACAGTGGCAACTGGACATCACGCAAATCCAGATCATGTTCCGGGGTTGGCCCATTTTTGTGAGCATATGATTTGCGTCAGTTCCAAAGAATATCCAGAGCCAGATTATTATAAGAAGACCGTTTACAGATATGGAGGTGTCTACAATGCGGTGACCACTGGTGAGAAGACCAGTTTTTATTTTGAGGTTCCTGTCTTGAAAAACTCACAATTGTCGACAGAAACAATCTATGAGCATCTGCTTAAGGTGTTTTCCTCCTTTTTCAAAAACCCCATCTTCGACCCGAAATATGCACGTCGAGAGATGATGGCTGTTGATAATGAACATGTGAAAAATTGCTCTGCAACAAACAAAATGTCATATCATGGTCTGCGGTTACTGGCCAACCAAAATCATCCTTTCCATAGGTTCTGTTCGGGAAATTTCGACACATTGACTGGGGTCTACTGCCAAAAGAAATTGAATATTAGGGAAGAGCTGATCCGGTTTTTTAATTCCGAATATTTGGCATCCAAAACAACAATCGTGTTGAAAGGTCCACAATCTCTCAATGTTTTAGAAAAATTGGCAGTTGCCAACTTCTCTGGATGTTTGACGAAAAGCATGAAGGTTAAAGTTGAAACAAAGTTTAGTTTATCTCAATCAAGCATCCTCAAAAACCACTGGAATTACGACAATAATGAAGTCTTTGTGCAAAAACAGAAGATCATACTTATAGAAAAAGAGAATTCCAAACCCTGTTTAAGACTCTTTTTTCCGGCTGGATCTGGGCCTCAAAATAAAGACCATCTCATATTCTGCAAGGCTTGGAGTTACATCATGGGGAGTGAAAATGAAGTTTCATTTAGTTCTCCCCTATTTAAGTCTGCATATATTACCTCTGCTATCTCATCTACACCAAAACTTACCGTAGATTCGCAGCTTTTGGGACTACAATTGGAGCTTACCCCATTAGGATCAAGGAAGCAAAATGAGATACTGGCTTACCTTTTTGATTATACCGCTACTATGTTTGGTTCTAGTGGAAAGGTAGTGAAGAGACTCGCCAAATTATTATCCCAATTTAATTCAATTGAATCATACAATTTTTTACATGATGATGTATCAAACTCTGCTTCAATCGAATGCCGTCAATTGAGTCAATTCTTGCTTGAAGATATGTCGTATTTGTCAAAATGGCTTTTGAATCTGTCACCATGCTGGGGCACTGATGATTCCGGATTTGCAGGATCGTATGAGGAATCTGAATTTGCTCAGAGATGGTGGATTAATAAAGCCGAGAAATTCAGCAAATTTGTTAAAGATATCATTTATGAAGAGAATTTAATAGCTACTTATGTTGCATCCAGTGCGGTTTTTGATAACTTCTTGCATGATGATTTTCAGCAGGATTGCTACTTTGGCTTCAGATACATTATCACAGACTTGAAAATCAAGAATAGAGAACATCCCTTTGCTATTAAGTTACAAAGGCCCAATCAGTTTGTTACTGGACTCATTGAGGACCAAGAGACTATTCTAAAAAAGCTGAAAGAAAACTCAGAAAAGGCATCTGTTGCCTCTTTGGGATATACCATTAAAGATATGACTTCTTCCACTCCTCCACAGATTTTTTCGTTGACGGACAATCACCAGCTATGGATCAAGAAAGAGTCACACACAAGTTTTGACCAGAAGGTATTTTTAACTATAGAACTGACTAGCACCGTTGTGAAGGCCAGTGTGATGTCCTGCCTTGCTCTGGAGCTTTTATGTGATTTAGCCAAGCAGAAATTACGAGAGACTCTTTATCCTGCTCTTGAACTTCGATACAGTTATGACATTTTACCTTCCTTGAAAGGAGACTCCGGTATAATTCTTCACGTTTCTGGTCCATCGACTGGAATATTTGAGATTCTACATATTATAGTGAGTTGCCTTTCACAGCTCTGTTCATGTTTTGCTGAGAAGGTCACTCATCAAATGTTCAGACAAGCGAGAATAAAGCTCAAGCTTAAGTATGAAGGTTTGAGTGATCTAGGTTCTCATGAATTGGCTTCTCTGGGATTGATGGTCGTTTTAGAAGAGTTCACCTGGTCAATTGAGGATAGATTTGACTGTCTGGAGGAACTTGACTACGACTCTGTGAAATCAACACTTGGCCAGATGTTTCAAAGTTGCTATTTAGCAAGTCTACTACATGGTGATGTTGATGAATCAGCATTTACCAATTATATCATACCAACTTTGGGTATTCTTGTTCAACAGATATCGGGTGAAGGGTATATAAGACCTTCAACATTAATCATGCCTGCTGGATCCAGATTCAAGATTCATGAAACTTCTGCAGATGAGACCAATGCGTTGGTCCAATATACTCAATTAGGGCTAAGACAGGATGACTATGAGCGGACAATGGCACATTTTCTGGCATTCGTGTTATCTGTGACCTTGAATGTGAAAATAAGGAATCAGTATCAATTGGGATATGTAACCTGTTGTGGATTACGTTCGTTGAGAGAAACTGTTGGGATCCATATAACTATTATGAGCGGAGAGAATACTCCAGATGACTTGGATATGAAGATAGATGATATTATTGATGAATGGTTCAATGAGTTTAAAAGAGATGTCAATTCGACAAATTTTGCAAGTTCATATAAGGACCAATATTTTCAGACATATGAGTCGTCGAATCGGCAAGTAACTAGAACAGCAGGAAGTTCGAGCTTGTCGTTTGGTTCTGTTGGTCGAAGTTTAGGTGATAAACAAGTCATCAGATTACATCAAGGATATTGGGACCAGATTTCAAATCGATCATATTTGTTTTCTCAAGGGGTTTCGGGTGATGACATTATTGATGCTCGAGTACTTAAAGGGTTACAACTAGAAGACTTTTTGAGATACGTCGAAACAAAGTTTTTACCAACGTCAAACCAAAGTACCAAGATCTCGGTAATGTTGACCACCAAATGTACACAAGAGGAGGTGGAAAGAAGATTTAAGCCAATAAAGTTGCAAATGCTCCTGATTGCATCGGGCCTGCCTGTTAAAAATGAGAAATTGGTCAAGATTTTGGAAGAAGCAGGGGATTCTCAGACTCAGCTGATGAAACTCTTGTTCAGACATTATCAAATGGAGGGAAATTCTTTGAGACTTTTAACTATGGTGATTACAAAACTCTCAAAAGATTTATTTACTCAAAAACCCAAAATGACTTTGATTAATGACAGACATTCTAAAATTGTGGAATCTGTGGAGATTGACAATCTTGGTTCATGGCAAAAAACATTGAGTTATTACAGGAGTGTGCAAGTCCAAGCAAGATTGGAAAAGTTCATAAATTTATAGACTTTTTCTTGCATACCCAGAACTCGCATTTATATTTGAAACCTCCTAAAGCTCGTGGATCGCCTCCATAGGTGGTTTCAATTTCAGATTCTCTTTCTATGAACTCGAAACCTAAGTTTCGTGCGAGTTCAATAAGGTCATCCCTGGATAGTTCCAGTCCTCTTGCTGGAGTAGGAATTTCCTTCCAGGTGTTGGTCCGTTCATCTAGATATGAGGAATTGGTAACGGTTTCATCATCTTCATGATGCCACAAAAGCGGTCCAAAATTGATCCAATAGCCTTCTGGTTTCAAACAGTGTTTGATGGATTTGAGATAATCAACGATATTCGATGCTGTATCTAAAAAGAAACATGTTGAGACAACATCGAATTTATGGCGGGTTTCCAGTCTGAATTGACTGGCTTTTGAGGCGTTGGTATAAGTTTCTGAAATCTTATTGAGATCGGGAGGCCCATAAAGGTCAACGAACGAACCGGCAACTATGGACATGAGGTCTGCCACTGGAATATCTGGAAATTCCTTGTTGAGAAGAGCCACGTCTGCGGGATTGAAGTCTGGAAGATATACTTGTCTCAGTTTATCGGTTCTTTTTGCGACATTTGAAGCTTTATGGATATAAGGACATACGACAAAATTATTAGCGCAGTACGATTGATTCACGATGTAGCTCGAGTTTACCAACATATGGTATGAGAATTCGTTTCCTTGGGTTCGGAAACCTCGTTTGACGAACTCCACAACCAACCGACCCAAACCCGCTCCGGGAACAAGCACTTCGATGTTTTGTCTTTGTTCTATGTCTGGAAAGAACAGTTCACACTTGTTTAGAATTCTTCCAAAAGATTCGTTTCGTTCAGCTTCACCCTCTTCAGACCACTCTCTTGCATATTGAATCAAGATGCTTCTGGCTTTATCAAGATCTTCATAAGAACAATCGGCCCAGTCTTGAGGGTTGGGATTGGCACCCCACATCGGACCAACCGTATGGGCAATTTTCTCTAAAAATTGTGAGTTCAGATCAACTGAATGTCTGTAATAATCTATGTGCGATTCAAACCATGGAAGCAGCTCTTTCTCTTCTGATGTCAAAGACTTCCATTTCAACGTCTTTGGTGCCACCAATTGCTTTGTGGCCCAGCCCTTGTAGCGCAAATGTGCAGTGAGCACCGAGGTAAGTGCTTTATATTCAACCAAATCCTCTTCCATGGTCAACTGTTGTCGATAATAGGAACTTTAGATAAGCAGTCTACATACTCACGGCACATATTTTTTCACCAGGGGAAATATTATTTTTCATAGCTGCTACAAAACTGATATTGTTCATCACTATAAAAATACTTTGGTGAACGTAAACTAGGACTTGGTCTCTAACGACTTTCTGAGCTCATTGTTCTGCTCCACAAGAGTGTTCACCAGCTGCGTAAGCTTGTCTATCCGCTCGTAAATAGCATAGGTGTTCCATGCCACCCGTGCCGACTTACTTTGCACAATCGGAGGAACAAGACTATCCAAACTTGCCTGCCATTTCGCAAAATTCTTGGTGAAGCTTGGATCCTCCTGCTCGGCTCTTCTTTGTGCTTTCAAAGATGCTCTGATGGTTGAATTGGTGTCTTCATCGTTAACATCAAAACCATCGGTCAAATCCCAAGCAGTATTGTCCTCGTTGGTATCATCGGCCAATCTCTTTGATCTATTGTATTGAACCCGCTTGGCTATTTGAACCTCGTATGTTGCAATAAAAAGCAAGGCTGGAGAGTACAAAACAACCATCACCCGATCACAAAGACCTAGGAACATTCTTCTGTTCATCCACCAACTAAATGGCAACTCCAGAAATAATAGCTCAATGAGGTTTAAAGGTGGACAGAAAATCTTATCATCAGGAGCCCGAATATATCTGAGAATCTTGGCAGAGTATTGTGCAAGATATTCGTCGGTGGCATTATCAACGACATCAGCATAAGCCTGGGAATACAAAGCAATAAGTACGTTCAACAACACAAGAATCACAATGAAAGTGTAAGCGTAATACAATATGTTACCATATGGATATGCAAACCGTTCAATGGCACCAAAATCCGGGCCTCCCAAAACCGTCTGCAACATAGTTGTGGTGAGAAAAGAAGTGAGTTCTCTTTTTCCATCTGCTTGATCCAAACCAACAAAGGCCTGTAAAAATCCCACAGTGATAATTGCTAGCAAGAAAAAGAATATAAATGATTCCTTAATCATTTTCTTTGTCACCACTATCATTGTTCCGCAGAATTGGAAAACATCTAGAAATAATAATAGTCTTGACCACATGAATGGAGCAGCCAACGACAATAATCTATAGGAGATGATATTGAGTTGGTCTTGTTTATCAAAAGAATGGGAATTCAATGCTATCAGTCTCACCACCATTGATGAGATAATAATAGCGTACATAGCATCATTGAATGCGTTTGAAAATTGAAGATAGTAATATCCAACATGATACAATTTGACTAGATCATCAAAAGCAAAGCCTATTGTGAACAAATAGTAGATGGTTTCAGTAAATCCAATATGGCCTTCAGGAGTATCGGTATTGACAATGAATGTGTAAAGAGCAAGATATATAACAGAGAACCCAATTTCCAAGATATTCTGGTAAAACGGAGTTTTGATTCTATCAGGATCAAAATGCTTTAAGAAATCAACATTTCCAGAACCTTTAAAAAGAACGTAGCTGGCCGAGTCTGACGAAGACTGGACTATCCATCCTCTCCATAGCCATTTGATACATCTTTGGTATCCTCCAGAAGAAATGATGGTGGTTGCATGTGTGTCGACAGCCAATTCCAGAGCGTTTTCTGGTGCACTGTCAACATCGTTCAAGTTGATAGAGTATCTATTGCACAGCATCGAAATGAACAAATACTTTTCATCTTGTTCTTGTTCTATAAGAATTGCTGCCAATTTTTCTGCTGCAAGTCTTCTGGACCTATATAGAGTATCGTCACTCAATTCGTTAAATGTCAGTGTGAAATACCAGCTAGCAACTTTCAATAGACAAAACACCAAACACGCCTGGTATTTTCTGACTGACGCACCTTCGCCACCGGCAGCATCAAGAACTGCATTGACCACTTTATCGTTCAAAACAATCGAGTCAAGACCCACAATTTCTTCCTCAGCGAGTGGAATGGGGATAACTTTGTCTATGAGGTTTTTCAAATTGATGGCTATTCTCAACACCTGTCTTGGGGAAGGAGCGAAGTAGTCACTTGACTCTTCGTCCTCATACAGAGGAAGTGATATATTTCCCAAAGACATGCTGGAGGCTATGGAAGTCAACAAGGTTGCTTGTAACAATATGAATGAAATTCGATCTGGCTAGGAAAAATTAACAGACCTGGGATTTTCTGTCACGGCAGGGATCCCGAAAAAATAATATACACACAAATGCGAATCCAAAGAAAAGTGTCAAAACATGAGCTGTTAGTCCATCAAATAACAAACCCTGATACTAAATACATCATTCATCAGCACACAAAGGTCGATGTCGTTTTTGGAATCACTTCCGACTGATCTCAAGATCCAAGTCCAAGACGTAATTAGTGCGTATCCTCCAAGTGAGGAAGTGTTTAAGGCGTTGATAGAACAAATGGGAACACAACAACCTTCCAAACGCAGAAAGCAAGAAAGCGAAGAAATAGAAGTGGAAAGTCTTCCAGATTCTTTGCTGGGATGCCATATAGTGCTGCAGATACCAGAACTATCTGTGCAATCGCCGTTTAGAAAGAAGCTGAACTTAGTGTTTGGATGCTTTCCTGGTGAACGAAAAGTATTTGTTGCTCTTTCAAAATCAATGGAGTCTAAACCAGAGCTTTTGATTTCGGATCTATCTTCATCAAACATCAAGTTTGCCACGATCCTAAACGTTCCTGAGAAAAAAGGATTTAAAATACTATTGATCGACTACCTGAAAAATAAAGGAAACATGTACAAAAATGACCCGATTCTGATTCAATTCAACAATGACGAGCTTTCTGAACAATTTGGCCCACTTTTGGATGGAATAGATCTTACCACGTATCTTCAACGTCAATTCCAAGTGTTTGGATTTTCTTTGGTGAATGGATTTAGTGGGAAATCTTTCTATGTGCAAGCATACAAGGGCTCCAAAGAAGGATATTTGTACTTCTTGTCAAACCAAATCATTTTCGGCTTTAAAAAACCAATTTTGATTTTCAACTCTACGGAAATCGATTCCATCACTTACACTTCGATTACAAGATTAACATTCAATGTGACCTTGAACGTGCGCTCACTTGAAGACGAACAGTATGTGAAGTACGAATTTTCAATGATTGATCAGAAAGAGTTTGAGAAAATAGACCAATACGTGAAGTTTAAGGAATTTAGAGACAGATCTATGACCGATGAACTCAAAGCTCAGAGACAATTGAAAAATAATGCAGATACCCCGGGTGCGTTGGCTGAGGCTGCCAAATTGGTCCCTGGGGGCAACCAGCTTGTAGGAAATGAGGACTCTGATGATGAAGAGGTGGACGCTAACTATGAAATGAGCGAAAGCGAAGATGACAGTGATGGGGAAGACGAGGACGAGGAAGACAATGTGAGGGGCCAGGAGGATTCTGAGGATTCTGAGGATTCTGATAGTGATGAAGAGGTTGTCTTGGAGGAGGACGAAGAGGAAGATTTGCAGGGTGAAGTTGGTGAATTACAAGATGAGATGAATGAATTCCAGGATGGTGGATTCCTTAATTTTAGTGAGTAAGACGAAGCAGATCATTCAATCAATCAATCAATAAATAAG
Source organism: Ogataea mattraensis (assembly GCA_030564055.1). Classification (NCBI taxonomy): domain Eukaryota; kingdom Fungi; phylum Ascomycota; class Pichiomycetes; order Pichiales; family Pichiaceae; genus Ogataea; species Ogataea mattraensis. The sequence continues at coordinate 192,776 of JAJMLE010000003.1, read as the reverse complement.
TAAGTAAGTAAATAAATAAATAAATAAATAAGTTGGTGGACGCCTAATTCGATCCTTTATCGAACTTTTCTCTAGATGCTTTAAGTTTATTAAGTCTTTTTTCCAACAAGGTATCGTTTTCTTCGACCCATTTGTTGAAGTAGTATCCGACTCCAACCCAGAGTCCTCCGGAGTAGACGTATCCTAGGGGATAGTAACTCAATGGGGCTTCTCTAATTCCTAGCTGGAGTGCTCTTGCCATCACTCCAAATGCTGCCCATCCTGCCAATGATCCAAGCATCTTTTAAAATATGAGCTTTTCCTAAAAAGTTTCAGAATGGTGTAGGTATGCATCTTTTCAAGAACCCCACTCTTTTTACTTTCCAAACAGATGTTTTTTCATGGCACACAAAATATTTTGACAGAAGCGATAGGGGAAAAAAGGGTAAGTAAAAGGGGATTCTTTTGTTATGCCAGTATTTATAACTAAGTTCCTCTACTATTATTTTGTAATACCAGCCACAAGTTTTGCAGTCAATTAGAGGTAAAAATACTTTTAAAGAAAATTAGTTATTAAAGATGTTCTTTTCACAAAGCGCCGAATTCGAATTCGAAGAGACTTTCATGGTATTTAACGGACATGATGTTTCTTTGCCCACCTTACTATCTTATGTTTTCGATTGGATCATATACTTGATTATATTGCTGAGCGCAATATTCTACGGTGTTTTCGGTACACCTCGCACAAGCGACTTTGACCTTCATGATATCAGCCTTATGCACACGTACGTTCAAGAAAGAAGAACCCTGGCGCCCATTTGGTTGCTAGTTGTCCTATCAGTGGTCGCTCCAATCATCTCCATCATTCTCGCAGGATTACTGGTCACAAAATTACCACTTGCAAGAAAATTATGGGACATACACTGCGTTTTACTATCCATGATGGGTGCCACTTCTTTCCAATTGCTTGTGGTTGTACTCGTCAAAAATGTGTCAGCCTTGCCAAGACCAGACTTTTTAGCCAGATGCATTCCACTAACTTTTAATAGCCAACCAGAAGGAAGTTTGAGTACAATAGCCGTTTGTGCAAACCCATCAAATAGACTTATATTTGAAGGATTAAGAAGTTTTCCAAGTGGCCATACCTCCACTGTCTTTGCAAACTCGACGATTCAATTTCTGTTCGTTTCTAGTAAACTCAACACATTCGACGGAAGAGGACTTGCAGCTAAGCAGGTGGTCTCTTTTTTATACCCCTTGATGACTTCAGTCTTGGTCTCTCTATCAAGGATTTCGGATAACAGACATTTTATTAGAGATATTGTTGTTGGCGCACTTTTAGGCATAGGGATGGGATTTCTCTTCTATTCGCTGTATTTCCCATTCCCATCTTTCCCTGAAAATTTAGGGAGGGCCTATCTGCCCAGAAGGTTTGGAGTCAATGACTTATTCAATGGGGTCGGTGGCTTCTGGAGAATACCAGACTTGCCTGGAGCTTCATTGGAAAGAACAGAAGTTCCAGGCTATTATCAAGAATCAAATCAAAAGGATGCTGTCGAAAGTGGCAGTCAGGCCCAGGCCACTGGAGAACAAAACCCCCCTCCGACCAGAGTCAGTGTTGCTACTACAAAGAACGGATCAAAAAGGCCAAATATTCTACCAGCCCAAAATTAAATATATACATGAACTTCTAGTGAGAACTTAGGGTCACTTGCCAATGCAGAAATTTGCAAACACCGATCCCAGTATTTCCTCTACACCAATGGCTTCTCCAGTGATCTTACCAATGCCCTCCATGCTATGTTTTAAAGCCTCTGCTGCCAGCACAACATCATCGTTCTCTCTATTGGTATAGAATTCCTGAAAACCATAAAGCAAATCGCATTCGATGATGTCCTGAGCTCGTTTGGAAACCAAAACAGGGTCTTTCTGGGTCCATTTTTCAAAGTTTTGAGATATATCATCCAGAAGATCTTTTATACCATCTCCGTTACGACAACTTATTAGCTTGAAGTTGCTGACTTGTAACTCCCTCGAGAGTTTTTGAAGTAGAATTTCGGTGTCCGCTTTTGGAAGAAGGTCACTTTTGTTGAGAATGATTATCAATCGCTCTTTATCACACTCGTTTATGTGCCTTAACATCTCCGGTTCAATATGAGATTCAGTGACAGGCAAAAGGACGAGATTCAAGTCTGCCTGTGCAGATTTTGCTCTAGCTCTTTTAATACCTTCCTTTTCAATTTTATTATTGGTAGTTCTAATACCTGCCGTGTCTCCCAAAATCACTTTAAAACCATTAATATCTAAGGGAACCTCCAAGGCGTCTCTTGTAGTCCCCTCTATATCACTCACAATTGCCTTGTCATCGTTGGCTATGATGTTTAACAGGGAAGATTTCCCGGCATTTGGAGGGCCCGTCAATGTAATCCGAAACCCATTGAGCAAAACTTCTGATCGCTGTACTTTTTGTAGATATGATCTGACATCCTTTTCTAAAATACGGACCTCTTTTTCAACTTTTTCAAACAAGTGGTCAATTTCCTCGATGTCATGATCTTCTCCAAAATCAATGACAGTGGTCAGCAATGCGTAGGTGTTCAAAATCTGATCTCTCCAATTGTAAAACAATGTCCTTGTTTCTCCTTTCATTGAAGCTAGTGAAGACACTCGTTGTGTCTCTGTTTCTGCGTGGATCAAATCGTTAATCCCTTCCACCTGAGTCAAATCCATCTTCCCATTTTGAAATGCTCTTTTCGAAAATTCTCCCGGTTCTGCGTATCTAATTGGCAATCTCTCGGTATGGAGTTTTTTTAGGCTTTCTAGAACACATTTGACCACTGCTGTACCACCATGAAGATGTAGTTCAAGCATGTCTTCTCCAGTATATGAATTTGGAGAAGCGGAGTAAAGAGTTAATGCCTGATCCATAAGAATATTTGAGTTTGGATCATAAAGCTTTCTCAACTTTGCTATCTTAGAGCTAGGAAGATGGCCAAATTTGGTCAATTTCTGGTATATTAGTGAGGAAGCAGGCCCTGTGACTCTGACAACTGCAATGGCCGATTTGGCAGGATACGTCGATAAGGCAAATATTGTCGGTGGGAAATACTTTCCAGTCGTATATTTTTGCACATATCTATTAAATGATAGTCCTGTAGAGACTAACATTGTTCTTGTTTAGTTCAAGAACAGGAAAATACCATACTTGTGTATTTTCACCAAATATGTTCCCCATAATAATAATTTTTTTCTCTCTTGGCATTATCAATCTCGGTGTGAGGAGTGGATACAGACACCAATCGAACTAGATATACATAATATTAAAAGAGAGGCGAGTAAAGAGCGTATATACCATATGAAAAGGCAGTAATGAGCGTTGTAGTTCGGCGGCAATGCAAGAATTCAGCAGAGTGATTAGACAAAAAGAGCGACGGATTTAAAATCTTTTTTCAAAGCTTTTGTAATAGTATTAAGTGATGGTGCAGCAGCCAGAATCCGACTCTCCCTTGAGTAGCAAGCTGGCCCTTGTGGCAATTTCAAAAACATCGTCAACAGCCTCTCCAGTCAGTGAAGAGCATTCAACGTATTTTCTGGCCCCGATGATTCGAGCCACCTGTTCGGCTTTTTCTCTGCGCACATACTTTTGATCATAGTATGGATCTGTACCGTCGTCTTCCGGCCGTAGATCTTTTTTGAGTCCAACAAGAATAATTGGGGCATTTGGACAATATGATTTCACTTCTTCTGCCCACTTCATTCCAGCATTATCCAAAGAATCAGGAACATTTAATGCAAACCCAATCAAAATGATATGAGCTTTCGAATAAGACAATGGCCTCAGCCTTTCATATTCTTCTTGACCAGCAGTGTCCCACAATGCCAGCCTGACGGGTTTACCATCGACCCGACAATCGGTGGCATAATTCTCAAATACCGTTGGATGATACTCTGTTGGAAACTCTCCTAAGGTGAAAACATATAACAATGACGTTTTCCCACACGCACCGTCTCCCACAATGACTATTTTTCTTTTGATAACGTTCTGAGACGACATTGTGGCATTTATAATAGTACAATTGACAATTTGAAATTGTTCTTCTATGCTTGTTTTAAAAATTAATTAGCTTGTATTTTCTTTCAAAGCTTTGTGATAAAAGATTATTGTACCCGTTCTTTCTAACGAGCCAATCCCTTCTGCAAAACAAAAATATTAGCAGCTGTTCGTCTCAATTGGTGTCCCGTAGCCTTTTCCGGGTCCTGCCAACTCAACTGATCTTTTCCAGAATCTCACTTTAACAGAAAATTTTTTTACCTACAAGACAAAGGAAGCTCCACGGTTATTTTTACTAATTTTTCTCAGAGTCTCAATTTATGATGCTTATATAAGCGACACAATACCACAATCACCTGAGACCAACGCCCCAAGTATCTAACAAACCGGGAGCCAAAACAGGATCTGGTATTGTAGGTGTTGTAAGAAGCTTCACAAAAACAGGCTGCTGCATCTCGTCAAAGATAACATGAAATGTGAGACCCAGATTTGCTGTCGAAGTGACTCCTAGACACTGGATAAACTGATCCATTGTAAGGTCCATACGATACAATGATAAGAGATTCTGGCGAGTATAATGGTATAGCATTTGGGCAGGATAGCACATGTTATCGCTGGGAATCTTGGTAGAAGTCTTAAATGCCTCAATTTGCACTTGTTCAACATCTGTCGTGCTCATTCTCGGAATGGGGGCTGCAGCAGTAGAAGAAGGTTTCGACCAGATTGAAGATGGTCCCCATATCGAATTGCTTCTACTATTTGGTCCTGGCATTGGCTCATTCCATATGCTAGTTGCAGCAGCATTGTTGGATGTAGGAGGGGGCACAGGTTCCTGGTGGAAAAAATTGCTTGAAGAAAGAAGGGAAGGGTTCCCATTGAACATGCTTGTATCTCCAGAACTGTTCTTGGATGATCCGAAGCTGTTCAGAGAAAACGGTAGAGTTGAAGTCTCATCTAGCAGCGATGTGGAGCCAATCATTTGTGACAGCAAATCCATGTCCGGTTCTTTGATTCTCGAGGAACCATTCAATGCAACAGAAGGAGCTGGCGCTTGTTGCTGATTTACCGGCAATCCTTGCTGAGTAAATGGCGAAGAAAACATCGATTGCGTCACTGATGGGTTAAATGATTCTTTATTTTGAACAGACCAGGGAGAATTGGCCGTCGGAGGCGGTGTTGACGTACTCAAACTCAAGTCTTTGCCATTCAAAGGTATGCTCATCAATGGATTGGCAAAATCAATTTGCTTTTCCGAACCTGTCGCCAAAGAAGATGAAGAAGGATCAGCAACCAAAGAGTTATCAAAGCTCAGAGGAGGGGGAGCCGAGTTATTGTCAGGTTTCATATTGTTGAGTTTCGATAAGAGCTGGCTCAATTGTTCTGTCGAAAACGATGCAGGCTGATCACAGAAACCATTTATACGCTCGGATGATAAAAGAGTCTTGTCATCCTCTTTTGGTTTCTCTAGAACTTTTGGATCTATTTCTTTCTCTTTTTGCAGCTTGATCTCATCACTGAGTTTCACTTCGAACTCTTGCTGAGGTTTGCCTGACCCCAGCTGCTTCTCTTTCTCCTTTCGCAGCTTTTCTAGTTCTGCTTCCTTCTTCTTTCTTATCTCCTCCTTTTTCTTCTTTTGTTCTTCTTCCTTCTTGCGCTTCTGTTCTTCTTTCCGTTTTCGACCTTCTTCAGTTTTTCTGAGCAGCTCTTCTTTCAAAAGACGTTCTTGCTTCAACTTGTCCTCCTCTTTCTTTCGTCTCTCCTCCTCTTTCGCCAACTGCTGCAACCTTCTTTTTTCCTTCAACTTCTCTCTCTTCTTTTTCTCTTTTTCTTCCTTCTCCTTCTTCCGTCTTTCTTCTGCCTCTAGTTCTTCAATCAGCTGACGGGTACTGTCTTCAGCAAGTTTCTCCTTATATGCAGACATCAATTTCGACTTGAGAATTTTGGAGGTAATCAGTTGCAGCATCTTATACGTTTCTTCAAGTCTGCCTTCTTCATCTTCTTCCTCCTCCTCGTAATCATACTCATACTCGTCATCATCTTCTCCTCCTTGCTTTGAATATTCATCCGCATCTTCTTCGTCCTCGTCCCCGTCGTCGTCGTCATCCTCGTCGTCATCCTCTCCATCCTCATCAATGTAGTCTTCTTCCTTTTCACCGTCGTATTCGAATTCGGATTCGCTCTGGCAGTTATCATGCTCCCCATTCAAGTATTTGCTATTTACAGCCACTGATTTCTCCCTTTCATTGCGCTCAGTGTCTAGTTGTTCTACCATACTGATAAAATTCTTGCCATCGTTGGTCAATATATCATCAGCCACAGACACAACGTCGTTAGAATTTGTAGAAATATTCCTCACCGCTTCCTGATTTTGGCGGAATTCACTAATCTCATCCTCCACTTGTTGAATGCTTATTCCCAGCAATGAATCCACGAGAAGTTTGTTAATTTGGGAGTCCATGGTATCAGACGACGAATCCTTGTTCATACTGTAGTAACCATAATAAAGTTTCTCTAACTCTTTCTCCAGAGAAATCTTTCTGGTGGTGCAATCTCGACAGCTGCAGCTCAACTTCTGGTCTTCACGAATCAACTTAAGTATCTCGTCTTTGCTTATCTGAAGAATTGATTTTCTCTTCTCAGGAGTCAAATCGATCCAAAATTGTTTGACCTTCTCTCGCTCACTGACAGGTGTATTTGGATTCCAAAAATAATTCTCAATGTTCTCGCTTTGCTTTTGCGGATGAAGCTTATGGTCACGGCCGCTACCATCATCGGAGTCTAACATGTGATGATGGTGATGGTGATGGTGATGAGAACAGCGATCATATTCGTCATCGTTATAATCCTCGTAATGGTCATGATGATCACAGTCATCTGCATGGTGGTCGCAATGAGAATGACAATAGTCATCATCTTCATCTTCGCAGTAATTTCGGTCTCCATCTTCGGTCTCCTCTTCTTGATATCCATGATGCTGGTGATGATGGCCTTGGTCGTTTTCATCCAACTCTGAAACTACTACCTCACCATCTGCATTTGCTCGAATAACTCGTGATCTGGGATATTCAGCATTAGCGTTATTAAGTTGGACCTGCAACTTGAGTTTCGATGGGCTAGTGGTTCCAGTCTTTCTTTTCTTGGACTTCTTCTTCTTCGATACCGTAGGTATGGGCACTTTCGTTCCATAATCAAAATGCACGCTTTCACCTGCTATATAACTTTCTGTCATTTGTATGTATGTTGTTCAATGTATGACATTCACTAAGATGCACGCTGCCGGATGGTTCTCGCCAACACAAGTAATGCGAACCTCAGAAAATATGATTTATAGTGCTATAAGCTCCGTATTTTGTAAAGATTTCGCTTGATGGGCTAACTTATAGATCAAATATAGCTCTATTGCCCACTAATAGGATTACCACGCACTCAATCTCCTGTTTTCCGAAAATGCCTATGAATGACTTGTCAGCAGGAAAAATGATGTTCTGATGAAAATAGCTGTTTTTCCAAACACTTAATTCAAACCTTGTAGTCGGAAGGGTTTAAAAACAGTAGCAATATGATTTTGGCGAAATCCAAATAGAAGATAATCTTTCAGAGACACACTTCTACACCTTTTCTCCCTCTTGAACCTTTTTTTTAATCTACAGTATCACCAAGCTTTTTTTTTGTCCAAATAGACAACATCCATACACCATACAGAGAGACACAAATTTTGTTCGGTAAGAACACCACTAGCCACAAGATCCGGGTAATGGTATTACTTAAGAGAAACAAATACAAACTGGTTAAAGTATAATAGATATATTTTTTTTAAAACTTGCCCCATTTGAAAATGGATTCATTTGGATTGACCACTTCATTCTCGTTGGCTTCGAAAATCAATCCTTTATTTTCACCCTGAGAAATGATGACTTGCAAGTAGAAATAGAAATCTGCCCAATCAAAACCTTTGGCCCATCTCTGTTGGGCATCCTTTAAAGCATCCTCAGCAGAAACATACTCACGCTTGATCTTGACGTTATGGGTCTGCTCATATCTCTGAAGAACTTCCTCCTGCGAAACTCTGTCTGAAGAGATTCTAATTTTGTTAGGAAGAGACTCATAGTCTTTATGGGCAACCACAATAGCAATGACAGCAGCAATATCAGGGACTTTGCTAACGTCAAACTTGGCATTTGGGTCGCCTCTAAGAACAGCCGTATTTGTGCTTGCATCATAACCCATATGTGAAATTTCTTCATATAGAAATTTTCCATCTTCTGCAAACATAGCAGTTGGAATATCAATGGTCTTGATTCCTGCTTCTCTTGCTCTGTCTGAGTTTTTGGTTTTCATGTCGAAGAATCCTTCCAAGGGAGCCTTGTCTAACTCTGTGCCAAATTGAGATGGGATGTAAAGTTTCAGCTTGGTGTATTTGATCACAGCATCCAAAATAAGTGCCTGGGTTGGTCGTGGAGGTGCGAGATCAATGAAGACATCAACTCCTTTTAAAGCTTCTTCATAAGATTCAACAGTGGTGCCATCAACGGTGTAATATTCAACGTTTTCAAATTGAGGTGCCTTACTAACATCTCTAGTGAGAGCTCTAATTGGAAGTGAATAATTATCTTTAAATTTTGGGGAAGTGAGTGCGGCGAGCACAGGCTTACCTAATGATCCGTTTAGTCCAAGAACTGCAACAACTGGTTTTGATGACATGATAGCAAAGAGATATAATTTCAATGAATTTGGTTGAGTAGAAGTCCAAACATCACTCGAATTAGGCATCTGTTCATCCTTATATACAATCCTTCTGATGAATAATCCTGGCTTTCGTCCAACACTTTTCGGCGATTTTTTTTAGAGTCGATCTCCGAGATCTGATTTTTATTAGTCATCGGCGAAAAATTTAGCTTGGTACGTAAGCAGTAAAAGCAGATTTGGAGTGTACTATATAGTGTTTTCTGAAATACTCCAATAAATGAATTACAAAGATAGGTCCATACCAACCCATATAGGTCAATGTCAAAATTCTGATGCCGTGTTTTACTAGCCTGATAACAAAATGTTACAAAAATTCGAAATTCAATCATGATTAAATAATGAAGAGATAGAGATCACTAAAGGCATCTACCATCCACCACGTCCACCAGGACCTCCTTGACCACCAGGACCTCCAAAGCCTCCTTGACCACCAGGACCTCCGAAACCTCCTTGACCACCAGGACCTCCAAAACCTCCTTGACCACCAGGTCCGCCGAAGCCACCAGGACCTCCACCTTGGCCACCAAAACCACCTGGTCCGCCAAATCCGCCTGGGCCCCCTTGGCCGCCAAAGCCGCCTCTCTCACCGCCTGGGCCACCAAAGCCGCCTCTTTGGCCACCAGGTGGTCCACCTGGGCCACCAAAACCACCTGGTCCACCTTGACCACCTGGTCCACCTTGATGGCCTCCAAATCCTCCTCCTTGGTGGTGTGCTTCATAAGAGTGCTCAATCTTGTTGGCGGCAACGGCACCAACTAAACCTCCCATCACACCTCCTAGCTTGGAGTGGCTACCAGAGATCTTAGATCCACCGTAGGCACCAGCAGCACCTCCAATCACAGTGGACAAGATACCTCTTTCACCGTTTTCACCGACAACTTCAACTTGTTGTGCTTCCACGTGCTGTTGTTGTGGAGTGTATTCGCCCTGTTCACCAGAGTTGTAGAAATCGTTAGCAGACATATTGTTTAAAATTAATATGAAATTAATGAGGAATTCAGATTCGAGTTTCAAATCAGATCGAGCACATCACAGGCCCTTTTTATACTTTTCGCTGTCTGGTTGGCGAGGCCACCACATCTAATTCTGATAGACAATACTCTGCATTGTTATCTTCGACTCCACACGCACCATTTAGCAATGAAACTGTGTAGTGCCTTGGCCAACCTGCCCCGGGTTACCATTTTTAGATGCAATGCGTGTTTCAGTCAGCCTTCGCGCGTGCGGCAGATTGTTCTCGACGCAGCGAAATCTCCTCCAGGTCAGGGGGACTTTGCGACCACGCCTTCAATTCCACTGAAATTGGCGATGGAGAATTTCTGATCCAGGCGCAGTGGCAATGATCATGATGGCGGAGCTAAACCCTGACAGAACACACTGCGCATCTTGTCAATGCATTCTTCAAACACCGACAGATCAGATTCCAGATGGGTTTACCGAACCTGACCAATTGCAATGATGCCGATTTTTCCAGAAAACGGGTGAAATTCCTGGCCTTTGTGCTGCATCACTTGTGTCAACATAGAACTTGGGGCTCACTAATGACTGTGTAAACTAGTTGGACCAAAAAGCATTTTACGCAACATATGGTTCCTTGGCCCAGTTGGTTAAGGCATCGTGCTAATAACGCGGGGATCAGCAGTTCGATCCTGCTAGGAACCATATTTTTTTTTTTTCCTTAGTGAAACTCCTGCAGACCCGTGTTTTTTTTGTGTTCGTCCTAAACACAGCCATTTTACATATCTTATGCAGTAGTCCGCTAACTAGTCGAAACTAATATTCAAGTATATAGGAATTCTGTTAACACATATTGACGATGTTTAGTTAAAACGTGAGTCAACCAAAAAGTATACTAGCAAACAAATAAAAGAAAGAAGGAGAAAATACAGCTACTTTTGCGAATAAGACTAGCTTCCATCATCCGCTTAAGCTTGTGGGGCACCCTCGTGTTCGGCCCATTCAGCTTCAGCATCCTCAGCTTGACCTTCGTCGTAGACATCGTCGATAGTTTGGTGCATGGAAAGAGCAGGCTCCTTAACGTAAGAGTTGTCCAAAGTCCAAGAAGCCAAAGCATTCTCGGCATCGATAATGATTTGCTTGGAAGCCTCGTAACCATCGTAAGCTGGTCTGGTCTCACCTGGAGTAACTGGAGAGTCGTCCAACAACTCAAGCAAGGCCTTACCGTAACCAGCAATCAAGGCCAACTTCTCGGAAAGTTCTCTCAAAGCATCAAATTGGTAAAGGAAAGAAGCCTTCAACTTTTCTCTGGTGATGTTGGACAATTGTGCCTCTGCAACCAAAGATTCAGCCTCAGCTCTGACCAATTCTTGCTCCAAGATTGGAATCTTTGGAGATTGTGGGTCCTTGTACTTGAGGTGTGCAATTTCATCTGTGATCTTTTGCTTGCGGTCTCTGGATGGTTGAACAGAAGACTCAATGTTTCTAATAGATTTCAAGGTGATTCTGTAAAGGTCGTACTTGTCAATGAATTGGTCTTCCAATTCACCGATTTCGTAGATAAGAACACCCAACTTGTCAGTGACATCAGACACATCGTCATCGTTTTCTTCACCCCACAAGGACAATTGCTTGGCAACAACTCTTCTTTCTCTAGCAACCAATTCAATCGATCTTTCAAAGTTCTTCTCAATCTTAATCAATTGAGAAAGCTTCTTGGATAGTTCCGGACCGAAAGAACCAGCAGCAGATTTTCTGATAGAGGAAGCAATCGAGGTTGTTCCAAAGAATTTACCCCTAGAAATCCCGGTTAGTTATTCATGAAACCTACTGGATGCTTTTGTTGGTTAATTGGTACTTACTTGGTGGTAGAAGGTGGTGGTGGTGGAGTAGCAAGCTGAGAGGCAGTTGGCGCCCTCGATGATCTCATAGAGTAAGTTCTGTGCATCTTGATGTGACTTAAGATTCGATTTGATCGACTTCAATTAGATAGTTGAAGTTTTAGAGAATCTCGACAATCTGTGATATATCTAAGTCTAGCAAACGACCACTGCTCAAGCTACCACAGGGATGAAAATTTCATGTTGGTTGATTTCCAGATGCGACCACATTATTCCTATTTTGGACAAAAGCGGCGCATGACGCTTGCTGTGGCTAGTTATCCTACACTAAACAGCTGTTGGTCACACTTCGTCGACGCAACGCGAGCCCAGTTGTCCGCTCACCAGCCTCAAATCCCGTTCTGGCTGATTGTCTCTTTTGGGAAGATTTTGGCTTCCCGATTTAGATTCTCTTACGTCATCTGTGCGATAGCTTCGAATATGGCAAAATAAAAATATTATCTAAAGTCGCGACTATCGAGACATCAAAAATCGACCTTGAGTCTTTTATTAGATTCTTCACCGTCTGCGTTTTCGGTATTGTTTCTCTTCTCAGAATTGAAATGTGTCGCAAAACTCACTTTCTCCAAAATTCTCAAATAATCCTCTTTCAGCCTTTCATAAGCAGTTTGCAATTTATCCATCCGATCTGCTTTTTCTAAGTCGTTCAAAGCGTCCCTGTTTTTCATGTAAAGCCTCTTCTTGATCAGCAATCGAACCGATTTCTCGTTCAGATTACTAATCCCAGTCTTTTTCTTACCCATTTGCAACCAAAGAAGCGCCATTTCGACACATCTTTCAAACTGCCTTCTATCCATTTTCTCCTTGACTATTTGAGTATCCAGCCAGTTTGGGTCTATAGGAAGTTTTTTGAGGTCTTTCAAAAAATTAAAGGTGGATAATCTCTCCAAGTCGCACCTGTCTCTGAGATCATCAAATGCTTCGCTCGGATCTTCAACAGTGATCTCTTTAACTTGCTCGTCTGCAAGCCAGTTGTCGACAAGACAATTGTATAACTGCTTTCCGTGACCTTTGGATTGATGAGGAGGAAGGATTACAAACTGGCTTATTTTTTTGCGGTAGTGCAATTCTAACTTGTCTGATGAGTCGTGAATCACACTTCCAGGATACTTCCAGTAAGAATAAGCCGTAGTAAAACCCACAAATGATTCTTTACCTCCCTTCGGTGTCTTGTAGATAGCATATACCTCCCAGACGTGGTCACTAGAATCAATATAAGAACCTGCTTCAATGAAAAGCAGTACAAAAATTTGTATTCTCAAGTGTAACTTCAAACCGTTTGGATCATCAAGCGTAAACCGATACACTTTATACGTCTCCCCATCAACTTCGTACTCTTTGAGCACTTTTCCAGGAAGTTGAAAATCTTCTTTTTCAATTTCGTCTAGCCATAAAGATTCATCTTTTTGGATTGTCTCCGAGGGTAGAAATTGCAACAAGGTTTCCGACACATCTTTAATATCGTCCGATAGCTTTGAATCATATTTAACCCCCAAGAATGGAAACATTGACCTAGAATCAAAAGCTAAATCGATCTTTAAATTCTTGTAACCAAAGATCTGTTCGGAATCACCAAATATTGGGTATGTGAAAGTTGGATTGAATGTGAATGCTCCTTCTGGCTCAGCTAAGGACACATGCAAAATTTCATTCGAAGAAGCTGTCCAAGTATTGGCCTCGTAGTCAGGTAACGATGTCATAGTAATTGCTCGATGGTTTTACTGTAGATCAATGGTTGACTTCTTTTTGATATATTTTTTTTTTCTCTTGAACGCGTAAGTTTTCAAAGCAAGAAAAAACGTCGTCAAAATGAACTAATTATTAGTTAATCAGGACTGTGGAACAACGATAGAAATATTAGACCCCAATAGTATCTCCCATTTACTCTTACCATAGACTCCTGTGGGCTCTAAGTAAATCATGTTTTTAGACGAAAGTTGTAGCAAAGAGTGGAAACAATTTGCAGCAAGTTTCCTATTGCAGTTCTCCTTTGGAACGAGGGTGCTGAATTCAAACCTTGTCAGACCGAGATCTACACCACTTTCCTCTTCAAGTGGGGCACCGATTTGCTTGCTTTTTGAAATCAGGAAAGAATAAAATGCTTGTAAACTCTTATCGAGAACTTCTTGTTGCAAAGAGGAAGACATGACAGAAGATTCAAACGACTGCTTTCCTCTCCGGCTCAATGCTCTTTGAGCTCGCATGATGTTTCTCAAGTCATCATAACCATCATTGTGATGAATCAAATCACGATTCTTAACTGAATGACTTTCTTCCTCGGGGAAGGATATATCCAGCAGAGCGTCGTCACCTTCCCATATTATGTCGTTATTTGAAAATTGATCTTCATCTCTAGAGATATGAATATGCGCTGAAGATATGCTGGCTCGACGAGACGACTCAGCCGAAAATGCTCTTCTGGCTTCTTCAATGGATGACACACTAGAAGCTCTGCTGAGTCTTCTAAAACCTTTATTTGGTGAGAGCAAAAAACCCGGATCCAGCGCAGACTGCATGAACGAAGGCAGTCTTTCGAGACGAAGCTCAACCAATTTCTGAGGGGTCAGCTTTTGAGTTTGACTGATTGAAACCTCTCTTTCTTTGATCCTTTGTTCTTTATAGGTGTCGCTAAGTTGCTTCAATTTGGCACTTGTGATATTGATCACTTCGTCATATTGTAATCTTCTTACTTTTAGGCGACCTGATTGCCTGCTAAAAGCCCGTTTTTTCTGTTGTTCTCCTTCTTGAAGTTGCCCAGTCTCCTGGGTAGGTGGTTCTTCTATTTCAATTTCAAAATCAAGATTTGGTAGATCATGTGCGTCTACTTCTTGGGGTTGGAAATCAAGCACGTTTCCTTCATCGTCGAATGAGAAATCAATAGCTTCGCTTAAAATGCTATCATCAAGAACTTGCTGCCCATGCATAGATGATTCCGCTGTTCTAGCAGATCCTTGCGTGAAAACAGTATTGGGAAACGAGTCTCCATGGTCCGAAAAAGATGAATCCTGTGGTAGAATTCCATGATCAAAGTCGAACAATTCAATTTGATGTTTGGGTGGCTCTAAATCATTATCATCCAAATAATTAGAGAGCATTCCCACCTCAATGTTGAAGTTGGGATCGTCTGCCAAAATATGTAGTGTTCTAGGTTGACTATCATCTTCAAGAGCCTGTCCCAATTGGAGAATCCGATCTTCACTGACTAGAAGATGCCTCACAACTTGTGCCTTAACGAGATTGGCCTCACCTGGAGTCTAAAGTTAGTTTCCTATTTTGTTCATATCGAAACAAAAGATATCACGTACGGAACGAGTATTCTGCCTTTTGTTTATAGACCAAGGCAACTCCATACAACAAATTTGACGTATGTCTGAGGGGCGCATCAAAAGAGGGATCCGCAATGGCATCACAAGCTGTTGGGATCGAAACCTGTTCGATCTTCTTTTTTGTGATTTTAGAATGCATGGACTTGGATCCAAGAGTGGCCAGGAGCCTAGAATGGTCTTGTTAGCATCTTTGTGGAGATTTTCCTGGTGAACGGGAAAGAGGGATAAAAATTTACGCGTTCAAGCTTACCAAATAGTCGCAATTCCTTGCTCGTTTGAAACCAAAAGATCTTGCTGTATAGATGTCATGTTACTCTAAGATTGGTGTAAAGTGATTAAGTAACAAAGTCAATTGCGTACAAGAAAGGATAAGTAGTCATTAAATAGTGGATGGTGATTTCTCCCTCTTTTTTTCCTTCGAAGTACCCATCAAAATGAGGATCTACTCCTCACACCAGAACCACCGCTAGCGAGCCGAGGATGGTTAAAAGAATGCTGATGGATACCATAGTGACGAGTAGCCAATGGCGAAGAACCGAAAGCTCTTTTGAAAAAATCTTCAAATAGAACAAAAGTGGAAGAGTGATGCAGACTGTGAAACAAATGGCAGAGCCAAGAAGAGACATGATTCTGCCAAAATTGGTGATAAGTAGCGACGAGACCAGCAAGACGGCACTGACCAAAAGTCTGTTGAACAGCAGTTTGATTTTGGAAGAGTTTGAAGCTATCAAAAAATCAAGAACTGAGAGAATCGGACGGCAAACTAACGGAAGTTTTGAAAGTGGAAGCAATCCCATTAAAACAACCATTGTTTTTGGAACCCAGCCTGGATAACCTGGTGTGAGTAGGATATTTTTGGTGACTTCATCTTGGACAGAATAACCAAACATAAGAAATCCCAAAATACCCGTGAACATATCAATTGTGTAGCTGAAGCAGAAAGCCGTGTTCATGCAGTTCTCATAGGCTTCAGGCTTCTTTTGGTCGGTGTAAATCTCTGGAAATGCAGCGTGGCCTCCCCAAGGAGCAAGATATAATCCCAGACTAAAACAGAACTTGAGAAAGCTTTCAGGGTACATGTTTGTGGTTGCCGGTGACAACAAAGAACCAGGTTGATCAGGTTTGGTCAATCCTGAAACAAAGACAATAACAAAAGTGGTCGATGTGCAAATTATTCCAATCAGACTGAAAAAGGACAGAATTCGCAGAGGTAGTAGGTTGAGAATAAGCAGTATTGAGCAGATAAACAACTTGAACAGAGCAGTGGAGATTTCTGGTAAAATAGCATTGAATGAATCTCCAAACAAAATCACCATTGTGACGCTTGCCCCATAGAGGTCCAAAGCAAACACGACAAAAACAAAGTAGCTCACCGACAAACCAAAGCAAAACTTGGCAACATCATGGTATGTTTTCAATGATGACTCTCTTGATTGTATCTCTCCAAGAAGAACAGCTGTGTATCTGGTGGTTAAAGCTGCCAAGCTTAAACATATTATACCAAGTAGCCAGCCCGATAAATGAAAGGCTAATGGGATAGATAAAATTCCTAATCCTATCAAGACATTGATGGAGTTGAAAATTGTTTGGATGGGTGTGGATTTGGAATAAATTAAAGAATCTTCATCGGGTGTTGGTTGGTCTTTCGATCCATCTGATACTTGAGAAATCAATGGACTGGTCTCCGATACTTGTGGCAAGGTCGGAATTTGTGTTGGGGTATGTTTTGCAGTTGTTGATGTTCCAAGAATAGAGATTTCTGACGGACTACCTACTTCCATGTTGTATTTGGATCCCACTGATGTTGAAAGATAGTTGACTGATCGTTTCACGGACGATGTGAAATTGTTGAACGAGTTTTCTCCTCCAATATCTAATATTGAGCTTCTGCGTGATCGCACGGACGAACCTCGATGATGAAAACTTTCTGGAGAGCTTGCGAGTTCTGGACGGTAATCATCTATGGCGTGTTCTCTTTCATCGATCATAATTTCAGGTGTCATTGATTCCACCTAGTCTCCTGTGAAAGAAATAAATTAATGTACGGACTCTTGAAGTTTCCACCTGATAACGAAAGCTTTTGGTTCGACTTTCCGTAGGACGAAAAAAAAAAAAAAAACTGTCGAGTCTTTGGATCCAAAATAAGCACCGAGAAGAACAAATACTATTTCTTTTTCCAGCTCTTGGTCAAAGTATGAACTTTGCTGGCTGTGTGAGGCGAAAAAGAGTAGATGTGTGTCAAGTCCTGATACATCTGAGGTTTTCATCAGATTTGAACCATAAATATGCTCACACAGTCCAACTTCCAGAAACCAGCTTTCCTAGTCGGTCAGACTCCAAACTTGTTGAATCCACCTTGCTACCACAAGCAACAGACCAGATCTATGAATGGAACCAGAAACAAGAAATCCAGAACGATATCAACAACCTGTTTATTCTCCATGATGGACCTCCATATGCCAATGGAGAACTGCATATAGGCCATGCTTTAAACAAGGTTTTGAAGGATATCATTGTTCGATTCGAGCTTTTGCGAGGAAAAAAGGTTCATTATCGTCCTGGTTGGGATTGTCATGGGCTTCCAATAGAGTTAAAGACGTTAGAAAGTTTAGCAAAGACTCAGAAGGAGAAGGAAAAAGAGCTTAAGAAGAAGCTTAAGAAACTCGACAAAACTTCTCCTGAATACAAAATGATCAGCACTGAACTGGATAAATTGAAACGTTCGAAATTGGGATCGCTGGATATTATTGAACTGTCACAACAACATGCGCTAAATGCTCAGAGTAACCAGTCAAAATCGTTTCAAAGCATGGGAATTATGGGGGAGTTCAACAACCCCTATTTGACATTGGATAAAAAGTTTGTGGCCAACCAATTGAGGGTTTTTAAAAAGCTTTTCGACAACAATTTGATCAAACGACAAGAAAAACCTGTGTATTGGGGAGTGGAGAACGCCACAGCTTTAGCAGAAGGAGAACTTGAATATAACTCTCAACATCGATCCACAGCTGTCTATATCAAATTTCCAATAACCAAAAAGACACAAGAGCTCGCTCAGTTGACTAGCGGAATAAAAGTTCATGCTCTTATATGGACCTCGACACCATGGACTTTGGCTTCCAATAGAGCCATTTCCGTGAACGAGAAATTAAATTACACAATTCTCAAATCGCCAAATGAGTATTTACTAGTTGCTCAAGATTTGGTATCTTCTCTGCAAAAAATTGACGAGACACTATTAGATCTAAAAATGACAATTCCTGGATCGACAATTGTTGGTTGCTGCTACGAAAACCCATTATATCAGGGTCAAACTAGCATAAAAAATGAGTTTCCAATAATTCATGGCGATCATGTTACCAACATTGCAGGAACAGGTTTAGTTCATACTGCTCCGGGCCACGGACAGGACGATTATTTTGTTTGTTTGAAGCATGGTATATTTCCGTATTCACCCGTGAATGAATATGGAAAGTACACCAATGAGCTTCCCAATAACGATTTACATGAACTGGTTGGATTGAAAGTTTTAGGTGAAGGAACAACTAAGATGTTAGAAAAGTTGAACAAGCATCAAATGAATTTCTATGTGGACACGAACTATATTCATTCGTATCCTTATGATTGGAGATCCAAGAAACCAATTATTATTAGATCCACTCCACAATGGTTTATTGATGTTGGCAAAATCAAAGGCATTACAACCAAAAAGTTGCTAGAGGATGTGAAATTTTATCCTTCCAAGGGATCTAATAGACTAGTTTCATTTGTGAATACGAGAAACGAATGGTGTATTTCCAGACAAAGGAGTTGGGGGGTCCCAATTCCAGTGGTTTATCACAAAGAAACCGGGGAAGCTTTACTCAACGATTTGATTATTGACAGAATCTCCGAGGTGATTGAGAAAGAGGACATGTCTAGTTGGTTTGAAGACTCAGAAATGTCTAAATGGATTCCAGAGACATGTGGAGTGAATCCAGATGATTATAAACGAGGAACCGATACAATGGATGTTTGGTTTGATTCAGGTTCAAGTTGGACTTTGATAGAGAAATATCTTCAAGATCAGAACCTGCTTGAACAAGCCAATGAAAGAGGCTACCTGTCTGATATCTATTTGGAAGGTTCAGATCAACATCGTGGATGGTTTCAGTCTTCCATTCTCACCAAGGTGGGCTCGAGTGATTTGGAATTGGCTTCGAACGTGGTTCTTCCATATAAAAAAATTATTACTCATGGATTTACATTGGATGAGAAAGGAGATAAAATGTCGAAATCGCTTGGAAATACTATGGGGCCAATGGATATCTTGCAAGGAAACAAACAAAAAGGAGTTCCAAGCTTAGGAATTGACGGATTAAGACTTTGGGTTGCACAGGCTGATTATTCTACAGATGTGTCTGTTGGGCCTGTTATCTTGAGACATGTTGCCGACAATTTAAAGAAAATTCGATTCACTTTCAAATTTTTGCTTGGAAATCTAAATGGTTTTAATTTCAAGAATGATGCAGTGCCATACAATCAACTAGACGACTTCGACAAATATATTCTTTGCAGATTGGCGACCGTGGAGAAAAAAGTTTATGAGAGTTACGAAAATTACAACTACGCAAAGATAATTAAAGACATTAACCATTTCATCAATGTGGATCTCTCATCAATTTACTTTGATATTAGAAAAGACAATCTTTACACGGAACATCCAACGAATCTCAAGCGAAGAGCCACCCAGACGGTTTTTGTAGACATTTTAAAGAGTCTCATATTATCGTTGGCACCAATCCTTCCAATTATCACTCAGGAGGTTTGGAATCATTGTCCTATTGAAATTACTGGTCAACTTGATTCTCCATTCCAGAAAGGTTGGGTTTCTGTTCCGGATCACTACCACAATGAGGCGGCTGTTTTTAAGTTTGAAAAGATATTCAAATTTAGAGATCAGGTGAAACTTATCATTGATCAGGCGACCAGACTTGACAAAAACGTTAAAAACTCACTAGAAACTGCTGTTTATGTCAATTTTGACGAGTCTCAAGAAGCATATTCGTTGCTTAAAAACTGTGAAGATGACATTGCCGATTATTTGATGGTTTCTGAATTCAAGCTGAACACTGCCGTTCCGTCCACCAGTGAATACAAGTACAAAAAAGAGCTTCAAATCCCACACTTTGGAAGTCTCGTGGTTACTGTTATTCAGAGTCCATTTTTAAAGTGTCCACGATGCTGGAAGTTTACAAGACACGCAGAAGACGAGCTTTGCAGACGGTGCTCCAATGTCATCGCATGTACATAGGATTTATTTGTATATAATCGACGCGTCGAGAGACGCCAAAAAATAGAGCCATGAAAAAGTTGGAAGAAAAAACTCAGTAGAGCAGGAGACGGGTAGTTTGACTAGTAGTATTCCCATCCATTTCACTGGAGCATAATGTCGCAAAATCAAGGTAAGTAGCATTTTAAAAGCTTATTAAGCAGAGAAGACTAACAATATACAGCTCTTCAAGCTAAATATGACGAGTTTCAGCAGACAATTGAAGTGCTAAACAACAAGGTTATGCAACTTCACTCGGAGATTGATGAGCACAAAGTTGTGCTGACAACGCTACAAGAGGCTCCAGCGGATAGAAATTGTTTTAGAATGATAGGAGGATCTCTTGTAGAACTAAAGGCTGGAGAAGCAGTGAAAGTTCTGGATGAAAACTTACAAGGTATGGAGAAATCAGTCAAGACCCTCGGAGAGGAATTGAAATCGAAACAGAAGCAATTTTTGGATTGGAAGGAGAAAAACAATATCAAGATTGTGAAAGCACATTAGAACGTTGTATTAATGAAAAAAACACACACATATCTATAATAATTCATGACTGTTAGTTAGTTTTTTGCTTTGATCCGGAAAGCTGTTTCTTTCCAGAAAACACAAATACCACCACAAATGCAAACCAGGCAATTGAAACCGAGATGGCTCCACTCAGGTACACCCAGGAGTTTGTAATTTCCCAAGATCTTGGGTATTCGTCGTTAGCAAGATGTCTCACTGGAACCGTAAGACTTTCGTCGACAAAACTGTAGCCGTCTCTTTTGTAATCCACTTTGTAAGTGAACATTCCGTGCTGGTCTGGCACTTGAAAGGTTGTGCTATAGATTTCAGAACCACCTTGCTCTCCAGTAGGCTTTAAAGTAAGTCTATAGTATGGATCCAACATGATGTATTCGAGTTGCAAATCTTGACAATTTTTGAATGGAACCCAGTTGGAACCGTCCCAAGTAGACAATCCAATATCAAATTGGGTTACATCTTTGATTTTATAGTTTGTGTCATTTGCAACAATTTCGCCGTCAACGATCTTATGGTGATTGACTGATGTAGCCTTAATGAGACCGGAAATTTGGAATGTCCAGTCGATCAAGTTTGAAACCACGTCTAAATCAAAAAATTCATTTGAGAACACAGCACTGGAGCCTGTCCAAAAAACTCTGGCATTATTCAAGCCTTGGAATCCCACAAATAAGAAGCCTTGAGAACCAGAATGCCAAGTGGACTCGCTATTGATTGGCCCTTCGTCGATGTTATATGTAATCGAAGACCGTGGGGCACGCAGGACTGGAATCAAGTATTCACTGTTGGAAAGCAAGGCTGCTGCCCCATTAGAGTAGTTTATGACTTCCGGTGTAGAAGGCACAATAATTTTATTTTCAAAGTCAGGAGCTTGGATCGATTCGACAGAGTCTGTGTCATGGAAATCAATCAAACGGAAGCCTGCTGGACTTGGATAGATACCCAATTCGTTCAAGAACAACGACAGGTCTGTCTGGGTTCCGGAATTATCAGAAACAATGAACACATCTCCGCCATCTTGGACAAATTCAATCAGGCTTTCTGTGGAGAAATGTGTCGAGAGATCTTTAGCCTTTGAAGGCAATAAAAGCAAGTTTTGGTATCTTCTAAAACCGTTTCTAAACAATTCCAAAGGCTGTTCTAAGTCAGAGTTGACTGGATATAGTTCTGGACTTAGCTCACGGCTTTGAAGCACGTTCCATAGTTGGGAGTATTGGGACTCGAAATCAGGAGTGTGCTTAGTGTCGTAGACGACCAACGTTCTGGAATCAGCCAGTGCCGACTTCAATGCCCAGACTTGGGCCACAAGAAGCCAAAAAGCAACAAGTTTCCCCAGGACAAACATGTTTTATGGACAAGAACGGAGAACTATTATGTGTTGATGAGGACAAGAAGGAAAATAGCGGTGTAATTTTTCAAACGTGTTCGGTTGAAAAATAAATGTCAAAGGCTTGAGGGGTGAGACGAGCAAAAAAATAAGTTTGGCGGACGGCAACACATAATCGATTAGTGTTAGATAGTGGCAATTGAGGATGACCCAGGAGGCGAAGACGAATGATATTCAGGACTCTGTAGATGGCGAGTACTCGCAGGAGTCGTTTGCAGAGACGTACAAAAGATTGAACGAAGCCGAGCAGGCAGCAACTGTGAGTTAGATATGCGATCATGTCGGATGGCAGAAAAAGACTAACAGGACAGCATTTGGAGAGATTGTTGGATGACATTGAAAGTAAAATGGAATCGATATTGGACCAACAGGGAGATTTGGAGAAGGAGAGGGAGGACTTATTGAAACAAACCGGCAAATAGAATAGACAGAGTGATTGGGGAGTTTTGTATTTTGATAGATTAATGGATGGTGGTGGAATTGAAAGCCATGATCTGTTTATGATTCCAAATCAATTGAATCGAATGTTAAATTGTAGATCCCAATATGTTCAGATTCTGCACAGAGCGAATGGCTGTGGAAGCCCCAAAAAATTTAGAACATCGATAAAACGTGGTATTTAGCAAGCAAGTTGATTTATCAGTCAATTGAATAGGATAAACTTGCAAATAAGTCTTGAAAAATGCCAATTGAATCCAACGATAAAGAAGTGGTTATTGTCTCGCCGAACAACCCAGACACTAAGGTCAAGGTGTTACTGTATGGAGCAACCGTGACCTCCTGGACCATTGACAAGGTGGAACAACTTTGGCTTTCGACAGCTGCAAAATTGGATGGATCCAAACCCGTTCGAGGAGGAATCCCTTTAGTGTTTCCTGTGTTTGGAAAATCCAATAAGCCAGGGTTTGAATCACTACCTCAGCACGGATTTGCCAGAAACTCCACTTGGGAATTCTTGGGCCAAACCAAGGAAAATCCACCAACGGTCCAATTTGGTTTGGGTCCAGAAATGGCTAACCCAGACATTTACTCCAAATGGGACCAAGGAAGTAACGATTTTACTTTAATCCTCACTATCGAGCTGAATGACGACAGCTTGAAGACAACCATTGACGTCTCGAACCCAAGTGAAAAGGCATGGAAGTTCAACTGGCTTTTCCACACGTATTTGGCCATCAATGACATTGACGATGTTCTAGTTAACAATCTTCCTGGTGAAACATGTTATGATCAGTTGTTGGCAGAAACTTATGAAGAAAAGGCCCCAGCCATCGATTTCAACAGTGAGTTAGACAGAATCTACAAAAACGTTTCGTGCGAGAAACTTCTACAGGTGATCGAACTGGGAAAAGTCAGCCATAATGTCAAGAGAGAAAACTTGCCGGACATTGTTGTCTGGAACCCATGGATCGAAAAGTCTGCCGGCATGGCCGATTTCGAGCCTAAAGATGGCTTCCATAAAATGGTCTGTATCGAGCCAGGTTATGTGCACGATTTTGTTACTCTGGAGCCCGGAGAAAGTTGGACCGGTACTCAAACCATCTACAAAGGTGATGCTATTAAGTTGCAGGCCATCTGATTCTGTATTCGTTTTATAAATCTTCTTTTATAGCCGGAATGAAATCTGGTTCTGTCGTTGGTGTAAACGGATTCGGAGGAATATTTGGATTGATCATGTAGTCCCCGGACTCTAATTCGGGAAACGTGACTTTGACCTTACCAGCAGTTGCTCCAGGAGGAATCCACCATCTTGAGTCTGTGGTCTTGCCAGAAGGAGCAGGTAGTCCATGTGTCAACAAAAACGTGGACTCGTTCAAATTTAATGCTAGAACCAAAGAATTCACTCCAACAAGCTCCAATTTGCGAGATTCATAGAGTTGTTTCTCGATATTGGCCTTGATACTTTCATCCACAATATCGACCTGGGCTTTAAAAATACCATATACTGGCTTGTGGTCACTGAACTTGATATCGAGACAGCAGTTGTACTCAAGCTGTTTCAAAACAATCGCTTTGGACCGGGACATACTCAAAATCCTATCTGTCCATGCAGGGACCCTCTGTTTTTCAGATGTATCGTAAGTATCTGTTCCCTTATCAAATTTATAGGTAGGAGGAAACTTGATCTCCATTTCGTCAAAATATGGGAAGGATTCTCCGGTCACCATTTGCTTGTTCAACTGGTCAAAATCAAACAATGGACTAAAATCGTAGTTTTGAAAATCAGGCTCTTCCAGAACTTTCTCACCGGACCCACCTTCCAACAACACGTCCCCATCAGCACGCAAAGTCTCAGTAACATCTGGAGCTACCTGATCCTTATTATCCAAAAGCTTTGTGCGAACTTCTTCGTTCGAAAGATCAATCCTGAAATTGAAATCACCCACCCAAAAAACAGAATCAAAATCCCTAATTGTCTTGTTATGCTTAAATCTCAGGCCGCTCGCTATGGTCTTGTAATTTTGGTGTCGTTCCTCAACATTATGATGACCTGCAGCCAGATGGGAAGTAATAAAGCATAACTTAGTCGACAAAGAGTAGTTAAATGCTATTGCAACACCACCTTTATTAGCAGAGATACCTCGAAATCCAGTCTTCTTGAAACTGCTCTCAACATTGCTGATATATTCTAAGCTGTTCTCTTGGACAAAAACCATGTTCAATATTCCTCCCAATTGCTCGCTTTTCAATAGAGTATACTTGACTTCGTCTTGAAATTTGATGAACGTCTCCTTTAATTTTTTCTCCCAGAATAGTCGAATAGATGGATCGATATTCATCATTTTACCAGGAGTCAGTTCAACAACCTCTTCCAGTCCAACAGCAATAATATCATAATTTTTGTATAACTCTGGCTTGGGAAATAACCAGGAGGTTAAGTCAGCTTCTGCTTCCATCGCGTTGACATTAAAAGTTCCTGTCCAAATTAGCAATTCTTTTGATAAGGTAAATTCATCTGATCTCTTGTTAAGCTCGGCAACCACATAATCGTGAATTGGATCATAGAGTTCAACTTTAAATTGATCATCCTTTTGGCCTAGGAGTTTTTCAAATTGGCTCTGTTTGCTAATTGTAACGGAAGACTGAGAAGAGACATATTTTTTTGATTGTTCTGCCACCTTGCCAACGATACCACCCGTTTTGCTCTTTGTCTTGCTGGCAGTATATCCATCAATCATCTTCTGCAAGCAGGTACCATTTTCACCCCATAAAAAATGGTGCTTTATCCAAAACTCCGGACCAGGAGTAAAATTCAAGAACTTAAAAAAGTAGTCAAGTACTTCTGCGGAAATTGCAGTTTGTATGTTGTTTGATCTGTCAATGGAATTTAGTGTATTGGTCAAAAACACACCGGACTGGCGTCCAATATAAGTTTTGGTCTCAAAATCATAACAAAATGCTTCGTATGTTTTGAGGATATCTTTCACATCATGCAAAAGAGGCGATAAATAATGATAGTTTGATTTAAATAGCAGCGAACTTGGAATTTCGATCTTCGTGTAGTTTAGCTGATCTACTGAGAATGCAGAATTCTCAATGGTGTCTCTATAACGCTGACTAAGCTCTGGCTGGCTTCCGTTTTTGGATAGAGCATCAATGACGTGAACGGAGCCATGCTGTTGTAATATACTTTCGAAATGTTTGCTAAATGCCAATTTTGAAGCATCTTCCGATTTGGGGAATTCAATCTTGGTGGACATCAGTTGGGATTCAAGCTTCCAAATGAGTGGTACGTTTCCTCGAAGTTGGACCAATGCAAAGCAATGATCTTTAGTTGTGAGTATAATTTCTGTTTCAATGAAATTGGCGACATTTCCTTCGTCATCAACACAATATGGACCAAATAGCAGTCCGTTCTTGTTGCATGCCTGTTTGGAAATTATTGTTAACAATCCTTCGTTTTCATCAATGGTAACAGTTTGTGCAAACCCCCTGATTAAAGTAGCCAAAAATTGACCATTATCAAACATTTTGCGATCCTCGTTTCCAAGTCTATGTCTAAAACTTAAGAGCTCACTAATCAGATTGCAATTCCACGCAAATCTACCGTCGTATTCATCGATTGAAGCCAAACTTGAAAAACTCCCACGGATACCTCTTTCTTGGATGCTGGACACCATGTCAAAATCTGGCGAGTAGTAGAAGGTACCGGTGGCAAGCAATCTGGTGATTGAGTAAACAGGACTTTCCACAAAGTCCTCAGGGGTCTTAATTTTATCATTAAACAGAGCATAATCGTAGGCGTCACTGTTGAGACAAACGAATGTGGTGGATGTGACTTTGAAGATCTTCTCATTGACTCTTACCGACCCCACTTCTGATCTATCGGTAACAAATCCCACAAACACGAATCCTTTTATTGCGGTTATTCCCAAAAATGCGTGGATATCTGGGGCATTTGTTCTGATCTCAATGTATTTATGAAGAGGCACCGAAGATTCAGCAACAAATTCAATGACACATTTAGGCTGTGAGTCCTTTACCACTTGGCCCTTCATGTCTCGCAGAAGCAATGCAAATCCATTCGAGACAATGGCAAGAGATCGTGGTGTCTTATTGAGATACACTTTCATGACGGGGCAATTTGTTCATCAAAGGGCAAACAACACGCAAGGGGAGCTGAGCAAAACAAGGGGATTTATTTTAGCGAAAATAGTTTATTTATATGCAAAAAAAATCACTGCCCCCGCGTGCTACTTCTGGTGCTGTGTAAGTTTGCATGTTGTATGCACCAGCAATGGCAAAAGAGAAAAAGCCACTCTCTCAGGAGTTTAGAGATCTTTGCGTGGCGTGTCGAAAGGGAGATATAGATTTGGTCAGAAAGTATATTGCTGCAGGAATAAACGTAAGTGATACTGATAAGCCGATTCAGGGGCTGATGAGATACTGACAGGCTAGCTAAATCAAATCGATGAATGGGACTACTCGCCACTGATTCTGGCATCTATCTGTGGTCACGAGGATATTGTGATTCTTCTTCTGGAAAATGGATCAATTGTTAATAGAGATACTTTTGAAGGGGCCCGTGCAGTGTATGGGGCGTTGACAGACTCGATTCGCAAGATTCTATTGAATTATAACATGTCCAAGGCAGTGGACATGACACAGCCTTTTGCATCACATCTTTCCAGTTTGTCTCGAAATCCGAAGTTTGTTAGTGCCGATTTGATGATCAATAGCATTGAAGGACATAGGTTCACATTACACAGATTCATTTTAGGGGCGTCTCAAGTTTATGAATGGATCAGCCACAATCAAAGTTCCAAGCTGTTCAAAAGTTCAAATTTGAGGATCTTGTTCCAATATCTTTATTTGGACTCAAGACTAGACTTTACTGGTGTCGATAGGGACAGCATTTCGAGTTTCGCTGCAGCTTTAGAGGTCTCGGACTTCATTGAATTTATAGAAAGCATAACCAGCAGCATTTCAACAAAGAAATTGCAGACACAATGGCAACAAGTTCAGCGTACTATGTACGACACATCGGTGAAGAACATGAGAAAATTTGTTGCCAGATTCGTTTTGGATAGAAGAATAGTTATTGATTCCGAGCTTTCTCAAAGTCAAAAGAAAAGTCTTATAGAAGATTCTTATGCAGATATTATTTTGTCAGTTGGTCAGGGAGAAGATATTGCCTATTATCCAGTTCATAGGGCCATTCTTGCACGTTCAGATTACTTTGAAACATTGTTCACGTCCTTGTTTTCAGACACAGCGGTGTTCCAGGACATCACTGATGAAGAACATGGAATAATTGATTGGCCAGAACTATTGAATATCCCAGATTCAATTCCAGTCATCTCTTTCCCCACCAACATCGACACTCCAATAGAAGTGGTAGAGATTATACTTTGTTATTTATATTATGACGAGGCGATCATTCCACCGGAATTGGCAATCAAAGTGCTTCTCATTGCAAACTCTCTCTTTTTGGATCAGTTGGAATCCAGAGCTATAAACACTCTTGCTGCAATGGAAAATTTTAGTGTTTCATCAGTGACAATATACGATACTCTGAGAGTGGCCTGGGATCTAGGAATCAGCAGATTAGAAGACCGAATTGCTTATTTGATAGCTCTCAATCTAGAAGCCTACATTAAGGACCCAAAATTTAAGGAACTAGTGAAAGAATCTTCGACTAGAATTGTCGTGAGAGAAGAGTTTGATTCGATCGAATTGATAGACGATATCCGGTTTTACCTGGCCAAAATCTACGGAATGGATGGTGGGGAGACAGCCAATCAGCAACAATATGATGCAATGATGGACGAGGTTGACAATTTACTACTGGATTTGGGATTGAACGCTTGAAAAAGAATACACATCATTTATTTAGCTTTTCTAGTCTTTTTGGCACCAGCCTTGAGATGAGTTGCTGGAAGCCAGGACTCATCAAGTGGAGTTTTGGAGCCAGTGGACTTGGCGGAGGTGGCAGAAGGAGATGGAGCTTTAGTCTTTTTGGTTTCTTTCTTCAAAGAGTTAAAGTATGGGACACCAAACAAGGTGTAAAGATAGTAGGCCAAGAAACCTAGAGAACCGAACAAAACAACTTCTAAGAAAAGCAGTTTTGGATTGAAAAATGAGATTTTTGGATCATCAACTTGGATCAACTGGTTTCTGGAGCCCAACATCATCAATTGTTCCTTGAAGACAACAAAAATGGAAGGCACAATCAAATAAGAATCTGGCTTCAAGTCGATTCCAATGCTTTGACCAAATGGGACGATTTCTTCACTTCCAACAGTCAATGGGCCAATGTTAGTTGCTGTGATGTTGTAAAGAACCTCACCAGTGACTGGAGAAATCAATCTTCCACCAACACCAACAATAGTACATTCCTCATCTTCTCCGTTATAGAAATGGTAATCAATCGAGATGGTCTCACCATTCTCAATATCCACCATGGCTGTTGGGTTTTCCTGCTTGTCTTTGATCAAGTACTCCACTCTCAAGTCGAATGGCTTTTCGGTGCTTGGTATGTGGTCTCCTTTGACATTATCAGGTCTGGACTTTTCAGACTCTGCTGCCACAACCACAGCTGCTAGAGAAGCCACGGCCATCAAGAATTTCGAGAATCTCATGATTTATAAATGTGTTTGTTTCCTTTTATGGATTTCCACAACAATATTGGGGTTGTTTGAATATTCGTCGATCTGGTTTTTTTTAAGGTTCGACAATTCTTCGAGAATTTCGACGCCTCTGCTCGGTAGACGCGTCGATAGGCTCTACATTTAGAAAATGTACCAATATGTATTGTTTGTTGCCTTTCAAGAACCTACAACATTCAACGATGTCTTTTGAAAATTCCATGCAAAATCTCAACCTACAGCAGGTGGACTACGATCTCAGCTATGTGCATACTTTGGATATTGCCCAGCTGACCACTTTGAGAAAAAAAATAGAAACTAATATCGTTGATTTACTGGATCGACTAGCAGGTTACAATGCAGATATGAACACTTCTTTATTGACTCCAGATGGGTTTCCTCGTTCAGATATAGACATCGTGCAAATTCGATTGATTAGAACACAAGTGATTAGATCGCAGAACGATTTAAAGACCATAATGAAACGTATCGAGTCCAAATTACAACAGACGTTTTCGCAACTCAAACAATCTACTCCTCAATTGGAACAAAAACACAATGAAAAACAACAACATGCTGTTCCATTTGCAATCATTGATCACGTCATGCCAAACGGGCCTGCTGCCAGTGCCGGATTGTTGGCTGGAGACAAAATCATTTCGTTTGGTTCCGTGAATGCTACAAACCATGACAATTTAAAACAAGTAGTTTCCACACTCCAGAAACATCGCAACACTAAGATATCAGTGAAAATATTAAGATCTATGAACATTATGGAACTCAAACTCATTCCCTCGGAAAATTGGGGCGGCGTGGGTCTGCTAGGATGCAAATTAAATCAATTATAACTAACCTCCATGCAAAGTCGATGTGAAGGTAATGCAGTCTCCATTTTCCAACTCGTATTCTTCCTCTCCTTCCAACTCCCAGTCGGTATCATTGATCAACACCAAAATGCCCGGTCTTATCGTGTCATCTTCAATAAATACGTCATAATCCTTGCGATCGATCAATAGGGTATCTGCGATGTGATACATTAGATCCTTGAGAATGATCTTGTCAGTCCCTTCTTTAGTGATTGTACATTTAGTTTTCTTGACTCCTCCGAAAATCACGTCCAGTCCTCCCCTTGCTAATTAGTATTGAGTTCATATTAACTCCTCAAGAATACATACAAGAACTCGACATCCACTTTGACACTCGACATTTTTATGTATATATATCGAGTATTCTGTTGATCATGGATATCTTCCAGGCTTCAAACGTGAACCACTAAGAAAAAAAAGAATGAAAACCCGAGAAAGGTGGTGTAGAGATGTCAAAATGGCACACTAGATGGCACACTTTACGAATAGTAACCTACTCATATACTTTGCAAATAGCCACATAAATCCTTTCTCTGTTCTTAAAACCGGTTGCTGGATCACTCTATCCGGCTATGGTGTCAAGAAAATACCTCTACACCGTCGGTACCCCCAGAAAGGAAGAGCTGTAGTTCTATTGTTTAAGAATCAATTATTAATATTACTCATTTTTCAAACATTT
Organism: Ogataea mattraensis; assembly: GCA_030564055.1. Taxonomy (NCBI): domain Eukaryota; kingdom Fungi; phylum Ascomycota; class Pichiomycetes; order Pichiales; family Pichiaceae; genus Ogataea; species Ogataea mattraensis. The sequence continues at coordinate 161,960 of JAJMLE010000003.1, read as the reverse complement.
TGAATTTATACAATTTCGATATATTTCTTTGGTTAACAGGTTTGTACAAAATGCCTATGTTATCTGACCCTTCTACCAAGTACAAGCCGTTCCAGCCTATCAAGCTTGCTAATAGAACATGGCCCGACAAGACGTTTCAACGGCCTCCCAGATGGCTCTCTACAGACCTAAGAGATGGAAACCAATCTTTGCCTGATCCGATGTCTGTGGAAGAAAAGAAGATTTATTTCAACAAGTTGATTGAAATTGGATTCAAGGAGATAGAGGTTGCTTTTCCATCTGCATCTCAAATAGATTTTGATTTCACCAGATACTGTGTGGAAAATGCTCCAGATGATGTTTCAATCCAGGTACTTTCACCATGTCGTCCTGATCTGATTAGAAGGACTATCAATTCCTTACAAGGGGCTTCTAAGGCTACTGTTCATCTTTATTTAGCCACTTCAGATTGTTTTCGTAACGTGGTGTTTGGTCTTTCCAAAGAAGAAACTTTGAAATTGGCTACTGAATGCACTCAATTGGTCAGACGTTTGACCAAAGATGACCCTACCCAGTCTGAAACTTTCTGGACATATGAGTTTTCTCCAGAAACGTTTAGTGATTCCGACCCTAATTATGTTTTGGAGGTGTGTGAGTCGGTGAAACAAGCGTGGGGCCCTTCTTCTGACAACCCTATCATTTTCAATCTTCCAGCCACTGTAGAAATGTCCACTCCGAATGTTTATGCTGATCAGATCGAGTATTTCTGTTCGAAAATTTCTGAACGAGAAAAAATCTGCGTTTCTTTACATCCTCACAATGATAGAGGGTGCGCTGTTGGTGCCGCAGAGCTGGCTCAATTGGCAGGAGCAGACAGAGTTGAAGGATGTTTGTTTGGAAATGGAGAGCGTACAGGAAACGTGGATTTGGTGACTTTGGCTTTGAACCTGTATACACAAGGAATCCATCCAAATTTGGATTTTTCAGATATAAAATCTGTCATTGACATTGTCGAGAAGTGCAATAAGATTCCTGTGCATCCGCGGGCTCCATACGGTGGACAATTAGTGGTTTGTGCATTTTCTGGATCACATCAAGATGCAATTAAGAAAGGGTTTGAGAAAAGAGACAAATCCAAACACTGGCAAATGCCATACTTGCCCTTGGATCCTCAGGATATTGGTAGAAATTATGAAGCAATCATTAGAGTCAACTCTCAATCTGGAAAAGGTGGAGCCTCCTGGATTATTCTACGGAACATGGAATTGGATCTTCCAAGAGGTTTACAAATCCATTTCTCCAAAGTGGTCCAGGCTGCTACCGAGGTGAAAGGAAGAGAGTTGAAGGCTGCCGAGGTGATGCATCTTTTCAAAAGCGAATATTTATTATACAATTATGAAGATCAAGAAGATTTGTCACCTTCTGGAGCTCTTTTCAAGTTGGATAATTACTCTTTAACAAACAAATCTGCTAAAGTGAGACAATTGGTTGTGGAAATGTCCAACTATTCTGGAACAATTATGTATCAAGTGACAGGAGAGGGAAATGGACCAATTTCTGCGTTTACAAATGGTTTGAATAGCAAGTTTAAGTCGAAATTCCAGGTGATCAACTATCATGAGCACTCGCTTGGAACGGACTCCAATTCCAAAGCTGTTTGTTATATCAATTGTAAAGTGGATGATCAAGTCGAAATTTGGGGAGTGGGAATTGATGAGGATGTTAGTACTGCCAGTTTCAACTCTTTGATCAGCATCATCAACCAGGGAATCCAAACAGGTATAATTAAAGAGATGAATTGATAAAAAGACTCTGGTCACGTGAGCGAGTATTATTTTTTAGTTTCCCTCCTTGCTCCGAGAATGGGGAGAATAAAGATCTTGTTTTTATATTTTAAGAAAACGAAAGAAAAACAAAACAGTAGGGATTATTTGTGTTCTGTTTCTGAACATGACAAGCGAAACTGACTATGGGGCTACGTACAACTCTTTTTCTCGAGAGCAGCTGATACAGAAGTTGGTGGAGCTCGAGGGAGAGTTTCGAAGCTATACACAGGAATCCAAAGAGCTAGAGGATTTTTTGGAGTCGGAAATGGATAACTTGAGTCGACAAGTGGACAAATACAAGTCGGATATTTGTACTTATACAGAGGAGCTTACTGCAGCCAAGAAGGAAACATTGGATTTGAATAGACAGATTGGTGATTTAATACTTGCGAAACAGAAAGCTGAGAGTGAGTCCCAGATACAAATCGAGAAACTGAGTAGCAAATTAACCGAGGCAGAGATTACAAATGACACTTTGGAATCGAATATTCGGATTCTGGAGTCGTCTAAGGCCAATGAACAGCAGAATACCAACGAGATGCTGGAAAAATTGGCGTTATTGGAAAACGATGTGCTTGTGACCAAGACGCAGAATTCCAAGCTGGAGACCGAGAATCGTGTTTTAAGATACCATTTGGATCTTTCTGAGCAAAGAGTATCTTCTCTGACTGAAAAGTGCGAGAAGTTGGAGAAAATCACCAAATTGATCACAGTGAACAGAAACGAACTCAAGGTTTCAAAATTCCAAACACCACCGGTATCCAACAGCAGTTGAGAGGTAGGAAGTGGTTTGTGAACGAATGGACATGCTTACGAGTAACTTATTATATAATGGGAACGAATGGGAATGGATGAAGGAATATACAAGATACTTTTGCACAGCCGTAGATTTACCTAAAAGAATTTTGGCTCAACACAATTTTTTTTGTCTATGTTTTTGATTTGGTTGAGAGCATAACAGAGGACTGCTTTGTATTGGTTGCTGATACGATGTCTCAGGCTGGTAAAGACTTCAATCATAAAAGAACAAAGCTTTTTAATTCGAGAGTTATTAGAACTGAGCTTGAAGATCCCTCGTTCAATAATCCGAACTCGTCAAATAGCTCTAAAAATGTGTTGAACAGGGATAATATAGCCAACAAACTGGATGTGGAAACGTTTATGAACTCTCGAAAATTCGAAATCAAAGAATTTGAGCTTTCGCAATTGCGATCGAGATATTCATCAGCTACACGGATTTTCCAGAGTCTTCCCAGAGAGATGAGAAGACGGACGGCCAGTCATAATGTTAGACGGATACCAAAACGACTCAGATCTAAGGCTCTCCGAGAGATGGGTTTGACTACTCAGAAACCAGATGGAAAGGAGACTAAAGGAGTTGATTCTAGCGGACAACCACAGAAGGCCAAACATGCACGTGGAAGAGAGCTATATAGACTCAAGAGACAGGCTAAATTATTACAATATGGGGCTAGGCTCAAGTTTTCTGGGCATCTGATCGCTGGAGGTCGCATTAATATGAACAAATTAGCAATGAGAGATAAACTCAAAGTTTTGAGAGAAAAGATTTCCCAGCTGGAAAACAAGCAAGAAAGTCCAGAGTTTGTCAAACTGAATAATCTTGTTGGTTCTGTTGATAACACTGGTATTAATGAAAAGGCTGATATAGGCCCGCTGTCGGCGTTAAAATATTCATCTAGACAAAAGGAATATAAATGGCTTCCTACTCATATTTGGCATGCCAAAAGAGCTCATATGATCAAACGTTGGGGCTGGCAGATGGCTTATGAACCGACAATGAAGTGTTTCAGAAAGACAAGCAGACAAAGTCGAGTGAAAGGTTGCATTGGGGCCGATATATCTTACATCAATACTGTTATTTTGAGCGCAATTACAGTCGAGGGGAGAAAGTCTTTGGTGAGCATTATTGATTCGCTCACTGAAGCTAAAGCAAGTGCTAAAAGGTATTTGAAGCAAGGTCAGATTTGGCACGGGTTTTTGAAATTAGAAGCTGAATTTTTGTGTCCAGGTAATTTGTTCTGGGTGGAGTCCGGTGATTCATTGTCATGTATTTTCAGAATGCATCCCTCAGTGTATGAAACGGTGATGGACTATTTATTAATTCAGATTAAAAGCTCTGGGGAAATCAAATTGGAGGATTGCAAATTTTCAATTGGGTCTTTGATGTTGACTGGTCCAGCATCATTAGGCTCAATTGCATCTATTCTTCATCCTAGTAATAAAGAAGATTCAAGCTACCAATTGTGGAGAAAGTTTTGCAGACTGAATGACCTGACAACATTACCAGTCGGAAGCATGTTTGCATTTGATGTGGATGATCCTAGACTATGGCCTAGGCCTGTTGTTTCAAATAGCAATAAGTGTGAAACGGATGAATTGTTTGATTCCATTATCATGTTGAAACAAGGTAAGGGTGTGAATGTGGATGCATTGAAGCGATTAATCACCGTGGAAGGACGTCATAAATCGTATGAAAACCAACCAACGTTGAAGCAGCTGGGCAAAAGAAGAACTGCTGGACTTTCGGGAAAACCGATACCTAAATTGAATTCTGATCCGTCTATTCCTGTGGTAATTATGAAGGTGGAGCAAGGATTTCAGATTCTTCTTCCCTGGCACTGGATTCTTCCATTTTGGTATCAGTTGGTTCATGTTCCTCATTTCATGTTCTGTGGTACCAAACAATTGAATCAACTAAACTTTGAAAAGGGTCAGCTAAGTATGAATGATTATGTTTTTACAAGGACAGGATTCACAGAAAGCCAGCTTAAAATGAATGAGCTGACAAAAAAATGGAACAGAAGACCAAAAAGTAAAAGAGTGAATTTTGACAAGTTGAAGATCGGAGACTCTGAAGGCGAACATGGGTCCCCATTTGGATGTGATTGGAGATATTTGCAAGTGCTGAGGAGCACTATGCGATTAGTTCCAGAAGTGGAGGATCACGAAACTGGACCAACATTCAATGACCGATTTGAACGCGTTATCAAGTCCAAAAAAGATGTTTTTGAAGCTATAGAGGATATTAGAAAGGGAGACGAGGAACAATTAGCCATGGGACAAACATTATTCACCAAATTACCAATCAAACTAGCACAGTACACAGATTCAATAGAATACCCGGAACATTTCAGACTCTCAACTTCGGATATTCCCCAACTTGCAATTGTTCCTGTTAGTTTACAATTAGTTAACAAAGGACACCCAAAAGATAATGCTCGAGTGTATCAAATACCCAGTGAAGAGTATTCTGATTGGTTACAATATAGCCATTCAGAACTGAAGACCATTCGAGGCAAGACTGCTGTAGCTGCAAAGGATCCACCATCGGCTCAATATCTAGTTGGTTTTTTAACCAGTGGAACTTTTAATTTGGGAACCGGAAAGGGTACTGGGGTTGGATTTATTGATGCTCAAGTTGCTATTGATATGATCCAAACCAAGAAAATGTATCTGCTGGTCAGAAACGTTGGATCTACCAGATGCTTGTTAGCTGAATGGACCCAGCTGGGTCTGTAGCACAGCAATGACACCTCTACACCACCACAGAGAAAATTAATTTTTAGTTTCCAATTTAGGGAACTATTTGTTTACCTTTTATAGTTTTAGGTTGGTTTTAAGGGGAAGAAGGATAACCCGGCGACAATACGTTGGTGTTATAGATATCATTGAATTCAATATAGTTCAGCAGTGTATTGAAACTTTTGTAACCTCATTATGGTCCATTTTGCGCCGCCCTCATCAAGATCATCGAGATTATCGTCGACTCCTTCGCGATATGGGACGCAGACTCCAACTAGAAATACTCGGTCTTCATTGTCTGGAGGAACGCCAGTTCCTTCTTCTGCAACCAGAACCAAACCTTCATTGCCTTCATCTACACTGAGAAGGCCAATGACCCCTAGAAGCTTATTAGAAACTCCCAATAGTTCAGGAACAGTGCCAACTCTGAGATCCAGGTCATCATTATCAAATTTAAGCACACCTAGTAGACAGAGTCATCAAGGAATTTCTCGACCATCCAGTTCTTTAAGCTTTTCGGCTTCCAGCAGTCCAATGCAGACGTACACAGGTACAATTAAAGTTTCAGTGAGGCCACGGCCACTGGAGTCCTCGAGCAGAGTTTCTAGTGGAAACTGGAATATCAACAAGTACTCCAACACGATCTCGAATAGTGAAGCTGGAGAATTTAATTATGATAATGTTTTTGAGCCGCTAGTTGATAACCGAGAAGTGTACGCTCATGTGGTTGAGCCTGTAGTTTCCAAATGTCTTGAAGGTTACAACGGAACAGTTTTTGCATATGGTATGACGGGATCTGGAAAAACACATTCGATGCAAGGAACCATGCAAGAGAGCGGATTGATTCAACTTTGTGTGAGCCAGATTTTCAAAAAGCTGGGAGATTCAAGCTTGGAGTCCAAGGTTCAATGTTCTTACTTGGAGATCTACAATGAAAGACTATTTGATCTTTTGAATCCTGAATCTGCAGCTTCATTAAGGTCCTCCTCATCTGCATCGTTTGCATCTGCTTCTAGCTCCACGGAAGATCTAAGAATTAGAGATGATCCAACATATGGAGTTAAAGTTGTTGGATTGACGGAGTACACCGTGGCATCTGAACAAGAGTTATTAAAAGCTATTGAACGGGGTGATTCATTGAGAAAAACAGGCTGTACGGATTTCAATGATAGATCTTCCAGATCGCATGCTGTCCTTCTTCTGAAAATGAACATTAAAAACATTATTGATGGCACCTCCAAGCTTTCGACGTTATGTCTCTGTGATTTGGCAGGATCTGAAAAAGCATCTGCCCAGTTTGAACGACGCAAAGAAGGATCGTTTATCAACAAGTCTTTGCTGGCCTTGAGTACTGTAATTTCGAAGCTCTCACAAGGATCTTTCAACCATATTCCATACAGAGACTCAAAGTTGACGCGTCTTCTCCAGCCTTCCTTAAGTGGAGACTCGATAGTGTCAATTTTGTGCACTATTCATTTGTCAAGTATCACTGTTTCTGAGACAATCAACACCTTGAGATTTGCTGCCAGAGCCAAAAATATTCTTATGAATGTGAAGAAGAACGAGTCAACTGATGGAAATGATCGATATGTTGAACAGTTATTGCTAGAGAACCAACGACAGAAGCAGTTAATCGAGGAGTTACAACGCGATCAGCCAAGTAAAAGACTTTGGACACCCTCGAAAGATACAAATGAGCAGCTTGCACAGTTGACAGCTGAAAACAAGATATTAAATGAACGATTAGAGCATTTGAAAAGGTCGAATGATACAATCAACATGCAAGCTGCTATGGAGAACCAGGAACATTTGCAGCAACTGATTGAATTTGAAGTGGATGATCCTGCATTTACTGAGGTTGTGGCTGGTTTGGAGAGACAGTACAAATTACAGTTGTCACAAATTGACGAGATGAAATCATATATATCACATCTTGAGAATCAATTGCAACGTGAACAGTACAATAGAATACAGAAACAAGACTCGACGAATTCTAACGAATTGAAGGAGATGTTAAAGGACCGGGACGAAGAAATTGTGGTTTTGAAAAGACAATTGAAGAGCAAAGACTCGATTATCAGCGCGTTGAGGTCGAGTTCCAAGGTTCGCGAGATGGTAAATGGAGGTGGAATTAATACTGAGGATGAGAACCAAAACATACCGATTACCAAAACTCAGCCATCTGCGAGTCTGAATGCAGGCAAGAAGCTGTTTTTAAAATCGATTGAGAACACTGTTAATTCGTAAGTAAAGAGATAGACAGATAGATAGATGGAGGCGATGTAGCAATACTTTCTGGTGCAGAGATGTACGAGGCCAGCTATCTTGGCCCCGCGACTCAACACGCGGTGTGCGGAATAACTGAATAACAACAGCGAAAGGTTTTTTTTTCCTTGCTAAACAGAAAAACAAAGTCGAAGGTGTCGAAGAGGACTTTGGCGAATTGGAAAACAATATAGACTGATGACGTCTGACAATCCGTTTGCAAGCAAGCTCACTGACGATACATCCACGATGGAATTGGAAGGAGAAGAGCGGTTTGAAGATGGATTATCCAGCAAATATTGTGGCAAAACAATTCAAGAGATCGTTGACGAGCTGGAGACCGATCTGACCAAAGGTCTCTGCAATCAAAATGACATTCAATATCGGAGGTCGGTTCATGGAGTAAACGAACTGGAGTCTGAGGAAGATGAATCTTTGTTTATGAAATTTATATCGACCTTCTATGGAGATCCCATGATTATGTTGTTAATCGGTTCGGCAGGAGTCAGTTTTTATATGGGAAATCTCGACGATGCTCTTAGTATTACTGCTGCTGTTTTGATAGTTGTCACTGTGGGATTTGTGCAAGAATATAGATCGGAAAAGTCGTTGGAAGCTCTTAACAAGTTGGTTCCTGAGCAGGCGCATCTTACTAGAAATGGAGCCACCGAGACAGTGATGGCATCCAATTTGGTTCCTGGAGATCTTGTCCATTTCCAAGTCGGAGATAGGATCCCTGCAGATGTCAGATTGACTGAAGCTGTGCATCTGACTCTTGATGAGAGTAATTTGACTGGAGAAACCAATCCAGTCTCCAAAAATACCGATCTAGTGGAAAAACAAATGCCACACACCAACGAAAAGACCAATATTGCATTCATGGGAACGCTGGTTAGAGACGGTCATGGTGGAGGTGTGGTCATTGCCACTGGCCATCAAACTGCTCTTGGAGGTGTGTTTTCCATGCTATCTTCTATTGAAAAGCCAAAAACTCCACTTCAAAACGCCATGGGAAAATTGGGTCAGCAATTATCGGCTTTTAGTTTTGCTGTGATTGGAGTGATTGGTATCATTGGAGTCATTCAAGGAAGATCTTGGCTCGATATGTTCCAGATCTCGGTTTGTTTGGCTGTGGCTGCCATTCCTGAGGGATTGCCTATCATTGTCGCTGTGACGCTAGCATTGGGAGTCCTTCGAATGGCCAAACAAAGAGCAATTGTTAAGAAACTCCCTAGTGTCGAGACTCTAGGATCAGTCAACGTGATTTGTTCAGATAAAACAGGTACTTTAACACAAAACCACATGACAGTCAACAAGATCTGGACAGTTGACATGAAAAACACGCATTTGGATATTGATAAGGAGAAAGATTTCTCGATGCATTTGTCAAAGGATGTCAAGTCGTTGCTTGAAACAGGAAATCTGTGCAATAATGCCAAGTATTCTTCAGAAAAGGAAAAACACCTTGGAAATCCTACTGACATTGCCATCATTGAATGCTTGCCATGCTTTGGAATGAGTGACCTTAGAAACACCAGAGTGAGATCAAACGAGCTACCTTTTAATTCTTCCCGGAAATATATGGCCATTTGCTCTCATCATGGTGACAAGTCTAAATCCGAGACTTTTGCTAAGGGTGCGTTAGAGAAGATTATGGACATGTCAAAGATGTATATTTCAAAGGAAGGTGAGATCAAGCCATTGAATGACGACATTTCAAAGCTGATCTTCAAAATGGCAGATGATCTAGCCAGCGATGGTCTTAGAGTTTTGGCTTTTGCAAGAAATTCCAAAGCTTTTGACAACGAGCCATCAGGCCTTATCTTCTGTGGTCTTATGGGAATGAATGATCCCCCAAGGCCTCAAGTCAGCAAATCTATTGCTTCATTAATTAGAGGAGGTGTGCACGTTATTATGATCACTGGAGACAGCGAGAATACAGCTATCAGCATTGCTCGCAAGATCGGAATGCCATTATCTGATCCTGAGAGAGGTGTTTTGACTGGTGGTAAAATTGATGCTATGTCGGATGAAGCGTTAGCCGACGCTATTCAATATGTTTCAGTGTTCGCCAGAACCACTCCAGAACATAAAGTGGCCATTGTCAGAGCCTTACAGCTAAGAGGTGATATTGTTGCCATGACTGGTGATGGTGTGAATGATGCACCAGCCTTGAAACTGGCAGATATCGGTATTGCCATGGGTAAAAATGGTACAGATGTGGCCAAAGAAGCAGCTGACATGGTGCTAACTGATGATGATTTTAGCACTATATTGCATGCCATTAGAGAGGGGAAAGGAATATTTTACAACATTCAAAACTTCCTGACTTTTCAACTGTCAACTTCTGTTGCTGCACTGTCGCTGATTGCGCTTTCAACGCTGTTCAATCTTCCTAATCCATTGAATGCTATGCAAATTTTGTGGATCAACATCTTGATGGATGGTCCTCCTGCTCAATCTTTGGGTGTGGAGCCTGTTGACCCAGAGGTGATGAGGAAGCCTCCAAGATCAAAGGGTGAAAGAATTTTGACATCTGCAGTGTTGAAGCGGGTTTTGGTTTCGGCATCAGCAATTATTATTGGTACTATGTGGGTTTATTTGAGGGAAATGAAAGATTCAGTCACTAGAAGAGATACCACCATGACCTTCACTTGTTTTGTGCTGTTCGACATGTTCAATGCTCTTTCATGCCGTTCTTACACCAAGTCTGCGCTTGAACTCGGCTTGAAAAATACCATGTTCAACTATGCAGTGGGAGGATCATTGTTGGGACAGCTGTGTGCTATCTATGTTCCGTTTTTCCAGTCTATCTTTCAAACTGAGGCTCTTAGCTTTGGAGATCTATTGTACTTGGTTGCAATCACTAGTACGGTCTGGATTATGGACGAAGTTAGAAAATATCTTCTGAAAAAAAATGCGAGTTATACTTATGGCTATTCGTCGTCTGTATAAAAGGAAGAGATGAATGCATTGGATCGTATATATAATTTTTTTTGAAATGAAGTCTATTCCTGAATAAGTCTTTCGGTCAAAGCTTCCAAATCCTCGATGGTTTGTGGCTGTTCAAGTTCAATCACATCGTAATCCTCATTAGATGTATCTGTCTTCTCGAACCATTTCTTCTGTCTTTTGGCAGGTCTTTCGTTTTGCAAATCCTCATCATCAGATTCACTTTCTAAATCTCTATTAAGATCTGGTTCCGACTCGTCAGATGAGTATTCTTCATTAGCCATTCTTTCAAGCTCCTTCCGTCTAATTTTCTTCTGTCTTCTTTTTTCCTTTGCGAGATCCTTGTCTTCCACGTCAGCTTGATCCATGACCTGCTTCTCCTTGGTGAGGAACTCCTCCTTCAAAGCCTCAGCGGGCCCTTGATTATGGAAGTCTTCTTCGTCTTCTAATTCGTAAATTGGATGTGCATTACCATCGTCATCAAACACTAATTTGGTTCCAGAACCTTTGGCCTTAGATGCCAGTTTCTTTGACAAGGCCTTCTTGGCTGCTCTTTTGGAGGCCGGTGCTTCTAGCTCAGGAACATCTCCTTCTTCTAATTTATGATCTTGTCTTTTGATCGACATGAAATCGTCTTCATCTTCATTGTCATCTGCTTCTTTAAGAACCTCCTGTGTGTCTACATTCATCTTCAAATAATGTTCCGACAACACTGATTGGTTCTTTCGTTCAAACATCTTGTCGTACTTGGTTCGAACTTTTTTATCTTCCAAAACCTCACCATTCTCATCCATCTTTCCTAACAATTTTAACTGTCTGGATGCATTCTTTTGATCTTTCTGTTTTTGCAATTCTTCCCCAGAAAGCTTTCCTTCACCAAGAAGTTTGATTTTTGGTGATCCGGGCAATCCCAAAGACTTGGCAAACTCTTCCAATGGTAACTTGTTCACGTCAAACACATCTTTATCCTTCTGAATGTATATCGACTTGAAGTAAGAAATAAAAGCTTTTTGGCCCAAATATTTCAAGTCGGGACTCTTAAAACATAGTGACTGTAATTGTGCCCGAATGCTCTTCTTTTTGGAATTCTTGATGTTGAGTTTTTTAGGTTCGATTTTTTTGCTAGCCAATCTTTTGACAAATCCTTCTTCTTCAGAAGGAGTCAGCATTAACATCGATTTTCCTGCTCTGCCTGCTCTAGCACAACGGCCAACTCTATGGATATATGTAGCAACGTCTTCAGGACAATCCACCTGCACAACCCAATCAATGGCAGGAAAGTCCAAACCTCGGGCAACAATATCGGTTGCAAATAAACAACAATGTCTAGCTTCCGTAAACTTGACTGTGGTCTCCAATCTGGCTTTCTGTTTCTGTCTTCCATGCAATTTCATCAAAGATATACCAGGTTGAAGCTTCCTAAACGATTCATACATAAAATGGACCTGTTTGGAGGATGAGACAAAAACTAAAATTTTGCTGTCTAGATGTGCCTTGATAAAACTCCAAAGAATGTCCAACTTGTCAGGAAGACCTGCAACAATATAAGATTGCTCTAAAGATTCTGGTGTTGAAGTGGACTCAGAGCTCGATGTGTTCACATACTTTGGATTCACAAGCGAAAGTCTCGCAAGATCTTGAACCGACTTTGTTTGAGTTGCGGAAAATAAAAGAGTTTGTCGTTCTGGAGGTAAATTGTTGATGATGCTGTCAAGAGTCTTTTTGAAACCCAGATCCATGATTCGATCTGCTTCATCCAAAACCAACATCTGCAAATTATCCAAATTCAAAGTAGCAGATTCGTCCATGTGTTGTAATAATCTTCCAGGAGTCCCTATAAGTATGCTCATCTTGCCAATTCTTTCCTTTTCAAAACTATAATCTTTTCCACCAATGACCAGACCTGCAGAAAATGAGTTCATTCTACCAATCTTCAACAAAACTTCGTAGATCTGAATTGCTAACTCTCTTGTTGGGGAAATTATCAATGCTCCAACACCATCCAACTCGTTCCAACTTTCATGATTCAGCTTCTCAATCAGCGGAATGAGGAAAGCCAACGTTTTACCCGATCCTGTTTTGGCTGCACCGAGAACATCGTGTCCTTTCAATGCAAGAGGAATTGATTGAGCTTGAATTCCTGTCATAGTCACATAACTAGACTGTTTCAGACCTTTCTTGGTATTGGTTGTCAATGGTAATTCATCAAACTTGGATAACTTTGCACAGTCTTCAACATCCAAATCTTCGATCCGTTGCTTGATCTCTTCCAATTCTTTCGCTACAGCCACAGCATTTTGCTTCTGCTCTTCTCTAGTAAGCTTTTTTTTCACTCGCTTCGCCATCTTGTCAACTTTATCAGTACAAGTTCTCTTTCATAGAGCTAGCTTGTATATCTTTTTTTTAAAAAAAAAAAAATTATAGAAATTTTTTTCATGCCTCATCGTGCGGCTCAATCATGCTATTAAACAATACTACAAATCATCAAGTCTTGCTTTTTCGAATCATATCGGCCTTCTTCTGCTCGTGAGTATCCTCAAACCTCATCTTTTTCGACAACTCTGTATTTGAAAATTCAAAGTTAGAATCTTTGTGGCTGAACGGATCGGCCAACAACTCGGTTGCAGTAGGTCTCTGTTCTGGTTCCACCTTGAAACATCGGTCCAAAAACCGAGACCCGTCTTCACTTATTACCTTTTTGGTCTCCTCAGGAATAGGGGGAGCAGATTTCGTGCCCAACTTAAAAATTGCGCCAGCAATTGCGAAATCATGCCATGGTCTCTTACCAGCAAACATCTCTAGAACCACACATCCCAAAGACCATATATCCACCTTTGCACTATATCCCTTTTGAACTGTGTTTCCAATGATCTCTGGAGCCATCCAAAAAATAGTTCCCTGAAATGACATGGCAGACTCATCAGAATAGATATCTTTAGCTTTCTTGCTAATTCCAAAATCACTGATCTTACAAACACCGTCCATCTCCAACAACAAGTTGTCTGCTTTCAAATCACGATGAAGTATGCCTTGTGAATGAATATACTCAAGTCCTTGTAAAACTTGCTCCGTCAAGAATCGGATCAAATCCTCGGGAAATTGGCCATAGTTTCGAATAAGATGACCCACCGAACCACCAGAAACATATTCTAAAAACAAGTTGTAGACATTGTCCTTCTTCTCAAAACCCAGATATTGCACAATGTTGACATGATCCAAATCTTTTAAAGAATCAACTTCTGCTTTGAACGTATCCACAATTTCTTTCGTCTCTCTCTGATTCACAAACTTGGATGGTATCACAGTTTGCTTAACGGCAATCATTTCTCCTGTAGTCACGTTCAAAGCCAAAAACACTTTACCAAACGTTCCAATTCCAATCAGTTCACCTTTCACCCATGCAAACTCTTTATACTGGCCCTTGTGATTCTTCAGCTTGTTAATATAACTAGATCTGTTGCCAGGAGTCACTTCGACTACCCGTTGTCCCCACATCTTAGTGCTAGTTCTTCTGAGAAGACTTCCAGAAGATCTGGTGCCACGCTGCTTCAATTGTGCTTCCTTCTTGGCCTCTTGAGCCACAATTCTGATACTTTTCATACGATGGATTTTGCCTGTAGATTCTGGTGGTTTTAAGACATTGGATTTCTTGGCTTTTGGAACAGGTTTGTCTGGGCTCTCAGCCACAGGAGACACCGGCGGTGAAACCACTTCATCAATAATCAGTTTATCAAGATCGGTGTTTGGAAAGTAAACTTCTAGATTATCATAAAGCACTTCTGGTGGAGGCCTGATGTCCAAAAGTGATTCGGTAGAAGATGATTCAATTTGACCAGAAACTTGTGGGGTCTTTATACTTGGTGTGGATTTTGTAGGGGGTTTGGCAAACAGTCCATCATCAGAATCTATAGAGCTGCTATCATCGCTTTCCTCCAATTCAGGGGCATTTTCAAAACTGATTTCATTTTCCTGGAATGGATCAAACTCTGAAGCTTTTGATTTTTTGCTTCGTTTGATGGTTCCTTTTCGAGAAATTGTCGTCAACTTACCAAGGGTATTTTCTTTTGAAGAGATGCGTGGAAATGGAGGTGGAGGTTTTCTCGTGCCTTTAGCCGAAACAGAACCATCAGATACAGGAGACAACTCCGCAACAGTTGGAGGGGCTGGAGCCATACGATGAGCCACCAAGCTCTCACTTTTGACAAATGGTGATTCCCTTCTTTCATTAAAATCAATTTCCTTTTTCTCTGAGCGGATCACTTTGAAGGAATTCGAGGATGAAGTAGGGAAAAGCTGATCTGGATTGGAAGTCGTTGTTATTGAGCGGGCCCGAGTCATAGAAGAACTGGTCGATCTTTTCTGTTCTGGAATCATGCTATTCTTGCTATCCTGAAGCATGAAGTCCTTGAAGTTGAGATAATCCACAGTTCCTGATTTCGTGGATTCTATTAAATATTTGGGAGTCTCATTGATTTTCTCCAGAGAAGTATCGGAATTCAAAGAATGAGAAGAATAAGGGGTCAAGTTATTGATGGAAGAAGTAAAACGGTCGAGACCTTTTTGAACAACCAGAACTTTGTATTTTCCACCTTGAAACTTATTTTTAAGAAGATACCCCAACGTTTCATCATCCAGAGGAAGACCAGGATCACTGTTGATATCAGTCAAGCAGTACTCGGTCCTCAAAAAGCTTTTGAGATTCAAACTGGTAATAAATAGTTTCTTGGCTACCTCTAGGGAATTGCAAGTTCCCAAATCCACCCTGACAAAATTGCAGTTATCTTTGGTAGCAAGAACAAAAAAGCTATCTCCTGAAGTAGGAACTGGTTTATACTTATTTTCGAGAGCCGACTTCTTTTCTGGGTATGCCAAAGTAGATGATGAAGATGTAAGTGAATCCTTAGAGTGTAAAGTAGACTTGGTGATCACTGGGATTGTAACTCCTATTGGAGATGGCTTTTTTCCAACAGGGCCCAGTTTTTCAAATTTGGGATCTGTCTTTGGTTTCGATACCACAAAACTCTTATCGGTTACACTTCGTCTCTTTTTCTCTGTCTCATATCGCTTGAGCTTTTTAGATTCTGTCGGAAAGCCTGACATGGAAGATGGACTGACTGGAGATTCCCCACTTTTAGTTTTTGGAAATGTATAATCAGATCCTTTGGATTTTCCAAAAAACTTATTGAATATACCTTTGGGAGTAGCAGTGTCGCTCACTGATCCCTTGGAGCTAGATCTCTCATGTTTTTTCACAAAGGTGCCGTCATGGCTTGTTGGTGTGGATGCAGGAACATATGAGGTCATAGACGAAGTCATGGACGAAGCTGAAGGAGGTGGATGATTGCCAAATACAGTTGCAAAAAAAGATAACTCGGACGAGTTTGACTTCTGATGACGTTTGAAAAAATGCTTCGACTGCACAGAAGGAGATGGAGGTGTCTCGAAATGAGACGAAGAATGTTCAATTGTGGATACTGGCCGCGGTTTGATTGATCGCACTAATGTCTCCTCTTCTGCAGATGCAGGATCGTAATCATTATCGCGAGCTTCTGCCTGGAGTAATGGTGCCGAAAGAACAGGAATCAGTTTTTCACCCATCTGGAAAGTGGTTTCTCCTTTCTCGGCTTCCGGGGTATCATTAGAGCGAACAGTTTCGTAAGTATTGTAGCTTTCGGTTCGAACTATAGAACTGTTGGAATTCCTGGTTTGTTCGTGAGGTGAATCAAAGTTGGTTTCAGAGATCAGCGAGATTGAAGGACTTGAAATTTCAACTTTGGGAAGAGACGACTTACCGAGAGTTTTGCGCAATAATTGAATGAATCTTGATGGTGATGAGTCAGGATCGTCAGTGACTAAAAAAGGAATATATCTTTTCAGTTGGTCATAAGATTGCAATTTGAGAAATTCGTTTTTAATCAGTCCTTCGGAGGTGAAAAGTGAAATCCAGCTTTCATTAAAATGGTGAAGATTGAACCAAAAGACGACATTTTCCAAGCTCCACTCTTCTGGATTGTTGACATCCCATGAAAGAGATGAGCTATTAGAATGGAATCCGCGTGATATTCTTTTGGAGGTGGTGAGTTCATTGGCATCCAGCTTTACAGAGCTAACCGGCTCCTCAATAACCACTTTATCTTCCTGAGGTAATTCAAAGGAAAATTCGTTATCTGAAGCATTGGGAGAAGTATGTAGCTCATATTCCTCTGGAATATTCAGTATTGATGAAAACTTTTGGGTGGCCTGTTCGTACAGAGGTGATGCTCCCGAAGAAACTTGTTCAGGCTTCGGCACCTCCAAGATGGGCTTGGTATCTGCATGTTTAGAGACTTTGACGGGAATATGAGAGGGAACAAGTGCCTGTAAAGATGTATTAACTTTAAGATTTTGCTTTGCTTGTGGAGAAAGATGCTCGCCAGGTTGGGTTCGAGATTTGTTTATAGGAATTGTGGTTGAATAGGGGGAATCTCTTGATTTCTGAAGCTTGGAATTTAACACACTGGGATTGGATATTTCGCTAGGAATTTGATCATACAAAAACTTGGGCAGTCTGTCCAGATCCTTTTTGTTATCAGACCTGGATGACATGACCTTTCTGAGAAACAATTTAAATCCAACATCTGGTTGAAGCTATCTTTCCAAAATATTTACTTTATCTAAAAATATATGTTACTGGTGTGTGGAGTGGTGTGAGTGTGAAGAAGGTGACATTCAAGAATCGTCTATATACAGAGAGTGGTGTACATTCATCGGCTGGAAAGCTTCTATATGTTCAGCTTCAATTCCGAAACTCGCAGAACTGTGTAATCGTGTTTGATCTTTGTATGTTTGACGTGTCTGTTTCTTCTTTTTGTAACCTCTTTAATGTACATTGGTTTTTTAGTCTTTTCCAACACAACGGCCTTAATGGTGAACAGCGCTGGATCAATCGAAGAGTCTTGATGATAAGTAAAGTTTCTGGACCCAATGGTGGTCACGTCGTCAAAGTGAATGATATCTCCAACATCACCATGTTTTAATTTAAACGGTAGAATTATTTCATCTCCTTCAGTGATGAGGTATGGTCTATTGTGGACTCTTATGGATGCATATAATCTCTGTTCAAACTTTAAAGGAGTCAGATCTGGAACGGTTTTGGCGGTGCTTGCTGTCTGCACTTGAGTTTGGCGAAATGCTACGGTGGAGCTGAATGGTCTCGAACCGAGAGCCTGCAGGTACGAGGACTTAACAGGAGCCACAATCCTCAAACTTGATGGCCCTGCCATAGAAATTCTGGCAAGACGACCAAAACTGTTTCTAAGCATCATGAATGCAAAAATGATCAAATCAAGCAATATCTTTCACCTTGTTGATGTAAGTTATTTCTTCTCAAGATTGGAAAATTTTTTGACTTTCAAAAAGTCTATGGAGGTCTTCTGCCAAATTTAGTTACGGCACAGCTAGCTAATATGTATATGTTACATAGACACTTCTAATGAGCTCTTAACTGTGAATCGACAGCTTTCAACTACGCTTAGCTTTGTTTAAGTTTCCTTCTTGCCCTTTTCTTTAGCCAAAGCTAATTCTTTCAAAACCTTTTTTCTCTGTTTCAACATGTGACCATACAACACATATGTGCCTATAGGATACGTTGAGAGACAAGCGATCAAGAAATACTTGTACCATGTTCCAATGGTGAATTCTGCCTCACCTAAAGACAGAAAGATCATGGTACACTCACTGGAAATGCCCAATGGGTAAAGTACCAAGAACCCGTTGTATCTCAACCATTTCAGAAGTACAGGTGGATTTCCCTCACTCAATATGTTAGCAGCATAATAGTAATACCGGATAATCTCACTAAGAGACCAACCTATAATCATTGTCAAATAGGACCAATGTGCGTTGGCAGGTGAATCAGGCAATAAGGTGAAGATACCAATTACCAATAATAGTCGAGATGCCACTTGCATCACTGTTGTAATCAATGGAGAACGAACGTTTCCAACAGCAGAATTGTAAATCTCCACAATAGCACAACATTGAATGATGGTGTTCCATGTTGCTGTCATATCAAACACCTCAAAACCGTCGTAAAGGAGCGCCACCAAACAAGTGTTCACGAGCACGAACGACCATAACGCACCAGAAATCAAGTTATAATTCACAATCCAGTTTTGCGATTTCGATGGCTCGTTAGTGTTTGGCATTCTAGGAATTTGTTAAAAACTTCTTTGCCCTAATTGAAGTGTTGACTTTCGTGGAAAGCTATCCTTTTAAAAATGAAAAATAAAATACATCGTTGCTAGCACAGCCTTGGTTTTGGTTGGTTATACTCTGACAACTTAAAATAAATGCTTTTGAACAGTTCTAAAATACACTAAAGGTTGAAAACTGAAAGACAAAAATGAAAGATAGTACAGCAAAAACATTAACATACAATCCTTCTTGGCCATTATTCATGTCTGCTTGAAGAGCGTCCAAGACGATTGGTTCCTTCATAAGTAAAATCATCATCATCAACTTCATCGTCACGAACTGTTTGTCCGCCTTCCGAGATCAAATCCTCGGAGTCGGAGTCAGAATCAGACGGAGCCAATTCACTAACTCCCTGCGTGCCAACCATGTAGTTCAAAGAACCATCTGCCTGGTAAAGCGGGTGGTTTTCCTTTACATAAGATTGGCCATCATCATTAGGATCCTCATAATCATCTTCAATATAATCATCATCCTCAACCTTATACTTGTCTCGAAGTAGTGATAATCCATCATTTTCAGTTCCATCCAGCGGCGAAGCACTCATCTGATGGTAAGGAAGTCCCCCAATAGAAGAACTGACCAACGTCTTGTCATGGAAAGTTTCGAATGTCTGATGCGACTGTTGTTGATCTTCATCCTCAGAATCTTCATCCGAAGACCCAAACTTGTCTGGCACATTTCCTGTCATTTGTTGGGTGATATACCGGGAAAACTGATCGGAATCCAGTTCCTGATCCTCGGTTTTCATCTCACTCTCGTCGGCTTCAGCGTCGTATTCCCTATGGTACAATGATAGGTCATTGTCTTGCTCTGGATCTAGTTGTAATTGTTGCTGCTGTTGCTGCTGTGCATATTCTTCCTCATCTAACTCTTCATCATTACCCAGCACTGCATTATACTTGTTCCTAGTTTCAACTAACGTCTCATTGACATAATGAGTCCACTCAGCCAACATGATAGCCTCTTCAATTATGGATGATTTGCTATTGTGCAAATGCAAAGAGGTGAACTTCACCACCTCTTCTGCTATCAAGGTAAGGTGACCCATATAACCCAAACGCAAATCGGTTTGCTCCTCGTAGTCTAAACATCTGTTGTGTCCATCAATAATGAGTTTTGTGATGTTTCCTCTTCCAAATAGATCAATAGCCAAATATTTATTATAGCCAATGTCCATAGAAGCATTTAAGATCTGTTGGACTATGTCGAAAACAACATTGTGTAAGAAATTGTTCCATGGAAACTTGAAAAACATTTCCAATATCGTCACAATCACATTGTTGTCGTAAAGAGCAATTTTTAGTTGATCGCCAACAACAGGGTTCTCCCTTAAAAGCTGTTCCGTTTCTTCATACTCCAATAAAGCAGTCTGGTCCATTGATGCAGAAGTGTCAGCCTCTAGTTGAGTTTCTTCATCTGGATTCAAAGTCAATTCAGTATCATCAAACTCCTGTTCGGTGAAAGAATCTGGTTTATAATTCTCGTCCATCTCTTCAACATCCGCATGATGACTGCTCTGACCGTCCGAACCGAGTTTCAAGTTTTCAACATCTCGGGATATATCAACCTCATCAATAGATCCTGTAGAAGCCATTTCGGAATTTTTCATTAGCTCTTTCTGCTGTTGAATCAACCTTTCTCTTATTTCATCTCTTTCCTTGACAATCTCCTCGCCTTTTTCGTGATTGAGCAGAGCCATATTAGAGCAGTGGATCAACTCGGCAACCAGCTCACAAATCTTAAATCTTTCAAATCCTAAGGGTTCAATTTGTCCGAAAGGAGTTTGCAAAACTTTGTCCACCTTCTTTTCAAGCATTGCAGTAAACTGGAACATGGATTCAGAAAACACTTTTACTAAAGTCCCCAAATAAATAGGATCTCTAGGAGTAGGAGGATGCGATTCGATGGTGATGTAAACAACAGGAATAGCATCATAATCAGAATTGTTCTTCCTGATAATTTCAATAACGATACCGACTCCATTAGACAATCCTGTTCCTCCGTGGAGCATCATTTTCACAAGTTCGCGCACCATTTCTTCGCTAACTAGTTGTCTGCTGAGCTCATTAGGGCCAATAGTCGTATTTTCAGCATTGTTGGCAGAAATAGTGATGAAGGCTTTCAGAAAATCGCCCGCGGCGCTTTGAATAGAAGAAGGCACATTTGGAGCTAAGAATTGAATGAGTGAGGGTATCAAGTCCTGATCCTTCATGATCTCTATAACACCTGTCGACGAATCTGGCTTGTCGGTAGATATCACTTTCAACAAAAAATCCATCAATGGGGGAGTATCTATATGTCTCATGAATCTCTTTATGAGATTTGAATCTTGTAATATAAATTGTATCATTTCATCCATTTTCATGTCTAGCAGGTGCTCATTAATTTTCATAAAATAGGTTGCCAGAAAAATCGGTAGCGGAGCAGGTTTATCCAAAATACTCCATAACTTTTCGAGCAAATGTGAGTTTTCCATGAAGGCATCAGTCAAGGACCAAACGTCAACAGACAAGATTTCTGCGGCCACCTGTGCTCTCCTGGAATGCCTTTCGGCAGGAGTTTCTTCCTCTTCTTCTTCTTCTTCTTCGTCTTCTTCATCTTCATCCATATTAATTTCTCCAAATGACTCCGTGTCGTCTTCACCAAGACCATTGTCCTCTTCTTCAACTTCTTCGTCCTCGGAGTCTTCTTGTACACGGGAACGCTTACTACCATTGTCCTCGTTTTCAGTGTTCATATTTTCTTCTGAGTCTGAATCTGAATCGCTTTCTGAATCGGTAGAATTTTCATTGAATTCTGCCTCGGTCAAATCTTTTGGCACGATCGTTTCCGACTTGGAAGTATCGAGGGTCCCGTTATAAGATTCAGATGAATCCTCGTGCATCTGTTCTCTTTGATAGTCATCATCTTCAACAATGTAGTTCACCAAAGACTCCAATACCTCGGGCTCCCTCAAATATTCCACCAACTTGGCGTTGGAAGCCAATAACTCGGGTATGGTTTCCTGCTCATCCAGCAAATTCTCCAACGTAAAATCAGTCTGGTCCAGTATTTTGGTCACACGAGATGCATAATTACTTGTGAACTTCCAAAACCCCGACATGATCTAAATGTAATGCTGAATTGTCTTCGATGTATGTACAGAAATCAGTATGCAATTAATAACGGACGATGTGAATGAATATGCAAACGTGTTTGTCCTTGTATAATTAAAAAACCTCTCAAACACCAGAGGTAAAAGGTATAACGATATGCAATATCAAATGTACTGGGATCTTTCAAAGTTGATTAACGTCCCGTTTTCCATGCACTCGTAAGTTTGCTATTGGAATTCGAGCCAGCGACACTGATTCTTGCCCGGTTTTTTTTGTTCTTGCCAGTTTGTGTCCACCCACTTCAGCGCAACTCAAAAGCTCCTCTCCGGTTCTCTGTCGCGGTTTCCACTGCTGTTTAAAATATCACGTCTGCCTCTGTTCTTTGTCTTTTCGACAGACAACCTTCTTTTTTGTATACTCGTCGTTGGCCAGCAGCAAAACCGGGTAACAAAGCAAGGGAGGAAGAAAAAAAAGACTCACTAATTTAAGGGCAGTGCTAAACAGCTGATCGGTTTTCAACGGTTTTCTCTCTGATTACCTACACTCTCTATATATTGAATTGTTCTAGCCAACCGATATATTTGTCGACAAGACCAATGATGCCGTGTTTTTCTTGCTCGGTCTCAAACATCACCTCTAGTTGACTTTTAATTAGCACCGAGTCCGAGTCGTTCAGGTTGATCAGATGTTTAAGCACCTCCATGCACACCACTGAGAATTCTCCGTAGTATCTGTAATTCCAGCTGATCAGTTTGCAACACAGCTTTAGCACGTATTCCTTGGTCAACTCATAGTTCTGTGTCTTGATCTTGTTCAGCTTCAAAAATTTTGTGCTGTTCTGGTTGTAGTCTAAATAGTATTGTAGCACTGTATAGCATGCAAAGGGACTGAATCTATTATCCAGACACGTCCGAAAGGGAACCAAACTGGACTCATATCTATGCACTTGCAAACATTCATTTGCAATCAATTCCCATTCTAATGCAATGTGTTGAACTGGAGTAGTGTCGTTATTTGCTTTTTCGTTGTCCCATATTAGCACAGACCTAAGATTGTCGTAAAAGATCAGAAATAGCGAGTCTAGCCATCTCTCACTCAAACGTTTGGCTTTGAACTTTGAAACTCTAGAGGACGATGACACGGATCCGTTACGTGAACGGATCGAGGCTGAACGTCCTCTACTTACCGATGCATCTTCACCATTTGGAAGTTGAAGCTGTGATTGATGAAAATGCTGTTGGACCTCTTGTTGCTCAAGAATCAACGAGTCATTATACTCAGTTTCCATAACAAACACTTTCGATCGTAATTTCAAAAGCTCTGTCCATCCTAAAGCTCGATCCATACAGGCAAGCAAGCTATAAGCTTCTTTAAAAGTGCTGTGCAATCTCGTGGTTTCCTCGTAGATTGACAAATGTGTAGCCTCGAGATTTTCGATATGTGATACTGGAGAAAACTCCACAATTCCACCAAATCCAGAAATGCATCCAAATGTCTCACAGTCATCCCAAACCTTTTCCAAGCGACCTTCAAAAGGCAATGGAAAATCAAAACCTTTGGGTTTCAATGCTCTAAAAACATCTTTTTTCTTATTCGTATACATCGGACAGGAATTGAGAGCCAATAAAGCACTGTAGAAGTCCTTGTTCAATATGTGTGCCTGTATGAGTACTTTCCAACATTCAAATTCTGTAGGAAGACATTCAACAGATCTAATAGCAGACGGCAATGCCAGATCTGCACGATTCTGTGAAATTAGAAATTTGGCCTGTTCCACCAACATAAGTCCATCGCGAGGGTTTTCATGTATGGAATCATACATGAGCTTAACAGCTTTGATCTGTTCTCCTTTTAGAAGTAAAATCTTGACTTTCAAAATATGAGCATTTAATCCTTTATGTGAGCCCTCAAGAAGATCAAGTTGTTCTAATGCAAGATCGTAAAGTTCGGTTACTTTGAGAAGCTTTATCAGCGCATCGATTAAAAAATTCGACATGATAGTTGGCTGATTGACCAAATCTGAAGACCCACATAAAGCTCCTCTGGGAACCATTTTGATCATAGCTATGACTGCCTCTTTGGCTTCTTTAGTTGATTTGATAGGGTTATACTTGCACATTCCAGGTAATTGACGCTGTAGATCATCACAGAACAAAAAGGCTCTTATCAAAGACGACACGTAGGTTTCAAGCCACAGAACAGAGCTTTCATCGGTGATGTCTGAGCGTTTTTTGGTGGATTGAGATATGAATTGAACCAATGGAGCATCAGTCTCTGGAAATGAGCATCTGATTCGCAGGTCGCCTTTACTGAAACAATTGTATGAACAATAAGCTGCTGTTTTGGGGTGTTTTTCAGAGGCTGCCAACTTGTCATTGAGTTGAATTGTTTGTAAATACATGTATGGCTGGACTAGGGACGAGGTGTTGAGCCCAACAGCATAATGATACTCTCCAACATCAGTTCTAGACTCTCGTTCGTATTTGGTAATATGAATTAAATCAGGAGGTCCCAATTCCTTCAGTTCAGATAACACGTTTGTTCTGGCCTGAATGCTTTCTCCCAGCTCGTTTTCAAAGATCCGAGGAGTTGCAACTTTAGGACCTCGTTTATGTTTGGATGTTGTTTGTGAACGCCCAAGATTGATTGATCGGCGAGCAGATTCGAAACTCATGGTTTGCCGAACTTGAAGTAACTGTCAAGCAAGAGGATGAAGAGGTAGAGTTGTTTGATTTTGGTCACTGTAGGTTTTTGGAGCGACGCGGCTGGGCGGGTCGATCGGGGATGGTCTTGCGTCGATGGACTTTGCAAATTTTTTGCTGGTTTGTTTGTCCCGGGTAACACGATACCTACCGGTTCGTCCAAAATTTTTCAGCTTTTTCATGGAGAGAGGTTTAAAGTCAGTAGACAAAAACAGTATAGGCTTTTTGTTTTGTACAAGTAGCCGCATACGATAATGTTCAACGTGCGAACTTTGGGATGCAGTAGACGTTTGTTGAGCACAAGTATGGTGCGGTTGTCTGAGCCGGCTGCCAAGACATCGAATCTCGATCCACATAAACTCAGACACATGCAATACCTGTTGCAATTCTACGAGCCCAAGGTAGTGGAATCGATTTTGCTGGCCGAGTCAGCCATCAAGCCAGAACATTTCCAAAATCGAAAATTCAATCCGACCCCATTTGCACCACATTATCTGGACGACTTGGTCACGATCGATCCATATTTCGACCACTTGACAGAGAAACAGGACGATTATCTATCGCTTACACAGCCCAGCCCAATAGACAAGCCAAGGGGACAACTTTTGAATTCCGAAGAGGAGCAGAAAACCTTATCTTCAGAGTTGAAGGACTTGGCAAAGAAATTATCTCTTTCCACCGGATACGACGAAGAATACATTTCAAGCTTAAGAATGAAAACTTTGGTGCTCAAGACTGTGAGAAACCAAACTTCCAAGGGAAAGATCAACTCATTTTACGCATTGGTGTGTGCAGGAGATCAGGATGGAATGCTAGGAATTGGAGAAGGGAAGGATCCTGAAGAGCCAGCAAGTGCAGTTATGAAGGCCTATTGGCAGGCAGTGAAAAATCTCACCAAAATCCCAAGACTTGAAAATAGAACAATATATGGAAACATTGAGAACAAATTTGGCTCGTCCATTGTGCACTTGAGATCCTCTGCACCAGGTTCTGGTTTGAGATGTAATGCGGTGATTTTCGAAATGGCACAATGTGCAGGAATCCAAGATCTTGGTGCCAAAGTGTACCGTTCCAGAAACAAAATGAACGTGGTCAAATGTACAATGGAAGCATTGCTCAAACAAAAGACCATTGATGAAATCGCATTAGAAAGAGGTAAGAAGGTGGTGGACCTCAGAAAAGTCTATTATTCCGTGGACTGATGTACATAGCACTAATTCTTTCGTATGTATTATACGACCAATACATAGTCAAAGTATCATTATATTATTATTTAACTCTTAGTCTTTTTCTGGGTAGCCTCGGCAACCAGCTCTTCGAATATCCGTGCTTCCTCTGCTTCCCATTTCGACCTCTTGGCCTCCTTGAAAATCTTACCCATGATTAATAGTGCTTCAGCTCTCTCGATGGCCTTAGAAATATCGATCGATTTATCATAAAGAACCGAATCCACCACGTCCCTCACCGTGGATGAAATCTCCAATTGTGAACCCTTCCAAGCAGCAGCTATGATCTTGCCCATAAGAAGTTTTTCCATCTCTGCAACATCCTCATCTGTGGGTATAATCTCGGTCTTTGCTGGTTCTTCAGTTTTATCGGTCTTGTCAGTCTTTTCGGGATTTGGTACTTCTGGAGCCTCTGAAGTCTCTTGTTCTTTAGTTGGATTCTCGTTGTTCTTGTCTTCGTCCTGTTCTTTCAAATATTGTTCCCGCTTCTCAGTCATCTTTGCAAGCTCCTGCATTGTATTCTGGGCCTCTAAAGCACTGCTAATGGTTCTGAAAGTGTCCTTGATTATACCTCCCTTCTCCTTCAAAGAGCTATACCAGCCACCCACTCCAAGAAACGACTTCTGTGACTTCAAAAATATGTTCGCCTTGAGGATATAAATGGCCCCAATGGTGTGCAGAATCTCCAATCCAAAGGACTCCATCTTCAAGTTTTCCGTCTCCAATTGAAACTTTCCTTTGAAAGAGTTGATTATATCGTCGGATTTGTCTGTTTCCGTGTACAAAGAGATCTTAGCTATTAATTTGTCCACAAGTTCTTTTTTGATTTCCTCTTTCTTCTGTCTATTCTCTTCCTCCAATTTGTCTCGTTCCTCGTTCTTGAGCCTTTCGTTCTCCTTCTTGACCATCTTCGATCTCTCTTCCTCACTCAAATGATCAAACTGTCCATGCTCCAATTTTAAACTACCTGCGGGCGCGGGATTCTGCTTCACAGCTTCTTCTTCCTCCAATTCGTACTGTTTTGATAGATTTTTGAACAAAGTCAACTCGCCAATATAATCCAAAAACGCTTCTCCCCCAAAAATGGTGTCGAAAAACTGTTCGGGATCCGCCACTTCGGCATTTTCCTTCACATCCAACCCATTCTGATCATATTTGTTCCTCAATTGCTTGTCGCTCAATATCTGATATGCTTCACTCACCTTCTTAAAAATCTCTGCAGCCTCCTCATTGCCCTGGTTCTTATCTGGATGGTACTTGATAGCCAGCTTCCGATAACTTTTCTTGATTTCAAGATCTGAAGCTCCCGGACTCACCTGGAGAAGATCATAATATGTCGTGTCCACCACCATCGTGCTTGTTTTAATCGTATCTATACCAGTTCTGCTCAAACTACCTCTCTTTGAGTGCTCTACATAACAAAGAAAAAAAAATCCAAACCCTTTATTTTTCCTAAACACTCCTCACACCAGAAACTAGAATCCGTTACAATCCCTGTCTTCTGTTCTTTTGAGCTTGTGTGCAATTTTCTCCCTGTAAAATGTCCTGAGCTACTAATGAGTCAGCCTCAACTCGCTTGGGAATGTAATCCAGACACCTTTCAATCAAGTTCTGGTCCCGGCCATCCAATTTGACCACCCCGTTGATATCTCCGATGATGTAATCGCCAGGATGGATAGTTTCAATGTATGGCTCTGGGTGGCTGTCAACTCTGATTTGCAAGGCAACATTGATCCCAGCTAGTTTAACTACTGGCTTGTGTGCAGTAGATCCTAAACCGTAGCCAAAAACAGTCCGGTCCAAATCACGATGTTCTTGTAAGTCTCTAATGCGACCAAACACAACTGTTCCATTACTCTTCAAATAATTGGCTCTGGTAGACATTAGACCTCCATACAATGCATTGTTAATTTTCACGTATGGAGCATCTAATTTTTGCAATGCAGGAGTCAAAGCAATTACTAATATTGAGTCTTCTGGAAGCTCGTCAATATATCCACCTTTAACTTCTGTGTAGTCTGGGTCATCGCGTGCGGCAAAAAGTACTGTGTATGCTTTTCCCACCATTGTGGATCCATTCGAGCTGAATTGGGTCAAATTGGGAAGGTAACCACCATTGGACGCTCCGAATTTCATCAAAGCGTCCGAGACGTCACAGGTGGTATATTTTAAAAGAGTTCCGATAACTGAAGTCATTGATAGGTCAATTCGATCAACAATTACTCAAAAACCAAACTTTTATAAGCACTGGTCAATAAAGCTGCAATTTGTACTCCTTGGACTTCAATTATATTAACATGTTCATTTAGTCTTGGCATTGGTTCGGATAATTGGAAAGTCTGCAAAAGCACTGCCAAGAAAAAAAATAAAGTTATCGATCGGCGGCGCGTCGTTTTCCCGGACATATTTACTATCTCCTTCTTGAACAGGGAAATGTCGGCCGAGGCAAAACAATATAGCTCGGTTTTTGGCCGAAGGTCGCTGTACTCTTTTAGAGCAGAAGTCTAATGACTTTCGGACATTTGGCTCGGACTTACTACAAAACACGAACTACTTATAAGTAGTTTATTCTACATTGCTTTCATGCCAATCATTTTCCTGGCACACCAAAATGAGCTCTGATTCCGACGCAGAAAAACTTAGCCAAGAGGAGCTAAATAGACGATTGTTTACCTTTCTGCTGTCAAAGAAGGTTCCCCCTGTGCCCTGTGCCGAGGAAAGAAAACGGTTTCCCCTTAAAAATGCATCGCTTTTGTCAAAAACCTTCTTCTGGTGGTTGAATCCTCTTCTCATAGTCGGATATAAGAGAAAATTATATGACAATGATTTTTGGATCGTGGACGGAGATCAAGGAGTTGAACATTATACAAAAATATTCAATGCTGCTTTTAACAGGAGAGTACAAAAGTCTGGCGATGGTAAATCCGTGTTGATTCGGGCACTTATAGATACTTTTGGATGGCAGTATATGCTTGTATGTCTGATCAGACTTGTGGCAGATTTGTTTGCCTGCTTGGTTCCACTTCTTACCAAGCAACTTATTAGGTTTGTGGAGTCTAAAGCAGGGGGAGGATCTCCTGCGATCGGCAAAGGTGTTGGATATGCGGTTGGAACTGGTATTTTTGTTTTCCTTCGAGGCTTGTTCATGGCTCATTATTTCAACTCGGCAGGATTACTCGGCTCAAACGTGAAATCTGTTCTTGCTAAAGTGATCTTCGATAAATCGTTCCGTCTGACTGCAAAAGATAAACAAGAAAAATTCCCTACAGGAAAAATCATCTCGATGATGAGTCAGGACTTGGCCCGGGCAGAAATGGCTGTGTCATTCTTGGGGAACATGTTGGTGTTTCCAGTTTCTCTTTCAATCTGTGTGATTCTTTTATGCATCAATGTTGGAGCAATTGCACTGGTTGGTGTGGCTATTTTTCTTTTGGGACTTGCATGGGTTATTTATGTATCTAAAGGATTGATCAAGTTCAGACGCATCGCTACAAAATATACAGATTTAAGAGTCACAACTATCAAAGAGATTCTATACAATTTGAAAATGGTCAAGTTTTATTGCTGGGAAAACTCATACTTGGAAAGAATCAGAAATTATAGATCCGAGGAAATGAAAATGATTATGATTATGCAATCCAGAAGAGGAACAGCAATGGCATTTTCTTTCAATCTGGCATCGCTTTCTGCAATGATCACCTTTGTGTGCATGTACAATGCTGTTGGAATGAAAAATGTGGCCAACATTTTTACTGGATGGACTTTTTTCAACATTTTGTCGGCCCTTATTTTGATGATTCCTCAATCATTGAGTACCTGTATGGATGCTCATGTTGGGCTCATTAGAGTGCGTGATTTGTTGCTATGTGAAGACGAAATTCCAAGAGAAGAAGAATCTACTGCCGATATGGGTTCTTGTGCAATCAGAATTCAAGACGGAGAGTTTGCGTGGGAATCGCAGGACTCTAACTCAAACTCCAACTTTAGTGGTCTTCATGATATTTCTTTATTGGTGGAAAAGGGAGCTTTGGTGGTGATTACAGGACTTGTTGGGTCTGGAAAGACATCTTTATTAAATGCCATAGCTGGAAACATGAAACAGACTCATGGTCATACTACTGTGAATGGCTCGTTGTTGTTTTGTGGATATCCATGGATCCAGAATTGTTCAGTGAAGGATAACATTCTTTTTGGTACGCCTTTTGAAGCTAAAAGATATGATGCAGTAATAGAAGCATGTGCTTTGGAGTCGGACATTCGAGAACTTCCTCAAGGTGAACACACTCTTGTTGGAGAAAGAGGAATCACTTTATCTGGAGGCCAAAAGGCCAGAATAAACCTAGCCAGAGCAGTTTATGTTGATAGCGATATTTTGCTCATGGATGACGTTCTTAGTGCTGTGGATGCCAAAGTTGGAAAACATATTATGGAACAGTGTGTTTTGAAGCTGATGAAGAATAAAACTAGAATTCTTGCAACACATCAGTTGTCTCTGGTTTCTGATGCAGATATGTTGGTGTTTATCAATTCAGATGGAACTATCTCTACGGGAACTGTCGAAGAACTAACCAAGACGAATTCGGAGTTTCAACTATTGATGACTTACCACACAAATGTTGAAGAAGAGAAAGAGAGTGCTGCTGAAGATGATGGTAAATCCAAGAAGGTGGAAACCCGTGGCATGGATATTGTAAACGCTGAGGAAGAAGACACTTCAAATAAAGGAATTAGCTGGAAAACTTACATGCGGTACCTACAGCTATCCGGTGGTATTTTTGGACCGTTATGTCTTCCAATCTGTCTTGCTGCAACTATTTTGGGTGCCTACTGTATCTTATTTGTCAACGTGTGGCTTTCATATTGGACTGACAATTCTCTTAATGTTTCTGACTCGACTTATGAAGGAATCTATGCCATGTTTACAATGCTTGCTTTATTCTTCACATGTTTCATGTTTTGGCAGATCTCCTACATGAACAACAATTCTTCAGAACTGCTTCATATTATGTCATTGGAACGAATCCTGCGTACACCTATGTCTTTCATGGACACCACCCCGATGGGTAGGATTCTCAACAGGTTTACCAAGGATACAGATGTGACAGATAACGAGTTATCAGCACAGGTCAGATTGCTTGTGTACGCTCTTGCAATGATCATTGGGGTCTTGATTCTGTGTATCTGTTATTTCCCCTATTTTGCAATTGCAATTCCGTTTCTGGGTTTTTTCTACGTTGCAATTTCTGATTTCTACATGGCAAGTTCGAGAGGAATTAGTCGTTTGGAAGCTTCAAAAAGGTCTGTTCTCTATAACAATTTCAATGAGGCATTGACAGGAATGGACACCATCAAAAGATTCGGAGAGGACTCTGTGGAGAGATTCATGGAAAAAAATACCAAGCTTCTTGATCAGCATAGCGAAGTGGCCTTTATAAACATCAGCAACCAACGTTGGCTGGCAGTGTATGTCTCAGTGATTGCGGCTGTGTTCTCTCTCATTGTTTGCATGCTGTGTGTCTTCAACGTGTTTCACATTGGAGCTTCAGATACTGGTGTGGTTCTGAGTTACGTGCTGCAAATCTCTAATTATATCTCATTTGTGGTCCGATCCGCCACACTAGTTGAGAGCAGAATGACCTCTGTGGAGAGGCTTATTGATTATGCATTTGATCTTCCATTGGAAGACCAAAGTGGTACCGATTCACCACCTGAGTGGCCATCAAAAGGCACAGTCGAATTTTCTAACGTTTCGATGAGATATAGACCCGAACTTCCTTTGGTTTTGAAAGACTGCTCTTTAACCGTCGAGGGAGGTACGCGACTTGGTGTCTGCGGTAGAACGGGAGCTGGAAAATCGACCATTCTATCCTTGTTGTACCGTCTTACAGATATTGAGAAAGGCTCGGTGAGCATAGACGGAATTGACATTTCTACATTAACATTGGAAGCATTGAGATCTAAACTAGCCATTATTCCTCAAGATCCTGTTCTTTTCAGCGGAACAATAAGAGACAATTTAGATCCATTCAATCAACGCTCAGATGATGAGCTTTGGGATGCGCTTAGAAGGTCTGGTTTGATTGAAGAATTGATGTTGGAGGATGCTAAGCGCGATGGCGAGAATCTCCATAAGTTCCATTTGAATCAACCAGTTGATGCTGACGGAAATAACTTTTCTTTAGGGGAACGTCAATTACTTGCTCTTGCCAGAGCCTTGGTGAGAAGATCCAAGATTTTGATTCTAGATGAGGCTACGTCAAGTGTTGATTATCAAACGGATTCCAAGATTCAGCATACTATTGCAAGAGAATTTGCAGATTGTACAATTCTGTGCATAGCTCATCGTTTGAAAACCATTATTCAATACGATAAGATTCTTGTGTTAGAAAAAGGAGAGGTTGTGCAATTGGACACGCCATGGAATCTGTTCAATGAAGAGGGCATTTTCAGGGAAATGTGCTTGAAATCGAACATTCAAGAGTCTGATTTCGGCCTTATTTCTTAGATATTTGCTCTTACCAATGTGTGGAGTTGCCCAAATCGGCTCTTTGGACAGGCTATTAATGGAATCTCCAAACTCTCTTTCGGTCGAGGAAATTCCTTCCCAAAAAGGTAGGACGGGGCACCCACTCAATAGCCGCACCCATCGATTTATGCAGCAGAACACTCGTTTGCAAAAAAAATTTTGCTCTCTCGATGCAGGCTGTGCATTAGGAGGGCCCTTTTAGCTCAGTGAGGCTCGGGAAACCGTTGAAAACCTGCCATTTTGAGCCTATTTCTTTTGAAAGACTTTTTTTTCCTCGGGAATACTAATAGTACTATTCTGTTTGGCACTATAAATAAATCATGTAGTCCCACGTTTAGTTGGTTGAGAACTTGCAAGGTGTCTGTTATAGTCACAATGTCGTCAACTACTGCAAATGTTTTAGCGACAATCGGAACTGTGCTTTGGTGTGTGCAGATGATACCCCAAATCATCCATAACTATAAGTTTAAGAATACCGAGGGATTGAATGAATGGATGGTACTTCTATGGTGCTTATGTGCTCCATTTTTTGCTATCTACTTTGTTTCTGAAGGCTCCACGATTCCAATCCAATTGCAACCACATCTTTTTGGGTTTTTCTGTTGGATTGTCTACATCCAAGTGATGTATTATCCACCAGTTCAACGTTCCAAAAAACAGATTATTTTGCGAGCTGCTGGATTTCTCGTGTTCCAAATTGTCATGGAGGTTGGATTCATTATTCCATTGAGAAAAGCATATCAGAATGGAACCACATGGCCATTGTTAGTGTTTGGAGTGATAGGGTCGGTGCTTCTTGCTCTTGGGTTGATTCCACCCTACTTCGAATTGGCCAAGAGAAGAGGAAGAGTTGTGGGGATCAACTTTGTGTTTCTCACCACTGATTTGAGTGGAGCAGTGTTCTCACTTGCTTCATTGGCAGTAATTCGTACCAATATCGATGTTATGGGATGTATCTTGTACTCCATCTGTGCTTCTTTGGAGGTTGGAATCATTTTGAGCCATGTGATTTGGTGTATGAGATTTAGGTGGTTTGGCAAAGAAGAAGATAGTGAACAGGAGAAGGATATGGAAAGTCAGGATCAGGAATCTGAAGAATTGGATCCTGCAGAAACCAAGGTGGATGATGTTGCTTGTAGAGAATACGAACTGGTTAATAAAAAGAGTGTCGAGCCAACAGATACCAATGCCACATTGGTTTAGTTTGCCGAACGTCACGAGGGAACGGGAACTTTTAGCATATAATTTGGTTGCATTTATTTGATGAAAAGTTAATAATAAATAGGAATAATAAATAATATCAAGAGCACGTAGACGGTTAGCATGCGTCTGGCTGATTGGCGATGTATTCCACAGCCTGTCCGACAGTCTTAATGGCGTCTGCTTCTTGATCCGGTATTATGATGGAGAATTCATACTCAATCTCCATGACAATCTCGACAGTGTCGAAAGAATCAAGGCCAAGATCTTTGGTCAAAGAGGTGTTGAGAGTGATTTCGGTGTCTGGTTTGATCTTGTTGTGCGATTCCAGCAGTTCTATAATTCTTTGTGTTATCACTTCTTTTGTGAGAGGCGGACCATGACTGTAGAACTGTACTTGCTGTGCAAAGACCGGTTTCGACGACATGATTGGTCTTGGATGGATCCAAATCAGAGCCCGTTTTGCAACATTGGCTCTGACCGGCGAAGCCAACAAAAAGTTCTTACTAATGGCTCTTCTAAACATGCTGTAAAAGTGGGGAAAGTACAAACACAATTGGTATTTTGATGCTGTGAATCGGTCCTTTTTCTATCACAATCTCTCTGTAAAGTTCCAGTGTTGCTACTGAACCTGTTCAAAAAGTCAACGTTCTCTTATTTATTAGCTCTTTGCAAGTCTGTCTCAAGACTTGTAGAACACCGTCAATTGGTCCGTATTTGAAAATCCTGAAAACGAACGGCCGGGTGATGGAAATGTTATTGGTGTGCACACGTCTTTTTTTCCATCACGGTACACATTTTTTTTTCGAATTGACTAGGTGAATTTTTCAAACCGAAAGAGCTCCAACAAAACGACACAGCTTTTGTGAGCTTTTCAGAACTGTAACATGTTTAGAAACCTTCTTAGAACAGCCGGGCTTTTAAGACCATCTGTTTCCGGCTTTTCTGCCGCAAAAAACTCGATCAACCAAACATTGGCAAGACCAATACAACCACTTAGATTTGCTCCATCCATACTTCAACTTTCGCAACAAAGATTCGCCACAATCAACCAAACCAAAAGAGGAGAAGGGTATATCACCAAAAAGGTCAGACCTACAAAGTCCCCACATTTACAGAATTGTCCCATTAAAAAAGGAGTCATTGTTAGAGTGATGATTCTAAAGCCTAAGAAACCAAACTCGGCACAGAGAAAAGCTGCCAGAGTCAGACTCAGTAATGGAGAAGTTGTCTCTGCATACATTCCAGGAATTGGCCACAATGCTCAAGAGCATTCGGTTGTGTATGTGAGAGGAGGAAGATCTCAGGATTTGCCTGGTGTGAAATACCATCTTATTAGGGGAGCCATGGATTTGGCAGGTGTTGCAAACAGAAAGACATCGAGATCGAAATACGGTGTGAAAAAACCAGCCAAGAAAGAATAGATTGCATCAATAGCCTTGTAAATATTAATAAAGTTAGCTTAATTCTTATTATACACCTCTTTCTCCAAATCCTGTAGACATGATTCGTACAATTGTTTTGCGTCGTCACTCAAATCGAGTGCAAATTCAAATGGTTCGCCAGTACTTTCTCGCACAAAATTGATCTCCTGGACATTTTTGTTGTTTCTGTTGATAACTCCTCCAGAATAAACAAGCTTTTTGAACCATCTAAACTCACCATCACCAAAACAAAAAGTCACAGCCATACCGTGCTTGTTGGCTCTGGCCGTTCTACCCACTCTATGAATATACTCTTTTGTTGAAAGAGGTAAATCATAATTGACCACAAATTCAATGAATTCCAAATTCATTCCTCTGGAAATCAGATCGGTACAGATCAATAAACCTCCTTTGGAGTCAAACTGTTTCAATATCTTGGATCTTTCCTGTGACTTTAAACTGTGGTTAATAGACATGATATCTATATCGACTGCAAACCTCTGCGCCAAAATGGTTAAAAGCCGAGCCAGTCTGATCGCAGTCTCATTGGATTTAGTAAATATCAACCCGTGAGAGGACCTGCTTGGTAAACACAAATAATTCATCAAAATCAATGGCTTGTAGAATGACAACGATTCAGATATTTTGATGTAACTTTCATCCAAATGAGGAGGCAATTGATAAAGCTCCTTGACCAAATTATGTGTGTTGTTGATTACAATGATTTTTGGTTTGAACAAATTCAAATGAAACAGTTTCTCAGAGTCAGTCGTGAGAGTAGCACTGAAAATCAATTTAGTGCATCTGATTGTAAAAGTGTTGTAAAAGTTGCTTTCCGTGTCGAATTTTTGTTGCTCATCAATTCTTGATACTAATAGATCACACCAATTTTGAAAAGATTGGTTTAATAATCTGTCAGCCTCATCCACAACCAAGAATCTCAGCTGCTTTAAATCAAGATGATTACTTTCCAGATGTTCCACCAAACGACCAGGAGTAGAAACTAGTATATCTGGTTTTGATGACTTTAATTTTGCATGCTCTTCTTTGACACTAATATCACTTTTGAGAACCATTGTACCAATATTTATACCTTTGGTTAATTGTAACAAGTTTGCATAAACTTGATTTATTAGCGGTTTGGTTGGAACCAGAATAATGCACCGTATTCTCGGAACCACCCTTCCAATCAAAGATTGCACTACAGGTATCAAATATGCCAACGTCTTTCCCGACCCAGTAGATGCGTTCACTAAGTAATCTCCAAAAGGAGTAGGATCAAGCCTGTTTTTTTGTATATCTTGAAGAAGTGGTTCAATCACATTGATCTGCGCAGAAAATGCGTTTTCAATACCAAACCGCTCCTTCAAATTCTTCAAAATAGTGGCGTCAATCTTGGGCACAAAATCAGAAAACGGTTTGGTCTGTTCGGTCTCATGATATTCAGGCTTGGCCAACCAATTCAGATTTTTATTCTTCTGAGTGTTGGCATATAAATTCTTATCCTTGGGAAGTTTTGGCTGCGGAAGAGGAATAACATCTCTTTCATCCACCGACTCGGTAGTTTCATCGATTTCCGTCGTAAGGCCGGCCTCCTCAAGCCGAGTTTGAAGATTCATAGTCCGATTGAACCTTTGAAATACAGACGAGTGTGACCCTCGATACTCTTCATCGTTCACCATACTGTTCTCATTTCTAGTCATATCATCCTCTTCACTATCATTTTCCGATTGCTCGTCACTGGCCACTTCATGTCTTCTTTTACGAAAGTTCATTTCTTCAGGCTCTTCGTGAAATCCCTCTTCTTGGGCAGGTTTTTCCGTCCCATTCTTATCAGCTCCTTTTTCTTCAATAGTAGAGGTCTTGTTCGCCGTGTTTAGACCTGCTAAAGGGTCGTAACGAGCAGCAAACATCTCAGGCCGCAAATTATTCAAACAAAGATATCCCTTTATGTTTAAATCACTGCTATATCTAGATTTTTTTTAGTGCAATAAAATTTGTTATTGATTACATAATCACCAATGTATGTTGGAAGAATAGTATATGTGATGCTAGGCTGTGGCTGGATCTGTCGTCGTGACAACCAAATGCTCTCGCTGCTCACATTTTTCATCCGATGTTGCAGTTGTGTTAAGCGAGGAATCTTGCTCCTTGGATCTGCTCTGTAATTGATCGATCTCTTTTTGCAGCCTTTCAACCTCTTTCTGAAGCTTCTTGCCATAGAAATCGATGTAATAAGTGGCCCCATGATAGCTTGCCATACACAAGATAAATGAAACATAAACAGCAGCAATGTGGTTATACTTGAACACAATTGGGCAAATGCTCATTGTGCCTAATTGATAACCATATTGGATTAAAGTAAACGCGTAAACAGGGAATGGCTCTGGTAATGAATTGACAAACTTCCCAATAGGCTTCTTGGAAAAAGCTTTTCTCAAGTGTTCAAATGAAGTGATCTTGCCGTTTCTAATCTTCTCTGCTCTTTTGATGGTGATGAAGTAATGATAAAGGGATTGCCAGACAAAGTACAAGAGGGACGTATAGATGATACCATACCAAATTTCCCAGTTTTGCAGTTTCAGCGATCCAGGAAATCGGGACTGTTTAAATTCCATTGGTATCTGGTGGGTGATCACATACATTACTGCAGGTGGCATCACATGAATGAAAGTTGATGTGGTTTTCTCAATAGAATGCAGAACAAGTTTATTTTTCCAGGTTATCACTGCAAACGACAACGTTCCAAAGGAAAAGCTCGAGCAGGTAACGAATAGCATCTTGGAGTATGGAAAACACCAAATGAAAAGTAAAAGAAGTCCGTTCACAAAATAACAAAGGTCTGCTAGATAGTACCCGTATCCCATCTTGTAATATGTCAAAAACCTTATGGGTAATAAGACCACAGACATGATTGTGTAAAGTATGTGGAAATACATTGGATACTTTCCTATCACCAAACCGCAGAAAAAGATCAAATAGACCGAAGCGGAATAATACAATTTTTCTGTCTTTGAAGCCGTGATGGTCTTATCTAACCGAACATATAACTTGTCAAGTCTAAGATTGACCACCGATTTCAAGTTCTTGAGATCTTCATTGTTGATATTAAATTTTAGATTTTTCTTGCTGTTATTAAGTTTCTTTAACGATTCGGATGAGTAGTTCTTGACTTTTTGATAAGTTTGAAGTTTCCTGATATCTGCAGAGAATGCCAGGGGATCCAAGAGATCAAATATCGATAGACTGTCCATGTTGAGACTTGAGCTAGAGCTTCGTCTACCGGTTTTGGCCTTTTTGTTATTCTCATCCAAGGCCATCAACACAGGAGATCCATTTCCTGTGACGGCAGCTTTGAAAAGGGGAGTTGAGCTCACCGTTGAAGGTTGGCTGCTGACTGCAAACTCAGACCCACATCCTGATCCTGATCCTGACTCCTTTGAATTGCTCTGGATGCCGGTATTGTTTTCTGTGATTTCAAGTGTTTCGGTAGATTCATTTCTAGGTTCACCTGTTGATTGCTCGTAGTTTTCCATTTTGATTGACTGACGCTACACCATTCCAAAAGTTTTTTAATCCAACATCCAAACAGCCAAAACCAGGAAATAAGTTTCTTTGCTTCCTTGTTCCCCTATATACATGCACATTTTCACATGCTGGTCAGCCCCACCTCGCTCCCCACGCGTAGAGAACGAAAATAAAAATTTGTTGGCCGGGCACGTTCCAGAACCAGGCAGTGCAGCTTTGAAAAACGATTTTCTATACATTCATGTCCATCTGTGAGCCTCATCTCCTTCCTGCCACTCTCTCTCAACATACCCAAGTTCTCTCTTCACCCTTTCGACAGTTGCCTTGTCACCCATATTTTTGCCAAGGTTGTCGCTGAGCTTGATGGCCGGATTTCCATTGGCCGACTTCAGCTTGATCACAATGTTCAAAGGAGACGAGTTCTCGAAATCGTTGGTCAAATTTGTTCCAATACCAAAACTGGCCTTCAAACCGACAGAATCTGCCTTTTTTTTGTACTCGATGCATCGTTCAACGTTCAGCGAGTCGCTGTAACAGATGACTTTTGAGTATTTCTCAAGCTTGAGAACATTGAAATAATGATTGGCAATCTTGTCGGAGTATTCCAAAGGAGACCCTGAGTCCTGTCTCACTCCAATATAGTAATCTGAATATGGAGGAGTGAAAGATTTCAAAAATGCATCGGTACCAAAAGTGTCTGTCAATGCCAATCCTGCATTCTGATTTCCCATTGTAGACAGCCAGTAATCCATAGCCAACTTGTTAGCATTAGTATAATCTTGTGTGATTGCAGCTATTCCCATCATCCATTCGTGTCCAACCGTACCTATTGGTTTCACACCAAACTCCTTGGCAAACATCACGTTTGAGGTCCCTAGCAAGAGCTCCGGTTTGCCGGACTCCTTTGCTGCCTCACACAGTCCTTCCATCACCAATCTTTGTGTCTCAAGACTCCGTCTTCTTCGAGTACCAAATTCACTGAACAAGCATCCATTTTCAATCAGTATCAGCCCTTTTTGTTTTGCCTTTTCCTTCTGTCCTTCGTTGGTCCAATCTGTGTCGACAAATCTGAAATAGGACTCCGAAATAAGAGCCAACAACGGAATTTCATACAATGTTGTATCAACCCAAGTTCCGGAAATCTCCAATTCAAACTTTTCTGGGACATCTGTGTTGCTCATTTTAATTGCATCCTCAGGTTTCAACTTGAAAGTTCTGATAAATTCAAGATATTCAGATGGCAAATACGGAAGCTGTGTTTTCAAGTACAGTATCTCTTCCTCTGTGAAGCTCAATTGGCTCAACAACGCAATCTGATCTCTCAACCAGCTAATAGCCTCTTTACTCAGACTCTTGCTAGGTGTTCTGTTGGTGTATTTAAACACACACTCTGTCAATTGTCAGTGGCTTGTCGTTTCTTGATTAAAGTGATTCTACTTACTGGCCTGCGGAAAATTGGTGTGTATGGCAGCATGCATTGAAATCTTGTAAAGATCTGTGTCCAAAAAGGACCTGATAACACGCTCGCCATTCATCACTAACAAAGTTCACAAGAATATAAATCAATCTTGTTATTGAAGGATGGCTTATGAGCCATCTTATCTACGAGTGTGTTTTTTTTGTTGTTTTCGTATCATATACACCTCGCACCATACATACACCTCGAACCTCGCTAGTCCATCCCCCGGATTTATTTCAAAAGGAAAGATCATCTCCCAAGTCCACTACTTCAAACTCTTTAGAGCTGAGAAGTGTTCTTGAACTTTTCATTTCGTACTCTGTCAAGCCAAAAACCTTGAGTCCATGTATAACAGTGATGTGTTCATGTCCGTAATTAGATTCCACGACTAACACCAGGTTTTTGATAGCAAACTCATTTAGAATGAGTTGCACTTCTTTGAGCATGGGGAAGGTTTGATATTTCTGACCAGAATGAATTGAATATTCAAATTCACTGACTTTAGCATATTGTGTAAGCTTGTTGAAAACCAAATCCTGGTTGTAGTAGCCCGATAGTTTATCTCTTAACAGTTGCGACTGTCTGGAATTGGCTGGGTTGACTAGTAATGACACCTTTCGTGGCGCAGATTTCGATAAGGGCCCAATTCTTGGATAAAAGAGTCCCACCTGTCTGATGTAGACTGGCTCGCTCAGACTCACTCCTAAAGTCACAGGCAAATCTTCCGTTAATGCTTGCCAATATTGGCTATTATCCACCAGGACATTTGCTGGGGAATTGTCTTTAGCTGTCAGTTCAATATTGTTCAAGCCCATCAAAGTTCTTTTCTGGCCCACAGTGTGTCTTTTCAAGAAATCTATCCATCCATGCAATATCCGATCTATCACTTTAGTCCTCAATCTCTTCAGCTTGGGAATCGAGGTATACTTATCAATGATTCGTGCTCCTCGATCATAACTTGCATAATTAGTAGTACCAGACGTCCGTGGTTCTAATCTCTGGTTCAATTCTTTGTGGACGGCCGATTGAATCAGTTTTCCAAGAATTTCAGGATTGTCATTGGACGAGATCATTTGTTGTTCCCACTCTTGCTTGAAACTAGTCAGGCTGGCTCTCAGGCTATCTTTAAGGGACTCTAATTCTTGCTTAGTAGCCAGCCCTATAGGTTCTAGATTGGCAAGATACTGGTCAAGTTGTTGCTTGTTCTTCTCCGAAAAATGATCCCATAAGAATTCCGGATTAAGTTCCTGCTTGCGTTCAATTTCATGTATAAGTTGGCCAATGTCTGCGTGCTCAATGCTTTTCACCAAAGTATCCAATCCCTGAATCCGATCCTCTAATTCTGAAATCTTATCTAATGGGATGTCCTGACCTGCAAGCACTTTCAAGTCACCTAGCTCATGATGGATAGACACTAGCTGCTGGTCTAAAGTGCTCACCTCTGCCACCACTCCGTCCAAACGGTCAAGCTTTTTGTCCAATTCTGTATTCAACTGCAGCATTTTATTGTATAAGATATCATAATTGGATTCTACATTTGACTGCATGGTTGTCAGCTC
The DNA here is from genome assembly GCA_030564055.1 of Ogataea mattraensis. Taxonomy (NCBI): domain Eukaryota; kingdom Fungi; phylum Ascomycota; class Pichiomycetes; order Pichiales; family Pichiaceae; genus Ogataea; species Ogataea mattraensis. The sequence continues at coordinate 120,441 of JAJMLE010000003.1, read as the reverse complement.
GTTTATTTTCTTGTCATAATTCCGAAATTTGTGGTGAATCAATCCAGGATCTATAGTTGAATCGAAGATGCTTCCTGAGGAAAACAACTTGGCCAGGATCAAAGGAACCAAAAATACTAAAATGGCAGGAAACGACTTGATAATGTACAAGATTGTTTGAGATTTGAGCACTGCAGGTGGTTCCATCTCCGAGTCAGGGTCTAAATCTTCCAAATCTGTGCTCTCTTCATGCTCTTCCAGATCAGCCAGTTCCCTCTCTAATGATTCCAAGTCGTCATCGGTCAATAAATATGTGTCTTTTATATCATCTGGTTCTAACTGATCCATATAATCTGGATCATCACTTTCATCTTCGTCCTGTAAAATTGATGATTGTTCAGTACTTTCTTGTTTTTTTCTCGATTGAAACTCCCGATTGAGATACTCTATGTCTTGTCTTTGAAGAACAAAAACGCCCTTTTCACTCTCAAAACTGTGTTCGCCTTGGTCATCAGAACCCGTCCAGTCAAAGTTGGAGGCTATCTCCTCCAATTTGCCCTGTATGTCTGCCATTATCTACAATTGGAAAGAAGGGAACAATTAAAGTTTAGGGAGTCTGTTACGCGTCGTCCCAGAAAAAAATATATACACACCTTTTTCTTTTGTTATACGTCTTCTGGTGGCTTATGTAAGCCGTCCAATCTGTTTCACAGCTGAGTTTGATTTTGTTGATGGGTTCTTGCGTTCAGCTCGTCAGCTTGATGAGCCTCCAATTTAGTCTCAATCTCCTCATTAAGGTTTGCATTTTCCCAAGGTTTTTTGCGTTCTGTTAATTTGTGTTGAGATGCAATGGAAGGATCTAAAACAGTGTCTGGAATCTGCTTGATTCCCGGAACCGGTTTGTTGTTAACTATTAATTCGACCAGCTCCTCATAATTGGAAGAATAGGGAGGATCTTGCGTCACCTCTTCAGAACTCGGCTCGTAGGTCTTGCTCCATTTGAGATAGTCATCCAAATCCAAAATGTTGTCTGTTTGTGTGCAGAAAAAATACACCTTGGCTTGCCAAATCAACTGCTCTTTATCTGTCTGTTTGATTTTGTCAAAATCAAACTTTTCTTGGGCCAAATCCTTTTGGATACTCTCATCTGATTCGCTCTGCAGAATCAAGTACTGCTTCATAACCTCTTCTAGACCTCGTTGATATTCATCATTGCTAGCAAAATCGTAATGATGGAATTGTAAATACACTTCTTGTGGTGAATCTCCGTTTTCAAAAGACATGGTGGACTCCCCAACCAACTGTCTGTGACAAACTGAGCAACAACTATCTAAAGTTTATTCCAAAATGCCTTAGAAAATTATCATAAGAATGGTGTGAGGGTGTCACTAGACATCCAGGACTACAATTCACACACTTCATGCATCCTCTACATTGGATCACTAGCAAACCTGCTTGCTTTCACTTATCGCTTTCTATTCGTAATCGATTACACATAGTCGATTCTATTTTTTTCTGTTCCATTGTGCATTTGTTATCATCTGCTCCAAATACCACTAACTATAATACATGAGTTGTACTTTGAGTCCAACGCAGCCCTAATATCCTCTGTCATCCTCGATCTCTTTCTTTTCCAATGGGTTGTATCTCAAGAATTTCTCAATCAAATCAACATGTGTCAAAACCATTCTTCTACAGCAATATCTTTTCAACTTCAATCTGTCCAAGGCATCACCTTCAGTCATGTTATCTTCCTGAAGATACTGCAGATAGGTCTCCCATTTATCTCCGACAACTTTGCCGCACGAAAAACATCTCACAGGAATGATCATCTTGATTCTGTTGGCTGCTGAATGCTTTTAGTCCACACCCAACTTCGTTTGCTTCGTTTGCCTTTTTTATTTTACGCTGTTTGGAAAATTTTCAAATACTCGCTTCAACTTTTTTTCTCTCCTGCTGGCTGACGTAAGCCCTCCTAAAATTTTTAGAAAGGAAAAAAAATTTCAACCGTTTAGATGCAAATGTACTATTCCCCTATAGAGGTCCCTAACTAAGGTGAACATGGTGGTTGCAGACTGGAGAGTCAGCTTCAATGCGGGAGGAAGACTTCTTGGTAGAGGCCAACAGGTTTCGTCTGACGGAAAATATTCTGTGGTTTTCTATCAAACACAAATCAAGGTGTATTCTCTAGCTACCAGACAGACAGTGAGAACTATCAAAGTGGACTTTGATCTTAGAGATCTGGCAGATACTTATATTAGTGTTAATGATGTGAATTTGATTTATCTTTTTAGCAGAAACAATAGAGTGATAGCATTAAATTGGAGGGAAAAACTACCAAATCCTGTGGTGGCAGATTTTGAGCTGGCTATAGATGGTGGTGTATGCGGATCGATACTGAAATTCGTGAAGTTTGGTGTTGATGAGGACGAATTTTACTTCATTACAGGCAAATCTTCCATTTCTTCCCATATACAACCGCACACCAGACATCTGATCAAGGTCAACAGAGACGGAGAATTTCAAGAGTTGACCAACATTAAAAACGTCATGCTATATTCTATTTCGATCGATCAAACGAATGTCGTATTTTTGAACAACAGAAACCAGCTATATCTATGCAAGCTTGATGAAGAAGTGAAGTTGGAACAGATTGCTTTTTCTTTTAAGACTCCGGTGGTTTCGTTGGCTGTTTCGAGCTCGCAAAGTCCGATGATTGCACTCGGAACATCTTCTGGAATTATTCAGCTGATTTCAGCTTTGGACCAGAACAAACCGCAGCGACTTTTAAAATGGCATATTGACCAGGTGAATGCTTTAAGTTTCACCCATAATGATACTTACTTGATTTCGGGTGGATTGGAAAGAGTGTTAGTGTTTTGGCATTTGGAATCTGACAAGCAACAATTTTTGCCAAGATTGAATGGATCAGTTGTGGATGTTGTGTTGAACAAGTCTGTTGAAGAAATTTATGGAGTGATGCTAGCAGTGAATGATGAACAAGATTTGGAGTTTTTGGTGTTAAATGCTGTTGATTTGAGCTCAAGACTTAATGTGAACGGGGCCAGGCCTAAACTAGCCACTCCGGTTTCAACAATTGGAAGAGATCGTAAACGATTGTTGAAGCAAAACATAGCCTTAACAGAGGAGAACATTAGTCGACTTAGACACGATTACAGTTGTCAATTTGAAGTTCATTCCACTTCCAAGTTGATTTACTTCCCATTTGGAGCACAATTACAAGCTTATGATCCGGTTAAAAATGAGCAGGCTTTTGTCACAAGTGCAGCTCCAACAATTCAGGCTGGTAAGGTGAAAAGCGAAACGATGATCCAGGATCCATCAATAGAAATTGTGAAATTCAGTCAAGATGGAAAATGGATGTGTACGTTTGATTGTCTGAAAACTCCTGAAATTGATAACCTTTTGTCTGAAAAAGATGTTCAATATTCTCTCAAGTTCTGGCATTATACAGAACCTGCTTCCAAAAATACTGAGCAAGGACAATGGTCTTTGTCCACTAAGATAGTGGATCCGCACGGCTCGGGAGTCCCTGTGGTTTCTGTGGTGGAAGCTCCAAGTTCGTATAATGACGGTCTTGCGTTTGCAACTGCAGATAATAAAGGGGGTTTAAGATTATGGAGGCCTAGAGCTCCAAAAGAGATTTACACCAAGATTGCCAAAGACTCTTCCAACAAGAAACTGCAACAGACAGCCTGGACATTAAGAAAGTTGAGAAATGGAAGCGGAAAGACTGAGACCAGCAGTATCAGTTTGGCCTGGGCACAAGATTCGTCGATCCTGGTTTTGGGACAGGATATTAGTGTTCATTTGATCGATGTCAATACTTTTGATGAGACTAAGGTCCAAGTTCCGGCGTTGTCTGGATCAAGAATCCGTTCGCTACATATATTAGACAATAATTTGGTGGTTCTGGCCAAAGACAGATTGGTTTCTTTCAATCTTCTGACATTCAAAAGCAATGAGTTGGCTGTCAAAGTCCATAGTCTTCCTGGCGATCGAAACCTGGTTGCAGCAAACTACGATAGTGGACTCATTTGTTATTGTGCAAACTATTATTCCAAGACTTTCCAAATAAGATCCAGGATTTTTGTGTTTAGACCAACAGACCTAGCTCCAGTCCATGTTGTTGATCATGACACTGCAATCTCGGGTGTGCGCTACTCTCCAGCCCTTTCCAGCTTTGTGGTGGTGGATTTGGATGCTAGAATTGGTCTTTTGAGCTCTATGGCTGGTGGACTCCCTGCGGAGACTCAACAAGTAGAAGACCGCGCTTTGGAGCTCAACACGCTTCTGCTTAATGCTAAACAGATGGCTTCTCTGCGGAAGGAAGACGAACAAACCAGACTTGAGAACTCGCAAAAAGCTCTCAATTCTTCAATGTTTGAACCAATTCTTCAAAACTTGGACGGCCTTCCGATGGAGGCATTGTTTGAACGGGTCATGAGAATCATTTGAAATCGATCACAATCAAAGGTAAATATTAATAAAGCTTCATCTTTAAATTTCGAGTATACCAATAAAAGATTGCAATCAATTCAAAGTAAATCCCAACACCAATCAAATTGGTTGAAGGGAAACACTGTGTTTGTGATCTGACGTCAATTCACTGCCTTTAGTTTACTATTCATCCCAAATATCTCCCATGTCTTCTCCTGTCCTGACTCTAATGCGATCTCTCCAAGGTCGTGCACCGTCCACATAAATAAAAATTCAAGCAATATATGTTCCTCTTTGTTGAAAACTGCTTCTCTTCTTTTTTCGTTCTACAATTACTGGCAAAGTTCACAATGGCAGTGTTTGATAACAAATCATTCAGGTCCAAGAGACAACAGCAGAGCTATGAGAAAACTTTCATAGGAACTTACCAACGGTTGGTGAAGAAAAACTCATTTCTCTACCTGGGGGTCCCCATGCTTTTGTCGGTGAGTCTCGGATCAGTACTCCTCTCCAACTTCACCGCCTTAAGATACGAACAAAGAGACGAAAAAGTTAAAGAGCTTGACGAGCAAGAGGCATTGAAACTGGTTAACCAGCGAAGAAGACAAGTGAACATGAAGGACGAATATTATAAACTGCAAGGACTCATGGATGAACACGAAGATTGGCAGCCAAAGAGAGTCGAGAGATTACCTGGAGAATCTGAAAACGTTTGGTGAAAAGAAAGAATCATTGTTTTCATCCAGACAGGTTCGGGCTTTGAATTCACACCTTCAAATTTGCCTGATTCCCTAGTTCCGATTCTAGTTTTGTCTCATCGGATAGTCTCTAGACTTCTTCAAAGATCAACTAGCCAGCATCTCATTCGAAACACTGGGGTTTTCCCTGTCACCCATCTCGTTTCCATCTAGTACCACTAAAACCTTGATATGGGTTTCATGGCTGTGCAAGTTTTTTTTTGCAGAAAATTTTTAAATTTTCAAATCAAGGAATCATTACTCTCCATTGGTTATTCTTCAGCATACTTTCAAGCTTCAAAGATGGTTTCATTCTCGTGCGAGGTGTGTAATGAAACTGTCGTCAAGAAGAAGTTAGTTCTTCACCAAAGACAATGTCGTGGATCATATTTCACCTGCATCGATTGTTCAACAACGTTTTACAATAATGATCATGTAGGCCATACCAGCTGTATTTCCGAAGCTGAAAAGTACGAAAAGGGATTATACAAGGGCAAAAAGAAGGAGCAGTCATCTCAAAAGAACGCAAAGGCTAAGGAACAACCGGTTCAGAAAAAAGAGCCCCCTGTTCAAAAAAAAGAACCTGCTCCGGTTGCCAATACAAATATCGATTTATCAAAATATGTCAAGAACCAACAAGAATCTCTGTACAAAGTTCTCAAAAAGGCTAGAAAAGATTTGAAAAAAGACAAATCCGACTTGTTGAAGATGTTGAAACTCAGCAGAAGCTCAGACGGCTCTTTGACACTCTCGTTATAGCGTACATATAAATAGACACCTCGTCATCCATCGTCACTCGATCTTTTTGTTAAGCGATCTTCCCAGCTTGCTGTAAAAATTGTACAAGGTATTGGAAGGGAACGTCAAGTTATCCAGAAGATAATCAGGCAGAACCTTGCCCAGTTTATCCAAATTCTCAGCCCATTCAACACTATCCTCTCCCTGTTGAACCTCTTCGTGCTTCAAAATTGGAATATAAACAATTTCACCCACTCCAGTTTTGCTGATGAGCAATTGATAAGTCAATGAACATGTTTCACCGGTTTGTTTGAGTTTGAATATTAGATTTTCAGAATCTTCGGAGTATTCTGTGCATGAAACTCCAGTCAACAGCTCTACTATCTCTGTCTTCGTGCCATATAAATCAAGTTGAGAAACTGCTTCGTCTATAGTGGATTGGCATGTTTCTAGTTTTGAATTGAGCTGCTTATTCTCAGCGAGTAGCTTGCTGTTCTCGCTTTTTAAGTGCTCTAATTGTTTTTTTAAGTTGTCGTTATCTTTAGTGTTTTGCTTTTCGACTCGCAAGTTTCTAAGGTTTGTGCGAAGAGTTTGGTTTTCCCTTGTTAGATTCGAAATCAAGGTGTCCGCGGTATGCTGTTTTCTATCTGCAGCTTTCTTGTAGTCTTGGAACATCCGCTCTGTTTTGGATGTTGTCAGGTCGCCAAGAATAGTACTGAGAGCTTTAATGTCTTTCTTTTGAAAGAGTTGGTTAAGCAAGGATTCGGAAGGCAGTTTATAGTCTCCAGTTGACTTTCCAGCCAAAGAAAGCCTTCCAGGAGTAGCAGATTCGCTGATTGTCTTGGTGTTCTTCACCGGGGTATCGGGAAACAAACTTTTTGCAAGTTCTTGTTGATTGATTGACATTGGCTGTAATGGTTGGGTTTCTGGTATTAATTTGGCAACTTGTGGTGATAACAGCTTCCCAGCCTCTTTAGATTTGCTAGGTGTTGGCAGATTTTCCTTTTGTTGATCGGTAGGGTGTTCGGACAATTGTGGACTCTGTGGCTTTGGGGATTCTGTCTGATCATTTTGGGTCGAACGAGTTCTTCTTTTAGCTGGTTGCTCGCCCTCACCCTTATTGGCGGCTTGCTTCTTATTAGGGCTCTTCCTTTTTGCAGCCATTGAAAATGAAATTGGACAGTTGATAAGCCTAAAAAACAAAACACGGTTTGACAAGTTTTGTAAACAATAATAAATATTTCTCGCACATGTGCACAGCCAGGATTTGTTGAAGGTGGCTACCGCACCAGTCACAAAATCTATTCTATGGTATACAAATCTATGTCAAGGTTTTCCACCAGGCCTCGGTGATAATACCGGCTTCTGTCTTAAATTTCATAACCACTCCGTATGAGGCAGAAAGAGTGGCCATTAATGCCAACTCTCTGCTCAAATATGATGTGTGGAATTGGTCGTCTCGATGGACTACATCTCTGTAGAGCTCATACATGACTTTCATCCAGAACAGGATGAACCCGGTGATGTAGAAAATCACAGGGGGTGTCCATACAATGGAAACCATCAAAAGAACCACGTTGTACAAAATATGGATTTGTAACAGAAAATAGTTGCTGATACTTCGCATGGTATCCAGAGGTGTGCCCATCAAATAAAGGATCACTCGTTTCCATTGTGGTTGTTCCTCGAGGTCTTGAGGAGTGGCTTTAGGTTTGCCGGTCAATGTGGTATAAATGCGTTTTCTGACCTCATCAAGTGTGTGTCTTGGAGGTAGCATTGAGGTGGATATTATTTCGAGAGCGTGTGCCACTCTTGCATCTTGATCTCTGTCTCTGTCGTTTGTGGTGACCACCAGATGGGTGGCAGCCGTAGCGGCTGTTGGAGGAGGGCCTGGGGGCGCAACATAAGGCTCTGAGCGTACACTCATGGAAATTGCAAAGAAGGTTCTGTGAAAACTGGACTGAGCAGAGAAAAAGAGGACGGGCGTTTAAAACGAAGGAAGGCACAATTGGGGAGACTTTTTTCCCGAGGGGCCCACAAAATATATATTTCACAGACGCGTCGAGCGACGCATTTGGGCACGCACGGTTGGATTTTCTGCAATTTGCTTAGGCACAGAAGAGGCGCATACGCACCCGTGCATCGGAAACAGGCACCACCACGAAAATCATAATGAAATGGAACGTAAGAAAATAGACAAACAACCAAAAAAAGAGCTTAGGTTGAACTGCAAAGACGTCTTCAAGTGTTTGTAGAGCGGAGATATTGGGATAAATCACCAGTGAAATCCAACGTGCATCTGTGGTTTGCAAAGAGGTTTCGATTTGAGCCAGCGTTTGGATAATCCTGTTCGCTTACACAAGAAGTCGACTAGATCAGGCAAGAATCATAGGAGGTACACATTGCTAATGCCGTTGCTTCTACATCGGTCGAAAGCCAGGTATAGGTTCTATATTGTGGTGACGGTGGTTGTCTTTTTGGTGTACTATTATTGGCCGGTAGATCAGATAGAACAGCTTTCGGACACGGTACAAAGATCAACGTTGCAAGAAGGTCACGATACATCTCGACTAAGTAGCGAGGACACCGTGGAAGATGACTCCAGCATCTATCGTGTGAGCAGGGAACCTCTCAGGGTGAATTTCAACCCGGACACTAACGAACTGGAGGTTCCACGTATCATCGAGATAGATCAAGTTAACAAGGCGCTGAGCTCCTTGAAACTCAAACCATTAGAGGAAAACGAGGAGACTTCTGCACCACCCGGTAAAGATTCTCCACCACCACAAACAAAAGTGAATATTGTGTCCGAAATGATCACCAACCTGGCATACAAGACGATGGACACGGTCAAAGGATTTGCTGGGAACAAGATTCTTCCTGCTGGAAAGACGTCGTACCAGGAAATGTCCTGCTCCGATATTGTCTACAGGGCTCCTGATGACCGGAAAGTCGCGTATTCTACACCAATGGAGCTCAAAGATGATATAAGTCGTGTGAGAGAGCATTTACTCAAGACTGAGTATAAGGCATTGGTGACTATGGGAGACAAAGTTGGAGAGAAAGTGGAGGACAACTGGTACCGGTTTTCTGGTGGGTCTGTATGGCTTCCGGATGAACAGTGCCATATGGTGGCCTCCAGAGTGGCATATGCACCAGAGGCCAAAAACAACCCAGTTGCTTCGTTCATTAGACTGCAGCTGTTTGATGTGAATTGGGAGGAGATTGTGGACAGAAGAATCAGATATAGCGATATCACAAAGCAGGAGCTCGATAATATTTTGCGAGATTACAATGAAGTGCAAGACGAAAGCTTATTGGATCGCATTTCAATCAAGTTTCCGACTGTTTTGAATATACCGTTTGATCCAAAAGTGAAAAACAAAGAGCTTTTAGGTCCTGAAGATCCAAGAATCGTGTTCAAAGATGGCGAATTTGTTCAGGAGCCTGTGGTTTTCTTCAACATGCTGCAGAACAGCAAGAGAAGCATGCACGCCGTGTTCCCATTGAGAAAACCGAATTCAAAAACCCACAAAACTGAGCTAATCGAATTCAAGATTTCCGGTATTAGTGCTGTGACCACTTTGTCGATGGAGAAGAATTGGAGTCCATTTTTTGACACCATTAGAGTTGGAGATACCAAGAGATCCAAGGGTTACGTGCACTTCCTCTACACGATGGATCCATTGGTGGTATTCAAGTGCAACCTGGATAACGGAAAGTGCGAGAAGCTGCAAGATAATATATACTACTCTTCGTATTCACAGCAGGGGAAAGGTTACATCAGAGGAGGCACGGAGTTGATACCTGTCCCGCGTCAAGTTGTGCAGCAACTGAACAACGGAGATAAGGAAAAGAGATTGCAGATGTGGGTTGGCTTTGCTAAGACACACATCAAGAATTGCGGATGTGGAGACACGATTTATAGACCTAGTCTCATGCTGTTGGTGAAGGAGGACGGAGTGTTCAGAGTAGAGTTAATGACAGACAGTCTTGACTTTGGCTTGGATGTGATATCGTGGGACGGAACGAGCACAGCGTGTGGTGGAGGACCTAATGTGCTGACACCTAACGGGATTTCGTTTTGGAATATCAATAACCCGGAGGATGGCGCTGAGAAAGAGGTTCCTCTGTTTAAAGACTACTTGGCATTGACGTTTAGCGAAGCAGACTCAAACGTCAAGATAGTGTTTTTGAAAAACGTGATTAATTACTTATTTGGGGTTTACGACAAGAACAAGTCGATATTGGCCGATCATGAGCTGGACGAAAGGGTCAGAGAAAGGACCATGAAGGTTGGCCAATGCATGCTGGAGGCCTCATTAGCATATTGTTCCGAGTACGGTCGTTCTCACTCTCGAACTTCTTTGGAGAAGAGCCTCAGCTGAACTGGATTACTACATAGAAAGAACTCTTTGAATACTGTTTATACACTTTAATTCTGGATTGTGTCCTGATATTATATATTGTGAGCATCTTATTGGCTGGCAGCACTTGAATTTTTCACGACGAGGACCAAAAAATTTTTCACATACAAAAAAATACAAGCATGAGCCATAACAGGATTCCTATATTTCCAATACACGAGAGATTAGATCCACTAGACACTGAACCATGTTGAAATATACCCGCGCCACCAACAAGAGTGTGCGAGTTTCCCACAGGAGCTTTAGCAGTAGTGCTTCTGTTCTAGAAAAAAAATACAATAAGTACTCTTCCATTTTGACAGAGCCCAAGTCGCAAGGAGCATCGCAGGCCATGTTGTATGCCACTGGTTTCACTGATAGTGACTTTTCAAAAGCACAAATTGGTGTTGGTTCTGTTTGGTGGACTGGAAACCCATGTAACATGCATTTGATGGACTTGAACAACAGATGTTCGGAGTCTGTCAATAAGGCCGGCTTGAAAGCAATGCAATTCAATACTATCGGTGTTTCCGATGGTATCTCGATGGGTACCACCGGTATGCGTTATTCTTTACAATCGCGTGAAATTATTGCTGATTCGTTCGAAACAATGGTGATGGCTCAACATTATGATGCTAATATCGGTATTCCATCTTGTGACAAAAACATGCCTGGAGTCCTCATGGCTTTTGCCAGACACAATAGACCCTCGATCATGATTTACGGAGGAACCATTCTTCCAGGTTCGGGAACCTGTTCGGGTGTCCCTGAGCAGCTTGATGTGGTGTCTGCTTTCCAATCTTATGGTCAATACTTGAGTAAATCCATCAACGAAGAACAGAGAAGTGATATTGTGAGACATGCTTGTCCCGGACCTGGATCGTGTGGAGGTATGTACACTGCTAACACAATGGCTTCTGCCGCAGAGGTGATGGGAATGAGTCTTCCTGGTTCTTCTTCTTCTCCTGCCGTTTCACAAGAAAAGCTCACGGAATGTGACAATATTGGAGAATCGATGAAGACTCTTTTGAGATCAGGACTCACTCCTAGAGATATCATGACGAAAACAGCATTTGAAAATGCAGTTGCCTACGCTATTGCTACCGGTGGTTCGACCAACGCAGTTCTCCATCTTTTGGCTATTGCTCATTCTGCCGATGTGTCGTTGACAATCGATGACTTCCAAAAGATCTCCGATAGCACACCATTGCTTGGAGATTTCAAGCCATCAGGAAAGTATGTGATGGCCGACCTACAAAGATTTGGAGGAACTCCTGCAGTTATGAAATACCTATTGAAAGAGGGAATTTTGAATGGAGATGTGTATACCGTGACAGGAAAGACAATGAAGGAAAACTTGGAACACCTACCAGATCTACCATTCAGTCAGGACATCATCAGACCAGTGTCGAACCCAATCAAGCCAAGAGGTCATTTGCAGATTTTGAAAGGATCGCTTGCTCCGGGAGGAGCTGTGGCCAAAATCACTGGTAAGGAGGGTACTTATTTCAAGGGAACTGCGAGAGTGTTTGAAGAAGAAGCTGGCTTCATCGAGGCTTTAGAGAGAGGAGAAATCAAGAAAGGAGTGAAAACCGTGTGTATTATCAGAAATGAGGGACCAAAGGGTGGTCCAGGTATGCCAGAGATGTTGAAACCTTCGTCTGCCTTGATGGGATATGGTCTAGGAAAAGATGTTGCTCTGTTGACAGACGGAAGATTTTCTGGAGGATCGCACGGTTTCTTGATTGGCCACATTGTCCCAGAAGCTGTTGAAGGAGGACCTGTTGGATTGGTGAAGGATGGAGATACTATCGTCATTGACTCGGACAACAACAGCATCGACGTACTAATTTCAGAGGAAGAAATGGAGGAGAGAAGAAAGCAATGGAAGAAACCTGCTCCTCGTTACCACAGAGGAACGCTTTACAAATACAGCAAATTAGTTTCGGATGCCTCCAAGGGATGTGTCTTGGATGCCGACTGATTGGAGAGGCAGCCGAATACTAGAACACACAATATAGAAGGGTTTTTAATGATCCAGTGTCCTCGAATGGACAGTTTATTTATTTATTTATTCTCTTCTACGTGTTTAGTGCTATCATACAATATCCTGGGAAAGGATTCGGTTTTAATCAGGTTTGAGGTGTAGAATATGATAAGTGCGAGGAGTAGGTGTAAGGGGTCTTGATACTAATGTTTAAACACAAACAAAACCATTTCAATGCCTGTCTTATTCTTATCATAAATATATCAGATTGAGTCGTCCTGTATATATATACCGGCTAATCTACATCGAAAATGGTAGAAGATGGCCGAATGCCTCCCCAAGACTCTGTTTTGACTCCCCTGGACCAAAATAAAGGGTCCACTGAACAGATCAATGAGATAGACAGGCCAGAATACTTACACCAGGAAGCGTCTGAAGAGCCAAATCTGATGGCTTCAGACCCATTTTTTCCAGTGGAGGAGGTGCATATCACTACGAAGCCAAGAAAGATCACATTAACGAAATACACTATCTATGTCACAAGCCAACGAATGTACATTGTGGGTAGCAATGGTCGAGAGACCGTTTTTAGAATTCTGGAAATCGACCTTCTTTCAACGGAAAAGTTGGTGATTATGGAGGATAACGTTTATTTCACCAGAAATGAAATTATGGATGTTTTAAATGGTCTTGAAGAAAGTAGTGAGGGCGGATTGACCAAGAAAATCACCGCTGTTGGACTTTTGGGGTTCATTAGATTTACAAAACATTACTACTTATGTGTGGTGACCAAGCGAAGACCTGTTGCAATACTGGGAGGATATTACATTTATCATATCGATTCAACGGAATTGATTCCCGTGGCCAACAATGTAAGAAAGCCTGATCGAAACTCTGAAGAGGCAAGATACATATCTACTTTCCAAAACATCGATCTTGGTAAGACATTCTATTATAGTTACAGTTATGATCTAACCAATACGCTACAGGTCAATTTTTTGAGAAACAAGAAGCAGTCGTTGGGACTGAACAAGATAGATTTGGCAAAGACGTTTGAATTCAACGACAGGTTCGTGTGGAATTCATTTCTATTGAAACCAGTGTTCAAGTCGTTTGACAGAGTGTATGACTGGTTCCAACCGATTATACATGGTTTTATTGATCAGGTCAGCATATCTATATTTGATGTTCAAGTTTATGTGACTTTGATTGCTCGAAGGTCACATCATTTTGCCGGAGCACGGTTTTTCAAACGTGGTGTTAACGATCGGGGAGACGTTGCCAATGAGGTGGAGACGGAACAAATTGTTAGCGATATGCTAACCACTTCTTTTCATGACGCCTCAGGTGGGTTTTATAACAATCCAAGATATACTTCGTTTGTTCAACATAGAGGCTCGATTCCGCTTTCGTGGTCTCAGGAAACAGCCCCCAACATTCGAATGACCAAACCTCCAATTGAGATCAATGTCCATGATCCTTTCTACTCAACTTCTGCATTACATTTTGATGATTTATTCAAGCGATATGGAGCTCCAGTGCAGGTACTGAATTTGATCAAGCAGAGGGAAAAGACTGCCAGAGAAACCAAATTGTTAAAGGCATTTGAGAATTGTATTGAATATTTGAACAAATTTCTTCCGGAAGATAAGAAGATCGATTACACAGCATGGGACATGTCTAGAGCATCAAAGAGTAGGGGTCAAGATGTGATTCACTGGCTTGAAAATTACAGTGAGGAAACTCTACAAACTACTGGGTTTTTCCACAATGGATTGACTTTGAAAGACACAAAGGTGCAGCAAGGTATTTGTCGCACCAACTGTATTGACTGCTTGGATAGGACCAATACTGCCCAATTTGTGATTGGAAAACGAGCATTAGGACACCAATTGCATGCATTGGGATTGATCAAAGAAAAATATTTGGAGTATGATTCTGATGCCATCAACATTTTAACAGAAATGTTTCATGACCATGGAGATACGATAGCACTGCAATATGGAGGATCGCATCTTGTTAACACTTTACAAACTTACCGGAAGATCAATCAATGGACGTCACATTCGCGTGACATGATAGAGAGTGTCAAACGGTTTTATAGCAACTCCTTTGTGGATGCACAGAGACAAGAAGCAATCAATCTTTTTCTTGGAAATTATGTTTACGAAAAGGGTCTTCCAATGTTATGGGATTTGAACACAGATTATTACTTACACAATAATTATTATGGGCTTCTTCTGAACTATAAGCCGAGCTATACACATTGGTATTCAGACTGTTTCTTAGAAGATCCAATCCGAAATCTGGTGGACACATTAGATCAACATAAAGACTCAAAAACAGAAAAACTTGCCCGTTACACCATCGAGAAAATTGATCCTTATCCTGGTTGTTTTGACAATTTCTGGAACATCAAGTATGTTCCGAGAGAGTTGACAACTTTAAGCAGTTTGTTTGAGTTCACGATGAATTCCACATCAAGATACCATGACGAACAGTTACATGTCCAGCAATTAAAAGATACAGCATCGATGGCTTCCGGAACAATTTCCAACATCAACAGGGTCAAAACAGTTACAAAAACCAAGAACCGGCCCCCAAGTCAGTTAATAGCTTTGGAACGCGCACATTCGCCAGACTCAGAGATTGAAGTTGAAAATTATACTTCACCTTTCAAATCTAGAAAACCTCATCGTGAGTTGAGATCTCTTGACGTGGACCAATTGACAGGTAGTGAT
Organism: Ogataea mattraensis; assembly: GCA_030564055.1. NCBI lineage: Eukaryota > Fungi > Ascomycota > Pichiomycetes > Pichiales > Pichiaceae > Ogataea > Ogataea mattraensis. The sequence continues at coordinate 105,392 of JAJMLE010000003.1, read as the reverse complement.
AAGACCAATGATGATCTTGGTGAGGAGAATGTGAACGATGAAAAATTGCAATTGAACTTTTATGAATATCAATTCAAAAAATTGAGAGAAACTAATGACAAGGTACAAGATTTCATAGCACTGGCCAACGGGAAAATAAGTGACCATCTTAAATCAAATAAGAATCTTCCGGTGATTGATATGGAAACAGATTCTTTACTGTTTCCAGACACTGTGAATGCAAACGACTCTATTAAGACTGAATTCAAGCAAGTAGATGACGCGAGCGACATACACGATGTTTTTTTTGCTGGGATCTGCGAACAATATTCGAATAAGACGCCAATAGTTTCAGCTGAAAATGCAGAATTATACAAGGAGATGGCAAATATTGAAGCCAAGATCCACGTGGTTGATCCTGACCAGCAATTTCAGCAGGTGTCTGGCTATGGAGTGCTGGAACGGCTACCGATTTCTACCGAGAAAGAGGACGAGGTAAACGATCACTTGTTTTCTGCATCGGATATTTTAGAAACGAGTTCGAAGCACCAATGGGACCCGGAAAAACCTCGCCTCCATGTTCCCCAAGCGCACCAGCTCGAAAACAGCAGATTTATGATCCAGGAAAAAAGCGATGATTATTCCAGTTTCAATAACCTCACAATGGTCAGAAACCTCCACAACAACGTTGGCGGGCTCCATAATGAAAGTATTTTGAGTTCTCCATTTTTGAAAGCATTAGAGGATCCACCTAAACTTGTGGAGTGATCATAGTCCACTTTTCTTGAAGCATCTGTTGACATTGGCTTCCACCTCTGAAGGCTGCCAATCAACAGATTGCTGAATGCTTCTTGAACAGGCAATCGTTGTTTTCATGTCGTCCGTATTTATCCAAATCTTTCCATTCACTCCAACGGCAACCTCGAACTTGCATTTTTTGGTCAAAGCAGTCAAAATCAACGCATTATGGTCGTGTAAAAGATATCTGGAATACGCCAATGGAACGTCAAACACAAACCCTCCTTCTAACAAACCAAATCCACCTTCCTTTCCAGTGGTGGCATCAAAACATTCAAGCTCGACATCAAGATCACGGTCAACAAAAGCCACTCGGGCATAAACCAGATCTCCATTTTTCAAACGGGGCCTGTTCTTCTTATTGGCATTAGGAAAAGCGTACAATCCAAGCAACACGGGGACACTGAAGTTGTTTAGCGAGACTCTATAATGCTCTCCAAAAGAGCCCATTATCGTTCCAATGACAAAGTCCTGGACTGATGGAATATACCGTTTAGTGTTAGCATCAACGTAACATAGATCACCATTTTTGCTATGTTGGACCACGAGAAGTCCGCAAGTGTTGGGCTGGGCAACATTATTTTCTGTCAGACGAACGTTTGGACCGAGAGTGACTTCCGGTCCAGTGAGTTGAATTTCATCTCCTGGAACGACCACGCTTGCCATTGTGTTGAAAGGAGAAGTATTTGATATCGGTTGAATATACTACTAGATTGAAATATTTTTTTTTTTGGCCTCCCTGTCCTGGTTAGCAAGAGGTACGAGTCGATCGACGCAGTATCGGTTTTTTCTCAAAACGGCGATTTTGACAACGGTAAATTTTTCCGCATCCAGACCTTGTCACGTGCATTTACGCAATGAAGCAAACCCGCGGTCGATTTTGGAGGGCCAAGCTGCTAAGTGGGGGAGTTAAATGGCTACAGTCCAGCACAGGGGTGGAACAAAACGAGGATGCCGAGTGGACGCAAGATAAAAGATCCCTTATACAACAGAGATGTAAATGGATGGTACAGCAGTTGGACGCGGCGACTGACCACAAGTGTGGCGTGTCGAGCAGGGAAAGGTGCAGACGATCGACGCGAAATGCTGACAAATGGCAAGATAATACTATCGCAGGTTATATAATGCAGAATTTGGATATCTAAAAAGGAAAAATTTTGTGTGGATGAAAAATTCTTAAGGTTGTTGATCTTAGATCGGAAAGGCTGAAGCTGACTTGCTGAGTGGTAGAGCAATCTGTTGAGCCGAGCGTGCGTGCGGAATTGGGCCGTCTTTGGAAATGGGCTTGTTGTCACTTGGAACCCCATTGCGCTGGGAAGAGACGAGAGAATACGCCGAGCATGTCAGGCAGAATGGGATCTTGCAATTGATAAACTGTTATAGAGCAGCCAGAGATCGGCGACAAGACGAATTTTTGTGGGGAGATGAGGTGGAATACATGGTGGTGAAGATGGATGACAAGGCCAGGACTGCTCGGTTGGCCATCGACAAGGATTATGTTTTGCAACGGCTTGGAGAAGAGGGAGCAAGCTACCATTTGGCCTTGGATGCCAATGTGCTATTTCATCCAGAATACGGGCGGTTTATGATTGAGGCGACTCCGTTGAAGCCTTATGATGGCGGTAAACTGGATGACTACTTGTATGTGGAAGAAAACATGAGAGCTAGACGGAAGCTTGCTGTGATGGAGATTGCTGATGAACAGATCCTGCCGCTTACTTTGACCTCGTTTCCACGAATGGGAGTGGACGTTTTTACTGCGCCTGCTGCCGAGGCAAATGGAAGTGCTTCTAAGTCGCTTTTTCTTCCCGACGAGATCATCAATCGTCATTTTCGGTTTCCGACCTTGACGGCCAACATTCGTAGAAGACGAAACCAAAAAGTGAGCATCAATATCCCACTATATAGAGACGAGCACACACAGATGGACCAATTAGACCCTTCGATTCCCAAGAGAAACCTGTTTCCGTTCCATGATCAGGAACCTTTTCTGGGAGCTGCCAAGCCAGGCCATATCTACATGGATTCCATGGGTTTTGGTATGGGATCCTCATGTCTCCAGGTTACTATGCAAGCTCCTGACATGTGTCAAGCTAGGTTTCTGTACGATTCTCTAGTGAATATTGCTCCATTGATGTTGGCTTTGACGGCTGCTTCTCCGATTTTTAGAGGCCACTTGGCAGATCAAGACGTTAGATGGAACGTGATTGCTGGAGCAGTGGACGATCGGACTCCATATGAGAGAAATGAGCCGGCATTGGACGGCCATTTGGAAAAAGGAAAGACTAAGGATGAAGTCGAGCTGCTTAGGATCCCCAAGTCTCGATACGATTCTGTGGATCAATATCTTGGAGACATAAATATGGAAACTGGCAAATTCGGATACTTCCGCAAGGAATACAACGACATCAATCCGCCGCAAAACTTGAAAGTGTACAAGAAGTTGGTCGATAGTGGGTTTGACGAGGCTCTCGCAGCCCATTTTGCTCATCTGTTTATCCGCGATCCGATTGTTATCTTCAGTGAACTGATTGATCAGGACAACAGCACAGAAACAGATCATTTCGAAAACATCCAGTCGACGAATTGGCAAACTTTGCGGTTCAAACCACCGAAACAGAATGCAGTGCCGCAAAATAAAGAGGCTCCTGGATGGAGAGTTGAACTTCGGCCGATGGAGATTTCGATCACTGATTTCGAAAACGCTGCGTTTGCCGACTTCTCGGTGCTACTATCCAAGGCAATCCTTAAATACAAACCCAACTTCTACCTGCCAATCTCGTTTGTGGAACAGAATATGAAGACTGCCCATCTCACAGACTCGGTGCTGGTTGGAAAGTTTTATTTCAGGACCAACATCTGGGATCTCGATGCTCCGGCACAAGTGGACAAATTGAGTCTTGGAGAAGTGTTTACCGGAAACAGCAAGTTTGAAGGGCTTGTGGCTTTGGTGGAGCGATTTGTGGCTGAAGAGTTTGCAACAGACCAATCCGGCAGACTTGAAACATACCTCAAATTGGTCAGGCTTAGATCCAGCGGCAAAACTCCGTCAACTGCCCGGTTCATCAGGAATTTCGTCCTAAATCACAGCGATTATAAAAAAGATAGTCTGGTGAGCGATCTAATCAACTACGATCTCATAAAAATGCTCATCAAGCTGACCAACTACGATCATCAAGTAGTGCAGCAGTTCTTTGGTTCGGAGATTGCCCAATGGCTTCTTGCTAACGGTTACTAGACTGGTTCTACATACGTCATTAGAATAAGATCAAAAACGCACTATATTGTATATCGACGACTTACTAAACATAAAAGCGGCAAAAATGTAAGACGTTCAAGCAGAAACTGCTTCTTCGGCAACAGTCTCGATGACTGCTTCCGCGGCGACAGGCTCAGCAGAGGCAACAAGCTCTTCAGGCTCAGCAGAGGCAACAAGCTCTTCAGGCTCAGCAGAGGCAACAAGCTCTTCAGGCTCAGCAGAGGCAACAAGCTCTTCAGGCTTCTCGTCAGCAGAGCTGTCTTCTGGCTTTTCTTCTGGTCTGCCTTCTGGTCTACCTTCTGGTCTTGGTCTTCTACCTTCCGGTCTTGGTCTTCTGCCTTCTGGTCTGTCCTCTTCTTGACCTCTCATCTTACCTTCTGGTCTTGGTCTTCTACCTTCTGGTCTGTCCTCTTCTTGACCTCTCATCTTACCTTCTGGTCTTGGTCTTCTACCTTCTGGTCTTCTACCTTCTGGTCTGTCCTCTTCTTGACCTCTCATCACATCCTCTGGCTTCTTCTCGCCCTTAGAGTGCTTTCTGAAATCTGCATGATTGATTCTTCTTGGCTCCTCAGAGTCGCTCTCGAAGTCAGAATCGTCTTCAAAACCCTTCATTGGTCTGCCGTGCTTAAATGTCTTAGGACCCTTAACCTTGTGCTTCTGGACCTTGGCAGATTCGTACACATTGAAACCACCCTCCTCACGCATATCTGGGTGTTCGCCGTGGTGGAATGATGGGTGGAACTTGACGTCACGACCTCCCTCGGAGTGCATTCTAGCAGGGTGGTGGTCAAACTCATGGAAGTCTCTTGGAGGATGGAAAGCGTTCAAAGCCAAGTAAATAAGGCCGGCAACAACCATAATGCCGAAACCGAACTTGGAAGCTCTCTTGGACTTCTCGTACTTTCTCTTGATGGTGTATAATTCATCAACCTCGGCTCTTGGAAGAGTCACATCAGTGTATTCTGGTAGCATTGTTTGTTTTTCAGACATGTTGAATAGTTTGGAATATAAAATTTAGCGGTGCCCAAAACAAACACTGAGGGAAATTTCTCGCAATATATATAATTTCTCACGGTGCGGTAATTCGACTCCTTAATTAATTTTTCTAAAAGCCACCTTACGCCACCAAAAAATCCGATATCCTGCGCTCTGCAGGTCATGCGTCAGTTGCTGCATTCGTCCGGGATTTGGAATTTTGAAACACCGGCAAACTTGGACTCACGTCATTTGGTCAAAGCCAGCAATTTCCGCCAGTGGTCCAATTCACAAGTACCGTGCACTGATTATCCAATAGAAAATCGCTTTTATGGTCCAAAGCCATGCTGAGAAAAACATCGTATTGAGTTCTGACCAAAAACGGCTGTTTTCTTGTTTTGTTGCCTCATTCTGTCTCAGCACACCACGCCTCCTGATTTTGTAAGAATTTCGGCTTTTGTCTTGCATATTTACGTGATTTTCTGTGCAATTGTTTATCTTAGCTCTTACTGGTTTAAATAATTTTGGCCTTGCTCCAGTGCGTTCGTGCATTTCATCTGCATGCATTTTTGCGAGGTCGATCGGCGCGTCGAGCGACGCAAGTAGTCCCTTCTATTTAAATTTTTTTCCACGCTAAATGCTTCTTCTATCGATTCTTCAATCGTCCCTTTCGTTATCGCAACATATTCGATCTTCATACCATGATTTTCCGAAGATGGGTCACCCCATTTTTGATATTTCGAAAACCCTACTCACAGCTTGCAGATCCGATTTTAAAGCTGCGTCAACAACACTCAGATGTTATAAAAACGTCCAGATCCGAACCGCAGACCCCGCACGTTTCTGTGGGAGAAAGCTGGCATTCGATTTTGGGCCGTCGTTATTCACCTGAACAGCTGGCTCACAAACTTTCTCGTCTTTCAGAAAAATTGACATTGGACTTTAAATCGCCAAATCTACAACCCACATTCAACACCTCTTTAGAACAGCTGGTTCCTCTTCTTCCAGGACAAGTCAAAGATGGAAGTAAGCTTTCAGCTCCTCCCCCGGCCCACTTGGTTACACGCCTGCAGCTGAAAAGATATCCTTTACCATATCATCTACATGAGCCAATCAACATTTGTTTGAGGAACAAGGATCTCGACATGTTTTTCTCCTACTATTTAGAGATACCCACCCCCAGAGGTTTGCATTTGACAGTTGAGCTACTCGAAAGATTGATTTCGTTGCTTTTAAGATTGAGAAGCACAAATCCGTTTGTGATATCGAAAGCGTTGACCATCTTGGAAGACTTGGAAACTGATAAGATTCCATTAGGAGCTTTTGAGAGAACAAAACTAATATACCTATCAACGAAACTCCGCGAGTCTTCCCAAGGGTTAGAATACGGACCAGCAGATCTGAACGAAATAGTGAAATTAATAGATAAAAAAGGATATTCGTCAGAAACTAGTGTTTGGAATCTTTTATTGGAAACATATCCCGAGATGTCACAGCAAATAATTGACCTGATGGGCGAAAGAACCTCGTTAGACAGAACTTTATTGGCTACCTTCTTGAAGAGATGTGAAAACTTGGACCAGCTTCTTAATTTAGTGGATATTATTGAACTCAAGTCGATGCATCTGGATCCCGAGCTATTTTTTATTGTGTTGACCAAACTGATAGAATTTGACAACTTCGTAGTTTCAAAGACCATGTTGGATCAAGTTTTTGAAACTTCTCATATCCCTGCAAGTCTTGCACTTTCAATCAATTACAAAGGTCCAGTCGAACACGAACGACTATGGGAATCTCAGGGTTTATTTTCCAAAAGACGTACCAGATTGTTTCGTCAAAAATTGGATCTTTTTGACTCCCTCACTAAAAAAGAGCACCAATCGAAGGGAGTCAAGCCTCCATTGATTTCTTACTCATTTCGGCCGTCTCCATTCTTGCTACATCCATTTATTGTGATGAATTTGAACATGAAACTTACAAAGCTGAAGAAAGAATACATTTTAGATCTTATCAGGTCGATGGACAAGACGGAGGTGAGAATTTTGAACAAGACGGTGGTGCAAGTGTTACAAAAGTTGGACTCTCAAGAGAATGATGCAGTAGATCCCGAGTTGGATCTTGAAATTGTCTCAAGCCTTATCGATCTATATGAGAAATCCAAACCTTTCAATAGCTATCTTGAAACACACATCAATGATTATCGGTTCAGCAAAGATCGTCTGTTGCCCTACCTTCTTGCACATAAATCAGACGACAACAAGTTGCACTTTGATATTGGAACCGGGGCAGGCCCAGATCGAAACAATTATGACATGACTGTATTCAATCTTGGATCGTCAATCCATGACAAAGTTCGCCAATATACCGCTACGGAGCATCTCGCCTCAAAGCTGATCGCATTATACAAACAATATTCTAGTTAACGAGATTTATGACGGCATTATCTAGACCCCTTTTTCAAACTTTGGATGGCACCGATGGCATTTCGTAAGAAATTCAGGTCCTCGTTGATCTCTTCTGGCTTCAGCCCAGGACATCCTTGATAACTTTTAGTAGAATGTCTAGTATTGGCCTTTTCTTGTCTCTTAAGGGCCTCATCCCCATAGAGGAATTCGTTCAATTCAGGATTATCGGTGAATACACGAACAGAACTACCGGAATCTTCTCCTGCGGATGAAACGTCTCGACTGCGACCTCCACTGGCATGCCCAGATCCCGTCCCATGCCCAGATGCTCCTGCGTGTCTGTTGACCTTTTGTCTCTTCCTACCGGTGCTCGAGCCATATCCAGTTCCAGTTCCCGTTCCAGTTCCAGAATCATATGAGTCTTCTCCGTTACTAAGATGCAATGAATTACCATCATATCGTTTAGTATGGGCTCTGCGCGACCGTCTTTCTCCAGGAAAGAAGAAAGACGACGAAGACTCAAAACCTGAATTGTATCCGTTTTCTTTCCCATTTGCGCTCCCATTATGGGTGTATCTAGTGGCGGTGTGCGAAGACGACGTGGTGGCAATGTCAATCAATGCCTTGTCCTCCTTCAATTGCTTGATTTTCTTGACGATCCGCTCGTACAGCTTCTCCTTCACCAATTCGATCACCTTTTCTCTTTCCTCCACAGCATCATCGTAATCCTGTTTGAACTGCTTGTTTACCAGTTGAACTTGGTACTCCTCAGCAAGCTTGAGCCGCACCAACTCTGCGTCTCTGGCCTCCTCACGATCTCTAACCATTTGTAAATATTGTGGATTGTCTCCAGAATGCAGCGAACTCAACTTGTATTGCAATTGGATCAACGAATCTCTATAATAGTAGTCCTTGTCGTGATGAAATTGTTCTTCCACCTTGCTCAACTTGGAGTATATCTGTTGTCGCCTCTTGTCCTTCTTGCTCAGTTGATATTGATTTTGTCCCACAAGACCTTGCGGCTCACCTGTCATGCCATCTAAACATATTAGTACTCCAATCATTCAAAGTCTCAAAGAGTTTTAACTTACACCCATATTGAGGGCCCTGTTGTTCCATGTTGTACTCCATCGCTGTGTAGTGTCTAAAGACCCAATATTTTTGAAGAAAAAAATGCTCTTCGTTACTCAAAAACGCTCAAAACAATCCCAAACCGTCTAGTTCTCTTTTGTGGTAAAGTGACAGGTTTATTGCAATCCGATGATGGCCTCTATCTCATCTACTATTCTCTATTGGCTATCAAATTAAAACATCGCACAAAAAATACCCAAAGACAAATAAAAAAAGGTCGTGCACCAGGCTACAGGTGCAAGGATGCAACTAACAATTTCTGAAAAGTGTGTGTATTCTTGCGAAGCGGACCATATAAACGGTATAGACATCGGGCTATTGAACCTTCTTAAACTCTTCAACATCCAGATCAACTGATGGCTGCGTCGACGCCGTCTGTATGGAGTTGATGGCGTCTCCATTGCCCATTCTTTTGATCAGTTCCAAGTAATTATATGGAACAAAACCCATTCTGCCGTCGCGGGATCGGCATTTCCACCAGCTAGACTCCTTTCCGGTACCATCAGTCTTGGATAAAATGGCTATAAGGTCTCCTCTTTTCAATTTCATCTCAATCTCCTCGTTTTCCGGATTGAAATCATATAGGGCTCTAGCAAATTCCAATTTTTTTGGATCTATAGGTTGTTGTTGCAAAAGCCCCTCAGATTGCTGTCCGGAAGGTTGAGGCCCTTGTGCTATTAAGTGCTGTTGATGCTGTTGCTGTTGTTGTTGCTGTGCCATATGTGACACTAGTTTTTTCATGATATATGGAAGTCCAAAGACTGCTGCTAGAAATAGAACCAACGGTTTCAGTGAGATTCTGTCGTTAGATGATGATTTATCTTTGTTTGTGCTTTTATCGTTCTTGTTGGCTTCCAGTTTTTTCTGAAATTTCAAGAACTCGTCCACTGAAATGCTGGCTTTCACACCTTTGATGGCACGCAAAGCCTTTTTGGCCCAGTTCAACAGCGCATAGATTCCCAACAGGGACCCCATGGCATTTTTGAGATGCTGGAACTGTTCAGCAACAGAAATCATAGTGAAAAACGAGTTGTGCGTAGCGTAGTAAGTGCTCTCCAGCATCTGGGCAAATCCACCCACTGCTCCAATCAAGCTCTCTATAAGTTGGAATGTAGCCTCTGTTCCTTGTGTTAAAGACCCCACAAGTCCTTGATTCATCATCATCGCGTTGTTTCCACCATACATTCCTGAACTGTATCCCATGCCACCAAATCGAGATCCATACATCCCTGAACCGTACATTGAACCGTACATTCCTCCAGTTCCGTATCCTGCTCCATAACCCCCCGAACCATACATAGAAGAGCCGTATCCTCCTGAACCGTACATTGAAGTTCCATAACCAGTGGAATATGGCGAAGTTCTGGAAAGCGCATTGGTAGAATTCAACGTGGTAGAAGGAATGCTGCTATTCAACGAGGAAGGCTTGGCAGGTAGATCAGGAGCCCCAGTTGCTGTTGTTCCTGCCACTTCTGTGTTTCCTGTTGTTTCTGTGCCCATTAGAGTTGCTCCCGCTCCGGAAGATGAAACTTCCCACGGCTTAGGCCTTGCGGTAGACATGTGATAATATAAAAATATAAAAATTTAAAAAATCAGAGCTATTTTGTAAAACAACGTCTGCTTTGCAACGTCTTGTATGCTGCAGATCGTTGCACAACCAAAAGTTCTCACTTGACGCAGTTTTTGCTTTTGCGATCGCCCCTGTTTGGTCCAAATCGTGTGTTTTTAAAAAAGGCTTTTGTGGTCTTGTCTTTTTTTTTCTTCGGTCTAGGTGATAAATCTCCACCGCTACTTCCTATTTAGGCAACCGCTAGTCGACGGAAGCGGCGGTGCACGGATGCCGCTTGATCATTCCATTTTTGGACAGATAAGGAAGAAACCCCACCAGAAAACATTTTTTCAAAACCTTTGCTTACCTAAGACATCACAATTAGTACACGCACTATAGATTTTACATACATATCGACAAAGATATTAATTAGCTTTATTGTTGCCAAACAGTGAAAAGCTGAGGCTCTTTGACACTGATAGGCTCGATCGAATCAGTGGCAAGTAGAGACTTGGTGGAATCAGGAATGTTTTCGGTATTGGAGGCACCAACACCGCCCAGCTCGCTGGTCTTTTTGGTAACCACCACTCTTGGAGCTCTACTGGCTTCCATCATAGCTTCCTCACAGAGCATCAAACCTTCCTCAGTTGCCCCCAATTCACTAGCTTTGATCAGCTTAGACCGGACAGAGGCTGTTTGTTTTCTAAGAGCCAGTCTATCAATAACTAGATTATGCTTTTCCAGAGCCAATTTCTTCTTTTCCTGTTGTAGTTCTGCGTCGGCCTTCTGTAACTTGGCAAGTTTAATTTCAAACTGCTTCAAAGAAAGCTCCATAATCTGGTTGATAAGTGATTCTTGTGTGGACTGTTCTTGGTTTGCCTTGGCTTTTGAACTTTCGACCAAAACGTCCATGGCAAGTTTGGCAGCTTCTTCGGATTCTGGCTTTTTAGCAACTTCCGGGTCAACTTTTGAAATTAGATGACTAATTGTGTCATTGACGTTTTCCACAATGCTTGGTTTCTTCTTTGACAATTTCAAAAACTCTTGATAGGTTGATTTCGATAGCTGTTTCTCCAAATATCTATCCTCTATTGGAAGTTGTATGAACTTGGCAATGCATTGTTCTTTGGTTCTGGATCCCACATGTCCACAGACAGAATTCCAATCATCATGATACATTTCAATGGCTTCTAACAATAACAAGATTTCTTGGTCAGTCCACGAAGCAGCGTCAGAAGTGGCATATATTTTTTCCAACTTCACATAATCACTACTTTTGAACGCGGCTGGGAACTGTCCCTCTTCAAAAGCTTTGGCTGAGATGTTCTGTTTAGTCTTCAAATTGTGATATCTTGTCTCAGTGATGTCATTACCAGTGATGCTACAATACAGCTGTTTCACTCCACTTGAAGACTTTCCAACATCTTCACTTCTTAGAGTGAACGCGTCCTGAGCACCATCATAAATGTTGCGTTTCAACTCCAAATTCAACGGAAGCGTTGTGTCATCCTTGGTTGTTGTCGTTGTACTTTCCACACTTTCTTCGGCGTTCTTGGTGCTGGTGTTGTCCCCAACAATTTCCATATCCATAGGAATGTGAGGCTCCAAACCGGTTGGTTTGTCCAGAGAAATTTGGAAATGACCAGTGTATTGCGGTCCCATTAAAATAGGCTTTGTTTTCGGATCAATCTGGTAGTTGATCAGCCCCCATTTCATTAAAAATCCATGGACTCTCATGATCGACGCAACGTCTCCAGCAAGACCTCTTCTAACAGCCGTCATCGTCAGATATTCGATCGGGTTCAATCTATAAGTATGGATCATAAAATCCCTGTATTCTTTGTAAACCTTTGGGGTTTTGAACCTCGACTCGTTGCTGAAGAACTCTGGCAACGATCTTTTTTCGATTTCGTGGATCGTGTTCATATCAAACCATCTGGCAAACGATGGAATAATCACCGGTTTGGTTTGCTTTGCGATGAACTGTCTTGCCTCGTCATTCAAAGTCTTCAATTGTGACTCCACCTCTGTGCGACTGATACTTGACTCCTTGCTGTCCACCTCACTCGCCATTGGGGTGTCTTGTTTTGATTTAGTGTCTTCGCTCATCTCGACGTCCTCCTTTGGTTGCGACATTGTAAGTAAAATATGTATGTAGTTGCAAGTTTCGGATTTGCAAGTGATGTTGTTCTTTTAATTGAAACTTGCCGTTCAAAACGCTGTTTTCAACGCCCTTTGCTTTGTTCCTTTTCCTCCTTCCACGTCCTTTAAGTGTGGTTTTTTTCCACCAACGACAGCTCAAAAAAATTTCGGTCGCACCTGGCAAAGTGGTGCACGGGTGTAGAGCTAGCAAAACGAGAGATCACAAAGACGCGTCGCCAGAAGAGTTTGTGTAGAAAGCTTTCTTTGTTTCAGTGGTTTTGTCGATGACGTGGATGAATGGTAAGCTAGAGACAAGTGAAGATCCACGGTTGGCTGTGGAGGATGAGACCGAGGAGGACAGGATTCTCAAGCTACTGAGCGAGCAACAGAATCACACCCCTACTCCGGAACAATCAGAGTTCAACGGTCTTTCCAAAAGCCGCAAACTAGAGAGATTGAACGATCTGGTGAAGAGATCACAGGTGTTCAGTAGTATTATTGCAGATACGTTACTGGAGACGACGATCCGTGCAAATGAACCTGTCCAGGAGTCAGAGAAGCCAAAGCAGCCTGTGGCAAAGAGACGGAAGACCGAAAAGAAACAGCTCAAGATTACCGATATGATGTCCAAGAAGTCTCAGGACACCAAGAAAAAGCTACAAGAAGCTTCTGAGTCCACTCCGAATGCCTCCCAGCCCAAACTAGTTTCTGGATGCCAGATGAAAGATTATCAAATCTCAGGAATGGAATGGTTGATCACGTTGTATCAGAACGGTTTGAATGGGATTTTGGCTGACGAGATGGGACTTGGAAAGACTTTACAAAGTATTGCTCTTCTTGCGTTTCTTATTGAGCAAGGAATCGAAGGACCGTTTCTGATTTGCTGTCCGTTATCCACTGTTTCAAACTGGGTCAATGAATTCCATAGGTTTGCTCCGTCTATCAACGTTTTGGGATATGTTGGTAGCAAAGACGAAAGACCTAAATTGCGTCGCCAGTTTAAACAAGCCAGTGTGATTATCACTTCTTATGAAATCAGCATCCGTGATTTCAAATATCTTGGTTCGATTCTCTGGAGGTTTTTGATTGTGGATGAAGGGCATAGGTTGAAGAACAATGACTGTTTGTTGATTAAACAACTCAAAAAATTGAATACTTCAAATCGGTTGTTGTTAACAGGAACTCCCCTACAAAACAATTTGAACGAGCTTTGGTCGCTGTTAAATTTCATTCTTCCGGAAATCTTCCATGATGTTGATATGTTCCAACAATGGTTTGACTTCACTGCTTTTGAAGGTTTGAAGGAAGATTCCGAGACCGATTCTGAGTTCAACGAACTTATCAATGCCGAGATTCAAAAGAGTCTGGTCACCAACTTGCACACGATTTTAAAACCGTTCCTTCTACGGAGGTTGAAACGAGATGTCATAAAGGGACTGCCTCCAAAAAGAGAATATATCATCTACAACAAGCTGACACCCAAACAGGAAAGATTGTACAGAGCCACTCTGGAGGGCAGATTAAAAGAGCTGCTTCTTGAAGAGGGATTCAAAGATTACCTGGAATCCAATCCAAAACTTCTTGGCAGAAGATCGTGTTCAAATGATAGAATAGACCAATTTATAAAGTCTCAACTCCAAGACGAGACGCCCAAGTCTGATAAGCTGCTAGATACGCATTGGCAATTTGTGAGAAAGGAGATTGGAAATAAAAAGTTGATGAACGTGATGATGCAATTGCGTTTGATTTGTGACTCTCCACATCTGTTTTTCTACCCATGGAACGAGTCTGCCGATTCCAAACTGATTGAACATTCGTCCAAGTTTCAGATTTTGAACCAATTGCTTCCTGCTCTGAGTTCCACAGGTCATAGGGTGCTTATTTTCTCGCAATTCACCACCATGTTGGATCTAATCCAAGAATTCGTGGAGGATTTTTTAGGACTCGAAACCTGCCGAATTGATGGATCAACAGATCAAAGTGACCGGAAGTCACAAATTGAACAATTCCACAGTGAAAAGATCGACGTGTTCCTGCTTTCCACAAGAGCAGGTGGACTTGGAATCAACTTAACGGCAGCAGATACTGTGATTCTTTTCGATTCCGATTGGAACCCGCAGGTCGATCTGCAGGCCATGGACAGGGTTCATCGAATTGGCCAGGAGAAACCAGTTGTGGTTTATAGACTGGTCACTGCCAACACAATTGAAGAAATCATGTTGGCAAAAGCCGATTCAAAAAGACGACTAGAAAGACTTGTGATTCAGCTTGGTCACTTTGAAAATTTGCTGTTGACTCATGCCAAAGGTAAAAAAGATCAAGGAGAAATACTAGACAATTTGGGCAAGTTTTTGGCTGCCAAAGAATTCAAGGCAAAGGATATTATTGACAACAATTTGGATGAAAACGAGATCAAAGAATTATTGAATAGATCCCTCGAGGCATACATGCCAGATAAAGATGACCAGTTCAGTCATATTATGTTGTTTGAGACGCTTAATTCTTTTGAATAATGCTTGTAAATAAAAAGGAGAAGTCTGCATGCGTGCGTATGGTTGTTTTTTGCATCATGAAAGTAAATTCAAAACATCGATAATCGTGTACCGTTTTGCTCTGTTTGGTTCCAAACAACCAAGAAGAAGTTGTATGTAGATCTGGGAATCAGGAACCAATTCTAGAGCAAGTTGAAATGCATTTATATCGTAATCGTTATTCATAATCATCAATTTTAGTCGGGGTTCAAATTTATGCCTAAATGGAAGCTTAAGCGTCACAAGTGAGTATAAAACGATCCCCAAAGCCCAAATGTCGGTGAGATTATCAAGATCGTGCGGATTGGGTTTCAACACCTCGGGCGAAGCATATGGAAGAGAGCCAATATGGGCGTCTGGAAGCTTGTTTCCCGAAACCGTAAATGAGGTCGTTGCAGAAGTGACAGTTGACAATGGAGTGGTTGCTCTTGGTGAGCGTGGCGTGGGAATGTTCACCTGGGAAGATATTGGCGAGCTTCTATATGAGTACGATGATTGAGTGGAAGTCATTGTTGGTCTTTTTTCAACCAGTGTTGGCGATTTTTCTTCCAAGATTTTTCTTGACAAATCAGGTAGTTTCAAAAGAGATTTCATATCTTTTTTGTAAAAGTTTGACATCCCAAAATCACAAAGTAATACCTGGTTGTTAGTTTCAGCATCGACCAGACAATTTTCCAATTTCAAATCTCCATGGTACATACCCAAATCATGAATATATTTCAGAGCCTGGCAAATATCGTGAATGAATTGCTTGATTTTAGGAAATCTTGCCTGAATTGGCTCCTGTCCAGCTTCCCAAGATTTGACTTGCTCAAACAAAGACCCACTGTTGATCTGCAAAGTGAGAAGGAAAAAATATTGGTCAGTAAGCTTAAAGTCGAGCAACGGTAGAATGTTTCTGTGTTTGAGTAGAGACCACATGAGCACTTCAACTTTAAACCTTCGGCTGAATTCAACAGAACCATGAATTTCAATGATTTTCATGGCTTTAATATCATTTGATCTCTCAACGTTCACACAGGTTCTTATAATTCCAAAAGCACCTCGTCCCACAACTCTTCCCAGGCGCCAAGAGCCCATCACTAGAGACCCCATCTGATTAATGTCATCTGAAACGTGTATCGAGTTGGCTGATTGTAACGAGAACGAATTGGTGAATCTGTATGCAGGAGATGAGTTCGTTGACGAGCTTGCCTCATTGGCTGTATTTTTATTGAGAGAATTTCTGCGGATTAGTTTGTTCAAATGATTCTTATACTCGGTGTCAGATTGAAGAAACTCAGGTAAAATGTCATTGATTGTTTTTTTGCGCTCACTGAAAGAAAGGGAAGAGAAATTCAATGGGAGATTTGAAAGCACATACTTGTCTTTCTCCCGCTCTGGAGAACCAACAATCTTGAAAACATTTGCATCAATCGAAAGTCCCGTATGCCGCGTGGTCTTATCGTTGGTTGCTTCGATGGAAATTGGTTGCACTTGAGAATGCAATTCATTTAGCAACACGCGCTCATCTCGTTGGGCAGATTCAAGAACCAATCCATCCTCGGCATTATATTCCCCATCAACAGACTCCCCAGATTCTGGAGCCCGGACCGGACTGCGTTCAAATTCAACTGCTCCAAAACGGCTCAGATTGAAATCAAAAAAATCTGGAATATACTCATCTTCAATCCCCTGATAAATAGGCTTGCGCTGATATTCGCCAATCCCATAAATGTTTCCTCTGCTGTTGGCTCTGCTATACGCAATTCTTCTTCCATGATTGAAGTCAAAGTTGGACTTCTCGCTCTCGGAATAAACTCTGGATATACCGTCATTTGTATGTTCTTCCTCAGGTCCAAATTTAACCAGCAATTCATGGAAATCCGCAGCAGGGATCAATTCCTCGTTGTCAATGTTGTTCAACACTCGTGAGTCTGCGTACGCACGAGGAATCAACGTAGGCACCTGATACTGTATAGGAAGATCATTATCAACGGCCCACGCTCGGGAAGCTGAAAATGACAGTTTTCTCATAAACAGCCAAGAAGATCATATCATTCTTTTAAAAGAGGCACCGTTAAGACCCTTTGGAAGACATCGATTTTTATTATTTATGGGGGTCGGCAAGGCGGTGCATTTACCACATCTCTGCACCCAGTCTCACGTATTCTATTACGTAATTATATATTTCGACCAATAATTTCTTGACGAAATGAAAAAAGCGTAATAGCGAAAAAAAAAGACAAAGTAAGACAAACAGATATTCAGAGTATTGAAACTAACAAGCTTTTGTTTATTAAACAAGTATTTAGTATCGAAAATGGCTGGACATCCAGGTGCTTACATGGGATGGTGGGGTCATATTGGTAAGTTTTACTAGAAGTGATCTGAATTTATAAGAAAAAAAACAACTAACTTTTGCCAGGCTCCCCAAAGCAAAAATACATTGCTCAATACACTGTTTCTCCATATGCCCAATCTCCATTGAAGGGTTCATTGGAAAACGCAGTTTTCAACACCTTCAGAAGAGTTAAGGCTCAATTTTTGTACGTTGTCGTTCCAGCTGTGATTGTTTGGGAAGGCTGGGTTTGGGCCAGAGATTACAACGAATACTTGTACACCAAGGCTGGTAGAGAAGAGTTGGAGAGAGTCAACGTTTAGACGACATGCTACCTGAACATATTGAAAAGCGTGATAACATATCGATTATACAGATGAAATAAATTATTAGTCTTTCACAGCTAACTGTGTGACTGTCTGCTAGTATTGGACGGATGATTGTATTGATTACACACTTTGTAGTGCCTTCTTTTGTATTTGTTTCGAGGTGTTTTTTTGGCAACTTGTTGCTAGTTCTTCATTCTGTCTTTGTATCCTTATCGAGGTCTTCGTTGAACGCCACAATCACATATCCAATAAGAACGACGTTAGCAATGAATGCCGCTAGTCCACCAGAGACAATAGAGCTTTCAAACACAGACTGACTCACAAAGAAGGTCACCAATGGTGCAATGATCATGAGTGCAGTGAAAAGCACCAGTTTTCTAATCACTCGACTATAATGTTTTTATTAGTACTTAATTTTTGGCATGGCTGGCAAATGTATAAATAGGACTTACGCTGGAATATCGGCCATGTTGGTGTGAGGTTTTGTAGCAGATGAATCGATTTAATTCCATCAACAACTAGTTCTGGTTTCCAAGGCCGTCCTGTCCTTTTGATTTTTTTTATTTGGACATCAACACACCTCACACCGGATATTTTGAAGGAGCACGAAAAACATGGAGATAGATAGACAGATAAGAAGACAACCAGCAAATATTAAAACAATTTAAGGTGATTTGGTGATGTTAACGGAAGATCAGGTGGCCCAATTTGAGCGTGATGGATGTTTGGCAATTGAGAATTACTTATCTGCGCAAAAGGTGGCAGAATTGAATGAAGAGGTTGAATCTTTATTGAATCAGATCGATCTTCAGAATCATCCAATGACAAAGTTTACTACTGCCGAAGATGATGATCAACACGTTGGAGATGACTATTTTATTGGTTCCTCAGATAAAGTGAGGTATTTTTTTGAAGTGGATGCATTTCAAGGCGGAAAGTTGGTCAAGCCACTTCCTAGAGCAATCAATAAGATTGGACATGGATTACATTTGAAAAATGACAAATTCAAAAGCATTACTGTGAACGAAGATATTTCTCAAATTTGTAGGCAATTGGGCTTTAAAGAGCCTCGAGCGTTACAGAGCATGTTGATAATCAAACAGCCAGAAATTGGAGGCAAAGTCCCAAGTCATCAGGACGGAGAATTTCTATACACAGAGCCCCAATCTTGTATTGGATTTTGGTTTGCATTGGAGAAGTGCACCACGAAAAACGGGTGTTTAACATTTATTCCAGGCTCGCATAAAGTCTGTGGTATCAGGAAGCGCTTTGTAAAAGATCTGGAGAGAGGTGGTACCAAATTTGTTGATCCAACTACTTTACAAGACTACAAAATTGAGGAGCAACAGGAAATGACTCATGAAGATAATCAATTTGAGAACGTGGAGATTCCAGCCGGGTCGTTGGTTTTGATCCACAATCGTGTTGTTCATAAGTCTGAAAAAAATCTATCAAGAATGTCCCGAAATGCCTACACGTTCCATGTTATTGAGGGACAGAGCAGGTATGACAAATTAAACTGGCTGCAAGTTCCTCCTGATGGTCAGGGAGGGGTAACAGGATTCACTAAATTGTGACTAATTTGCAAATCTCCGATAACCCATAATAAGAGTTCAGACTGCAAATGTGTGCTAGTGAGTCACCGGACCTGCTTCTTGCAAGGTTTTTTTCTCGGCGTGCTTCCTGTTGACTTGCTGGGGCCCAAGTTCGGTCTTGGCGATCCAAAAATAGAAAACTGGGGTCGCGAAAAGTTCAGATTAGTAATATGGTAGCAGGAATAAGAGGATACCGAGGATGCCGGGGATACCAATTATATGCTGGTACCACTCCTCATCTGACGCGTCATGCGGCTAAACACATGTTTGGGACAAAATCGATTAATAATGCTTTGTTTTCAGGTGAGAGCCCAGAGAAGGTCGAAGGGTATCTTCCCAGCCTCTACGCGAAAGTTTATTTATCCAGACCGAGCCTTCCTCCAAATCGATAGCAGATATCGGACACTGCGAGAGCTCGGTCAATTGAGTATTTTTGGGACTTGTGAATATACCGAGAGTATCAGATCCCTGTTGTAAGTTGTAGCTACCTGGCGGAAGTAAAATGTATAGACCGAGGCTTATTGTCCTGAAAAATTACTTATTGTCTCGAAAAGCAAGAAAATCCAAAGATCTATTTTTTTCAGTCATAATTTCTTCTGACTCTGGATAAGACGGGGTTTCCTTCAATTAGTTTCCAGATTAAAAGTCAATAGAGGGATTTGTACATAAGGGTGAGACTCCCACCTTCTAGTGGTGATGACCAAAGCTGACTTTTTCGATACAATTACATTTTCCATCCCCATTAGGGCAAGCAGTTCAAAATAAAGAAAAACAGCAAGGACAAAAAGGTTGCAAGATCAACCAGTAATAACGAATCAGCAAATACAATGGAAGACTTTTTACCTTCTTACCAGTTACACAGATACCTGAACAGGCATTTAGATGATGTTCTCAATGATAAATCCAACATCGACCCTCCAAGTTACACCGAGTTTGAAAACCTTGGACCTGTGGTCTCAAACTCCTCCTCTGAGGCTGACCCAAGAGTCGGGTCCAGTTCTCTCGCATCGGACCAACAAAACTCCATATGGAACAAGATCGATAGATTAAAATACTTAGAGCAAGACGTGCTGTTTCTAGATATTCAACTTGATGACTTCACCAACATTCATTATACTCCCTTCACAAGCGGCGATATTGTCAAAGGAGTGGTGAGAGTTGCCAACATCAGCAGCATCCCAATTCCTTTTGAATCACTTTTTGTGAGCTTTGAAGGATATTTCTGGGCTTTAAAGTCCGATTCCAAAATGCTTTTCAGCAACTTCCTCGATATGGTGGATTTCGAGGCCAGTTGTCTATATGATGATCCAGATTCGGGTTTACCGAGGGATAAAATACTTAAACCAACAACGTCTTATGCCGTCAGATTCAAATTCCAGATCCCAGAGTTCTCAAAACAAGGTCTCAAGTTACCTCCAAGTGTTGGAGATCTACATTTGAGACACAAGATCAGCCCGCAAATTCAGGATATGAAGTTCCTTAGAGAACAGTCCATCATCCGTGACTACAGTGATGACAAATTTTCTATCAGTTACAGTGTCAATGCACGTTTGTTAGAATTATCTGAATCAAAACCTGAATTAGTGATACGAAGACACAGTCGACACATGGTTGGCTTTGTTCCTAAGAATGTGGAGGCTCCCAACTTCCAATATTTGGATCCTGCTGACGAGTTGAGACTTCTTGTCAATTCATTGGACGACCAAGTGAACGATCTTCTTAGCACCAATACTGACGTTCCAAAAGAGTCTGCTGCTCATGTTCATCCTATTCATAGCTTTCGAGTATCTGATACTCGACCGATTTATCGTCTTCAATTGAAAAATTCTCCGTCCACTTTTGTTGAGAAAGTCTTCGATTATACAATGAGTTCCAACACGTTGAGCTCATCAAAAAGACTTGCCATCACTTTCACCGACCACCCCGACGTCAAATCTGTTGATCTTTATGCAACCAACTATTTCTCGCCATGTAAGATCCCTGTGACTTTGATGCCAGATTGGTTCATCAATTTCAATGAATTCGATACTGTGATCAAACCGAAGTTTACGGATCTTGAAAAAGCTTTTGAGGATCTCGAATGTGAAGATGCTTCCTCTCTAACCAAGCCTCTGACTTCGCTCAGACATAGTCAATCTCGTATGCCAAAAGTTGTCAGCTATAAAAAAGCCGGCCCTTTTACTGTCAACATTCTGCTCAGAAAAAATCTCAAAGATGTAGTGATTCCATCGTTTGATTTCCCATATTGTGGAAGATCGTATTTCTTGAGATTCAAAGTGAAGTTGCCAACAGGAGTGGTCTACAATGGCTCCCCATGTTTGCTTTTCGATATACCAGTTTCCATCGAATGATTGATTGAAGTTGTGGATCTGCCACACAACTTTCCAATCAAGGATGATGGCCAAAATTCAACAAAATGACCAAAAATTACCAAAATATTTGCATGCCTTTCAGATATAGATGTCTTCCTCTTCGTTGGTGACTCTATTTAACACTTTATCTCTGCTTTTTGAAAATTCCACCGGATATAGTTCTTTCATCTTTGTATTCAGTTTATAACATGTTTTTTTGCTTTTTGCCAAGTTTGCCACCAGTTCTGGAATCACTCGGAGTTTGAGGTTCTCGTACTTGTCAATATGGTTCTGGATCTCTTCCGTAAGCTGGTCGATCGTCTTTAAAATTGTTTTCGAAGTGTTGTTGATCGCTCCAGAAATTTGTGATTGTAGTACCAGCGACCTGTCCAGCTCCATCGACTCCAATGAGTTGTATAGAGAGTCTATTAGATAGTCGATTGCGTTGAAATTTGATGTTTCCTCAGTAGGAGTCTCGTCTGTTGTGGTATTAGTGTATGACTCTGTATCTGAATCAACCACAAATGTTCTTGCATCGATCGACATGAACAATTCTCTTAGTTTGTTTATTTGTCCTGTTCCCCAGCCTTTCAAACACTCCCACACTCACTTCTCGTGGGGAAGATTTAAAATATTTATAGTGCGCGAGCGCACAAACATAATTTTCTCACCGGGAGGGAAACATTAGTTTGCATTTTGTTTGTGCTTTCCTCTTTCAAGGCAAATTAGACAGTCCTTATTCTCAAAGACTGGTGCCTAGAAGTTTCACAGCATGTCCTCTGAGCAGGTGCGCGCACGATTGAGACCGTTTGGGATTTCTTTCGAGAAATCGTTGACAGATCTCATCAAAGGAATAAGGACAAATAACTACGATCCAGAAAAACTTGCCATTTTCTTAGAAAACTCGATCCAGGAATGTCGAAATGAGTTGAAAGCCAACGATCTAGAAACCAAATCGATGGCGATATTGAAATTGGCATATTTGGAAATGTACGGCTTTGATATGAGCTGGTGTTCATTCCATGTGTTGGAAGTGATGTCCTCTTCCAAGTTCCAACACAAAAGAATTGGATATTTGGCAGCCATTCAGATTCTCCAACGACAAAACAATGACGATGCTCTTATGTTGATGACTAATCTTTTGAAAAAAGACGTCAATTCTTCCAATTTTGTCGAGACTGGTATGGCTATTAGTGGAATAGCGTCCATAGTGACCACCGAGTTGGCTCAAGATATATGCGATGACATGGTCCGTATGTTGTCTCATTCACGACCATTCATTCGTAAAAAGGCCGTTTTGGCATTATACAAGATCTTTTTGAAATACCCAGAAGCCCTAAGGTTGAATTTCAGCAAATTGATCGACCGACTGGAAGATGATGATAACTCTGTGGTTTCTGCAGCTGTCAATGTGATTTGCGAGCTGGCTCACAACAACCCAAAAAACTATGTGGATCTGGCTCCAAGATTGTATGGGTTATTAAAGGATTCTAATAACAATTGGATGGTCATTAGATTGTTGAAACTGTTATCCTCGCTCTGCCTAACAGAACCTCGATTGAAATATATATTATTACCAGAGGTTGTCGAGCTCATGAATAAAACAAAGGCGCTTTCATTAGTTTACGAGTCAATTAATTGCATATTGAATGGTCAAATGTTGACTTCTGAAGATACCAAAATTGCCAAATTGATCATTGAAAAACTGATTGGATTCCTACAAAACGACGATCAGGATCTGAAATATGTTGGGTTATTAGCATTCATCAAGACTTGCAAGATTCACAAAGATTTGATCAAGAAACATGATAAGGTTATTTTGGCTTCCATCTATGATAACGATTTGACCATCAGAGAGAAGGCCCTAGAGATTATCGATTCCTTGGTGACTGAGAAAAATATCGTGTTGATCGTGACAAGACTTTTAGTGCAATTGATTCCATATGATGAACAGACTTTGAGACTGCAAGATATCAACGAGCGAGATTATGTTGATACTAGCCCTCACAACGACTTCTTTGTCACGAAACAACAGGAACCTCTGGTTATCACAGAAAAATACAAATTCCAAGTGATTGCAAAGATCATGCAGATTTGCTCCATGGACAATTACAAAAACATTCCAAACTTCAGGTGGTACCTAGGAGTATTGGCTGATATTCTGAACTTGAACTCAGAGAACAAAATTGCCAACATCGATAGGATTATCAGTGAACAATTGGTAAGCATGGCTCTTAGAGTCCCAAGCATTCGAGGCAATGTTGTTTCATTGTGTCTTGATTTGATAGTTTGCAATGATAGCGAGGATAAAATCATGGCATTACATGAAGGGTTGGCAAAAATTTTCTGGATTATCGGAGAGTTTTACGGTGACTATCTCCAATCATTGGATGATGATGATGATGAAGAAAATAGCGTAACTGGAGAAGTTGAGGGTAAAGTCACTGGTGCACAGATTATAGATAAGGTATCAAAACAGTCTTTTTTGACAAAGCTCAATTTTGATATATCTGACACTACCTTGTCCGTTTATATTCATTCCATGGCAAAGTTGTTTAGCAAATACTGTGAGTCATTGGGTGATCAATGGAGTTATGATGACTTCGAACACATTTTAGACGTGGCAAGGGTTTTACTAGACTGGATCGAGAAATTTCAACACTCCCCGAACTTTGAAGTGCAAGAAAGGAGCATTTCATTTATTGAGATTTTAAAGCTTGTGATTGAGTCTTTGACAGCTGAATTTGAAGCTGAAGAATTAAAAAATTTAGGAACCAGATCTCCACCTTATTTTTTGAGTACTGCCTATTCCCAACTGTTCAATTTACACCAGCTCAAACCAATTGGAAATCATGTTCAATTTAAAATCTCTGTCTCTGAGGAGCTGGAATTTGATAAGGCCATTAATGAGGATTCCATGGTCAACTTTAACAAGCTACTAGCTGATGCTTTAGCAAGCGATAAACAATTAAGCAATGAAGATGATTATGGCGATGAAGATTTGATGTCAGCGACTGCAGATTTCAATGACTACTCTGATTCTGAAGATGAACGTTTGGACGACTCCGAACTTGACAAGAAGAAAAAGGAAAGACAAGAAAGACTAAAGGATGATCCATTTTATATATCTTTCGAAAGTGGTGATCAAGGAAACCAGGTCACCGCAGACAGAAACACTGAAAAACTGGTCGAAAAAAAACGAAAGAAACCTGTGAAGACAAGAAAGATTAAAAAGGAAAAGGTTTTGGTTTTGGCTGATGAAGAATCTGATACTAATGATATTGTAAGCAATTTGATTTCTAATTCGGCCAAGCCGGTGAAGAAAAAAGGAAACCTGTTGATAATTGACTCTTCGAAGCTTGACAATTTTGATCTACAAGCCAAAGATGAAGTACTCGTTGACATCAACGACCGGGATCTTGAGCTTGAAGTTGAGAGGTTACGGAAGGAATTTGAACTATCGATTCCTGCATCTAATGGGGAAAGTACTGTGAAGGAGAAGGTCAAGAAGCCGAAAAAGAAGAAGACAAAAAGCAAGAGCGAAGAAGCTAGTGTTCCAGAATCCGGACCTACACAAACTACTGTTGCAGAGCCATCTTCTAATGCTGTGGCAAAAAAACCACGAAAACCAAAGAAAAAGCTTGTTCTGATTGAGTAATAATATACAAGTAAGTACATTCATGCACTACTATGTTTCTCTTTCTGGGTTGTCGGAGAGTTCTTCAGAATTTTCGTCCCAATCTTTTATAGCTTGTTGTACTTTATCTGACGATTTATCGAACTTCAGCACCACGTTTTTGACACTTGGAGTTTCGTTTGGGCCAATTTGGTTGACGTTGTTAAATTTGTTGTCATCCGACAGTTTTTTAGAGGTTGCCTTGGGATTTCCAAGAATTTGGCCGTATCTTTCTGAGGTGTATATTGAAGACTCAGGGTTTGTTTCAAGTAGATATAAGAAACTGTTTAATTCTTCTGTGGGTTGAAATTTTGCGATTTGCTCGTCTAACACGTTTTCGTTGGCCTCTATAGTCTCAGAGTCGGCCTCAATATTCAAAAGTGTTTCTAGAACGGGTTCAAGTTCAGGTTTCTTGTTGATAATGCTGTCCAATTTTCTCCTTTCCACTGATCTGGGTATTTTACTTTTCACGGGGTTCAATCTATGTTTATCTTCTGCCATCAGCATATTTATGAGCATTCCATTTCTGAGCTCGTGGTATTTCATTTCCTTATTCAAGCTTGTTTGTAGCGAATCCAATTGAGCTTGTTCCTCCTGGCTCTTGGAGTACTTATGAAGCAGGAACTGGTACAGTTTTCTGTAGTCCTGGGCCGTTCTGACGGGATCTATCGCCGGGTTATTCAATTGCGTGAGGTCCATGGTGATTGATGAGGGAGTCTGTTGACGAAGTTGCTGGAGGGTGTCGATAGATTCAAACGAAATAACTGGCCTTATTTTCCTGAATCTGTTTGCTGGCGCACTACTAAAAATTTTTTTATTTTAATTTAATTTTTTTACCTTTTTGTCCTTGTTAGTCTTGTAGATCAACCAAAGTGGCGCACAAAAACACATAACATGGTTCTTAAAAGTACAAGTGCAAACGATGTGTCGGTATATCAGATTTCTGGAACTAATGTTGCGAGATCTCTGCCGGATTGGATTGCTAGAAAAAGAAAGAGAGCGTTGAAAAATGACATTGATTATCAGAACCGTGTGGAGTTGATCCAAGATTTTGAGTTCAGTGAGGCCTCTAATAGAATAAAGGTGACAGCAGATGGTCAGTATGCAATGGCAACGGGAACATATAAACCACAAATTCACGTTTACGATTTTGCAAACCTATCGTTGAAGTTTGAGAGACATACAGATACAGAGAATGTTGATTTCCTTCTTTTAAGTGACGATTGGACTAAATCGATCCATCTACAGAATGACAGATCGATCGAGTTTCAGGTGAAAGGGGGCATGCATTATCGTACGCGAGTTCCAAAGTTTGGACGCACAATGGCATATAATGAGGTGAATTGCGACCTATATGTTGGAGCCTCAGGAAACGAGATTTACAGATTGAATTTAGAACAGGGGCGTTTTTTGAAACCTTTTGAGGTGGATAGTGAAACTGGAGTTAATGCTCTGGACATCAACAATGTCCATGGACTTATTGGAGCCGGTTTGGAAGATGGAACTGTGGAATTTTGGGACCATAGAGCCAGACAAAGAGTGGTAAAGATGGAGGTGAAAGACGGCACGGATCTTGCATTGACCCAGGTTTCCAGTTTGAAATTTCGCGGAGACGGCTTGAACATGGCTGTGGGGACCTCGAATGGGGTTTCGATGTTGTATGATTTGAGAATGTCACAACCATTGATGACCAAGGACCAAGGGTATGGATTTGAGGTCAAAAAGATCATCTGGCTGGATGACAATTCAAGCAGTTCCAATAAGATTCTTACTTCCGACAAGAAAATTGCCAAGATTTGGGATAGACAGAATGGAAAACTGTTTGCATCGATGGAGCCAAGTGTGGACATCAATGATATTGAATACATTCCTGAGACAGGGATGTTTTTTATGGCCAACGAGTCGATACCTATGCATACGTATTATATTCCTGCTCTTGGTCCTGCTCCTCGTTGGTGTTCATTCTTGGATAATATCACCGAGGAGTTGGAAGAGAAACCTTCAGACACAGTTTACTCCAACTACAGGTTCATCACAAAGCAGGACGTTGTCAGACTCAACATTTCGCATTTGGTGGGCACCAAGGTTATGAGAGCATATATGCATGGATACTTTGTGGATACCGAACTATATGATAGACTCACATTGATTGCCAATCCAAATGCTATTCAAGATCAAAGAGAAAGAGAGATCAAGAAGAGATTGGAAAAAGAAAGAGAGTCTAGAATCAGATCCACAGGTGCCATTACCAACACTAAAATCAAAGTCAATAGAGAGTATGTTTCGAAGTTGGGTAAGAAGTTGGGTGATGATGCTGCAGAAGAAGTAGTGAATGATGAGCGGTTCAAAGAGATGTTTGAAGATCCAATGTTCCAAATTGATGTGGAGAGTCATGATTATAAACAACTTAATCCTGTCAAGGGTCCTGATTCAAAGCCATTGACAGCTGCTGAAGAATCTGATGAAGAAAGATTGAAGGGTTCCGGATCCGATGACGATTCTGACGAGGAATCTGATGACGAAGAAGAGGAGGAACAAGACCAGGAACAAGATCAACGTTATAAACAGAAGCAGGAGTCCATCAAAAGAAAGCAAGAACAGATCAAAAAACAAGAGCAAGAAAAAGAGCATTTCTTGTCTTCTTTCAAGCCATTGGATGCTGCTGAAGAACTGAATCTAGGCAACAACAATGGTTCCGGTAAAGAAATTTCCTTTTCCAGAAGACTGGCTTCGGAAAACAAAGTCCGTAAGCAAGACCATGATAGAAAACAAGGACTGAGAGTCCACAAGAACGCCAAAGGTGAGGCTGAGATCAGTTATATTCCATCCAAGAAATCCAAAGGACAAAACAAGGCTGTGCACTTTGACTCCGAGGACGAGAGCATGAGAGGTAAGAAGAAACAGAGTTACGAGGGCAGAAGAAGGGCCAGTAAGAACGCGTTTAGAGGAATGTAATTTGACTGAATGGATGCACCATTCGATGTGTATTTAATAGTATCAAGATCATTATGCTGGTTTATTGAGATGTAGTTTAGATTTCAAGTCGTCCCAATTGTCTGGTATGAGGTGGTTTTGAATGATTTTTTCAAAGATTTGTAGCAGTTTAATGTTTTCCTCATTAGTCATACTACTTTCTTCCATTAGGTTGTGTAAAGACTTGCCTTTGTGGACCATTGGGGTGAATCTGGACGGAATTTGAACCGGAATGTCTTGGATCAATCGAAGCTTGTGATTTGGTAGCTGTGTTATTTTTGGTTGGGAATTCCGAGCTTTGGATTCGTGAAGAAATTTGCAGTTATTTCCATGTCTGCATTTTCCTGAAGCCATCCAGAACTTGCAAATGCGCTTATTACTGCTTTTAGCAGGTCCTGTGGTGATAGTTTTGAGAACTTCTTGTTCTTTTTGTTTCTGTTGTTGTTTTTGTTTCACCCTTTTGTCGGTGGGCCAGTTTTTGCGACGTTCTTCAATCCATTTTTGGATATCCTCTTCTGATTCAAGCACTATATTGGTTCCTGGAATGGCCATTGACTCTGTTTTCAATGACTCTTCTTCATCGCTGAAAAAGTCTTCAGCAGTCTCTGTGGGTACTTCCTGGGCAGATGGTTCTGATGGGGTAGGTTCCATGGGTTTTGGTGAACCAACAGATGGAGTCAATGACGGGCCTAATCCAATCTGGACAGGAAGAGGAATACCAGGAAACAATTCTATTCCATCCAGGCTGAAATCCTGTGGGGGAGCCTGTGTTTGTTGCTTTTTAACATATTCAAGATCTTCAGACTCGTTCTTTCGTTTCTGACCAACACTGTCCATTCTTCGATCTCCACTGTTTGCCCTGAAAATGCCATAATATATATATACATATTTTTTTTTGCTTCGCATATAAATATTTTTTTGAAGACACCCCAGGAAGATACTGTTTGGATATTTGAACAGCACCACTACAACATCCACGACAATGGATCATAGTTTGAAAAACACCAATTGGACAAAGATAAAGCCCTATTCTAAACAGACTTCACTACTCACAGATAAAGAAGCTCTCGAAAGACGTCGAAAACGATTCGAATGTCAGGACTCTCAAATTCAACGTGAAAAAAGCGAGGAATATGGCCTGGTCAGTCGAGGAGAGGACTTGAGGTTGCAAAGGAATGAATCTGATAGACGCAATTTCTATAAAAAGATCCTCATCGACATCGAAAACCCAAATATTAATACCGATAAGGTGCTTATGTCATTTAGAAAGCTGCGGGAAAGTCTGATCGGCCTGCCTCATGACGAGTTTTCCAAATCGGTCTTTCTCAGCTCAATTCGATTTGCAGTCTCAATTGGCCATCATCGTTCTTACGTTCCAAGCATAACTCATCTAATAGAAGCAGAGAAAACCAATTGTCAGCTTACTAGCTTAGAATATCAAGAAGTTATTCTGTATCTTGTCTTGCACAAAATCCATTTTACCACAGATATAGAGAATGCTTTAGAGATTCTGCTCAGTAATTTTGAAGTCGAGCCAAACAACGCCAATCTGACCATCTCCAATGTTTCTGCTCTGTCTCACCCGCAAACCGTCTATCTTGTGGCTTATTCATTCATGGTCAAAGATTATCATTCATGGTTGACCATATACAAACATCTAGAATCACAGCAACGATACCATGCTATTATGAAGCTGGGATTGAAAAAAGTCTTGCAAGATGCTACCGAAGCTATAACTTGTTCCTATTTCTCACTGAAAAAGACGGCTTTGGAACAACTTCTAGGCTTCGATATAGAATTTCTCCTAGAAAACCCCACCAATAGCTGGACTTTCGACCCTGAAACCCAGCTGGTCACTATTCGAGATCGAAAGAAACGTTGATCAGTCGCAAGGTCTCCTGCTGACGTAATATATATTTTTCAGCTTCGCTTCGAAGCACTCGCGCATACTAAAGTTTTATCATTAAAAAGTCCTGTTCAACAAGGCTATTTATCTTTGTAAAAAAGTGTTTGCAAAATCAGCTGACGACTACTATTTGCTGGGTTTTGTATTGCTGTGGTTGCAATGTCAATGCCTACGCCTGCTGCCACAAACACAACGCCGCTGAGTTCCGCAATGAACGGCCTGAATGCAACCGTGGACACAGGCACTGCTATGCATGAACCCATTCCAATCCACGATCTAGAAACTGGCAAACTCAATATTGACTCTGTCATTTCAGAAGTCCAGGAGCTGAAAAATAAGATTTCCCGACTACGATACGAAATGTCCCAATATATTCGCTTGTTGGCCTCGATCGACGAGGACACAGTCCCATCCAGCTACTTCCAAGAAATTTCCAATCAAATCAACACTCTCAAGGTTAACATGGATACATATTACACTTCATACAAACGGTTACTTCCGGTGATACGATACTCGAAGCTTAAAATTGGGCTTAATCCTGAAGATCGCATAAAAGTGATTCCCCATGAGGTCAAAGTGGAAACAAAATTTCTACAGGATTCCTCTGCTAATAAGACAGATATGAGCAAGTCAGGAAATTCGCTGCTGGCTGTTCCTCAATCTCTTGATATGATTCCTCCGCCATCGGCATCCAGCATGAATTCTATAACTTCGCCAGGTCCTGGTGGATTGGTGAGAAAAAACTCCAGTACGAAAAAACCAGCCAAACCCAAGCCTCCCATCAAGAAGAAGTGATAGTTTGGCCTGATGAACCAATGTAGCTTTAATGAACATATGTTTGATATATCTATCTCTTGTATGCGTCGATCGACGCACGGTCCCGCCTCTGTGTGTTTTTTTATTTCTGATTTTGCGCACCATCCGTGCACCGCCAATGACTGATTTTTCATTTTCCCAAGACTTTTTAAACAAAAGTTGGATGCCCTTTGTATCTTTCTCAGTCTTCTCAACAGCACTGATTATTTGTCTAGACAAGATGGCTACTGAACTAAGAAACGCATTTTCAAAGGCAAAGGCTGAAGGAAGAAGTGCATTGGTCACCTTTGTTACTGCCGGGTATCCAACGATCGAAGATACTGTCCCTATCCTCAAAGGTTTACAAGATGGAGGTGTCGATGTGATTGAACTGGGACTCCCTTTTTCTGATCCCATTGCCGACGGACCAACGATTCAAGTTGCAAACACTGTCTCTTTGAACAATGGTACTACCATCAACAAATGTCTCGAACTAGTCAAGCTTGCAAGAGAAGCAGGTGTGTCTGTGCCTATCATTTTGATGGGATACTATAATCCAATTTTGAGATACGGTGAGCAAGCAATGATCAACGATGCCAAAAAGGCAGGAGCCAACGGTTTTATCGTGGTGGACTTACCTCCAGAAGAAGCTGTCAAGTTCAGAAACTTTTGTGCTCAAGATGGTCTTTCGTATGTGCCATTGGTTGCACCATCAACCACAGATGATCGTCTGAAGATCTTGGGAGAAATTTCAGATACATTTATTTATGTGGTTTCCAGAATGGGAACTACCGGAGCCAATGTTTCGGTGACGTCTTCCGTGAGCTCGTTGTGTGAACACGTTAGAGAGCTTACTGGAGGAAAGATTCCTCTTGCTGTGGGTTTTGGTGTTTCCACCAGAGAACATTTCCTTCAAGTTGGACAGGCTGCAGACGGTGTTGTGATCGGTTCAAAGTTGGTCACACTTGTTGGAGAATCTAACATTGGAGAAAGAGCTAGCACTGCTAAAAAGTACGTTGAATCTATTTTGAACGGTGATGGTGTGAACCAGATTCCAAGTTCAACGTTTGACTCTGAGGTTCCAGGAGCTCATGAGGTGGTTTTCAATGAAAACCATGGCCATAACCCACGGTTTGGTGAATACGGTGGACAGTATGTTCCAGAGGCTTTGCATGCTTGTCTAAGAGAGCTTGAGGATGGGTTTGAAGATGCCATCAAAGATCCATCGTTTTGGGAAGAGTTCCACTCTTTGTATGATTATATTGGAAGACCATCATCATTCCACAGAGCTGATAGATTGGCCGAATACGCTGGCGGTGCACAGATCTGGTTAAAGAGAGAGGACTTGAACCACACTGGATCGCACAAAATCAACAATGCTCTTGCGCAAGTTTTGATTGCCAGAAGACTTGGTAAAAAGAAGATCATTGCCGAGACAGGTGCTGGCCAGCACGGTGTGGCTACTGCCACTGCATGTGCAAAATTCGGTTTGGAATGTACAGTTTTCATGGGTGCTGAGGATGTTAGAAGACAGGCTTTGAACGTGTTCAGAATGAGAATACTTGGTGCTAAGGTGGTTGCTGTCACCAACGGAACCAAAACCTTAAGAGATGCCACTTCGGAAGCTTTCCGGTTCTGGGTTTCAAATTTGGCCACCACTCACTATGTGGTTGGTTCTGCCATTGGTCCACATCCATATCCAATTTTGGTCAGAACTTTCCAAAGTGTGATTGGAACTGAAACTAAGGAGCAATTTAAGAAACTCAATGACGGAAAATTGCCGGATCTTGTGGTCGCCTGTGTGGGAGGTGGTTCAAACTCTACTGGTATGTTCTCTCCATTTGAGAAAGACACTAGTGTTAGGTTACTTGGTTGTGAAGCTGGAGGTGATGGTATCAACACGCCGAGACACTCAGCCACCTTGACTGCAGGAAAGCCCGGTGTTTTCCATGGTGTGAAGACCTATGTGTTACAAGATGCCGACGGCCAGGTCCACGATACTCATTCGGTGTCTGCGGGTCTTGATTATCCGGGTGTGGGTCCTGAATTATCAGCTTGGAAGGATAGTGGAAGAGCCGACTTCATTGCGGTGACCGATGCCGAAGCTCTAGAAGGTTTCAGACTTTTGTCTCAATACGAAGGTATCATTCCTGCTCTGGAGTCGTCGCACGCTATCTATGGTGCTGTTCAGGAAGCTAAGAAAATGTCCAAAGACCAGCACGTGATTATCAATATTTCGGGTAGAGGTGATAAAGACGTTCAGAGTGTTGCTGAGGTGCTTCCAGAACTGGGTCCCGTCATTGGTTGGGACCTCAGATTTGAGTCCTTTGACGACGCAAGTAAATAGACAAATCAACTTGGCTTTTTTTGTATTTGATAAAAAAGGCGCGCAGGCTGTGCGGCTCGTGCTCTTTTTCAAAGATCACCAAAAAAAACTTAGGAAATTATCTTCTTTCTTGTTGTAATGATCAGTCTTTTATAGATATCTAATAGGTAGGATGTGGCCGAGCAAGAAGTCGGGAGTTCATTTGGCATACGGAATAGAAGGCTCGTGTCTTGTTCATCCGGCTTCACCTACCTTTTTTGAGTTTCCAAAAGTTCGGGAACAACCAGAGTTACAACTACAGCCTGTTCCCCAATCATTTTACAGACTCACAGAGCCACAATTGGCTCCTCGGCAGCCACTTGTGAGCTTACGTGACTTAAAGCAGATGTATGGAGAGAACGTGAAAGATAAAGAAAACGTCAATGTTGGGTATGATGAGTTCTTTGTGCCGAAATCGATTCTTACAACAGGCCACAAAGAATCGATTTCGGCACAATTAAATCGAATATATGACCCTACTTATGGAAATTTGATTTGTTTGATGCAACACCAACTACCACGTGTTTTAGTGGATATTATGGTTAGTGCTGCTGGGAAACAAGGAGATATTGTGACGGTTGTACTTCTTCAAAAGGAATCTTCTATTCATGCTCCTATATTTTCTTCCACCAAGGCCATCAAATTTGACACAAGAGTGAAACAAGTTGTAACTCCATTGATAGAGGCGACTGGTCCACGACGTAGCCTGATGTTTGCTGTGCGAACGGAATCCTCTGTGTTTGTATTCCGGGCAAAAGTGGAGTCTCGGTTCAGTGTTTCTGTCAACAAGTTGGTGGAGATCTCCAACACAGACTTGGCAAATGAGTCTTTAGCAGATGTGTGTTTTTCTCCGTTTATGGAATCTATGTTGGGCTTGGTTGACGTGAAAGGAAATTTTGGTTTGTTCAAGTTATACAAGACTGGCTCCGAAAAACAGTATAATAGTTTCCGCAGACACGAAACAAAATTGACTAGTTTTAAAGACCCTGCTGAGCTTTCAAATTTCAAGAAATTGATCTGGGGTTTGAGTCCGTCCTCGTTTTATCTGATGTCGAGATCTTCCATTCATGTTTGTGACTACGAGTTGGAAAAACTTGAATGCAAAGTGGTGGCCAATGCCTGGAGCAAACTATTGGATCTGGAACGGCCATCCGGAGATTCTGGATACTGTTTTTTGCTCACTACTAAAGAAATCTCTGTTGTCAATATGATGAACAATTTCAAGCTTGAACTTTCATGGTTACATCATTTGGATGACAATGATCTCACATTCAGACTGACGGTTTTGCCAATCGGTGGTAAAACCGGTGCGCAGGTCGATAAATTCATATGTCTAATTCATTCACAAGTGAGGGATTTCACTTATGTTGTGGAATTTCAAGTACATAATGGACGTTTGAAATTGGCAAAGAATCCTTATTTCTTCATTTCGCATCCTACTAAGCCTGTCCAATCGTGTGCTATCATGCCATTGGACGATCATTATGCATATTATCAAATAACCCCAGATATTGAGATCTCGAGTATTTTACTGAAATTTGGTGATCAGGTAGACTTGAAAGTCCCTATAGAAATCAGGTTGAAGCGACCAGCTGACAAAAAGATAGATCAAGAAGCATTGTACCAAAAATTACTGGGAAATCAAAGTTTCAGTGAAAAAAATGACGAAAATGTTATTCAAACATATGCAAACATTTTGGCAACGTCTTTAAATGACTCGTTTTTAAGCAGTTCAAATTCATTTTCTTCTTTATTGGATAATGGGAAATTGCATCATGAAGTGCGGGATCTCCGCGAGCTACAATCCATGGTAGCACAATTGATCGAACATTATGGAGGTTCTGGAAACTTAAAATTCATGCAAAATTACGAAAGAGTGTTTTCAGATATCGCACAAATTGAAACATTGGAATTCTTTGATTCGTTTGAATTATTCGATAACATTTTGAAAGATTTCCAGAAATTGGAAGCATACAAAGAGTCTTCAAGTACTCTTGCAAGCTCTATAACTAAAAATTTAGGTTTAAGCTTGTTAACTTTACAAAAACCATCAGATTCAAATCATTATGAAGTGAAAGACTTGCGTAGTCAGTTGCCCTTAGAGCTGGCAGCAATGCTGGATCAATGGCCAGAAGAACAGACGTTAACACAAGAGCCGGATCTTTCACAACAGATTCCAACCATTGCAAGTTCACAAGTTTCTATTCCAACAGTTGGTGTTTCGCAAAACAGGAGAAAAAAGCGTTCGGCACCTTCCCAACTCTCGCAATATTCACAATTATCTCAACCGCATCTGTATTCTCAGCCCAATCCTGCGACTATGGCTTTGTCGCAAGCTTCTTCACAACCGCAGCCAAAAGCCCAATCTCAAATGGTTCGAGGCCCTGCAAAGCGCAAAAAGAAGAAGCTCGGAGGCTTTATGTAATCTAAGTGTTGTATATTAGTTGTATAGTCAAGACGATCAAGTGCGGTCTTGCACAGCACAGCCATATATTTTGATCCTCTGGAAATTTCACAAAAAAAACTCTATAACAAGGCTTTGTTTGTTCAAGGAGAAAAGACCTATTGGCAGGAGCTTGGAATATTGCAAATGTGGCCAATTGTGTGGATCAGGTTTCTGTTTTGTGCAATCTTGGCTGGACAAGCGATTGCCCTTGAATTTGGATCAATTGGAGACGAAGATGGACACCACAAGTCTCTGGTGGAAGAGTACACCGAAGCAAATGACAAGTCGCTGCTATGGGGAGCTTACAGATCAAATTTATATGTTGGAGTGAAACCTCGTCTTCCTGAGTCATTGATGGCAGGAGTTATGTGGTTCAATGTGGACGATTACCAAGGAATTAGCAAGTTAAGACACGAATGTAAGCAGGAAGATGAGTTGAACAAGTTTGGCTGGATCAAGTACGATCCAAGATTTGGAGGCCGAGAAATCATCCAGGATAAAGGATTTGGGCTGAATATTACAACAGATTTTGTCAAGACCAAGGATGGAAACTGGGCTTTGAGAATCAAAGGAAACCCAGACAAGAAGAACACTAAAACTTCTGTTGTATTTTATACAGGCTTGGAAGGAGAGGGTCAATTACGACAAACAAGAGCAGGTGACACTCTTGAAGAGGACGTGAAATTGGTTGGATATTCTGAAAGATTAGGAGGAGTTTTCGATTTGGATATAACACATGGTGATCCTAAACAGTATGCACATTCTAACAACTTGACTGATCCGTCGTTGGACCCATCGAAATCCCACCATCTCTCTCTAAAGGTGCCTACAGGGAACTTTTGGAGAGCCAAAGATATTTTCTTGACTTTCTTGGGAGAAAACATAAAAAAATTACAAGAAGCTTTTGGTACCGACCTTATCATTCCTCCAGAACAGTTGTTTCAAATGAAAAATCTCGACAAGTTTGAAGGGAACCTACACTTCATTCAAAAAACCTTTGAAGGGGATTTTGAATTTGATGTCTTGTTCAACTTGATGGACTCTGAAGACAAATTGACCTCCGAGACTTTGGATAAGAAGATCTCAGAAACGTTCCAGGCATTTGATGACAAGTTTGTAAGTAAATTCCAATTGGCTGCTCCTTTCAAAGATGTCAAATTCTTTGAGTTTGCCAAAGAAATGATTTCACAGCTGCTGGGTGGAATCAGTTACTTCTACGGCACTCAAATGGTTGATCGTGATGCAGTTGTTGACGATGTGGAATTCAATCATGCCAACCTAAAAGGAAAACAAGAAGGTCCATATGAACTATTCTCTTCTGTTCCTAGCAGGCCTTTTTTCCCAAGAGGTTTTTATTGGGATGAAGGATTCCACTTATTGCCAATTCTAGATTATGATTCTGATCTGGCTTTAGAAATTGTGAAAAGTTGGTTTTCGCTGATCGATGAGGACGGTTGGATTGGCAGAGAGCAAATTTTGGGCGATGAGGCCAGAAGTAAGGTTCCTGCAGAATTTACTGTTCAGAATCCAAACATTGCCAATCCCCCAACACTGATGATGGTGTTCACCAGACTGCTGGAGCTGGCCAAGAACAAAAAAGCGTCTGAAGAACAGGGAATTAAAATCCAGGCCATAGAGCAACCACTAAAAGGAGATTTTCAAACTTTGGGAGACCTACATATCACAAATCCTGAGCTGCTGATTGATTACGCTCACCAGATTTATCCACAGCTCCAGAAACATTACAATTGGTTTAGGAAAACACAACGTGGGGAAACTAAAGAATTTGGACGTGAATGCCATTCACACGAAGATGCTTATAGATGGAAAGGTCGTACCAAAGATCATTGCTTACCTAGTGGAATTGATGATTATCCAAGACCTGATCCTGATGTTGCAGAACTTCATGTTGATTTGCTTGCCTGGATGGGAGTGATGACCAAATCAATGTATCAGATTGCATATTTGCTCGATAAACATGAGGATGCTGAGAAATACAGCAACATTTATAATAACATAGTGTTGAATTTGGACGATTTGCATTGGTGTGAGTCACAAAAGAGTTACTGTGATTCTGCAGTCGATGACGACGATGAAAATGTGTTTGAATGCCATATTGGTTATGTTTCCATAATGCCGTTTGCACATAGGTTGATTCCACCCAGCTCTGAGAATCTCATTCATGTGATTAAAACAATCAGAGATCCAGAACAATTGTGGTCATCGTATGGAATCAGATCGTTATCGAAACAGGATTCCTATTTCCACACAGGTGAGGATTATTGGAGAGGTAACGTGTGGATCAACATCAATTATCTGGTTCTAGAAAGTTTACAATATTATGCCACGCATCCTGAAACTGGTCAAGAAGCTGCAGTGTTGGCTAAAGAAGCATACGGTGAGTTGAGGAAGAATTTAGTCAAAAACATCTACAATGAATATCAGAAGACCGGGTACACTTGGGAACAATATAACGAAAACACAGGCGCTGGTCAGAGAACCAAACATTTCTCTGGTTGGACTTCTTTAGTTGTTTTGATGTTGAAGATGCCCGAGAGTCTATAAAATTGGTTTATAAAGTCAGATACGAAACATAGACACAACCATACGAGCTATCAAAGTACATACGATTAGGTCTTGTAACCCTGTCTTTTTGTCACGTGCACCTTTTTTATTTTTAACTGAACCAAAAAAATTTTCAGTTGGTGCACGAATGTTAGCGCTGCGAGACTGAGAGAGGGCCAGTTCAGCTAGCAAATGGGTGAAAAAAAAATTACTTGAGAAGTCTTAAGTTAACTTTTATTAAAGGAACATATCCAAACAACAAGCAAAATGGTATGTGAAAGAGGTGGATATAGGAAAGAATTGGCAGCAGACACAGAATGGAAGCATGAATTTAAACATCAAAAGTTGAAACGACTAGATGAAATAGAAACCATTGGTTGATTTCAAATTCTGATGAAGCAAAGAGACCAGAAGATCCCGTGCAAAGATTCTACTGTTTTTTCTTTCCAAGTATTGATATTGAAGTTGTACTAACAGAACATTTTATAGGCTCCAAAAGGAAAGAAGGTTGCTCCAGCTCCATTGGCCAACAAGGCCGCTAAGACCACCGGTCCAAAAAACCCATTGCTTGAGTCCACTCCAAGAAACTTTGGTATTGGTCAAGCTGTCCAGCCAAAGAGAAATCTTTCCAGATTTGTTAAATGGCCAGAATACATCAGATTGCAAAGACAAAAGAAAGTTTTGTCTATGAGATTGAAGGTTCCTCCAGCTATTGCTCAATTCTCCAACACCTTGGACAGAAACACCGCTGCTGAAGTTTTCAAGCTCTTCAACAACTACAGACCAGAAACTGCTGCTGAGAAGAAGGAGAGATTGACCAAAGAGGCTGCTGCCATCGCTGAAGGTAAGAAGAAGGAGGACGTTTCTTCCAAGCCATTCGTTGTCAAATACGGTTTGAACCACGTTGTGTCTTTGGTTGAGAACAAGAAGGCCAAGCTTGTCTTGATCTCCAACGATGTTGACCCAATTGAATTGGTTGTTTTCTTGCCAGCTCTATGTAAGAAGATGGGTGTTCCATACGCCATTGTGAAAGGTAAGGCTAGATTGGGAACCTTGATCCACCAAAAGACTTCTGCTGTTGCTGCTTTGACTGAGGTCAGACCAGAAGATGAAGCTGCTTTGGCCAAGTTGATCTCCACCATCAACGCCAACTTCACTGAGAAATACGATGAACAAAGAAGACACTGGGGTGGAGGTGTCATGGGTGCCAAGACCACTGCCAAGCTTGACAAGAGAG
The DNA here is from genome assembly GCA_030564055.1 of Ogataea mattraensis. Classification (NCBI taxonomy): domain Eukaryota; kingdom Fungi; phylum Ascomycota; class Pichiomycetes; order Pichiales; family Pichiaceae; genus Ogataea; species Ogataea mattraensis. The sequence continues at coordinate 66,065 of JAJMLE010000003.1, read as the reverse complement.
CTAAGGCTGCTGCCGCTGCTGCCGCTGCTGCTCCAAAGAGAGTTGAGGCATAAGTCTATAGTTTTTCTTGAAGACTTTGTAGAAACTTAATATTTTCATTTTGAAATAAGTGTAGTATTTTTTTACATTATATCCGTTTGGCAATCTCTCGTTAGATTCACTGCTACAACAGGTTAACAAGTTCTAAATCTATTGAGAAGAAAAGTAAATGACAGGGATGACAAGGAATTGTTAGCTGGATCATAATATTATAATCATAGACATATGTTGACGTGATATCCAACTCCAGCATGCCACTTAGCAGATCATAGGTTTGAATGGGACTTTTCTTTTTTGAAAAAAAATAAGTGTTGATGGTGTTGGAGATATCGAAAGGAGGACGATCAATGTAGTGTTATAAATAGGCCGTTGATTGGTGCACTAGTTGGGTTATTTCAACTTGTAGAACAGTCTTGGAGCAGCACAGTCATTGACACAATGTTGCAAGTGGAAAAATTCTTCAACACAATCTTCTTTATAATCTTTCTCAGCATATCCTTCTTCTTCCATCTCCTTGGTGACTCTCTCGACACACTCGTGGTAGTGGTGCACGTAGTGAGCACAATCTTTGGTCTCGGAACATTCTTTTCTTAGAGCATCGAGTTGATCTCCGGCTTCTTCTTCGTCCTCATCTTCATCGTCTTCGTCCTCATCTTCATCTTCATCGTCTCCTCCTTCTTCAGCAGCGTCATCGCTTCCCTCCTCGGCTGGAGCATCTTCTCCTTCTTCGCTGGCCTCGACGTCTTCAGTTGGTTCTTCCTCGGCAGGCTACAATCCAGTTAGTAAACCAATGTATTTTCAGATCGGCAATTTTCATGATGAACTTACCTCTTCAGCGTATGCAATGGTAGGAGTGAATGCCTCTATCAAATCCTTTAATAATGACATCTTAGACTTTGTTTAATAACCACTTATAATATCACTAGTTGTCTGGTATGCGATCGACTGTTGAGCTGTTCTAAGTGTAGCTAGCTATCCAATCCAATGGTCTGATGCTTTTGCTAATATACTCCAGTGTAATTTCCACTTTTTGGCCAATCAAGCACAAAATTTTATAATCTGATAAAACTTTAACCTGTGTGCTCACCAACACCCTGCTACCAACCATAGTAAACAGTAGGAGCTTGGAAAAATTTCAATTTTTATGCGTTTTATTGGCTGACGGGGGGTGGTGGCTGCCATTTTCAAGCATGGGTGTCGACGTCTTTAAAAAGCTATTCGACGGTGTCGGCAGCAGTGTATAGCCGGGTAACTGCCACTATCACCACCCGAGGTTCCAGAGAATTCTCTGTGCAGAGATGCGCCGAGCCTGATCACCAGGCCTAGCGATGGGACCCGAATTTTCCGTTGGCAGGGTTCTGTTGGTTTCTGTCGGCGAAAATTTTCATGGAAACCCCCCCAGTGAGCATGAAAACGAGACTAAGACATGAGAATTGTAGGAGCTTTCCCACTTGAGAAAAAAGTCAATTCGTCTTTAAAAGATAATCAATTGTGAAAACAATCGAAAAAACAACCTAGTGGCAACAAGCAAGTCGCAGAGCGTGGGAAAGAAAGTAGTTTTGACTTAAACTTGAACAGAAAGCTGTGGATAGTCTTTGAATAAAATGTCTTCTGAACAAATTGAACAAGTTGAACAGATTGAGGCAGTGGAGCCTGCAAAGGTGATTCCAGAAAGAGTTTTTGTGGGAAACCTGCCATATGACGTTACCGAGGAGCAACTCAGAGCATTGACTCCAGATTTGGAGATCGAGTCTGTAGAGCTTCCTACTCGGAGTGTGTACAAGAAGTCTCAGGAAGAAAGAGTCCAGCGATCCAAAGGATTCGGGTTCCTGAATTACAAAAGCTCAGAAGACGCACAAAAAGCCATAGCTCTGATTGGTGGCAAATCGGTTGGTGAAAGAGAAGTGTATGCCAGGGGGGCTCTTCCGCCAGACTTAGCACCAAAGAGAGAAAGACCAGCTAAAAAAACCAAGACTACTGAGGCCAAACCAAAGAAGGTGAGAAAACCCCGTGCCAGTAAACCAGCAGCCAGCTCGACCGCGTCTGAGACCACAGATACTGCCGATGGTGAGGTTTCCACTGCTGCAACCACCGCCGCCACCACTGCTACCACTGCTACCACCAGCGAGATCCCTGCCGAGAACAAATCGGCTTCGAAAAAGAGTGCTTCCAAACCAAAGAAGCCATTCAAGACTAAGGAGGAGAAGCAAAAGAAGTTGGAGGAAGGATCCCCATCGAAAGTCACTATTTTTGTGGGAAATCTGGACAGAATGGTTACTGTGGAGGATTTGAAGGAGCTTTTTGCTGAGTCCGATCCACAATGGATTAGAGTGCCAAGAAAAATCCTACCTAGAGGTTTGTATCCAAAATTGAAGGCAAAGAATGTTCAGATCTACAACAAAGGTATTGCCTTTGTCAACTTCAAGAGCGAAGAGGACCAAAAGAAGGCAGTTGCAAACTTCAATGGAAAGGAATTCAAAGGAAGACCATTGAATGTTACTGTTGCCATTGACTCGGTGGCTGAAGCTGCTGCTGCCAACACCGACGAAGAGCAACCTGTTGCTGTCGAAGAAAAGGAAAATTGAATAGTTAGGCCATCATCTAGAGGAACAAGATAAGTCTGCCTGCACGCAATAAGACAACCAGTATAAAAGAAGAAAATCCTGAAATTTGTTAAAAAACTGAATCATTTTATTGCCAAACATTCATGTCAGCAGACTTGCATTCTCTCTACCCCTCCAACGCTCTCCTCACATTGGTTTCCATCTCAGTCTTTCTTCCCAATTTTAATTTCCCTTAGCCCCACCTCCATTTTCACCTGAGGGACCTGTTACAAGTGGGAGTGTGTAATTATTTGCTCTGTATATTCACCACACCTTTTCCTTTTTATTTCCTCTCTATGTTGTCCCATTCTCTTCCTTTGTGTCTCTACCTCATCTTACTGCGTGCATCTAAATATGATTGATAATGAGTATTATAATAAGGCAGAGCCCTATGGCTGTCAATCTCGATCTGTAGCTATTTTTCACGGCTGTGCAATATTTATCTGGAGAATCTATAAGAGAATATGGGCTATTGATTCAGAGTGTTAAGTTTGAGCAGTTTTCAATCAAAATAAAGTCTTTATCCTATCTAGAATGGTTACAAAGATGAGCAGCAATACATCCAGAAAGATTGAACATGTTAGGTTACTTTTAATTTTTTTAATTTAATATTATATTTGTTTATTCTTTAAAGATCTATATGTAATTTGGTTTTTCATTATCATTACAAAAAATCGTTTCATTCATTTCCACCTTCGAAATCACATCTAGTAGCAACCATTGGCTGACTTTTCCACCTTACGGTGCCTGTCTTAGGAGAGAACTGATTATATGCCAGAAAAGATGTCATGGCACAGCCCGAAAAAACACAAAAAACAGGCTAATTGTTGTGGTAGGATCAGAACATGAAAATTGAAGGTCGATACAGGCAGGTGGAAATGCTTCTTCAATTTCGAAATCTACAGACTCCACTATCACAAAAATCCGGAAACCCCGTGTAACCAGCTCGGTGTTAACAAAATAAGCCGTGCGAACGCACGGCCTGCAGATTGCATTTGTATCTATCTATCTAACGGTCTCTTTTAAGGGGATTTCAAGTCAAAAAAACACTCACTTCTTCATTTACAAGTCCAGAACTCCATTATTCCTGTTTTCTAATGAGTCATCCTACCCACTGGCTCTGATTATTCAGTAGAATTAGGTCAACCTGCTGCGTGAAGTGTCTGTCATTTGTAATTACGTGCCACACCTCCGAGATAGGAAAACAAAATTTTCTTACTTAAACTGATAAAAGGATAGAAAATCAAAAATTGCTTGGCTTGTGTAATTTATAAGCCGACCTGGGCAGAATTCGAAGCAATTATGACAAACCGGGTTTTGGACAGAGACATGAGGTGCCTGGCTTATTGGGATAATGATGACTTCACCATGTGTGGTAAACATGTGCTGTTGGAGTCATTGTTTGCTCTTCCATTGGCTCTTTCTATCCTGATGGTGGCATTGAAGCTTATACGAAGTTCTTCCAATGCTCCCGAATTGGACTTAGAGACCAAGAAAGATTCAGAGCAACAGCCATTGCTGAACTCCTCTGGACCAGAATACAACGCGGTGCAGGATAATGTGTCTCAGGACACTGCAAAGAGCGCATCGCACACACATTTTGACATTTCTCTATTGAAGCCCATGAGAGATGATGGCAAACCAATGGGAGTGGTAAAAGTGGTGTTTAGAGACCTTGCAGATAAATTGATGGTGGCACTTGAAGAATTGTTGCTGGTATGTCAAACGGCACTTTCTATGGTTGCTGTGATAACGAACGATTCTTCACCTGAATCATCTTTTTCATATTCAACTTACATCAATTGTGCATTCTGGACATACTTGCTAGTACTCACATCCATCAGACTACTCTATGTTTCTAAAGGATTTAGCAAGTCTGCCCCTAATTTATGGTATCATTGCACAGTTCTATACATGCTTCACTGGATACCGTCAGGCCTTTTATTCAGATCCGCCTTACTCGATCACGCAGGCTCCAATTTCGCAAAATGGTTTTACATAATTCAATTTGTCATCAACACATCTCTGTTCATTAACAACGGACTAGAAAGGTTCTCTGATAAACCTGTGATAATATACGAGCAAGATAACGTCATTGACTCTCTCGAGCCAATGACCTGTTTTTTCAGCCTTGTTTCCTATTCATGGGTGAATAGAATGACTTTCTATGCCTACACTCATCCTCTCACCATGGATGACGTTTGGGGTTTGAAATTTGACGACTATGCTTATCCAGTTCTCACAAAGTTTCATTTGATGAAATCAAAGGCCAGGTTCACCATCAAACTTTTCTCACAATTCAAAATGGAGCTTTTTCTTCAGAGCCTGACAACATCTGTTGATGCCTTGTTAATGTTTATTCCAGCAGTTTTACTAAAGAAAATATTGGAATATGTCGAGGCTCCTACAGTGACCCCAGCAAACTTGGCTTGGTTGTATGTGATTACCATGTTCATCTCCAGCTCTGTGGCTTGTTGTTTCAGTGGAAGAAGTTTATTCATTGGAAGAAGAGTTTGTACAAGAATGAGATCGATCTTGATTGGTGAGGTCTACGCCAAGGCATTAAGAAGACGCGTGTCTCTTAAAGAGAAGTCCGGTAAGAGTGACGACAAAAGCGAAGATAAAGAGGACTCAAAGGATGATCAGGAGAGCAAGGACTTGGGAGCCATCATAAATCTCATGGCTGTGGATGCTTTCAAAGTGTCAGAAATTTGTGGCTATTTACACTTTTTTACGAACTCTTTGGTCATGGCTACAGTGGCCATAATCTTATTGTACAGATTGTTAGGTTGGTCAGCATTGGTTGGAACTGCCAGTATCGTGGTCCTGATGCCTCTGAGTTACTATTTGGCATCCAAATTAGGAAAGCTTCAAAAGGAAATGTTGAAAGTGACAGATAGAAGAATTCAAAAACTAAACGAAACTTTCCAAAATATTAGAATCATCAAGTTTTTTGGCTGGGAAGAGAAATTTGCCGAGTCTATCATGGATGTTAGAGAGGAGGAGTTGGGTTTTCTTAAATACCGGTGTGTTGTCTGGGTTTCGACAGTTTTCGTGTGGTTTGTTTCTCCAACCGTGGTTGCATTAGTGGCTTTTTACTGCTATGCAGTTATTGATGGTAAGCCTTTGACTCCTCCAATTGCATTCACAGCTCTATCATTATTCAATTTGCTACGTAATCCTCTGGATCAGTTTGCAGACATGCTTTCCTATGTGATTCAATCAAAAGTCTCTTTAGACAGAATTGAAGAATTTTTGGGGGAGCCTGAAACAAGCAAGTATGATCAACTTTCAACAAAAGGGGGCCCAGATTCTCCTTTGATTGGGTTTGAAAATGCTTCATTTTGCTGGTCCGAAGCCTCTAAGGCTGAATTCATGTTGAGAGATTTGAACATCGATTTCAAAGTTGGAAAGTTAAACGTCATCATTGGTCCTACCGGATCCGGGAAAAGCTCGCTTCTATTAGCATTGCTAGGAGAAATGGAATTGAACAGTGGAAATGTGTATTTACCTGGTGCAGCTCCGAGAGATGATTTGATTCCAAACCCGGTGACCGGTCTTACCGAATCTGTTGCTTACTGCTCACAGAGTGCCTGGCTTCTTAATGATACCATCAAAGAGAACATTGTTTTTGCCTCTCCTTTCAATCAAGAACGTTACTATGCTGTGATTCATGCTTGTGGTCTAACCCGTGATTTAGAGATCCTTGACAACGGTGATGCGACCGAGATTGGTGAAAAAGGTATTGCGCTTTCCGGAGGTCAAAAGCAACGTGTTTCTTTGGCAAGAGCTCTCTACTCTACTGCCTCGTGTCTTCTTTTGGATGATTGTCTTTCTGCTGTCGACTCTCATACTGCAGTTCATATTTATGAACACTGCATCAACGGTGAACTCATGAAGGGAAGAACCTGTCTGCTGGTGTCGCACAATGTTTCCTTGACAATTCGTGAAGCTGACATGGTTGTCGTTATGGAAAATGGAAAAGTTAAAGCCCAAGGATCTGTGCAGAAGTTGATGCAAGAGGAGATTCTGACTGATGAAGCCGTCAAAAGCGTTCTTCAATCCAGGGCTGCCTCTTCGATGAACTTGGCGGCAATGAATGGGGATGAAGACGACGTCAATCTTGCAAAGCAGGTCATTGCTAAGACAGCTGCTACGTTGGCTGCAAAGCATGACGACGAAGAACAAAAGAAGAAGAAGAAATCCAAACTCGTGGAGGAAGAAACCAAGTCGGATGGTGCTGTCACCTCCGAAGTTTATTTTGCGTACTTTAGATACTTTGGATCCTATTTCCTTTGGGTTTTGATGGGGATCTCATTTGTGGCTACCCAACTAATTTACGTTACCCAATCGTGGTGGTTGAGAGTTTGGTCTTTGGCAGAAAACGATAACGCAGGTATCAATGTTTACTCAGTGAATTCCACTGATGCCATCTTTGTTGAATCACAGCAATCATTACTTTACAGATTGGACTGGCATAAACCTTTAATGGACGATGTTCTGTCGTCTTATGGATTTTCAACAGAAGCTCGTTCCTCAGTGTACTACATTAGCATCTATGCTCTTATCGGTGTTCTTTTTGCTGCTGTCGGTTCGAGTAGAGTTGTCTTGAGTTTCCTAGGTGGTTTAAATGTCTCTAGAATGATGTTTAGAGACTTACTTGACAAAATGCTCAGGGCGAAGCTCAGATTTTTTGATTCAACGCCAATTGGAAGAATTATGAATCGTTTTTCGAAAGATATTGAGGGGGTGGATCAGGAACTTGCTCCTTGTGCAGAGGCCTTTGTGAGTTGCGCAATTTCTTGTGCCTCCACCTTGATTCTAATTTGCACAGTCACTCCTGCCTTCCTTTTCGTGGCCCTATTTGTTTTTGTGCTATACGCTAGTGTTGGTGTTCTTTACATCAATCTTTCAAGAGACTTGAAGCGTTACGAATCCATCACAAAATCTCCTATTCATCAGCATTTTTCAGAAACTTTGGTTGGTGTGACAACCATTAGGGCGTATGGTGACCAGCGGAGATTCCTCAGACAAAACTTGGAGAAAATAGATACCAACAATAGACCATTTTGGTACGTTTGGGTGAACAACCGTTGGTTGGCCTACAGGGCAGACATGATAGGATCTATAATCTGTTTCTTTGCGGCTGTGTTTGTTGTTGCATATGCAAACAAAATAGATGCAGGTATGGCCGGTATTTCTCTTTCATTTGCCGTTGCATTCAACCAAACTGCTGTTTGGGTTGTGCGTATGTATGCGAGTGTTGAAATCAACATGAATTCTGTTGAGCGTATCCAAGAATACGTCATGGATACTCCACAGGAACCTCCGGCAAAACTAGACAATGACCCAGTTAATTGGCCTTCTGAAGGTGTTATTGATGTCCAGAACATTTCAATTCGCTATGCTCCTGAGTTGCCAAAAGTGATTGACGACGTCACATTTCATGTGAATGCTGGAGAAAAGATTGGTGTCGTGGGACGTACTGGTGCAGGAAAATCAACTATCATTACAAGTTTCTTTAGATTTGTTGACTTGGACTCTGGAAAGATCACAATTGATGGGGTAGATATTACTTCTATCGGATTAAAGGCCTTAAGACAAGGTTTGACGATCATTCCGCAGGATCCCACCTTGTTCACCGGTACTATTCGTTCAAATCTTGATCTTTTTGATGAGTACTCTGATATGCAAATGTTCGAATCGTTGAGAAGAGTCAATTTGATTTCTGCTGAGAAATACCAAAAATTGGTTGATTCCAACGGACAAGCAGATGTGAACGAGGATGTGCGAGAAGACGAAAACATTAACAAGTTCTTGGATCTTGATTCAACTGTTACAGAGGGAGGTGGAAACCTTTCTCAAGGAGAACGTCAACTCTTATGTTTGGCCAGATCTCTTCTCAAGTCTCCAAAAATTCTAATGTTGGACGAGGCTACTGCTTCTATCGATTACGAGTCAGATACTAAGATTCAAAAAACCATCAGAGAGGAGTTTTCGCAAAGCACCATTATGACTATTGCTCACAGATTGAAGACAATCATTGATTATGACAAAATTTTGCTACTAGAGGGAGGAAAAGTCAAGGAATTCGATCATCCATACAACTTGATCAGTAACAAGAAAACTGAGTTCAGTAAGATGTGCCAGGATACCGGCGAATTCGAAGAGCTCGTCAAGCTTGCTAAAGCAGCTTACAAAAAATAAATAGTTGTTCTTTTTCAATTAAATACAGTTATTATCATTATAAAGATCTTCTCATTATATGCAATTGGCGGACTAAATCAGTATCTTTTTTCCCATTTTTTTATTAATAGTCCATCGCTCAAGTTGTCTTGAACTTGAACCATTTCGTAGGCTCCCCATTTTGGCCCCAAGTAGAACATGTAGACCCAGTAAAGTACACACGAGAGAACGATGCAAAGCGAAGTATAGGCGTAGTTTGGGAATCCCACAAACTCACTTTTTTTGAACGGATTCAACGGAGCCACAAACAAGAAGACACTGAGTAGAATGGTGAAAGTTGCATGCAACGGCAGAAGACGACTGGACATCTTATAATCTGCTTTTCTATATTTGAGAATGAATATGCCAGCCACGGTCAAGCCTAGAAAGATCTGAAGGGGATAGCTTTCCAGGTTGATGATGTAATCGTAAACATTGTCTGGAGTTGGGATCAACAAGAAGAAGGAAGAGATGACAAGGGGGAATACCAAAGATCTCATTGGAGCCCCGAATGGCCAGTTGGAAGCAAAAAAGCGGCTAAAAGGCAGAAAACCTTCTCTAAATATCTCTTGATTCATTCGAGATATGTGAAACATCACAGCAAGAATGTTTCCTGCTGCTGATAAAGCCACAGTCATTGTAATGCATTGACGGCCAATTGTATACCCAAACAACTTTTCGTAAAGCAAACTTCCTACCAATTCTCCTGACGAGGTCAATTCTTCATCTGGTATGACAACCAAGTAGCTCAAATTGACTAGTAAATAGCAAACGTTGACAATAAGCAATGCACAAGGACCAGCAATTGCCAGTGTTGCAACCGGATCTTTGATTTCGTTGGTCACAATATGTGCTGTTTGCCAACCACCAAAGGAGAAGATTGCTTTCAGCAGAGCCGAAATGAAAGAGGCCAGTGTAACTGGTCTTTTGGTTACAAAGAAATCAGCAAAATGAAGATGATTCTCCACCCCCGTTAGGGAACCAGGTAAAATCAAAGCGTATATCCCTGTGAATGCCATTACCACCAAAAGTGCCAATTTCAATGAACCTGTGAAACTGGTCAATCCCACTCCTAATTTTGTCGAAAACCCAACCACCACGCAGACAATCACCACATAAAGACACCCAAGATATTTTGGAAGCATCCCACTAACGTCCTCGTATCCCAAAGAATAAAGTGTATATTCTCCAAATATAATGGCATTGGTAATAGTGAATCCGAAAATCACAGAATACATGTTGTAGACCACGCTCATAAACATCCGGGGTTTATAGTAGATATATTCCAGAAACACTTTCATTCCTCCACTTCGTGGAATCACACTTCCCAATTCCAAAAAACAGAACAAACCAGCAAAGCTCATGTATCCAGCAACCAGCCATACAAGAAAAAATAGAGCGGGAGACCCCCCCACATCCCTGTAGATCAAAGAAGGCACAGCAAATATACCAGAGCCTATGATTCTTTGTAAGATCATCATGATTATCGAATAAACTCCCAGATGGCGGCCATGAGGAGTGTCCTCTGGCTCATGTAAATAATTCATCTCATCCAACATCTGCTGTTGCAACATCAGATCCGATGTCATTGAGTCTTCCAGAGGGTCTGGCGTAGGACTCAACAAGCGTGTCTGTTCATGTTGGTCTGCACTACCGGTATCTCCCATGTCGTCCTGTAATTCAACAATCTCCACGTTTTCTTTTGGCACCATCAGCAAAGAGGGCAACAAGAATGCCAGTTTAGCTCTTGTTGGCTTAAAGAAAAGTTGTTGAAGGTAGCGTATTACAAAGTCTTAGGATTTTTTTATCAGCATAGATAAGAATTAAACCATGCGCCACAAAGGTGGCTAATAGTATGGATGGCGCAGCAAAAGGGAATTATAAAAAGGGATCTTCTGGTCCCCTCTTCAAAACAAATCTATGTTTGCAATAACACAAGAGAAGAATCAAGATGAAAGAAGATTCCAATCAAACCGATATCTTTATTAGCATTCCATTTCGCAAGTTTTCATACATCAGCGATCAAAATCAATGGATTCATTTCCCATACCGATCGGATCTGTCTATCAACGTTGGTAAACCTAGTTCTAACAAAAGAAACCAACAAGATAAAATCAAACAACTACTTATCAAAATTATGTGGAAGGCAGAAGTATTGGTATGTATTCAAACACAGCTGTTCAAACTGATTTCACTAACACTTGGCTAGGAAAGATTGACTTTTGAGTCTAATCAGATGATCAAAGCCTACACTAAATATCCCTCGGTTGCCTTAAAGTATTACCCAAATGCGAGATATTGCAAAAAACTACAATTGAGTTTTTCTTGCTACAGTGATTTTGAAAAATGCATAGAAATCTTCCAGACATGGGACATTCCAACCCAGAAACAGGATAATACAAGGCACTCATTTTCTCAAAACACTGCCTCGGAAATGATGCCATCACAAGGCTCTCAACGAAGGGCATCAATGATCGACACATGGTCCCAAAAACCTGTTCCAGATTTTGCTTCTCAAGGAGATTCTCAGTATACAAATATCAAAGGCTGGTCCAGCAAAACCGAGCCACAAGCACAAATTGACAATGATGTCACCAACACAATAAGCCGAGAAACAGATTCTGAAAAGCGTAACCAAATGTCATTAATACCAGAGCTCCCTGTTGGGCAATCAGTGAACTTTGATTTTTTGGAATCTACAAATTATACCTCTTTGCTCTCTCAAACAATTCCAGACGATCCAGATATTCTATCCATACAGCAAATTGAAGGTACAGGATTAAGCAAGGAAAAAGACACGAGCAAAATTTCTGTCAAAGAAGAAAACAATTTAAGTTTACTAGTCGACGAAAGCACCACCGAAGCTCATACCTCATGTCTCAGCTTTAATAACAGCAGTATTGATATGAGCAATATCAGCACGTCAACAAAATCTAAAGTGTCGCCAGAGAGCTACTATTGCTTGAATGACAAAGACCTCACAAATTATATTTTGAAAAAGCTCAAAAATGATGATTTCAATGACTTACTGAAGAGGCTAGATCAAATCATTACCCGATAAAAATCTTACATATCTTGACTGGCTACGTATACAACGGATATCTGGACATCTTTATATTGCTAATGCCCAAAGGAAAACAACAAAAATACCTGGAACAATCAATGCTGAGGCTCCTGCAGTGGACATGCTAGTTGTGCTGGTAGACTGATTGGATGATGAAGAGTTAGATTGCGAGCTGGAATATGCAGTCGAGACAGAGGAAGCGGCGGCGGAGGCAGAGGTGCTGCTGACACCTGCAAATTTGAGATTGGTTGAAGAGTCGTACTCGTAAAGAACGACGGTTGCAGAGACCAAATCGTCAGACACATATATTGTTGAATCTCCTCCCTCTGTCAGCATAGATGAGTACCAAGGAAACTCGGTGACAAAGGTTCGGAACACTGAAAGCGGGAAATTATCAATCAAAAATGAAGTGATCGCCGATGCATCCGAATCTGTATACGATTCAAATCCTTCATAAAATTCCAACAGACTTGCAGGGAACTTCATGTCATTACTGGCCATATATGATGTGTAAGCATCATAATTTGTTAACAAATCATCTAGAAATACATCGACAACGCCGAAATCCATCATAAAGGCCAAACTCTGAGCATCTGATGATGCAACGGTGGTGGTCAAGGTCACAGTGGTAGCTTTGATATAGCCGAAGAAAGAGACGAGAAACACTATAACTGGATTGGAGATCCACATTTATAACAGAAGTTTAAGACCAAAGCTCTCAGCCGCCTCTCATCCAAGTACAGCAAGTATCCTAATACTTATAGACAAGAAGAACAAGAGCGGAGAAGCTGCCAAATCGTCGGGCTATTACATGGTCGGGTGGATTTATGTTAAACCCTTAAATTTTATTTTTATTAGGTTTCCTTTTTGGGTCGGTAAAGGGATGCTTTTGAAACCAATTGGATTTTGGCCGGAACAAATAAAAGGCTAGCATTATGGTGCATAATTTAGACCAGCTGGGCATTTGTATATCGTGTCTGGCCCTACCACAACATGGAATCCTAAGATCCAATTAGGTTCCTAATTGGGAAAGAGGCCTTAAATTTTGAGACAAGTTCATGCACAGAGTGCCAACAGGTACGAACTTTTATTATTAGCCAGTCGCCGACAGGGTTGCAAGACAAAGAATGTTTCTGCTGGTCTGATTGTGAAATTTGTCCTTCTGCTTCTATTCAAGCAAGTCATTTATCTTTTCAAGATAATGCAAAAGCATTTGGATATGATGTCTAATACTGGGATGTAGAAGCTGCTTATCTCAAAGTTCAGGGCCAAATGTGTCTCCAATTTGAAAATTCTTGCTATTGGATATTATACAACACCATTAGGCGTGAATCATATCTTTGCAGGTCTTTGAAGCTAGTGGTTCTGCTGAACCCGAGAGCTTTTCCATTGCACAGCCTTGCACATTGATTTGTACGAGGTTTATTTTTTTCGCGTGGGTGTTTACATAATCTAAGAAACAATATTTTGCTAGACAAGACAAATGATATGATCAGTGTGTATTAGTTATAACAACAGAGGAATTAAGTATGTCAGGGTCTACCTTAAAAAGGAAAATAGAGGAGCCTGACAGGGCGGCCAAGAAGCTGAAGCCTGATAATGATACTGTGAATTTATCAGAGAATGGACTAGGGGATCAAGAGGAGAACGAGAAAGAGTTGTCTGAGGAAAGTAGTGATGAAAGTGAGGACGATGATGATAGTGACAGCGAGGAAAGTGATAGCGACAGTGAGGATGGAGATACAGAGGATACGGAGTCTGCAGATAAACGAGAAATCACAGAACACGAACAATTTGAGCTGCAAGCAAAATACCGTCGATTGGATCGCGATCTGATTCAACAGCGGACGGAGATTGCAAGGGAAAATGGTATTTCTTTAGTTGCCAAGTCGTTGAATAAGGCCGATATGCTTTTTTCCGAGACGAGAACACTGATTCAGTCGAATATTGTGGCTAAAGACTCGGCCACTCTGAAAGAAATCGGATTGCAAGCAAAGCTGGCCACTAAGAACTTGAAGCTGGGACGTTCAGAGCGCAACTTGGATTTCAACGAGTTTGCTGTGAACTTTACCAACTTTTTTGGCAGTAATCAGTTTGATGCTGATAATGAGAACTATGTTTACGAAACAGGACTGGAGGAGTTCAATTGGATCAAAGCCGGGTTACTTTACATGAACTGTTCTCGACGGGCTCCAACCATGGAATTTTTGCTTGGACCTTTGGAAATCACAAAGAAACAAAGAGTCATGAAGCAAAGACTTCAAGATGATTCTAAATCAAGGGCCACCAAGACTGCAAGCAAGATGTCTGCTGGAGAGTTGATGGATAAGGACAAACAGGACGATACTACGGCCAATTCAGAAAGGTGCTTTCGAAAACTTAAGACGTTAGGATTACGGAAAATCAATTTGTTCAAATTCTTTGTGGATCCACATTCGTTTGCACATTCGGTGGAAAACCTATTTTACACAAGTTTTCTTATTAATCATGGAAAAGTGATCTTAGAAAAAGATTCCGAAGGCGTTCCATATGTTCAGGAAGCCCATGTGGACACATTCAAAGCCCTGCCGAGATATATCAAAAAAGACGATTCGAAATCGCATATCATCTTTAATCTAGACTACGAAACTTGGAAAGCTCTTATTGAGCATTACGGAATAACCGAATCGTTTCTTGGAGAGCAGAATATATATACATGAAATTATTTCCAGCCTTCAAGAGTGCTGAGCTGGTCGAGTGGCCATTTACGGACCACAGAAGTGCCCAGTTCTGTTGACCAACCTTGCTCGTACAATTCTATGCCTGCCCAGCCGATCATAGTGGCATTATCTGTGCATAATCTTGGTTCTGGAAAATAGAAACTAGATACTCCTAATGGAGACAATTGCTCCTTGATCATTGTTCTGAGCATCTGATTAGCAGCGACCCCTCCAGAGCACACAAAACTGTCCACTTTCAGGTTTTTCATCTTGATTGCCAGTTTCACTTTGGTCAGCATATGCTGGAATACTGTTTTCATTAGATGGTATCCGATTGTGGCTTTTGTTTCGTTGTCAATTGATCGGTTGTTATAGTATTTGTGCAAAGAGCTTCTCAATTGTGAAATAAAGGCGGAAAAGGAATATGCCAGCACGTCTTTACGATCGCGTTCGTTTAACATCGGCTCTTTGACTTCGAATGGAATCGGCTGAGTCCAACAATCTTTATGTTGATTCAAAAATTGTTCCAGCTCCTTGCCAATCATATTTCCCCGCAATCCCAGCTCTCGGCCGCATTTGTCCAACGCATCACCTGCTGCAATGTCCAATGTATCCACCAAAATCTCGTGACTGGTCAAACTGTGACTCAGAACACACATTGTATGGCCCCCACTTACCATCAGACTAAGAAACGGGAACCTAGGTTCTGCACCATTACTGGCCAATCTGGGGATCAGAAGATGTCCCAACATATGATTCACTCCGACAAGCGGAGTCTGCCACGCTATCGACAAGCCATTTGCTAATTGATAACCCCCTACCAAAGAGCCAACCATTCCAGGGCCTCTTGTGGCACATATCAGATCAGGTTTGTTGGAACCAAGCCATCCGTGCTTTGTCACCAGGGAATCCACCAATTTTGCCACATGACTTCTGTTGTGCTTGGCGGCATCTGCAGGCACAACTCCTCCTGCCAAAGTTGAATCCAGTGTACTTTTTTGCTCTTCCAACACTCTCGGTGCCTGGTTTTTGTCGAATCTATCAAGAAGGGTCACACACGCGTCATCACAAGACGTTTCTATCGCCAGAACTTTATATGTACGTACAAATCGCACTGTTCTGGATCCTGCTCGACATAGCATTTGTGCTCCGCGGTGGTTGTTTTCGAATCGTCTTTGGAGCAGTTAAGTCTACGGGGACGTCTTTCGACGGCTGTGCACATTTTTTTTCTCCCGCTCTTCTTAAACCTCCGGGTAACATGCCAAGATCCAATTGGCAGATTTTCGAGTTGAAGGAAAATATATTTTCAATAAGGAACTAAATGGTTGGCTGGAGAGGGAATGGAACAAAGATCAACCAATCTAACGAATCATATTGTTTAAATTGGCCAGATCTGGAGAGAATCATTTGTGAAGATTTAGACAATTTGATTTTCAAGATTAAAGACCACACTGCTGAGTCCGCAATCACGACTTTTCTGCTTCGTCACACACACGCGAGAAACGGCACAAGACCAAGCCTGGTGAGCCATAAACATCACAAACATCAACACTTGAAACTGGACAGCTAATCGCAGCTGAACTGCACGAGTGATCAAACAAGAGCATGATAATATACGGGAACGTCGCACAGAATCATATATAGAAAATAGACATCCGGGTTTGACAGCTGAAAGGTTTGCATCATGTCAAGCCTACTGTCAACATCCAATATTGCGGTACCAGAGTACGAACACTACACTCGCGCAGGTAACGTGACTTCAGAAGTGGGACATGCAGCTTCTGGCAGCGATTCCGAGACCAATGGGTACCACCCTAACTTGTGGCACTGTTTTCTTGCTGGTGGTTTGGGAGGCATGGTTGGAGACTCACTGATGCATTCTTTAGATACTGTCAAAACGAGACAACAAGGAGCTCCAAATGTGACCCGATACAAAAACACGATTTCGGCTTATACCACTCTTTTGAAAGAAGAAGGATTTACACGAGGGCTGTATGGAGGCTACGGAGCAGCCATGTTGGGTTCGTTTCCAAGTGCAGCCATGTTTTTTATCACTTACGAATCGGTCAAAAGAACAGCCATTGATGAGTATGGATTTAATGATACAGTGACGTATTTGGGAGCAGGGTTTCTTGGAGACTTTGTTTCGTCAGTGTTTTATGTGCCGTCGGAGGTGCTCAAGACTAGATTACAACTTCAAGGAAGATACAATAACCAGTTTTTTAAGTCCGGTTACAATTATACAGGGACATTCAATGCGATTTCCACAATAATTAAAAATGAGGGATGGAAGACCTTATTTTACGGATACAAGGCTACTTTAGTGAGAGACTTACCATTTTCCTCGCTTCAATTTGTCTTTTATGAGAAATTCAGAGAATTTGCATACGATTTGTCTGGACGCAAAGCAGAGGAGGATCCTTTATCCTTGCCCATGGAGCTCTCTACCGGAGCTGCTGCTGGAGGGTTAGCAGGAATTTTGACGACTCCATTGGATGTGATAAAAACCAGAATGCAGACCCAGAACAAAAATGCACCAATCAACAACGGCCAAAAGCCTACAGAGATTCTAGTGTCAAACTCGATTCTGCGCGGACTGGCAACCGTGTACAGAACCCAAGGAGTTTTAGGGCTTTTCAGCGGAGTGGGCCCACGATTTGTGTGGACCAGTGTGCAGAGCAGTGTGATGTTGCTCTTGTACCAGTTCTGCTTGAGAGCCTTATCGACCGGGGAATTCAAGTTGGATTGACATCCGATTCTAGCAAAAAACTTTATTTAGACTTGTGTATAAATTAATTTCAGCATGGCAGAGAGCTATACAGCATGCGTATTGTAGTAATCTAGCAGCGTTCAAACACTTTATAGAGACCTGGTAAGTTGGCAATTTCCACCACATCTCGCTGTAGGTTACCAGTTGCAAGAAACCTCTTCTTGATGATTGGAAACAGGACGTTTTCCAAAGCTTTCGAGACCAATTCCTGTTCCTCTGGAGAATCCTCAGACACAGATATCGGAATATAGAACAGAGCCAGCTGTCTAAGAATGCCTTCCAAGCACCTTTTTTCGTCATCCCAATCCACTCGAGCCACACATCTGAAGATGAACAGCGATAATTTGGCCATGTCAGGAAGATATCCACTGACCAGCAAAGGAATTGACATTATTGAAGGATCCGAAGGATCCTCAGATGCAATTGCTATGGAAAAATAATCATCCAACATCTCGGCCATCTCCACAAACGTTGTCAAAACATTCTCTAATTTAGGAGCATTCGGGTAATGTTGAAGCACTGAAGGATCATTATAAATATTTTCCTGTAACAGCTGTTTGATAGAAATGGGCGAACTAAACTTCAAACGACCGAAATTGCTAAAATCAGCCAATCCTATTTGATAGAATAGCTCATTACAAACAGCACCATAATCCACAAGAAACAACTTGACATCATATTGAAGACACATCAATCGCCGAGAATAATCAGCAATACCAATGTATGTGTGTTTCGAGAACAGTTCAGTCAACAGGCTATGTGCATTCTGATCCACCTCTGTTCTTAACTCAAGGATACTCTGTAGCTGCACTTTGGATCTCCGCTCGGGTGTACGGATGTCGGAAGTGACCCCAGACGGAGTGTTCTGTTGCTGAGTGTCAGACTTGGTCATGAGAGTGGCAATGGTAGGCTGACTGTAATCTGTTCGAACCAGTTTGTGCTCGTATGGACGTTTGTATTGCTGAAGAGCAGCGACAGTGCGGTGTCTTTTAGGAGCAGGTGCTGACGGTGGATCAACTGAAGTGTGTTCGATTTGGGTAGAATGAGAGAGAATTTGCTGGGTCAAGAAAGTTCTTGAGGAGTCTGTGTTTGCAAGTTTCTCACTGAGATGCTGGACAACAGTTTCGACAATCTCGTCTTCGAATAGAAACCTAACCTCGCGTTTGGTTGGGTGGACGTTAACGTCGACGTTTTTTGGGTCGATTTCAAGAGCCAGATACACAAATGGTCGGTGGCCCTTGGGTAGATAATTAGAATAAGTGTGGAAAATTGCACGTTTCAAAGGGTCACAAGACACCAATCTGTTATTTATGAAGAAAATTGGTTGGATGGTTTTTTTATTATCGTAATTCACGTTTGAAACGTAGCCGTAGCACTTAAAAAGACCAATTTTCTCGTTGGAAGGTAAATCCAGATCCATTAAATTGCTGGCAATTGAAGAGCCGTAAATTGCCCGGATCCGGTCTCTATAATCCATAGAGCTGCGAATAGCCACATCGTTGGTAGAAGTTCCGTATTTTTTGCATGTAAAGCTGATTTTCTGGGAATGGATGGCGTATCTGCTGACAACATCGAGTATTCTGGAATACTCTTCTGACGGCGACTTAAGTGAGCGTAAACGTGATGGAAAGTTAAAAAAAAGATCTTCCACAATGAAGGTGGTTCCGTCTTTGCCTGCTACAGGCTTTGGATCGTTAGTCCCCACTCCTTTAATTTCTGGAATCAAGGATCCATTAGAATAATAGGCTTTCCAAGCACATGGGCTTTCTTTCGTCTTGGTGATCACCTGAAAATGTGCTATATGAGAGATACTGGCAAGAGCTTCTCCACGAAAACCGTATGTGCAGATCGATTCGAGATCTTCAAATTTGGTCAACTTTGAAGTGGTGAACCTCTCGCAAAGTAATGGAAGGTCATCTTTGGAAATTCCAGCACCATTGTCAGCAATCTGCAACAATTTGAGCCCACCCTCCTTGCAGGCAATGTCTATAGATGAGGCATGTGCATCGATTGAGTTTTCAAGCATCTCTTTCAATGCGCTAGCGGGAGCAAGGACTATTTCTCCCGCTGCAATTTTATTGACAACGGCCGTTTCGAGCGGCCGGATACGTGCAGGTTCGGTAGTCATCCACAACAACTCCAACAGTAGAACATCTCATGTACACTTTACGAAGTCGTGAAGTTGCCTAAAAGTTGCTTCGCGTTTGCTGAAAAATGCGCCGATCGACCCAACAGGGCTGGATTCCGCGTCGCCAGAAAAATTTCGTCATGCCATCTGCTTGAAGCATTAATAATAACGGAGTTGGTAATTTGTAGTCAACAAAAGCCCCCAACAAACGCTTTTAACCATCTCATCAACTGCAACAAGGCTCTGAAAACCTAGAAGCTGGGCTTTTTCAACACGTACGCTTTTCTACACAGTTGTCGATCTTCTGGACTGCCATCCATCTGCTACAACTATAGAGACTGAAAGGAGGCCTCGCTGCGAGTTAGAAAACAACAAACCCCCATCAACAGAAGAATCCACCGTGCATCAGATCTGAGTCGGTGATCACTGCCTTGCTGAAAGATACAAATAGGCCGAGCTTCAAAGGTTTCTGGGACTTGCACACATTTAAGAGTAGGGTGGTTACGTCACTATGACATCATTGAACCAGGATCTTAAAAGTACCACTGCCTCCTCAGGCGTTGGCTCGCCTGGATCCAGTGGGTCTACCGCACAACGTAAGACGCTGGACCTGGAACCAAACCCATTTGAGCAGTCGTTTGCTGGAACCAAAGAACCACGGACTGACACGAACGGAGGCGTCAAGTCGAAAACACACACCAAAGTGCCTGGTGGTGTAACTCCACCTATCTTAACTCCAGGAGGAATCCGTCGAGTGCCCACAAGCAACGTGCTACCTCCGATTCCTGGAATCTTGTCTCCAGGAGCAGCAAACTCGATCCCCGGAACCCCAGGTATCTGGTCAAATATGTTCCAGAACCCTTCTCAAAGTTTCAATGCGCAGCAATCACAACAAAACATTCCTTTTCCGTTGGCAACTCCAGCTCTTAGCCAGCAGCAGCAACTCCAAATGTATAGTCAACTTTTGGCCAACGCTAAAAAGACAGGACTGACCCCTAATGAGAGCAGCATGCGTAGCGGATTGACTCCAGGAGCGAATGGAATGGTTGCCCCTGCATTGGCTCCAAATGGAAGTTATTCCATGTTACTTAACATGCCTTCCGGTCCACTCACTCCTGCCGGTCTTTCTTTCTTAGGACTTTCCGGAACAGCCTCTGAAAACAAGACTGTGCCGGCTCCAGTCATGCCTGTGAAAACCGAGTTAAAAGAAGACGAAGAGACCGAGGTCGAGTCCAAGTCCAAGAGACAGAAAATTAGACGAAAATCAAAATCGGTGGAGAAGTCAGGAGATGAAAAAGATGGGAAGTCAGACGATGGTGATGAAGATTCAAAACGCAAGAGTTTCTTGGAAAGAAACAGAATCGCGGCTTCTAAATGTAGACAACGGAAGAAGCAGATGGTCCAAAAGATGCAACACGAACTTCAATTTTACTCTTCTCAATACGAAACACTCAGCGCACAAGTTGCTTCCCTCCAGGAGCAGGTCAAGTCGATGCATGCTATATTGTTTGCCCATAGAGACTGTCCTGGGTTGGTGGAACAAGTCGGAGGAAATCCCGATAACATCAATAGCCTTCTGAGCGGTGCTTCTCAGCCAGTGCCACTGGTGCCCAATGCGATCTCGGTGCCCACCATGGTGCACCAGGAGGACTTAGTCCAACCTAGAAAACAGGGTGCTACTCTTCTTTAATATTAATATATCTTCTTAATCAGTGTAACATCCGTACACCTTCATAGATAATGTTTTTCCGTGCCCAGGTTCCGGGAACCGGGAACGGGGAGAGAGAGGAGCAGGTGGTAAATACAACAGCTGAAAAACCAAGCCTGCCAACAAGTCTTTCAAAGAGAGGCAAGTTCAGAATTCTGGAAACACAAAATGAGTTATAATTATGTGAAGCAAGCAGGCAAGATCTTATGTATTGGCCGTAATTACATGGCTCATATCAAAGAGCTCAACAACACCAAGCCTGCAGAACCATTCTTCTTTTTGAAACCAAGTACATCTGTTTTGTTACCTGACCAAGGACCAATGTTGATCCCAAAGGGAGTGGTTGCACATCATGAAGTAGAATTGGCATGTGTGGTTGGTAAGGAGTTGAAGAACTTGGATCCAGAAACGTTTGGTCCAGAAGAAGCTTTGGATGCTATTGCTGGATATGCTTTGGCAATCGATATGACTGCAAGAAATGTTCAAGATGCTGCAAAGCATAAAGGTTTGCCATGGACAATTGGAAAAGGGTTTGATACGTTTCTTCCGTTGTCGGCCTATATTTCCAAATCTCAGATTCCCGATCCATACAATGTGGATTTGATGTTGAAGGTTAATGGAGAAATCAAACAACATGATATGACAAGTCTTATGATTTTTCCAATCCACAAGTTTTTGAGCTCAATGTCGTCCATAATGACTCTCCAACCAGGCGATTTGATACTAACAGGTACTCCTAAAGGCGTCGGTCCCGTCAAGCCTGGAGATTTTGTTGAAGCATGGGCCGAGGTGGATGGAAAGATCATTCCGGAGAGTCAATTAGGAGTTGATGTGGCCGAAAAACCTGGATATTACGTTTTCAAAGAATAAAATAGTGTCTATTTTGGTCTAAAAGTAAATTTAGTGTGCCAAGAAGTAGAAATCAGTAACACCTGGAATTTCTTCTGGCTTCATGGAAAGAATGTCTTTACAGCAGTCCTCAAGAGCAGCCACACCTTCAACAATCTCCTCCTCTGTAGCAACCAATGGAGGACAGAATCTTAAGGTTCTGTCATGGACCTCCTTACAAGCAATACCTTTGGCTCTCATGTACATACAAACGTGCCACAGAGTCATGTTGTTGGCCTTCAATAGCTCAGTATCAAAATCAATTCCTGCAACGAGACCAATACCTCTGACAGCTTTGATCAAGTCGTACTTCTTCTCCAACTCGCGGAGACCGTTCAGCATGATAGGTCCAAGAATGGTGGTTCTCTCCGGTAGATTATCTTCCTCGTAAACTTGTAGAGCAGCAATAGTAGCAACACAAGCAATAGGAGATCCAGTGAAGGTGGCTCCATGCGAATTTGGAGTGACACAACTCATGATCTCTTCAGAAGTGCAAACGACAGAACATGGATACAAACCACCGGTGATGGATTTGGCAGTCATAAGAATATCTGGCTTGGAGTTACTGGTGTTTTCATAAGCGAATCTTTTAGGACCAGTTCTATAAGATCCCATTTGGACTTCATCAGCACACCATAGAATGTTGTACTCGTCACACAACTTTCTCACAGAGTCTAAATATCCTTCTGTCGGCGGAAGAATACCAACTTCTCCCTGAACACTTTCAATAATGACACCAGCGATTTTATCACCTTCGGTCTCAAAACAGTCTTTCATGCTGTCGATATCGTTGAAGTATAACACTTTTCCATCTCCATAGGATGGACCAACGTTTGGGACAAACGGACCATAATTGTTTCTAGCCACAGGGTTGGACGATCCAGAAACAATACTGATCATACGGCCATGGTAGTTGTTGGCGACCATCATCACCTTGGCTTCATTTGCCGGAATACCTTTCTTTAGATAACCCCAAGCTCTGCAGATTTTGATGGCCAACTCAATGGATTCACCACCTCCATTCATAGGCAACACCTTTTCAAAACCAAACTTGGTGCATACAGTTTCACAGAATTCCGCATAAATAGAGTGAGTGAAACCTCTGGCTGGCAAAGCAACCTTATCGTACTGAGCTTTCACAGCAGCCACAATTTTTGGATGGTTATGACCGGTGTTGGTGGCACCATAAGAGGCTCCAAAATCAAGATACTTGTTTCCATCCACGTCTTCAACATGGATTCCATATGCCTTATCATAAACAATTGGAACAGGAGTGTAGTTGTGGGCAGAGAACTTTCTCTCCTTAACTAGCAACTCCACCGACTTTGGGGATGACACAATTTTGAACGAAGGCATACTCTGATGGAATGCCAATTTCAATGAGCTGGAGACCAAATTATATCACGATCCATATTTTGATACGGAGTTTTAAAGGGTTTATATACCCCTGTTTCCTCAGATCTTCTATTGATAACGATATAGATTTCCCAACTGGGTAACTTGCGAGAGAGATATGCACCACCATAAAGATCGCTGTGCCACATGTGCCGGGTAACCAAAGTGGCGGTGCGAGAAATTTTTTTGGTTTTTGCAAGTAGAAGAGAGGAAAAAAAAAGTGACAACACCAAAAAGTTTGAATGGCATTTCGTTGTTTGATCAATTGAAAACACCAAATCGCCAACCGTAGCAGGCCCAAACCGGATAACATGGTGGAGATTAGCGAGGTCAAGGAGAACAACAGTTCCAGGGAAAACAGAACAGCCACACATACCCATATCAAGGGTCTTGGATTGGACGAGTATGGAGTGGCAAAGAAGATCGATGGAGGGTTTGTGGGCCAGAACGAGGCAAGAGAGGCTTGTGGAATCATAGTTGATCTGATAAAGTCGAAGAAAATGAGCGGAAAGGCAATTCTTTTGGCCGGAGGACCAGGAACTGGAAAGACTGCTCTGGCTTTGGCGATCTCGCAGGAATTGGGACCAAAGGTACCATTTTGTCCGATCGTGGGGTCCGAATTGTTTTCTGCAGAGGTGAAGAAGACTGAGGCGTTGATGGAGAATTTCAGAAAGGCCATTGGTTTAAAAATCAAAGAAACCAAAGAAGTTTACGAAGGAGAGGTTATAGATCTGACTCCAGAGGAGGCAGAAAATCCATTGGGAGGATACGGCAAGACCATCAACCACGTTATTGTGGGATTAAAGACTTCTAAGGGAACAAAAAGCTTGAAATTGGACCCTTCCATTTACGAGTCGATCCAAAAAGAACGCGTTTCGATTGGAGACGTGATTTACATCGAGGCAAACACCGGATCCGTCAAGAGAGTCGGAAGATCCGATGCTTATGCCACCGAATTCGACCTTGAAGCTGAGGAGTATGTTCCTTTGCCAAAGGGAGATGTGCACAAAAAGAAAGAGATTGTTCAAGATGTGACATTACATGATTTGGATGTTGCCAACGCAAGACCACAGGGAGGACAGGATATCCTATCAATGATGGGTCAACTATTGAAGCCTCGTAAGACAGAAATTACAGAGAAATTAAGAACAGAGGTGAACAAAGTTGTTTCAAAATATATTGATCAAGGTGTTGCCGAACTCGTCCCTGGTGTCTTATTCATCGATGAAGTCAACATGTTGGACATCGAATGTTTCACTTTCCTCAATAGAGCACTCGAATCCACCATTGCCCCAATTGTCATCCTGGCTTCCAACAAAGGTCTTACAACCGTTAGAGGCACTGATGATTACAAATCTCCTCACGGATTACCTGCAGACTTGATTGATAGACTTCTGATTGTGAAAACCTTGCCATATAACTACGACGAGATCAGAACCATTGTTATGAAAAGGTCCAAAGTGGAATCTCTTATGCTTACATCCGACGCGTTAGATAAATTGGCGCAGATAGCCATGAGCACTTCCTTAAGATACGTTTTGCAATTGTTATCGCCAGCAGGAATTCTTGCCAAAGTGAACGGTAGAACAGAGGTGACCGTGGAGGAGATTGAAGAGTGCCAATTGCTCTTTTTGGACGCAAGACGCAGCACAAAGGTCTTGGAAGACACAAAAGGGTATTTGTAGATGCCAAAATTGTATAATTAATTATATGTTTCTTTTTTGTTACACTCCCAACTCAGAACATTCGGTTAAGAATTTCTCAGCCGTCACTATCTCTGTGGATCCATAACACACGAGCTTAGGTGAAGCTCCTGAAACTCCAGCAGCTTCGTTAGTTCGGCTGCACCAATCTTGAAGATTCGAGTACTCTAGATAATTGCAACCTCCAACGACAAACACCATTGCCTCATTATAGCTTGACCGCTTTGGAGGCTTCGTATGTGAGCCCCTGGTCATGTTTGGATCAAAATATAGGTAGTCATCGGTCATTTTGACGGAATCTTGGTTTGCAGTAGTTGGACTCATTATAGATTCCACAATATTTGTAATTGGGAGGTTTTTCTTTTCTGGTAAGAGATTCTTCAAACCAGAGATCAACGATCCAAATCCTTCTGAAATTTTGGATGAGCCTTCTGTGAGACCCATCAATCTCGATGACAAGTTGCTAAACAAAGCTCCCTTATTGTTAGAATTTCCGGATGTATCATTGTTGAAGTATGCATCGGACAAGTTGATCGATGACAATTTCGTCAATTCTTTCACTTTTTTAATATACTTCAAAGGTTTAAGATCACAGTTGTGCTCACTTAATATTTTTTCACAGTCCTCACTAAACGAGCTTGGGAGGTCGCTGGTAAGAGTCAAAATGATGTATGTTCTTAGTTTATCTTGTACATTGTCTTCCTTGGTGGAAGACTTCAATAGTTCCAAAAATCTTTTTTGGGTATTTGGGTCGCTGACATTTTGCTCAATTTCAAAAAAAGCGTCCAGATTCTTAGAATCCAATTCTTTGATGAGTTCAGTCAAGACAGTCATATGCATATCAATAATGTTTTTTCTTTGTGTTAATTCAGGAAGGGCCTTGATAGCTTCTTGAATATGTAGGGTATCCCTTTGATCAGAAGGATCAATTTCTTTGATAGAAGAGTATCCTGTTTTTGCTGTAATATCCTTTGCCTCCTCAGTGTACTTAGTCAGCTCCCTTTCAACATTTTCGACGGCATCTGGAAATGGTAGTGAAGAGTTCTTATTCCAGAAAAAATCCTTAGGGTCGATGTCAAGCCTTTTGATTTCAAACTTATCACCTTGAATCCGGGACTTAATTTCGATGGTGTTTCTATCAAGTTTAAACACATCGCTAACCATGCATTGGTAGATCCAGGAATGGGCAAACATTGAAGCCAAATCAATATTTCTATCCAACAAAATAAGAACCATTCTTTCGCTGCCACCGTGCTGGGAAGCTGCAGTAACAGTTTGTCTAGTGTTGATCACATGGTCTCTCAATCTCTGATCTAATCTTTGAGAAACGAGTTCTGCTGGACCGCCTCGATTGGATCTAATGATCGGCACAGTACCCATTGTGAGCACAGAAGCGAAGAGTCCATTGGCAATTTTATCAGCAATCAAGGTGATATTGTCCTCGGTAGTCTTTGGATTATTGAACTGAGAGTATATGTTTGCCAAATCAAGGGAGAATAAGTTTGGTTCGGTCACTATGAAATCCAGATATTGGTCATAAACCTGCTTGACCTGACTGGCTTTTCCACTCAATGCAACTTTCTTGGCAAATTCCTCAAGGAGAGACCGACTGAGACTCGAAGTGAAGTTGACATAGTAGTCTGAATACTGATCGTTGTCCAAATCGGCAATGATCTTGGAAATGTTCTCAACTGTTGGTTCAACAAAATAAATAACAGGCACATCGGGCAAAGCTGCTCTTCTCTGTGTAATCAATGAATGCATGGTGATTCCGTACTCTAACAGGTCGTTGACTCTGAGCACTGAGGAAACAATTGCTGTGGAACGCTGGTCCAATATCAGCACCTTCCATATCAACTCTTCCTCGTTGTTAGACGCCACAAGATTGCCACCGGTGTTGACATTCAAGTGCAACATCTTCTTCAAATTGAGAATCTGCCTTTCTCTGAGGGTGTTGGGCAATGTTTCTAGCGACATTATTGGACAAAAAAGATTGATAGAAAAGAATAAACTATTAACAAAAGGTTTTGTTTTGTTGTCTTTTTGTGAAGTTTAAAAAAAAAAACGCTTCAGCGCCGCGATGAGCTCTGGTGTACAGATGTGCTATAGAAGAAAATGGCATTGCTGATGAAATTGAACTCTACTTCATTATTTAGTGATTCTAGCAATCGGGCCGCCAGGAGACCGTTTGGTTCTTGCAGTCAAGACCTCAACACCATCCTCAGTGACCAACAGCGTATGCTCAAACTGTGCGCTCGGTTTTCCATCTGCAGTAACTGCGGTCCAATTGTCGGGCCACATGATGTCCCTGTAGGATCCCATATTAATCATCGGTTCGATCGTAAACACAATCCCCGGTTTGCAAACACCAATGGCCTTGTTCTTTCCGTAATGAATCACATCAGGAGGACAGTGGAAAAGCTCATTGATTCCGTGTCCAACGTAACTTCTCACGACTGAGCAACCATGTTCTGTAGCGTGAGTTTCAATAACGTTTCCAATCTCTCTGATAGGAAGTCCTGGTTTGACAATTGCAATAGCCTTATCTAAACATTCTCTAGCAGTTTCAACAAGATTTACCAAGTCAGGGTTGGCCTTGGCCTTGTCTCCAACATAGTAAGTCTCGTTCAAATCGGCATGGAACCCGTTTTTATAAAGAGAAATGTCCAGGTTCACTATGTCTCCGTCCTCTAAAGGTCTCTTATCAGGAATTCCGTGACAAATGACTTCATTGACAGAAGTACATGTGGACTTTGGATAGTTGTAATAGTTCAAAGGCGATGGATATGCTTTTCTCTTGAGCGTTTCTTCGTGGACAATCCGGTCAATCTCGTCGGTAGTGATGCCTGGTTTGATGGCAGCAGCAGCAATATCCAACACTTCTCTGCCCAACTGATTTGCAATTCTCATTTGTCTGATTTCATTTTCATCCAGCACTCTCAACTTGGTGTTATTGCGGCCGTTCTTGATTTCACTGATAGGTTGTCCCTTTTGAGCATAATCTGGCCTTTGGATTTTCTCGGGAACGTCTCTTCTGCACGAAAGCGGATACGATGGTCTGAGAGGTCCCGTGTAGTCAAAGTTTGGAAATGGATCGTACGAATCGTGACCCTCCTTCGAATGTGTAGCTTTGTGGATTGGGAAGCTTCTTCTAAAACAACCCGAATTGCAAAAATATTCAGTTCTGCCCTCCTTCAAACACACAGGGCATTTCAAATTTGACACAGTCTGTTTCCCACAATCTGGGGCGGCACAGTGTCTCACTATTTCAACAGATGGACTCATACTGCTGTCGGTATCTACTATATCTGTTATATAAAGAAGACTGGCTTTGAGTTCAGCTTAAAAAAATTTTTATGAGCACACCATATCGACGCGTCGATTCAAACCGAAATCGAGCTCAAGTGGTGTTGGAAAAATTTTAGAACATTCATTCATCATTTAAGTGGAACGTCTTCCCGACAGTTTTGCAACTATGGCAGTTTCTTTACAACAGATCAAAGGATATACCATCCTGCCAGTTGTGTTTCCAGCAACCAAATTTACAGCAAAGTGTATCCATTATTTATTTGTGAAGAAACATGTTACCAAATCGTCTTCCGAGTCGCAGACCAGAGCTTTATTTATAGTCAATGTTCCTGTTCAAACTACACTCCGTGGACTCAAAACCTTGTTCAGTGATGTTGCTATAGGTGCAATCATCGAGAGTGTTCAAATAAATGATTATTACGACGTGGACCATATCAAAAACTTTGACGTTGATATCGACCTTACCAAACTGACTAACGAAGAAATGGCAGACTCAGGCCAAGAACAACAGAAAATACCGGTTGGATGTGGTGTGGTGACGTTTGTGGACAAAAGTGCGTTGAACCTGGCATTGGCTGGAATCAAGAAGCTAGTGGCCTCTAGTAGTCCCAAATTTCCCGTCTGGACTGCTCCAGACCTTGAAACTGGATACTCCAGATACAGCAAGAGCAGAAGACTCGACTCTGCTGCAGTTGGCGCAGAAGTCTCCAAGGCCATGAAGGAATTCCAACAAAGAGAGGACGAACTCAAACAGGATCTAAACACAATGAAATCCATGGTGGACGAAGATGGCTTCACCTTGGTTGTTGGATCACATCGCAAAACTAAAAATGGAATTTTGGGGTCAATAAGGAAGGCTTCAGATTTAGAAGCAGATCTCAAGAATGCCAAGAAGGCAAAGAAAAAAGAAAAACAAGATTTCTACCGCTTCCAGATCCGAGAACGAAAGAAGATGGAGATGAACGAATTGCTATCCAAGTTCAAAGAGGATCAGGAGCGTGTTCGTGTCATGAAGGAAAAAAGACGCTTCAAGCCCTTCTGACCAACCCATAGACATTATTAATTCATGTATCATAGACGTCCACCAGGAGTATCATCATTTAGAGATTCTAAGTCGTCAGATTCTTCCACCTGACGCAACATAATGGAAGGATTCAAACCTAAATCTTGTAGTTCGCGGAAAGCAACCACTGGCCTCTCGTCATATCCAAGTACTCGTTCTTGGTCGCCTCCATAACAAATAACCAAAGCATATTTTTTCCAATCAGACACTTCCAAATTGTGTCTTTTCATAGCTGCTTGTAAGATCTTATGACATGAATCTTCTGTCTTTGCACGTAATTGTTTAAGAGGCTCTGATTGAACCGAATTTACCGTAGGAATAGCTCCCATAGATGCCGATGAAGAAAGTCTGTTTGGTTTGAAATGACGTTGCTGTGAGGTTGGTGATCTTGACAGACTGGATGTTGACTGTAAGCCCAGAGTGGTGGATGAACTTGAAAATTGGGAATGTTCTGGTTGTATTGGAGATATTATTGGAGGAGACGTGAGAGATCTGCGATAGTTCGAAGAAGAGTTTGGAGCAGAAGCTTGTTTTCTGAGGGATGGAATCGATTGTCCAACTATGGTTGATTGAAGTTGATTTTGATGTTGTGACAGCCGATGGGGACTTGAAGGTAGTTTAGTAGGAGATGAACCATGATCTGGAGTAGGCAGTGGTTTTTTGTCTTTCATTTCTTTGAGAATAGGAAGCAAATCTTCTTTCAACTTATTGAATTGGTCTGTCAGTTTTTTATTTGCAATACCCGAGTTTGTAGACGAAAGAAGACCCTCGGTGACCGAGTTGGCAATCATAGACACCAAATTCGTCGACAAAACTAACGACTGCAGCTCCGTAGCCATTGGATCATTATTGAATCGAAGCAGATTTAGGTTTTTTTCCACCAGAAGATCACTAATGTCTTTCATCAACAATAATCGCGTCTTCAACTGGATAATTCCCATTTCCTTGAGTTCTTCTGTATTCAAAAATGGTAGCACCATTCCAGTAATATTGTTGTTACGGAACAGATCAATTATATTGATGGAATACTCTTTGTTTTTCAACCATAGGAGAATCTGGTCATTGTTCCATGACAGAATATCGTTTGAAACAATATCCTTATTTGAATTTGGAATCACAATCGATTCTGGACGCATAGATCTGTTAAAAGACATGCTGTTTGTTCAAAATTAAGGAGACCTTAATATAGACTTATTTGATTTATCTATAAATAATATTTTTGGTGTCCTCTTTTTTTCCTCGCTTCGTGGGCATAGAACATGATTACATAAGACGACCCGGCTACTTTTCTCCAAAGAAGAAGCTCAGAAATTCATGCCATCCTTTATCATCCAGCATGGTCTCCAACGATTGGTGTGTAGTCTGCTTGGAAGGTTCTTGACTTGCGGAAATTGCAGGCTCGGGCGGCTTGCGCAAATATTGACACTGATATAATGGAGGAGCAACAGCGTAATGTGAGGAGTTGAGATTGGTTGGGTTGGCGATTTCAAGTTCCTGGAGAAACGTCTGCAACGAAATGGTTTCAAAAGACTCCGATTCGGTGTTAAGACGGACTTTGGAAACCAAATAACTAAGTTTCTCCACCACAGCAAGACCAACTTTGACTGTGAAATAGGAAGAGCGTAATTTTCTAATGGTTGGAAAAGTGTCTTTCACCAGTTGCAATTTATGGCCATCGTCCTCGCTCTTGAACATCAACATGTCCAGTAGAACAAATAAACAAGCATAGATAAGATGTTGAATAATAATCCAGTATCGATTGTAAAAAGAAGGGATGTCCTCGATGGTGCTATGTGTGAGTAGCTGAATGGCAAGTTCCAGACACTGAGAGCGGTATATTTCTGCCCATTTTTGGGTTCCAATTGCCGACTGAACACGGGTCCCAAGATCCAGAGTTTCTCTGGTAATGGACGAAAACAACAAGTACTTTGCATAGGAAGAAGTGGAAATATTGTGTTTGGAATATGGTTGAGTTCCAAAATGGAGATCGAGTTTTTCACGTAAACCTTTCATCTTCTCCATGTAATCTACCAACTTTGTATCGTTTTGAAAACTTTCGTACTTGAGATTTGCCAAATCGGCCATGAGTCGTTGGTACATGATGCCAGCCAAATCGTCATGGAAAGAAAGCTGATCAATCGACTCGGAGGTCTGGCCAAGTAATTGGGCATTGGTAACGAGTGAGGGACGTGGGGTTGTGAATTCGGTGATAAAACGCTTTGGGTAATTGCTGATGGAATCGATGATAAAAACACTATTCCAAAGTCTTTTACAGACCTCCTTGTAGAAGTCTGGAGTTTCGTCGTATTGTGCATCGATAAGATCCATTTTCAGTGATCTTGCAGTGTCAATGGAAATTCGGAGTAATTGCTTATGCAGGTAGATATTTCCTAGTCCATGAAAACACATTGACATCACACAAAACACTTGGATTGTGCGGATGTCGGCTTTTTCAAGAGCACCCGCTTTAAAAAGACAATCCAACGAGGCTCTAAAAAGCACTCGCGGCATATCATGCAGCTCTTCGATCGAGTAAACTGAGGTTTTCTCCAACTGATCTACTCCAAAATAGACACCGGTAGAAAGAATTGCATAATATAACGACATCCAATAATAATAATCTCCAGGAGACACTTTCTTCAAATTGCTATCTGCCAAATGGTACAAACACATCGATTCTTGTGAAACATTAATTGTCCAATATTCGTCGTGGTCCCTAAGAAACAATTCATTGACAACTCCTTGATGAATGAAAGTGGTGTAATTGCATGAATATTCACAAATCCTTCGTGAACATTCGAATGTCAGCTTTTCAATTAAGGGCGGAAATCGATACACACACTGATCCCAACTGTCGCTCATGGTATATTCTTGTGTGGGCATCAAGCCTCCAATATGAGTGACTCCATACGTCAACGATCGCAGAGAGTACAAATAATGTTCGAGTTTAGCATCGGTCACCAACTGGCCATTCCAAAATCCAGGTGGACGGTGTGTACCAGTGTCTACGATCATTGCATCTCGTCGACAACATCGATGTGGAACCTGCCGTTTCACACAATTTGTGCATGGTACTTTCTTATCGCATTTTACCTTCCGTCGAGTACACTGAACACATGCCAACGAAGCTCGTTTGCGAGACATTCTACAAAACCGACCAAACAAGTAGATCCGTCGATAAAGCGAAGCATAGTGGGAAAAAAATCCTATAGTGCGTGCAAATAATCTATAGAAATATACATTACGTAAGCAATTCTATTTGGCAAAGTACTTGCTCCATTCGGTTCTCCACGCCTTCTTGGTCTCCTCGTCAACCCAGGCAGCATCTATGCCATTCATACAAAACTTGTACAAATCCTGTTTTGTGCAATCAAAACATTCCACCATCATTTGCCATGCTTTGGTAGGATCCACCAGATGAAAGGAGGGATCGTCAGTGTTAGGATGGACCTTCAATCCTAACTTTACCATTTCTCGAATAGGATGCTTTGCAGACCATTCTTCGGGTGTCAGTGTTCTCAAATAATATGAATTGGTAGGAACAACTGTGAATACAATCTTCTGGTCAAGACATTGCTTCACAAGCTCAGGATTATCTATGATTGTGTAGCCATGGTCGACTCGGTCGACCTTGACCGTATTGATGACGTAATCCACATTAGTCCAGGGCTCTCCGAACTCTCCAGCGTGAGCCGTGAGCTTGAACCCGTGATCTCTGGCCTTAGCAAATGTTTGTTGGAACAGATGGGGTGGTCTGCCTGTCTCTCGGTAATCGATTCCAATTCCAATAGTCTTTGGGTTTCTGTGTTGGATCATCCAATCGACCATTTGTAAAGCGTCTTCCGGTGTCGCTTCTCGGTCTATGGCGCAGATCAATCGTGCAACTATCCCGTGAGATTTCTCCATGTCATCCAGTGCTTGGATGATAGCACTTTGGGCGTCTACAAAGGGTATCTTGGATTCCAAAACGGTCCCGGTAGGGTTCCAAAAAAGCTCGCAGTAACGCACGTTGTGCTCTGTGCATCGTTGAAGATGTTCGCTCGTCATCCTGTATAGGTCCTCAGGATATCTGACCAAGAACGAATCGAGTCCACGGAAAATTCTCAAAACCCCAACAGGCTTTTCTCCTCGTATGTAAAACTGGTCGACTTCATCTTGTGTGAATGGTTTGCCTGCACGGTCGTTGAAGAAGGTCAGAGTAGGCTTACTGACCGTCCCAAACAGATGGCAATGAAGCTCCACTTTGGGCATGTCATGGCAAAATTGATACATCTCAACACAGAGATCTGGTCTTCCTACCAAGCAACAACGGTTTCAAGACCAGAAGCTAAAGAAATACACTAAAATTGTTTGACTTGTACCGATTAATCATGTTCTTCTATAATGAAATAAAAAAATATATTTCGGCCGATTGACTGCACAATTATGCACCAGGTGCATTATCTCTAATGCTATAAAGTATTTTTTTAAAAAATTAAGACACTTATTAAGTGACTTCGTTTTATTTATCAACTCTATCGTACGAGTCTAAGAGAATATCCCAGAAACGGTTCCTATCTAAATTATCCAGCACCATAGTACCGGTTCCCGATCCGACAACCTGCATCTTGCCGTCCAACTCTCCACCAACTTCAATTTCAAGCTGACGTCTTTGCCATCTAAAACCAAGATCCTCAACGTTGTTCAGCTGCAACAGAGCAGCCACAGCCACCGGATCATGAACACTGGGCCCCACATAATCAGGCCCACTTCTTGCCTTGACTTTATTGTAGAAATATTGCACTAGCTCAAACATAAGTTTGCGGAAATTTGATGCAGTTGCTGGATTTCCAAGGATTCTGGATCGGATCTCCTCATTCGCTCTCACAGTAGAAGTCAAATCTAATGGTGCCAATATGATCCGATCTCTCAAAATAGGGTCCTGAAAAATCTCGTTAGCTGCCAATGGATCACAGAAAATATTAAACTCCGAGACCTCGTTTTTATTAAACTTATTGATTCCACCTCCCATAATAGCCAAAAACTTGATTTTTGGTTTGAGCTCTGGGTATTTGCGAAAAACTAATGCCATATTAGTCAACGGACCAACGGCAGCAATGTTCATGAAACCCTCGTGCTGTTCCACAGTTTTTTTGAAATGTTCAAAGAAGCCTTGTTGATCTCCGGCTTCCATGATAGACTCCGGTAAACGGTCTGAGCCGTTCAATCCTGTTGCGCCGTGTACCTCTGGACAGTACTCAGGTTCTCTATCTAAAGGAGTAGAAGCTCCAGCAAACACCGGGACTTGCGATTTGCCAATTGCAGTTAAAAAACGAAGGGTATTCTGTGTAGTGTTTTCTAGAGAGGCATTTCCGTGGACGGTAGACACTGCAAGCAGGTCAAAATGCGGATTGTATGCTGCCAAAGTAAGGGCCACTATGTCGTCCTGACCTGGATCGCAATCAATCCATAAAGGTATCCTTGCAGTCATGTTGGATAGACAACTTCGATGTGTTGTGATAGCACAGAACTGAAAAGTTTTTGTGGTCAGGAAAAAAAAAACTAATACCTTGAGAAAGCTTTGGGTCCGCTACTGAGTGCGGCGAGACTGCAGTAGTTCGGCCGAAATATTTTTTTTTTCTCGATAACACTGACTTCTACATTCCTTATCAGAATTGATATATATTACACTGAACAGAAGCCAGTTTGTCTTGATCTTTGATTCTTTCCATCAACAGACTTTCCAAGATGTCGGAAAAAGAAGAAACTCATAGTTCTGCCATCACTTTTGTTGATGAGAAAAAACTGTTCTGGAAGGTCGACCTCAGAGTCTTGACCATCATGTTCATCACCTATTCGCTGCAGTTCATGGACAAACTAGCTCTATCGGCCGGAGCTGTTTTTGAACTTAAAACTGATCTTGGTTTGGTTGGCCAAGATTACTCATGGACCTCGGCCATCTTCTACTTTGGATATTTGCTTGGTAACTTCATTGTCGCCAGATTGTTGCAAATCCTGCCAATCGGAAAATTGGTGTCTGTTTCTGTTTGTCTTTGGGCAATCTGTCTTGCTGCCAGTGCTGGATGCTCAAACTATGCAGGAATTTTGGCAGCAAGATTTTTCCTTGGATTGTTGGAAAGTTGTGTGAGTCCTACATTTGTGCTTATGACCTCGATGTGGTGGAAACGGACTCAACAGCCAGCTAGAGCAGGAATCTGGTTTGCCGGAAACGATTTTGGAGGTATTGTTTCCTCTTTTCTTGCATTTGGACTTGGTCATATTAGTGGCCACTTGAACCCATGGAGATACATTTTTATTGTTTACGGATGTATCACGTTTGTGTGGAGTTTTGTGATGTTCTTCTTCCTTCCAGACTCCCCTGAAAAAGCCTCTTTCTTAACTCTTGACGAAAAAGCATATTACGAACAATCGGTCAAGGGATCGAAAATCGAGTCTAAATGGGACTGGGAACAGGCTAAATCCTGTATTTTCGACATTAACCTCTGGATTTTACTATCATTGACCGTTCTTAGTATTCTCCCAAACAGTGGTGTTCTCAGTTACGGATTCATTATTCTTGATAGTTTTGGATTTACCTCGATCCAATCTACTTTGGTCAACCTTCCAGCCTCGGTCATTTCTTGGGTTGCCATCACCTCCACTGGTTTGCTTGCTACCCGATTCAAGAACATCAGATGTGCGCTAATGGTTGTTGTTTGCTGTTTATCCATCATTGGAGGCTGTCTAATTTACAAGGGTGAAACTAAGGGAATCAAACTTCTTGGTTACTACTTCGTTTGTGTGCAACCGGCTATTTTCCCAATCATCCTATCGCTTACTGCTTCGAACTTCAGAGGCTCCACCAGAAGATCAATTGCCAGTAACGCTGTTTTTGTCATCTACTGTGCTTCCAACATTGGTGGTCCACAACTGTTCCGTTCTAAGGACTCTCCAACTTACAGTTATGCTTTCAGATCCTGGATCATCTGTTATTGTCTGAACATTGCTGTGGCTATTCTCGCCGCTGCCAAATACAGGTACGATAACAAGAAACAGGAATCCAAGGACCAACAAGAGGTTCCTGTTGCCGACGCTGCCGAGTATGCTGATCCAACCTTTAGATATCTGTTTTAAACGAGAAATTATTTGCAGCCAGCTAGCTCTACTTAATAGTATTTTTCCGCACACAGTAGAATTTCTGTATTGGTGAAAAAATAATCTCAGATAAAAAGGGATCTTTTTTTCAGGGGGAAACAAACAAAAGAAGTTATTTCTTTCTTATATTTCATGATAAATGACGAAACAACAAATTCCAGGAGTTTCACGTTTTAAGATCAACGGGCTGTCAAAAAGTAGAGCTAAGGCTTGTCAAGTTTGTCGGGATCGCAAGAAAAAATGCGACTTCCAACGGCCCATCTGCTCCTTCTGCAATACCCACAAACACGTTTGTCACTATGAAGATTCCCAACAGGCTCTTCAAGAACATTGTGAGAGCAACAACTATAAAACTGCCTTAGTCTCTACTCCAAGGAAAAGCTCGGCTGGTTTCAAAAAGGTGACATTCAACAACATTGAGCAAACGATCCCTCCCGCTACACCCTCGTTGCTCGACCCCGATAGCTCATACAGTACACAAACTTCCATCTTTGAAGTACATCATATTGCAGAAAGCTCAATTTCTACCGAGAATGGTGTAGTTGATAAAATGGATTCATTCATTCCCTCCAAGCAAGTGGCAGACATCCTCATAGACACCTTCCGTCATTCAATTCACCCCTTTGTACCCTGTCTCGACCTTCAGAAGTTTCAGCCAGTTTACGAAACGTTCTGGATAGATTCTTCTGTTGCAAATCCCGATTTTTATTCAGTACTTTTTACAATTCTGTACACATCATGTACAGCCGAAGAGACAGCTGTAAAACCAACTGTGAAGTCGGACATTTACAAATCACTGGAATATGCATTACGGTCTTGTGGATATCCTTTTTTGCCCAACATTTTGCTCCTCAAATGTCTCGTGGTCATATGCTATGTTGACCAAAAAAATACAATTGTCTCGCCAAGTGCTCTTGTCAGGTACGCACAGACATTGGAACTACATCGAGACCCATCAACACATCATAAAATCACGAACCTACAACTTGTCCAAACTTCAAGACTCATTTGGTGGTGCATTTACTACTTGGACTTCAAATTTGCGATGAGCAATTTGACAACTCCAATAGTTGGGGCTGATGAATATGATACACAACTTCCAAATGAATATATCCATATCGAGGGCCACCAATACCGACTCGACTTCTATTTGTTATTTGCCAATGGAAGATTTAGATGGGCAGCATGTTGCAGCAAGCTATGGAGAAGAAGTTTCAAATTGAGTCATTTAACTCAAGTAGAAATTGACGGTTTTCACAAAGATATACAGAATTTGTCCCTTCATTGTTCAGCATTGGTTCAGAGATTGTACGAACCTAATGGGTTTATTTTTGCACAAGAATCGTTGATACAGATAAATGTTTCGTTACTCTATTCTTTTGCCGATAGGACTCGAATGCTGCTTAGACTCTTAGAACACAACTCTGGATCACCACAATTGCCACGATTGCTTCAATCAGTACTTAGTAATGAGACTGTGGAGACCAGTGTTCGCCTGATTGACAATTACTTGCAATTGTGTGCTTCTTACACAAATTACAGGTGGTACCTTACCACAATTCAGCCACTTACACTTTGGATGCTGGTGTTCAAAAGCTTTCTGAAAGAAATCCATAAGGAACTGAATGATGGAACATTAACGTCTGTGGCCCGAGAATATCTCCGAAGCAGTAAGAAGGCAGTGGTGATTACTAATTTATCCCGCTTGTTTCGCTACGATTATCCTGATTTGTCATTGTTGGTAGAAGAATTGTGGAGTTTGGCTTTTAATGTAGGCTTAAGAGAAAGGCCACTAAATTGGGAAATCACCCAAAATCCTAAGCAGCAAAAGCTTGAAATATCAGCTGAGATCAGAAAAGTAGAAGAACGGTTCTACCGCCTTGCAGGAAGGTGTGGAGTCCAAATTTAAGGCACATTTTCGGAATTTTGTCGCGGCTCCACGGCTAAATACATCTTGGAGCCACATATCACGTTGAATCATAAGATCCAGGGCACAAATCGAGTAAAGCAGGTTGTCGTGTCTGATTTTTCCCCCAATTATTGCTAATCATGTGAGCAGTAGCTTATATGCCTAATATGGATAGCTAGTCTGCCACATGTGTTGAGGTATAAAAAGGACATGATAGTCTCCTTTCTCGCCTCACCCAAGAATTTGAAAAAAACTAAAAAACCACTCTTCTTTTACCATGACTACCACTACCACTTTAAAATTGCAAAGTCAGCTCCCTCTTGATCAAGAAATTGAAAGAATCATTAAGGATTCCAAAGACATTGCTATTGGAACTAACAAGAATGACCTTCGTCATTTTGGTCCCGACCCAGATGGATTGAAGATCCTTCCAGATGCCACTCGTAAAAGGCTCACTAGTGCTGGTGTTGATATTTCTAAAGGATATCCATCTAGACCTGATAAATCCAAAATTCCGGTTTATTTGGACGAGGCATTTGCTATCAGAAATGACGACTATGATTATATTGAACGGGGCAAAAATGCCGACCCTGAGAAAAAAGCTCTTTTTGGGGCTGCCAAGGAAGTGATTCAGTTGACCAAACACATTGGTACAGAAATTGTTGGTCTACAATTGGAGGATTTAAACAATCAGCAGAAAGATGAACTGGCTTTGTTAGTTGCTGAGAGAGTCGTTGTTTTCTTCAGAGATCAAAAATTGTCTCCTCAAAAGCAGTTGGAATTGGGTGAGTATTGGGGACGCGTCGAAAAGCACCCTCAGTCTTCTCAAGTTCCTGGCCTTCCAGGGATTTCGGTTATTTGGCAAGATTATTTCCAAAAAGCATTGGGATTGAATCTGACTTACAAGAACAACAATCTGGGCAATTGGGATGCAGCTAAATTTGTGAACAGAGGTACGCAAACATGGCACACCGATTTGGTTCACGAAAAGCAACCTGCTGGATTAACCCATCTTCACCTGGATGCAATTCCAACTACCGGAGGAGACACTTTATGGTCATCTAGCTATGCTGCTTATGACAAGCTTTCTGAGGAATTGAAAAAGTTTTTGGACGGTAAACAGGCTGTCTACGTTTCTGCCCACGGTTACTTGGATAGAAATGATCCATTTGGTGGCCCAAAAAAAATAGAGAGAGTCCATCCTTTAGTTAGAACTCACCCTGCCACTGGATGGAAATCATTGTTTGTCAATAGAACAATGACTAAAAGAATTCTTGGGCTCACTCCTGTGGAGTCAGATCTTATTTTGAACTATCTTTACGACGTCTACGAGAAAAACGCCGATATTCAAGTGAGATTTAAATGGACTCCATCTAAGCCAGGTTATGGTACATCTGCAATTTGGGATAACAGGGTTTCTCAGCATAGAAGCACCTGGGATCATGAAGGGGTTGATGCTAGACATGGAACCAGAGTCACCTCTCTGGCTGATAAGCCAAATTTTGATCCGAAGTCAAAATCTCAAAGGGAAGCCTTAGGCTTGCCATTAAACGACGATGAGTTTTATTAGTTATCTAGTATGTGTGGAATGTATTTTTTTTTTCTTGACTACCAAAACAAAACCTAGAATCGATAGATAGGTCTGGTGTAGTGGCTCACTTTAGAGGTGGCGGTGCAATAATTATCTAATCGGGAAACATATTTCTGGGCTTTCTGTGGCATAGTGGCGCTGAGGCTTATAGCTCTGCAGGAAGCCACACTAGTTTGACACTCGTGACACCTTCAATTAAATTTGATATCCAGTCAGATCACGTTTAGTTCTTTGATTACACAGACTTATGCTTAAATTTGATGTACATGCTGCAAACGGGGCTTTCTGTGGAGTCAGATTGATTAACACTATAAATATTTTGGCTGGGTATCCATGAAAAATCTACCTGACGATCAACAAGAGAATAACCTACTGATATGTCAGAAGATCGCAGATTCAGTACCGTTAAAGAGGAAATCAACACCACTACTGTCAATGATAGTTTTGAACTGGAGACACGGGAGAGTCCATATATTGATCTATCGATTGAGCTGTCCCCGGAAGAGATTGCCAGAAGGCAGAAATGGTGGTTCAAGATAGGCAGATTCTTGTGGGATGGGTTGGACAAGCATCCTAAAGAGCAGCTATTTCTTGCGAAATTGGATTGGTTTTTGTTGTCAAGCTCGATGTTGGGCTATTTTATAAAGAACCTGAACCAATCAAATGTTGCTACTGCGTATGTGAATGGGATGAAGGAATACTATTCAATGAACAAAAACCAATACAATTATATGGTCACCCTATGGACTGTTGGATATATCGTTGGAGCTATTCCTTCAAATCTGGTTCTCCATCGTATTTCTGCTAGATTTTATTTGGGTGGCTTGGAATTGGTCTGGGCTGGTTTAACATTGTTAATGCTGACTTGTGGACCTGACAAGTTGAGTGGAGTTTATGGGATACGGTTTTTAATTGGATTGACGGAAGCAGGTTATTTTCCTGGTCTGGAATACTTGGTTGGATCTTGGTACAGTCCAACTGAATTATCAAAGCGATCATCTTATTTTGCAGTTTCTGGAATAGCAGCCAGCTTGATCTCCGGTCCCCTTCAGGAAGGTGTGTTGGAAAGATTTCCCAACTCATCTTTACCGGCATTTAAATGGATGTTTGTGTTTGATGCGGTGATTTCGATCCCAATCGGAATATACACCATGTTTGTTGATCCCAACACTCCATCAACCACAGATGCATGGTTTTTCAACGAGCAAGACAAACTTGTTGCGTTGGAGAGAAGAAGACGAATTGGTGCTCAGCTCAATACTCGGCAAAAGTATACATGGAGCAAGATCAAAAGTTTCTTCAGTACCTGGCATATTTATGTGTTTCCAGTAATTTTCTTGTGTTACAATAACTCTGGCTCTGCAATAAGTCAGCCGACGTTTACCAGTTGGATGAAATATGATCTAGGACTTTCTTCCAGCAAATATAACA
Source organism: Ogataea mattraensis (assembly GCA_030564055.1). Lineage (NCBI taxonomy): Eukaryota > Fungi > Ascomycota > Pichiomycetes > Pichiales > Pichiaceae > Ogataea > Ogataea mattraensis. Next base: position 24,406 of record JAJMLE010000003.1, on the reverse strand, counting down.
CATATCCATCAATCCTATATGGGATTTCAATTGCAGTGACAATGTTTATCGCATATTCACATGACTTTTTTGGTGGTAAGCTCAATCACTATCTGATAATGGCTTACTTCTTTTTTCTAATTTTGGGATGCTCCATCCTTTCTGCTTGGGATATTCCCAGACCGTTGCATTGGTTGGCATATTTTTTTGTGGGAGTCCCGACTGGTTGGGGTCAACCCCAAATTTATTCTTGGGTTAACAGATTGTTGTTCCAAGACGACATGAAGAGAAATTTTACTGTTGTTTGTACCAACACCTTGGCTTATGTTACCAGTGCTTTTGTTCCTATATTTGTGTGGAATTCAGAGGATGCTCCGGAGTATCACATTGGATTCACTTATACTGCATGTTTGAGCTCACTGGGAATGGTGATGACAATTGTTGCATGGTACCTTACTAAAAGAGATGCACAAAGAGCAAAGGCTGCTAGTACTGATTATTGGGTTAATTTAGGTTAAAGGGAACTCTTTTGTAGTGAAGAGCAGCTTTTTGGGAAGTTAAAAGACTCGGAAATTCTATATTTATTATGGTGGTAATTTTAAGTAATAAATATAATTACCTATTTATTGGATCTCTCCATTGTACACCTTATAAAACATGGTCTTCACCAGCAATTTAGTCTTTTGAATATCAAAATTGGCGATCAATCGACTCACATTGACTCGGTTTTTAGGAGAATATTCAAACGACATATCAAAATACTCTTTAATTTGTTCAAAATCAAAAGTTTGAAATCCAGACTCCCTTTCAGCTAATCTTTTGTCAATCCAGCTTTTTTGCTGTTCAAGTGGAGGCAATTGTTTTGAATTTGCCCAAACCCCAGCTATGGCAGCGGAATTTGCTTCTGCAACCAAAAAGAAAAACGGACTAAAGGGAATGCCCACATGCACGAAGCTGGGATCACCTAAACTGAAGACATACATAAACAAGTCTTCCACTTTAGTTCTTGAGTAGTTGGGAGAATTGTTCCTACCAGAAGTTACCTTCGCCAAACCTTTATTTGTGTTTTCTGGGTGGTCCAAAAAAGGATAATGCATATGGTAGCCAGTTGCGAAAATAATGTGGTTAAATCCCGATTCTGTCTTCCCATCGACAAACTCTACTCCATCATCGGTAAAACGCTTAATTCTAGGATGAACACCGACTGTTGAAGATAAGTTATAAATGATATCCTGAACCCATTGCTTGGGATCATTGGTAGATTGAAGGTCCACAAAATCTGTATTGGTGGCCAAATGAACATCTGATGTTTTAGTTGCAATGTATTGCAAGATGTCTACTGCGCTAACGTTGCTACCAACAATAAGAACTCTGTGGCCAGTCCAATCAGAACTGTTTCTAAAACATTTGGAATGAATCACCACGTTCGGATTGAGTTTGGAGAACTTTAAAAGTCCCTCAATCTTTGGGAAAAATGGGATATTGAAACGTCCATTTGCGCACACGACGCCGTCAAACTCCTCAGTGTACCATTTTTCCTTTTCATTGATTGGATCCAGTTCTACAACTGTCACTCTCCACTTACCTGATTCAGTGCTCTTATAAACTTTCTCGACTCTTGTGTGGAATCGAATATACTTCTCTAATCCATACGAGCTTGCAAATTGCTTAATATATTGTAGCACTTCATTATGTTTAACAAATGGATAGTATGGTCCTTTGGGGTCCACTAATGGAGGATCACCAGTAGAAAATCTCATGACATGGCCAGGAACGTTAGTGTATAATCTGTCATGTATTCCACTTCGCTGCCAGAAATGACCCTTTGAGACTTCTTGAATAACTGGAAAACTTTTAGTTGCACTCAAGTGTTTTAAAGACGTCTCCAAAGCCGTTCTTATTCCTTCAGGAACACTGTAGTTTGAAGTACCGGGGAAATCAGAATCAGGAATTTCAGTATAGTTCCATGTTCCTCCAAGACTACTGTTCTGCTCAAATACAACAATCTCTTCAAAAGCACACTTTTCAGGAAAAGCGTTGTATTGATTCCAAGTGGATAAAGTTGATGATCCATCTTCAGAAGTGTGTAAGAACTCGTTCAATGCAGCAAGACCTCCAGGGCCAGCTCCAATAATTGCTATTTTGTTGATACTCAACTTGCTTACAGTCATGTCATTCAAAACAAAGTTGCACAAAAGAATAAGAAGTACATCAACTACGTATTTATACATATGGCTTTGAGATCATCTTGCATTCATTGCCAAAAGCCACATGCCACACGCTCATAGTGGCACATCAGAGTTTACATAAGTAAATCAGTTTCTCTGGCCAATCAACCGTAAGCAGTTTCAGTCTTCTAGTAAGAGTTTATACAGTTTGACTTGCCAATTTGGCACCCAAATGATTGGCTTTCGACTGTCCTTCCTCTTTGCAAACACCTGACTTTGAGTATTGTGGTGCTTTTGCACTGCCCGAGTCAGCTTTAAACTTTCGGTAGGTGCAAGGGTGTGATTTGATCAAATTGCAGAAGCTCACACAATTACACAGGGAAATATTTAAGAATCAGTGTTTTTAAGAACTATAAAAGGCAATATGTTAATTCGACTTCAAACATGGAGATGGAAACAGGAATTGTTACGATGAAAAACATAAGTAGTTTATTTGATGCACAATCTTTATATTTATCGATAATTTTTTCAGCTCTGTATACATAACTAAATCATTATAATCACGAATATGGGTTACCCCTGACGGCTTTTTCAAAGGGAACGGCATAAGCGGAACACATTTCCGAAATGCATTTGAGGGACCAGGTTTCCGGAACTGTGTCGGATTCGTGCAGGTGTGCACCTTGTGAATATTATATCTTCTCCAACATGCATACTCCACATCCGGAAACCTTTTTCCGAAATATGGGGTAAACTTGAGCTATATAAGAACAGAGTTTTGGAAAAGCTCGAAATCATATAGTCGATCTTTTTCTTCAATTCAACAAAATGTACACGTGCAAGTGGGGAGTGATGGCAACTGGCTGGATAGCCAGTGACTTTGCCAGAGATTTGATAAGAGACCCTGCTGAAAGAAACGTTTCTGACGTCAAACATATTCTGAAGGCAGTTGGTTCTTCTTCATCGACTGAAAAAGCTGAAACCTTTGTTAAGGAAGCAATTGATGATGTAAAAGGATGCGGTGTTGAATTGAGCTCTGTCACGTTGTACAACAACTACCAGGACTTGGTTAATGACCCTGAGGTTGACATAATCTACATTGCCACTCCAAACTCTCATCATTATGAGAACTGTAAACTAGCTTTAGAAGCTGGGAAGCCTGTTCTATGTGAGAAGCCATTTACTGTGAATGCAAACCAGGCCAAGGAGCTTATTGCACTTGCCAAGAAAAAGAATGTGTTTTTGATGGACGGATTGTGGACCAGATTTTTCCCACTTGCTGTCGAACTTCAAAGGTTACTCTTTGAAGAAAAGGTCTTAGGAAAAATTTATAGAGTGTTCTCAGATTATGCGAATAATTTAGACATCTACAACAGAGATCTATCTCACCGTCTTGTTAGCGCCGATCTTGGAGGTGGAGCATTGCTGGATATTGGAGTGTATGCTTTAAATTGGATTCTTCTCACCTGTTACGAAGACCCTGCAAACAAAAACGGTGTGCCAGAAGTTGTTTCTGGAATGGTGAAATTTCCACCTACTGGGGTTGATGAATCCACCAACATTTCTCTGGTTTTTCCAAACTCTGGAGTGACCGCTGTGGCCACTGTGAGCTTTAATGTGATGTCTGATTTCAACTCTATTTGCAGAGTCCAAGGAGAAAAAGGAGAGATCAATGTGCAATGGTCTTCAAGTAGACCGGAAAGCTTGAGCATCAAGCTAAACAACTCTCTTGAAACTGTTAAGAAAGTCTTTGACATTCCCGGTCATGGTCTTTTCTGGGAAGCAGACGAATGTGCTCGTTGCATGAGGGATGGCAAGAAAGAATCCGACAGCTATCCATTAGGAGAAACCATGGTCTTGCTGGAAATCATGGACAAAGTCAGAAAACAGAATGATCTAGTGTTTCCATGCGAGTAATGGTATTTAGAAGCAAAGTATGGTATCATCACAGAACTGCTATTTGGTATATACTACTTAGATATAATATCCATTCTCAATTTTCCTGACTTAAGTAAACGTTTCGGGCCAAAAATTCCAATCCATAGATTGAAAACTACCAAAAAATTCATCCACCCCCATTTGGAACGGCTGTGTGGAGTCATTCAGGGCCCTCTCAATTTCCTGGCTGTGTCTGATTGCAGATGGCCAAGTTTGACCAACGTTTTGAAGGTAGTCTACACATAACTTAACCAACTCTCTGTTGAATAGTTTGCTGGAGGATTGGATGAAAAGATGGATACTTGCGGCAGTGGATATGCAATGGGCAGCCAAAAATGGTGTACATCTCAGCGAGTAGTATCGCTTATAAAGGCCCACTAGTTCCAAAATACACTCCGCCGAGTTCACGCAGTTCAAAAGAGGATTCGTGTCTTCGTCAAGATCAAGGTCCAATTGAAGAAATGGACGGAACAAAAATATGTTGATGGTATGATAAAACATTGGAAGAAGCAAAACATGTGGTCCAACTGCGGAACTTCCGTTGGACGAGTAAGACTTTATATCTTTTGGCAAGGCTGCCTCCCAATTCTTCAACTCTCTGCTAAATTGTAGTATGATGTCTCTTGCAGAGGTTGCAGTAAATGCTTTGTTTTTATGATATATTGTTTTGGTTATCCTGTTCAAGATCAGGCACAATTCAATAGCATAAGAAAAGCACAGATGTTGGTTCTTCAAAATTCCACAATCTTGCATGTAGGGTCTGAGTGCGTTTTTGGGTGTTTCAACATCCGAAACATATTGAGCCAGTAAAGGAGGTCGTCCAAGATGGACCGAGTATGATTGATCGGCTAAGAAGCTGGCCCAGAAAATATTCTGTCTAACCAGCAAATCTTCATCATTGATTCTTCCTTCGTCACGAAGACTCTTGCAATTCAAATGAAGGCCTAGATCAATAGACATTCTTAAAGCCATTCCACTCAAAATCCATCCCCTTGACTCGTTATTGCATCCAGCCTCTCTGCTTCCAACCAATAATAGAGTTTGGACAGTAGTTATACGAGGATGTTCGAGTCCGTCGAAAAGTGCCTTTTTTACTTGATCCATATAGAAATCTTTGGACTTGACTCCATTTTTGCGGAGAAACTCGTCGTCGCTGAAAGGAGCACCATGTGCTAGCATGGCATCCAGCAAAAGATCTGAATAAAACTTTCCTCCTGTTTCTCTGTGCTGCAGAAAAGCAGCTTTGTTCACGATAGGGAAAAAAGAGTTTTGCCAGGTCCAATAGAGATCCAATAGATGGTCAACCACTACCGACCTATATTCCGGAACCGTTTCCCTGAAACTGTTGGCAATATAAATGAGCTCTGGTTCCAATCTTGGAACGTAAGCAGGTTGGTTCTGGAGTAAGAAAACATTGGAAGTTCCACCAAAAAAATGAATCTCTCCCAGACCATCGAGTTTGAAAGCACGTCCATCTGTAAATTGGAGCTTATTTTCTTGCTGCCATTTTGCGGCAGTAGTAGGTTTGATTTCTGTTTTTGTCAAACTATGCAAAACATGGTTGAGCTGTTGATTCTGTCTTTGTAGTTCTTCAATCAAATATCTCGTGTTTTGACGTCTTTTATCGGTTTTGAAGTCGTAGGTACATTGGCCAGAAATGCTTCTGGACTGGCATCTGGTGCACGGTGACGCTCCATCGCACTTGATTTTCCGATGTCTACACGGAGCACAGGCTCTAGTGACAACCACACGCTTTGGTTTCATACTCATGACCACCGGGATTTCTAATGATATACATTAAGAAGATCGATCTACCTGGCCAAGTGTACTTATCTTCTCGAGATTGATTTTGTGGGGAAATGGAAAATATGGGGTAATACATAGGAAAATAACAATAGAGTGCGGAGATGTATTTCCGAGCAAGTTTAAATATAGTTAGACAATAAAAAAATTCATTTGCTACAAAAACCTACCGCAGATGCAGCACCACTCAGGTGTCGGTGTGGATGTTTTCAACAGTGACCAGCTCTGCTTTTTCAGATGAATGAGGAGCGTGGACACCATGAGTTTCCAGATCTGTAGGCGAGAGTTCGTGGTTCCAGTGAAGAATAACTTTATCACCAGTGAAGAGCATGTCTATCTGTTCCAAGGTGAGCTTGTTTGTTTCTGGGAAGAAATAGTAAATCAATGGAATAAAACAGAAGTTGAATATGCAGAAGTAGATATAGGTTTTGTAGCCGATGTTTCGGACGCTGACAGGGGTGATTTCAACCACCAGGAAAGTGAAGATCCAATTACTTGCCGACGCAAGTGCAGCAGATTTGGTCCGGATTGCCAGAGGAGAATACTCTGAAGGCAAAAGCCAAGGAATACAACACAAACCAGCAGCAAAGAAGAAGTTAAAGAGGAAAAGCATCACAGTAGCAACAATACCACAAGCATTGCTACCATTGGAAACTGTTCCTGCCAAAACAGCCATACAACAACCTTGGCCCGCAACTGCTAAAATAAGTAGCTTTCTTCTTCCAACTCTGTCTAGGAAGTAAATAGGGAAGAAGGTGGAAAAGAAGTATGCGATTCCGTTAAAACCAGACATTAACAGAGCAAGATCGTGTGACATTCCCACAGACTCCTCAAAAATAGTTGTAGCATAGTAAGTAATCAAGTTGATACCACAAAGTTGTTGCATGAACTGAGAAACAACACCTAGCATGGTACGATGAAAGAATCTTTGACGTCCGTTGGTGAAGACTGCACGGAAGCTTCCTGTCATGTTTTCTCTTTCAAACTTCAAGGCATCGGTGATCAAATCCAACTCATGTGTCACGGCTTCATCGTCATCAGTAATCTCATTTGCATTTGGTTGAACAACATGAAGAACCCTGCGGGCCTCTTCTATTTTTCCATGAGCAATAAGCCATCTTGGAGATTCTGGAAGAAATAGCACGCCCACAATAGTTCCAAGAGCAAAGAACATTTGCAAAGCCAAAGGAACTCTGAATTGGGCCTGACTTTCCACAAAGCTCATTCCATAATCAATCCAATAGGAGAGCATGACACCAAAAATACAGATCGACAACTCAGATGCAATCTCACGTCCACGGTTTTTGGCCTTACAAATTTCGGAGTGCCAAACCGGAATTGTCGAGGTGTTCATACCATTTCCCAGACCAGCCACAACTCTACCCACAATTAACTGTCCAAGACTATAGGAGCTAGTCTGAATTATAGCACCAACAATAAGCACCGAACATCCAATCATGATACATCTTCTACGTCCTAGCGTTTCTCCGACAATCGAAACAAAAATAGAACCAACAAGACATCCAATCTCGTAGATAGCAACAACAGTTCCTTGCAAAGAGGAGCTTCCATGTCCCGTGGATGTGGTATCAATAGCCGGAAACTGCTGGGTGAAAGATTTACCGGTCAGTAATCCAGACATAACTCCTTGGTCAAAACCAAATAGCAAGAATCCACATCCACATGCTAAAGTCACCGCCTGTTGTAATCGTTTTCCCTTAAGACCTAAAAACATTTTCAGTTCCAGTTGATCTTTATTGCATCATAGCTAATGACGTTTTTTGCTGAAGAAAAACAGCTGAATATATATAGCATGAGATATCTGACAGCCTCACTGAAGAAACCCAGGAGTAAAGCTGATGTTTGGTCTGGAATTCGCGGGGTACATGAAAGAATTATTGTTCTATTGATTGTAGTACTGCATCAACATGCATAGACCATCATCATCATGAAAGAAGGAGGGGTGGCGGAGTTAGGTCTCCGATGTACGGCTGGAATCCACAGGCAGCGAAGGACCGGAAACTCCTTGAAAAGTTTGGCGGAGACACATCTCCAGAAAGTTAAGTTTTGATCAAACCGATCATACGGAAACCAATTTCCGAAAGGTGGGGCCTATCGGGTAGGTTTATAAATGTTCCTGGCATCTACTTGTTAGATGGTCACTCCTTTCAGTACTACCTTAGTGTGATAGTGTATAAGTGAGAACTGAACAAAATGCCTTACATTATTGGTTTGAACAGTGGTTCGTCGTTTGATGGAATTGACGCAGTCTTGGTCGAGACCAAGGTCGGTGCTGACGGATTTCCTGTTCCTCCAAAATACATTGACGGATTAACTATTGATTGGCCTGGATCTCTTCAAGAGCCCATTTTGAAAGCTTTCGAAAACAAACTGACCATTTTCGAATTGACCAGACTAAACTATGCTGCTGGAGCTGCTTATGCTAATGCAGTTCACAAACTTTTGAAACAAAACTCTTTGAAACCAGAAGATATTGAAGTCATTGGATACGATGGACAAACCATCTACCAAGAACCTCCCGAAAAAGACCTTATGACTAAGCTGGCAAAATCTGGAAGTGAGGATGAAGTCGATAAATGGATCAAGGGTGGATACCCCTGTGGTTTGTTCATTGTCGAGTCAGGAGTTGTTGCTGCCCTAACTCAAATTACAACTGTGACTCAATTTAGACCTGTAGACCATGCATTGGGAGGCTGTGCTGCTCCGCTGATGCAATTCCTCGACTTTGTGGCTTTCAGAGCAAATGGTCCTGTTTTGACATTAAATATTGGTGGAATTGCCAATATTCAGCTTGCAGACCAAGACAGAAGCAAGATGATGGCATTTGATACTGGTCCAGGTAACGTCATGATTGACCATATCATGAAAAAGCGTTCTAATGGTATGTATACTTACGATGAAGATGGAAAAACTGGAGCCAAAGGAACCGTTAACTCCAAGCTATTGGAAAGATTGGAAGATCATCCCTTCTTTCAAAGAGCTCCTCCTAGATCTGCTTGGAGATTAGATTTTGGATCTGAATTCTGTGATAAGGTCTTGGAAGACTATTCACAGTTATCTACAGAAGATTTGGTTGCAACGGTTACAAAATACACTGCAACCTCTATTCGGAGAGCTCTTACCAGTTATGTTTTAAGCAAATCATCCCCAAAGGAATTAATTGTTAGTGGAGGGGGTGCTAGAAACAAGACTCTGCTCAACATGGTACAAGAAGAGATGTTTCCCCTAGGAATCACCGTTGTCAGCAGTGATAAGTATGGTATTCCGGGAACTTTTAAGGAAGCGATCAAGTTTGGAATCCTTGCATTTGCAACTAAGCACCAGATTGCAAACAACATCCCGGCAGCTGGGGGTGCCAAATCTTTTGCAATCCTCGGAAAGCTTACATACGCCCCAAGAGAGGCCAAAAATGTATAGCTGCAGGGGATTCCGGTCGCGGAGACTTATTTCCGGCTCTTCCCCACATTTTTCTTTCATGTGTATTTGACTAAGTTCTTTATGGCGGAGAGCTTTCTCCGGAGGGACTTGCGTATAAATAAAGATGGTTTCTACCTTGCGACATCATCAGTTGTTAAATGTAGTTGGTAACAAAATGTCTAGCTTTTCATTAGTTAATAAGATTGCCATTGTCACCGGTGGTTCTAGAGGTCTCGGATTCCACTTTGTCAAGGGACTTGTGGCCCATGGCGCAACCGTGGTGGTTTTCGATGTGATTCCCCCATGTCCAGAGTTAGAAAAGTTAATTGAGGAAACCAAGAAAGTCAAATGTATGCACGTCGACGTTTCGTCCAAAGAAAAGGTGGATGCAGCTGTTGGAGAGGTTGTCGAGGAGTATGGAACCATCAATGTCTGCATATGTGCTGCTGGTGTTGTTCGAGATGTTTCTTTTCTTGAAACTTCGTTAGATGATTTTGAGTTCCAATGGAAGGTAAACACCATTGGTAAGTTCTTGGTTGCTCAGGCTGCTGCCAAAGTGATGGCTGCTAGCGGAAACGGAGGAAGTATCGTCTTTGTTGCTTCTGTTGCTACCCATGAAGCTGCAAATGGCCAGCTTATATCTGCTTACACTGCTACAAAAGGTGCTATTAGAACTATAGTCAAGCCAATGGCCATGGAACTAGCTAAATACAAGATCAGAGTAAACTCGATCTCTCCAGGCCACATGTTGACTGATATGGCCAAAGCTTTGGGCAAAACCAACCCAGGATTGCTAGAAGGATTTGCCAAAAAAAGTTTCTTCAACAGAATGGGGGATCCTCATGACTTGATTGGTGCTGTTGTCTACCTATCCAGTGATGCCAGCACCTACTACACTGGTCAAGACATGCTCATTGATGGAGGTGTCAGCAGCTGGTAAGTTTCCAATGAGAGAGCACTATAAATAGATAGATCAACCTCATGTAGTTGAAGTTCAATTCAAAGAGAATTTCGTTGTCAATAGATGTCTGGTCTGTCCGATCTTGAGCTGGAGATCTATTAGCTAAAATTTTTTTAGTAGATCGCGATAAACACCTAAAAGGTAAGCGGGATCCCAATTCCTATGCACCGATCTGGTTAAGTCACAGAGAATCATTTCGATCAATAATATGAGTAGATTTGGATAACACTTGAGCATGAATCTGATCGTTGGACCATGTTGTGATGGCATTCAAGGTGGAGAAAATAGCCATTATTGGCGCAGGCGCAGGAGGTCTCGTTAGTCTAAACGAGTTCTTACATACTTCAAAAACTGGAGAGTCTACCATCCAGACTCAAGCCGATCGACACAAACTACCATTGGACCCTGCATTCAAGGAAATTGTGGTTTTTGAACAGAATGGAAAAGCTGGGGGGATTTGGAACTACACCGAAGAGACAGATCCAGAGTTTCCATCAGGAGTCGAGAAATATTATTCCCCGGGACAAATGCGACCACCACGGAATCCTCCTGCTGAGTTGGATCTTGCAACCAAATCAAACCCATTGAAGACTAAGAAGGAGAATTTCTTGTACAAGTGGAATATAGGTGGCATTTATGAAGACTTGTTTACTAATATTCCTAACCAATTGATGAGATATTCGTCTGGACCGCTTCCTGATACCAATCCTGAGGGTAGATTTTATCCATTTGTGACCCACGAACAGGTGTTGCAGTACCTACAAAATTATTCAGCTTTAAATGATTTGGAGAGGTATGTCAGAGTCAATTCTTGTGTTGAGGGAGTTTTTAAGAATCCAGTAACAAACAAGTGGGAGCTTACTGTTGTGGAGACTGACAACGATACAGAAAAATGGTACAAGGAAGAATTTGATGCAGTTGTGGTTGCAATTGGGAAATACAATTTACCTTATTACCCTTACATTGAAGGGATGGAGAAATACATTGAAAATCATCCGGGTTTTGTCAGGCATTCCAAGTCTTTCCGTAAAGCTAGTCAACTGCAAAACAAGAAAGTTCTCTTGGTTGGTACTAGCATTAGTGCCGTTGATATTCTGCAATATCTACTTCCAGTATGTTCAGAAGTTCATATATCAATGAACAATTCAAAAGTGGAAAAGCTTATTGGTCGTGATGAGCCTTTCCGTAAGTATATTATAGAAATTCTCGAGGACGAATCTATGGGACTTGGGTTGCATGCCAAGATCGCCCGTTTTTTGGACAATGGCATAGAATTTGCCGATGGAGAGGTCATAGACGATTTTGATCACGTACTGTTTGCAACTGGATACCATATGCATTATCCGTTCTTGGAAATTCCTGGGAACAAAAATAAAGAATACATCAGGGTTTCCGGTAGCAAAAAGGGAGGGAACACCGGTCCCCAAACAGTGGTGGACAACCTATATTTGTATACATTTTCTATTGGTGATCCGACTTTATGTCATGTTGGTATTCCTCGGACTCCATTAGTTTTTCTTATCTGCGAAGCAAATGCCATTGCAATTGCAGGTGTGTGGTCTAATGCAAAGCAACTTCCAACTCAAGAAAAGCAGAAGGAATGGCTTTCTGAAATGGTAAGAAAACGAGAGGCTGGAGTGAAACTTGTCGACAAAGAAGAAGTTGCGTTGCTGTTCACTGAAGTTTACGAATTATGTCCGCATGGTCGGTACAATTTCTTTGAGGAGATCCAAAAGGTGAGTGTGGAGAAATCAAAAGTCTGCTTACAAAAGCTGTTTTACGAATTAGCAAAGAAGCCAAACAATGCAATGTAAGATCTATGAACTTTTTCTACTGAGACTGTTATTTTATCAAATTCCTGTAACTTCATTTCATTCAAAAACAATCGATTATTGTTCTTCAACTTGACCAGCTTCATCATTAACAGCCTCTTCAGATGTCTTATTAGGTTGTGGGTTCTTACTCAGCAACATCAGGATCACTTCCACTGCAAAGCATGCCACGTTAAAATAATATGCATTTCTCATTCGAGTAACTAGTCCGTCAAGCTCTGCGCTATCAGACAGAGTCAAAGATCCGATTATGGTAGTAATAATAGTGCTACCCAAACACACTCCAATTTGACCCACAGTTTGGAACACACCACTCACATTTCCTTGCAAATGTTTAGGTGTCTCCGATAAGATAGCATTGTAGTAAACTTGAAAGAACAAATTAGTTCCATAGCCAAAAATAAACAGACTGACAAACTCATATTTCCAATACGATTTCGAGTCTGAAGGATCAAATCTTGAGCTCCAAATGGTGGTTCCAAGACTGATTAATGCTGAAAGCAATAGAACGTTTCGCGTACCTAGCTTGATAGTCATTGCGGGTCTGTAAAGAATTGAACCAACAAATAAACCAACGCTAAGAGGCAATAGCTTCAATGCTGCCAGTAACGGCGAATTGCTTTCAACATATTGATGGTACTGCAATAAACAGGTCATGTTTCCTGTATAACCAGCGTAAATAACCAAAAACCCCAAAGAAAACGGAATGAAGTTTCTGATCTTCACAATTTCTGGTGGAAATAGCACCACAAGATTTGCTTTCCAGTTGTTCAAATCGGGGTGACGCTTCTGATAAGGTCTAATATAACCAGCCTCAAACACCAAGACCCCCAACACAACGACAACACCAATAGGGATTGAAACATAAACTTTAGGAGAATTCCATGTAATACCAGCTTCTGTAAGACCAAATATAAATAAAATCAAACCTGCGACCAAAAAAGATGCTCCTCCATAGTTCAAGTTTGAAACTTTCATATTATCAACGTTACGAGATTCCACCGGAACAATCACAAAAAACAGACAAATCACACATACAGCACCCATTGCAAATGTAAAATAAAAAAACGCACGATAGCCAATGCTTGTTAAAGAAAATGCTCCTCCCAATAAATTTCCGATACCATAACTTGCAGTGAAAGCTAGAAGAAGTCCTTTGATTGCAATCCCCAACCTTTTTCCAGTAAAATAGTTACCAGTCAAAGCAATAGCAGCAGGAAGCATAGCCGCTCCCGCAGCTCCTTGAAGAGCACGAAACACAATCAATGCTACTACCTGGTTTACAATCACGGCACAAATTAAAGCCATAAAAGACATCAATGCCGAACCGACAAGATAAACAACGTGAAGACCCACGATATCCGCTAGTTTTCCAAAAAGAATGATGAAAGCACCCAATGTTAATGCATAAGATGAAATAACCCAGGAGGCAGTGGTTGAATCTGTGTCAAACTCTTCTTGAATGCTGACTGTCATAGTGAAAGCTGCCCCAACATTGAGGTTATTCAGCGTAGCTCCAATCAGGATCAAAATGAAGGCCACATTTTTGTTAGGAGACACCAGCTTCTTGGCTTGCCCTAGGATGGAGTGCATCTTGCATATTTTCAAGGGTCCTGAAGTTGATGCGAAGACCAACAGATTTTCCGGAATTTATAACATGAAGGTGTAAAACATTGATTAGTAATACGTCCGAAAAAAAATGCTAGAACTCCGAAAATAAAGTTTTGCTGCGGACTTGGTTATCAGTTTAATTATCTAAATAAGCAAAAGCTTTACGATCCTGAGATTTATCTGGACCCTTGAAAGTCGGCCTTTTCTTGAAGTCGACTGGTCACCTGACTGGAGTTCTTGATAAGATAGGCTGGCACATGTTCCTGTTGTTCAGGCAGCTTGCATACAGTCAACGATAAGATATTAATCTGAAGAAGTACCACTAATTTACCGATTAGGAAGGTGGAGGCTGCAGATTCTTAAAAAATCAAAGGAATTGGAATTTAAATGCAAAGAGACAATAAAAAGCAGGCAGAGAACATGTGTGTCGCAATTAGATATCATTTGACGGGATCAATAGATATCTGGGAGCCCCTCACCGAACAACTTGTTCGAAAGTAGACATTTTTTTGTCATCCTGCATCGCGCGATTGTCTTATCGCTACTAAAACAATGCACGGCAGTCGCTTTCCTTCATGTCTGCTAATTACCTTTTCTATATATATATTATAATGCGTAAAAGCATTTTTTATTAGTATGTCAAGTATTGTATAGCAATGAGCGTTGAAGTAGTCAAGACTAGAGAAGAGGCTGCTATAGTGGCCGAGAAAGAATGGGTTCCAGGAACTGTTCACCTAGTGGATGTTGATCAGTCGCTAAATGTCCAACATAACGGTGATTCCGATGTGGTTTTAATTCCACAACCAACCTCCGATCCAAATGATCCGCTTAGATGGTCAAAAAAGAAAAAAACCTTTCAATTTGCTATTTTGTGGTACTGGTCCTTTCTCACTGCCGTTGCCACCAATTGGGTTGGTCCTGCCTGGGATGATTGGGTTGAGGATTTTAGCACCACCTATACCATTCTAAACGATACATCCGCAGTGGGATGGCTATTTCTTGGAATTGGATGTGTTGTTCTGCAACCGATTGCAATGAAAATTGGTAGAAGATTTGTTTACTTGTTTGCTTCATTGTGCCAACTGTTTGGTAACGTTGTGGGTGGAAAGGCCACTAACGTCAATTACTTGTATGGAGCCAACATTATGACTTGTTTGGCCGGAGCTCCATGTGATTCGTTAGTGCAAATCTCTACTACCGATGTGTTTTTTCAACACGAGAGAGCAAGTAGAATTTCTTCTTTGACATTTGCTCTATACTCTGGCTCATATCTTGGTCCAATTGCTGCGGGTTATATTGTCGAGTCTCAAGGCTGGAGATGGTGTTTTTGGTATCTGGCTATATTTTTTGCAATGCTATTTGTCATTCAAGTTTTCTTCATGGAAGATAGTACCTTTGTGAGACACGATCTTAGAAAGCAGGAACAGGAAGTTTTGACTCAAATCATCAGCAAGGAGTCTATTGTTGGAAAAACAGAGGTGAAAGCTCAAGACGAGGAGGTCCTCTCTGACTCATCGGCCCCAAAACTTAGGACATACAAACAAAAGCTAGGTGTTTGGGAAACAGAATACAACGACAAAAGACCGTTTTGGATTATATTCTCAAGACCTTTAATGACTGCATTATTGCCAGCCATAACTTGGGGTGGTTTTGTTTACGGAGTCCAAGTGATGTGGCTGTCATTAATTGCTACCACACAATCTGAATTCTTTGCTGCTGAGCCATATAACTTCAGTGCTTCCGCTGTCGGAGACACCGATTTCTCGGCTTTGATTGGATGTTTCTTTGGGGCAATCTGGGGTGGCCCATTGTCTGATAAATTTGTCGCATGGATGGCCAGAAAAAATCATGGAATCCTCGAGCCAGAATTCAGACTATGGTTTATTTTGTTCCCTGCAGTCATTAACTCCGGGGGCCTTCTAATGTATGGTTTGGGATCCAACGCTGGCGTTCATTGGATGGTCCCAGCAGGCGTGGGAATGGCCTTCATTGGATTTGGTATTGGTTCTGCAGGTGCTCTGACCATCACCTATGCTTTAGATTGTTACCCAGAAATGCAAAGTGAGGGTTTGGTGCTTATGCTGTTTCTCAGAAACATGATTGGAATGGGTTTTACTTTTGCTATTCAGCCCTGGCTCGATACATGTGGAATGGTTACAACCACCTGGCTCATGTTTATGCTATCCATGGTTTTCAACTTTAGTTGTTTGATTTTCATACAATGGGGAAAGAAATTTAGAATAATGACCAAAGATTATTATTTGAAATATTCTGATCCAAATACAATCTTCTAAGTTTTCTGCCAGACTTCTCAATAGCTTCGAATACTAGATGAAATCTCGGATTTTGGTACAACAGATAATACCTTTTATGGAGATATGTAATCAACTGCTAAACTTTATGCTTAAAATTGTTGCCAATAAGAATTAAATTGAAGAAATAGATCTGATTGTTTCATGGGTCTCTTTTTATGAATTCACTAGATCTGTTTATGTTCAAGCAAGTAGTCAATCTCAATCTCAATATCTTCCCAAAATTTATGGTCGCCTGATGTTTTTGGGCACCAACCAATGCTTCTTCCTAAATCAGCTCTTGTTCTGCAATTAGATCCCCAGAATAAGGCTGGCAAGTTCAAAGATTTTTCCACTTCAAAAGCAGTCATTTTCTTGATTTCAGCCGACTTTAAACAATTCTTTCTCACTAAACATTCCGCAATTGTTTTAGAAACATCGTTCCAGTAATGATCTGTTCCATCTGCGGCAAAATAATAGCCGTAATATCCACTCTCAAATGGCTCTTGAGCTAAAAACTTTGAAACTACTTTCACATACAGGGAACCCAGGTCTGCTATATTAATGTGACTCCACCTGGTTTCTCCATCATAAACGGTAAACATATAGCCAACTTTGACAGCTGTACAAATTAACATGGGAATTTGATAGGACAATCGTGAATCAAATCCATGTCCAATACCAAAGACAGTTGGGGGAGAAATGATGGCTGTCTTGACAAAACGAGGATTGATCTCTTCAATCGACAAAACCAGCTTGTCCGCTAGCCTATGGGGCTGGGAATCTGGAAGAGAGTTAATTTCATCAATATCATTAATATCTGAGTAAACCTTCTCTGGTTTGTATTTTGAAGGATCAACAGAATCCGCAAGGACTCCCGCACCTGAAGTCTGTATGAACAAAGTATGTGATGTTTTCTTTGCTAGAACCTCTTTGAACACCTTTAAACTTGCCAAATGATTGTTTGAAGCTGCATTTATTATTACATCGGCTTTGATAGCTTCATCTTTCATCAATTTTAAGTCATCCAATGTTCCTAAAACTATTTCAATCGGACTTCCATCAAACAATTTAGCTTTTTCTGGTGCTCTCACAAGCGCAGCAATTTTTAGCCTTGGAAATTGCTTTATGAGCTGGCAAAGAATTTCACCCCCAATGTATCCGGTGGCCCCAGTGAAAAAAACCCGAGTCATTATGACGCTGATGGGGTACAGAAAGAAAGAAGTTTGCCAATTAAATTGGAGATTTATAAGTTTTACAATCGCGCATCTTTCTCCTTTTGGCTTAACAACTTATAATCACTTTCCAATAGCAATTTCGTCCATCAAACTTGACACACTGACTATCAACAGTTTTGTTAAGGTCTATTTTAGTTTTATAGAAGTTATATCGCATAACGAGCAGGTCGAATCGATGAATCCACTTCGCAAAAACTTAGCACAAATCTACATTTGTCCGACCCCTGATCCCAATCAGGAAGTCCGCTTATTATCGTCAGAATTTCCTTCTCGGGATATCCGAACTATAAATTGAGCTTGCGAATGATATCGCACCACCGCTATTGAACTAAACACTGAACTAAAATCCTGCAGAAGTGTAGATCATCTTATTTTGCCTTTCCAGCTGTCTGAAAGGTGCAGATTGTGTACGAGTTGAACTCTCTCTCAGTCATGGGCTGAGTCGAGCTCAAGTTTCGCACGAGCTCGGATCTATCTCTTTCTTATCAGAAAAAGAAATCGAGCGGACATTTTAGCGCATTTACCGTATTTGGCTAATCTTTTTCCGATGGCTATATATAGGTTGCAGTCTCTCCCATTTATAGTCGGATACAATCAATCTTTTATCAATAAACTATGGAAAAGCAATCAGACAAAAACTTGGCTGACGTCCAAGTCTCTAAAATTCTTTCCAACGAGGAACTCAAGGATCTCGATCAAGGTTTCGGCTATGCTTTGGAAACAGAAGGATTGGTTTTGGATCCTGAGGTTGAAAAGAAAGTGGTTAGAAAAATAGACATGTTCATCATGCCCGTCATGTGTATCTTAATGTCGTGTCAACTAATGGACAAATCTACCAACTCTTACGCCTCCATTACTGGGTTAAGAACTGACCTTGGAATGGATACTAGAACTTATTCTTGGACTGCCAGTGCCTTTTATCTTGGATACTTGGTCTTTTGTTATCCGGCAGGTATGTTATTGCAAAGATTTCCGTTGTCGAAAACTTTGGGTACTGCTGTCATTCTCTGGGGTGTTATTATTTGCTGTCATGGAGCAACCCAATCAAGCTCAACCTTCCTGCTTTGCCGTACCTGTCTGGGATTCTTGGAATCTTTCATGGACCCAGCATATATGTTGATGACTAGTATGTGGTACAAAAAGGAAGAACAGTATATTAGAAGTGGTTGCTGGTTGGGATTCCAAGGATTTGGAACCATGATGGGAACGTTGATTGCCTATGGTTTCTACACCCACGAATCATCGTATCCTATTCATCCATGGAGATTAATGTACATTGTCACAGGTGTGATTACTATATTCTTTGGTATTATCTCATTAATCCATGTTCCAGATATCCCTGTCAAAGCATGGTTTCTGAACGAAGAAGAAAAGAAATATGTGGTTGAAAGAATTAGAAAAAACAAAACTGGTTTTGGTAATCAACATTATAAGCCTTATCAGTTGAAAGAAGCTTTATTAGATGTCACAACATATCTCTTTTTCCTTTACATGGTTGGTTATGGTATCACAAATGGTGCTTTGGGTAATTTTGGATCCATTCTTCTGACCGACCAGTTCAAGTTCTCGACATCCCAGTCGTTATTATTGAATATGGTTGGAAGTGGAATTGACATTATATTCCCATTGACCTTTGCGTACCTCAATTATTTCTTGATTCCAAGCCGTTTGATGACAGGATTGCTTCTAAACAGCATTGTTTTTATTGGATTGTGCTGGCTTGCCTTTGATTCCCAAAAGGGATTAAAGCTTGCAGGATACTTTATGGTTTACTTTACTACCGCTAGTTGGGCATGTATGAGTTCTCTGTTGTCTTCTAATGTTGCTGGTCATACAAAGAAGATCACTGCAAACACAATTTTCCTAGTGGGATTCTGTGTCGGAAACATGATAGGTCCTCAGACTTTTGTTTCTTCTGAATCTCCAGTGTACATTACTGCCAAGAGAGTGATGGTTGGAACATATGTTTTATGTTTAGTTGTTCCAGCGACTCTCTTCATTATTTACCACTTCAGAAACAAGAAGAAGGAACTTGAGACCACAGACGATGATCTCACACTCTCTTTCGGTGATAAGACCGACAAAGAAAATCCAACCTTTAGATACGTGATATAAAGTATCGGTCTAAAAGTGAATAAAAAATGAAAGCCACGCGGTAACCTAATTTTTTGTAAAATTCTACTGATCCCAAAGATAACCCGTATATGGCAATTCAGGAACCTGAGTGACCAAGAACAATAGGTTATTGATTATTGAAAAGCGCGGCATGATCCTCCATCATAGAAATTGTGGGTCTTGGCAAAAAATGGCAGGGGAAGCTATTTCCTGCAGATGATAGCTATGTGCATATCAGAAGCGAATGCGGTGCTCGGGATTGCCGAGAAAAAATTGAGTTAGTTCTAAATTGATAGATGCAGCTAGCTGCAGCTAGAGCACAATTTCTCGAACTTTAGAGAATTGACACAAACCTCCAAGAATATTTCAGATTCAGTTCAAGACAAATTATTCTGGTAATTTTAATAGTAATATGATGATGCTATCTTCAAGTCAATTATAGGCATTAAATAATTTGCACGGTTTTTGTTTCTCAATTTATGAGCATCCTAGGCTAAGACCCAACAACTCCCTCTTCGATGTCTCTGACCGTGCATTTGGCTTCCTCTTCTTCCAACTCTTCTGCTAGCTCTGTGGATTCACGCTTATTTGGCTTTTTGCTTACCAAGAACACGAGGAACACTGCAGCAGAACAAGCAATTCCAAGATAGAAAGTGTTCTTCACTTTGTCTTGAAGACCGGATTGTGAAATGTTAGACAAATCCACAGACCCGATTATTGAAACAGCAGCGGCCTCGCCCATCGAAAGACCCACCTGTCCAAACGTCATAAGGATACCAGAAACGTTACCTTGTAGGTGCAGAGGCGTTTGAGGAATAAAAGTGTTAAAAAATACTTGGAAAAAAAGATTCATTGAGTAGCCAACGATAAACAGACTCACAAACTCAAATTTCCAATAAGAACAGTTGATATTTCGATCGAACCTGGATGCCCAAACGCATCCGCCAGTGCATAACAATGCAGCAATGATCATCATTACTTTCATTCCAACTCTTTCGGTAATTGACTGACGATAAATTGCTGAGCCAATAACAAATCCTGCTGTTACAGGAGCAACTTTAAGTGCAGCTAGTACAGACGAATTTCCTTCAACAAATTCATGAAAATTTAGTAGGCCAGTCAGAATGGCAGTGAATATCAAATAATACATGAATGAGCCAAAAAGAGACGCCATCATCATGTCTATTTGAAAAACTTCGGATGGAAACAACAAGACCATCTTTGATTTCCAATTATTCTGATCCTTGTGTTTTTTTTGATAAGGCACAATATATGCTTCCTCAAACAGAAATACACCACTAACCACAACAGATCCAACTGGTAAAGGCACATAAACTTTTGGAGAATTCCATCCATTTCCCGCTTCAGTGAGACCTAAAATAATAAGCAGTAAGCCAACCACTAATGCAATGGCACCCCCAAAGTTGATATTCTTGACTTTCATGTTTTCGTGTTCTTTAGTTTTTTCAATTGGAATAATCAAGAAATATAAAGCTACCAAGCTAATGAAACTCAATGCAAATACAAAGAGAAAGAAGGACCTGTATCCAAGTGGTGTAACTGCGAAAGCACCACCCAGAATAGTTCCTGCACTCGCACTTCCTGTAATTGCAATAAGATACAGTCTGATAGCTCCAGCTAACTGTGGTCCCTGAAAATAGTTGGCCATGATAGCACTGGAAGTAGGAACTAAAGCAGCTCCTCCTATTCCTTGGATTGCCCGGAACACAATTAATGGAGTGACTTCCTTGACAATGAGGGCACAAATGAGAGACATTAGGCACACCACGCTGAGACCAAAGAGATAGACAATGTGCAGACCAACAACGTCTCCAAGCTTGCCGAAGACAATTATACACGCACCCAAGGTCAGAGCATAAGCTGAAATAACCCACGAAGCAGTAGAGGAACTTGTGTCAAATTTCTCCTGTATATTCAATGTCAAGGTGAACGCAGCAGAAAAATTCAGGTTGTCAAGACTTCCACCTACAAGCAGAAAGAAGTAGATCCAATTTTTGTTCCTATATTTTAAAGGAACCAACTCTCTACCTTTCTGTACAAAGTCGAACCACATTTTGTTTCTATTTCTATCTACGCTGCCGCATCTCGATTCCAACAAGATTGAACATGTTTGGGTTAATATATGTCTGGGATAAGAAAAGAAGGCTGTGAACCTAGGTACCTCTCACCAAAAAAAAATCGCCGAGCTACATGGGTTAATTTTTATCTCCGAAGCTCACGGAGATTTTTTTTCCAAGAAATTTATTTAGGGTTCAGTTTCGACTAATAAAAAGATTATTCCTGGAAATTGTGCACACCAATGTTGCTATTTGAGCTAAGACCGACAACTTTAACTCTATTGCAAGAAATTGATTACTAAGATGGGTTATTGCTATAAATCAAAGGGAAACAAGATAAAAGAACCTGGTCATGTGGCTCATTTAACTTTAAATGCACAGGAATAAGGAATAAGCATCTCTAGGAAATAAACTAACGTATGCTCAAAGTAGGGAGCAACTTTTTTCAATTTACAACTAGAATCTGATTTAGGAGTCAGGGTATCGACGAATAGCAAACTTAAAATCTAACAATCTGGTAAAAAGGAAGATAGCAAAAATAATGAATGATTACGATGAATATTCGAGAAGAATGTACTAAACAGAAGAACAAAAAAAAGGCCATAACACATTTTGACAAGGCTAGTGAATACATGCTATGAAGCTGCGACAACTTCAAATTTTACATCCCAATCACTAAGGATCTCTGATCATACTCTTTCTTAAGTTTGAATATTCACTGAAAAAGCAGATATTTATTTTCTATACTACCAACCTATCGTCTTCAATTGAAATCTCCGGCTATATCACGTAATGTAAACTGTGGATCCCACTTCTGATAGCAACTTCAAATAATCTGTCAAAAAATCTGCAACTCAAGCCCCATAAAATTTTTAAAGCACCTGTGTCGAAGAAAAAAAGTTTATTCTTGCGAAGCCGGACACAAGGACTGGTAAACTTTGCTATAATTAGCCGGGCTGGAAAGTATATACTAAGAAAAAGTTTTAATATTTACAATATTATATGAGTCTATACTGCAATTATAAGAAATCAAGAAATTCCCTAGTTTTATCCCTCCAGCTATAAGTACAGATGAAGCAAATTGGAGAATTCAACACTTGATTGTAGAAGCCATCTTCACAATCTGTCTAGCGAAGACTAGGCTTATGAACGAAGTACTGAGCTTGTTCCTATGCATTACAGAGTATAACTCCCAAAACTGTTTTTTTGGTGATTTTTAAAGGAATTGGAGGAAATTGAGATGTTGAAGAATAAAACACTTCTAACAATTTTAGGAAGCTTGATTTTTTAAATAAGTAAAATATTCAGTTGTGTAAGGTGCTTATTCAGGAGGTTTGAGCTATGATGCTGGAACCATCACAGGGTAACAGAGAGATAGTTACAAACTTTTACTCTGTAGTCTACAAACTTCCACTTCATCAAATATAGCCGTCTCAAGACTATTATTTCTTGTCCTGGCTTTTGGTTCTCAGTGAGAACTGGGCAAAAAAATCTCGAAATTTTCTTGAAAACTTCTGACAAGCGGATAATTCCTTTGAAAAATCCAAAAGTTTACGGGGATCAATAGAATATAAATTATGGTTGTTGTAAGAGTACAGCAATCTAAGAGTGGTACTCCAGGCTGAATGAGCCCTATAAATAAGTCTAGTTAAAACACGACAGGCGTGTGTATGATGAGATCCAAAAAGCAAAATACACCTTTCATTCAATTGAAGGGCAAGCAACAGTAATAGGGACTCTCCAATTGGCAGGCACCTGTAGTTGGCCAAGAACTCCAAAACACGTAAGTTATATATCAATACCGCCACAAACCACCAACCTACTGCAGACATTCCATTTCGTGCCCCAATGGAACACCCTGCTGTCATTTGGTGAGTTTTGAGGCAGCGTTGAAGACAGTACGCTCAGACACTCACACGCTTGTACTGTTCTCATGGTCACAGTTACAGCGTACCAGCGCATCTTATTCATCAGATAGCGTCCTGACTTGCCCAACTTTTGAAGGTTGTCACAGACTGCTGGAGCGCAAATCCGAAGGCCCAAACAAAGGATGCTTGGGGCCCCTCCACTGGCAGTCTGTCTCCCTATTATGGCACCAGTACCCGTTAAATTTGTAGAGTTACCGTAGCCTTCTGTTTTGGCCATTTTGAAAATTCCTGTAATTTTTCCAAAAATTCGTGAAAATGGGGCAAGATTCGGTAATTTGGAGAGGGTGTAATATGATGGGCAGGCGAGAAGAGAACGAAAGAAGCACAACACCGGCTCATAGAGCATGGGTATACCCTACTTGTACTCACACAGCGTGATAGGAGTAGTTGTGCGGCGGCTAGGCCAGAGTCCAGCTTATCGGGAAGAGCGGGCCCATGAGAGTAAACTACATCCCACTACCATGTACGCTTGACCAAAGAAGGGACCAACCTTGGTCCCTCTTCTGTCAAAGCGCCCAGGCGCTGCTGGCCAAACTCACCTCGTGAGCCCAAAAAGACCGTTTTGGCACGTAAATGTTCACGGGCGTGCCCAGGGCGGGCTGTAGCGTCTACCGCCAAGCAAACCCCAGAGGGAGTATACCCCAGCTGGTGGAGCAGGTCAGTGAGATCACACCTCTGTATACCCAGTGTGTGTCCTGTAATGACCGAGAGGTGTATTATCCGGATGGGTTGTATCTCCACCAGGGCGGTTAGAGAGAGGGTGAAAAGTGGGAGTCCATATCCACCCGCGATGGCCAGCGAGCACACCAACTTACAGCTGCATTGGCGCAGAACCCAGGGCGTACCTGCTTGTGCAACATCTGACGGTTCCGAGAATTTCGCAGATTTTTCAAGTTTTCTGAAATTTTCTTCGAGCAGGTCAACGAATTGCGATGATGGCAAGGTTTATAAATAGTTACCCAGAGGGCGGAGCAGCCTGCAAAGCAGCGAGTGCTTTCTGGGGGCTTGGCGGAAGCTATACCCTGA